>OY856414.1:339686400-340886400 GCA_963693085.1 Alisma plantago-aquatica
GCTCAAGCTCTAGTGATAGTGGAGAATGCCACTTTGCGCTCATGGCAAGTTCAAATGAAGATTCAAATAAGGTAAATCTAAACTCTTTAGATAAAGAATCCTTCATTGTCATTATTCATGCTACACGTGCCTCTCTTAAGTCTACTAAGCATAAAAAGAAAAAACTTGTTAAGATTGTTAATAACTTGCATGAAGAAAATGATGATCTTGAACATGCTAATATTTGCTTGCAAGATGATGTTAATGATCTCAAAAACTCTATTCTAGAACTTGAAAAATTCAATAGTGTTGAGATTGAAAACGATGCTTATCCAGTCAAGTAGACTCTCTTAAACTTGAAAATGCTAACTTACTTTATGAGATTAGATTTTTAGAAGCTCAACATCTTATGTCTAGTTTTATTGAAGAGCATAGTAATATTGTGAATTCTCTCATGCTTGATATTGATGTTCTTAGAACTGAAAATGAAGACAATTATTGTATGCATTCTACATATAGTTTCTGAGTCAATTTTGGTATATCATGATTCTTATCACCTTCTTGCTCAAAATTGTCCTTGATGGTTGCATAGTGCTTTACAAACTTGCTTATATATGTTTGGATATGGTTTATATTATTATCATGCCTCTAGATATGTTTTTCTGAAATATATGTGTTTTCAGAGAGCAGCTGTTGTCGATTGAATTTGCCCTGAAATAAACTCGACCGACAAGCACCAACGGGTGTTGCTAACAGTTGTTATCGGCCGAGAAATTCATCTCAGAAACTCGACCAACAAGACTGTGCACGGAATATACATATGACTTTTGATGAGAATTTTCCTCTCAACTAAACTTTCTCAACCAATAGTGTTATTCTATGGCATCACTTGGTATCTTTATATGTGCATATTTTCATGATTTAAATTGTTTATCTTGCATACAACTCTATCTTTCTAATTGCTCTAAATTGATGTCTATATATCTTACAATTACTTATCTTGAGTTATTCTGCATATTTTGATGATCTCTTTGGATCTCTTGATTGTGTCTTAAATTGCTTCCGTTGTGCTGTAACTTGTTACATCTATATAGTTGTATATCTTGTTTTGACACAACCTTGGGTTTCTTAGTAGTAATCATCTTCTAGTAATGATGCATATTTACTGCTGAGTAATATCTTTTCATGATTCTGAAATTGCATATCTTTTTGTTTGGATATTTTTGTACATCTGCTAATAGCTTATCTTATAAATTGTGCATCTTTTGCTATGTTTTAAATCCTACTAGTAGTCCTAACTCATGATATCATCTACTAGTAGTTTATCTACATGTAGTTCTAGACTTGTTCATCAATTAGTATCTAACGCATCAATTGGTATCCAATTATATGCTATGTTTGTATCTTATTTCATACATACTCAAGCTTGTTCCTTGACTTACATGTCTACTATCCTGAGTTGCTTGCATAGCCTTATCTTGATTATTTGCTAGAACTGCATTAAGGGTTGTTCTAATGCATGTCTTAATTTGCTTTATATACATTGCTTAGACAAGCCCTTAGTTTTTGCTCTTCTACACTCCCTTTTTCTAACAAGTGTTTTAGCTCTTCAACCCCCTCACTTTTTAAAATGACAAAGGTGGAGAAGACATGTCTTATGTAAAGGGGAGAACACGTATATGTAGAACATATATGAGTAGAAGACATAATTTCTATTTAAATTGTCACTTTGTAAGGGAGTTGATTATTTCCAAACAATACTCTCTACGTCAGTATTGAAGGTCTGCATGCTGATATTTTTACCAAGTCACTTCCGAAGACAATATGTTCTGCCATGGTGGACAAGTTGGGCATGAAAGACATCTACGCTCCAGCTCGAGGGGGTGTGTTAACATATTTATAGTGTTTTTTGTTGTCTTATTATGCTTTGTGTTATTTGTTTTCTTTTTCTCTTAGTTTAGTCCCATATTAATTATCTTTGTAATTGACCTCTCTCTAATCCTATATAAAGAGAGGTATTGAATTTATTTTATATCTTCTCAAAAACAAGATTGCTTGCTATAGAATTAATGACATTAAGAAGTAGATTCATGAGATGTCATTATACTAGACAACTCTCTTGAGACTTTTTTGATGCACCCATAAACTAAAAACCATTGTTGGAAATAGAAACCAAACACAGTGGAGAGGAGAGAACATTCCATCTTCAACAGGTACCATACGTAGTGAAAACCAAATAGTAATGGGCACCCATTCCTTCATTTTTCATTCTAAGTATGAGGACGACTTATACAATAAGCTAAGAGAAAAACATAAATGAAACGATCAGCCACTAATGCCTTCCAAACAGCAGCTTATCATATAAATCGTCCACATACTTAGAAGCAACACAAATTTTCAAAATGTTACATTTAGAGTCCCACGATGTGTGCCTTTTTCTTTGTGCTTACTTTTGTTGTATTCATATTCTAGCTCAAGAGAAGAGAGACTAAATGAGGTACCTACTAAGAAATATGTCCTTATAATTGATATTGATGAGGGACGAACAAAACCACGTCGAGCGAGTGTGGAAATAACATGGACGAGAAGAAGATAACAACACAATCAAACAGCACGGTATTAACACCGTCCGTTCATAGGATGATGCCTACTTGTTCAAATGGCTCACAATGCATGTATATACTAAGTATTATACTTGGTTGTATTCAAGCATAATACTGATGTGAGGATATTATGTGTCCTGAGAGATCCACATGTTGGAGAAGTCAAGGGAAATCCATAAAGAACCTAGAGAACATTCAACCCTTTGAACGGATTCATTGTCAACCCTTCACACAAGTGCGGAAAAAGTCTATTAATCTACCATATATACCCAAGAAAATGAGGTGGTTTACTAGTAATACCAAGCCAGGTTGAACACACCTACATCTGTGGGAGGAGAAAAGTTCACTATTGGGAGAACGATACAAGATGGAGAGCTCTCGAAGGAGGTAGACAAAACCCTGGAGCGCAACCGGTAGCCCCTCGGATGGATGATACCTCAACCCTAAAAAGGGCGTGCATAAATATATTAAAGCCATAATTGGACCATAAAAAATAGACCACATCACAGACACATTCCCCCCATCCCAGCCCCTTGTGCCACTAATCTAGTCAGCATAAGATCCATTCCATTTTGCATTTGGTCCACAATTGGATCAACAATTATTTTGAGGCACAACTAATATGGGAGGTCTCTTACATAGGTTGTCTACACTATTCCATTTATTGTAATCCTGTTTGAATCTGGTTGAGAAAGTGAGAAGTAAGAAAACAAATACAAAAGAGACATGTGAGAAGTAAAAACAAGAAGGAAGTGAAGAGAGGAGAGGAAAGAAGTGAGGAGGGAAGTAAAAGGCGTGGTCAATCAAATGTGGGTGCATTAAGAGAAACAATGGGCGCAATAGGCACATTCAAGTAAAAATGAGCGCAATGAGGGTTGTAGTGGGTGCATTAAACAAAAGTGGGCACATTGAGGACAATAGTTTCAATCAAAAGTTGGCGCATTAAGGGCAATAGTAGGCACATGGCACTAGTGGGCGCATTGAGGGCACTAGTGGGCACATTGAGGGCAATAGTAGGCACATTCAATCAAAAGTGGGCGGATTGAGGGCATTAGCAGGTACCAAGGAATGAAGTTTCTCCGGTACCGGCGGTATTTCGACCGAAATACCGATACCGACGCGTACCGATACCGAAACATGCGTGTGTACCGATAGGATCGCAAATACCGATATACCGACATGTATACCGCCAATACCGCCATGTTTCGATGATTTCGGTGCAAAATGCACTGCTAACTTCACTGTACCGACCGAAACCGGCGGTATACCGATGGGTATACCGTTTTTTGCGAGAATGACTGTAGTTACTTATTGGGAGGAGAAAAGAAGGTGCATTTGGATGATTTTTGGCGATTGGAGTTAATACCAATCCAAATCAAGGTAATTATAACTAATCTCTTTCATTTCTACCATTAGCAACCTCTCCATCTCTTTTTCCTTTTTTTTTTCTTCCACTTTTACCTTAAAAAAGTGTTTTTTACCACCAAAGCCTAGTATTACTCCAATTTTTATATGTTTACGCGAACTATACATACATCTATAAGTATATTATATAGATCTACAATATTATCACTAGATCTACCTACTTACAACACTATTAATTACTATTATCATACAATCTATCTAAGCATATTACAATTTGTATTGATATAATTAGTTACTTTTTTATGTTTAGTGGAAGATGCTTTACTAAAGAGTAATGTGAATATAATACAAAGGAGTATTATACACTTATACAGTATCGCACATGAATGAGCAACATGGAACTTCATACAATTTGTCAATAATGATGTGTATGAGGAGCATGTGACTACATACAACCACCTTTATAGGATGTGCATGTCATGGCCGCAATATCTCAGTAATATCAACTCATTACTGTGTGGAGAACCAGCGCGCCACTCAACATACAACTGATGTGAGTTGTAAGTAGATATGTTATTCATGTGTAAATTGTATATTATTGCATAATTGTCTGTATTTAAGTGTGGTTTGTGCTAGTAAAATTTCATATCTTAATTCCTACATTTTGTCATCGAAATCCCAACAAAACAGGATAGATTCCTTACCTCCCCCATGATGGACCCCCCCTCCCCCACACCCAATATAGAATTTTATTGCATAAAACGATGCATTTAGGTATAGAGATTACACCTGTAAATTTTCATAAATTAATTCGTTCATTTTGGCGTCGAAACGGCCATGATTGCATCTGTCGGTATTTCCGTTGGTATACCGATAAATACCTATTTCCAAGCTGTCGAAACGGCGTCGGTATCGGTCACCTTGTTCCTTGATCTTAATTCCTACATTTTGTCATCGAAATCCTTCATCGAAATCCCAACAAAACAGGACAGATTCCTTACCTCCCCCATGATGGACCCCCTCCCCCACACCCAATATAGAATTTTATTGCATAAAACGATGCATTTAGGTGTAGAGATTACACCTGTAAATTTTCATAAATTAATTCGTTCATTTTGGCGTCGAAACGGCCATGATTGCATCTGTCGGTATTTTCGTCGGTATACCGATAAATACCTATTTCCAAGCTGTCAAAACGGCGTCGATATCGGTCACCTTGTTCCTTGGCAGGCACATTCAATCATAAGTGGGCACTTTGAGGATTAGTAGCGGACACATTAAATCAAAAGTGGGTGCAATGAGGATAATAGTGGGCGCATTCAAGCAAAAGTGGGCACATTGAAGAAATAGTAGGCACATTCAAACAAAAGTGGGCGCATTAAGGGTTTTAGTGGGCGCATTCAAGCAAAAGTGGGTGCATTTAATCAAAAGTGGGCGCCATGAGGACAACAGTGGGCGTGTTCAAGCAAAAGTGGGTGCACTGAGGGTTATAGTGGGCACATTCAAGCAAAAGTAGGCGCATTGAGGGCAGTAGTAGGCGCATTAAACCAAAAGTGGGTGCATTCAGGGCAGTTGTGGGCGCAATAAATCAAAAGTGGTGCATTGAGAGTGTTACTTCCCTCTCACATTAATTCCCTACTCTCCTATTATTTTCCTCCTTTTCTGCAATTACGTTCTTCCTTACTTCCCTCCTCTCCTTCCTTACTTCCTCATTTTATTACTTTTTTACTTCCCTCCTTTTATTCCCTCTTTATTTCACTCTTCTTGTTTTCTTTAAAAATATTTCAATATTGGTCTTGTTGGGGTGTACTTTTTATGAGGATTCTAATGCATTTTATTTCATCGAAAAATTCCTTATGGTTTAGAAGTTATAAGCAAAACAACAAAAGCAAAAAACAACTGACAAACTGACAGATGGCAGGTGGCAGGCTGGCAGGGTGGGGTGGTATTCCCCCATGCGTCAAATGTGCGTCGTGTCGCGCCGCGCGTAGGGAAAGTTAAGTTCATAAATATAACAACTAGATGCAATAAATGGAATTCATGATACAAAGGAATACCCAAGCCAACCATGACACTTGTCTATCAACAACTACAGCATGATAGATATAAATAAACAATAAGACAGATAAACCTGTCCACAACTTACCCCGTAAACTTGAGTCAACATAACCCACTTGCTCGTCCTTAACCCAGCATTATAGTACATATTCTTGGATCATGCATGTTGTAACGCCTGGACCCATTGCCCAAGGCACTAGGAAAGTTTCAAGAATGATGATTGGCACCACAACCATAAATGGCCTCAGTTGCGTGCTTTGTCCTCACTCAAAGTCACTGATCAACTTCTTGATAAGTCGACCATCTTAGTGCTACTCTAAGCTGAGCACGTTTAACTAGGGAGTACGATAAACTACCCTAAAAGGAGGTTGATCCCAAACTTTGCATGAATGAGGACAAAATGCTCACCTAAGGCCAGTGGTGGTCTGCAATGCTAGTCATAATTCCTAAAACTCTACTAGAGCCTAGTGTGGTGAGCTCGAGCATTACAAATGGTATCGGGGCTAGTTCCCCTTTAGTAGGTGGGGCCCATGTGGGCATGTGACACTAAATCTAGATCCATGCGGCCTAAGCAATGTTGGAAAGGGTTATCTGCTGAGGTGAGATGGAGCCGCCCTTGTGCTAGTAGTCGTGAATGGGAGCTGGGAGTACATGGACCATTTTGGGTCTACACTGATAAGGGAAAGATTATGAGGCCATATAATTGAGCCTTGGCAAGGACATCAAGAGTTTAGGTTGGGGATATGATAACATCTCAAGAATTGAGGCCTCAGATAAAATGATCTTAAAATTAATGATTGGACTACCTATATCACTAAGGTGTACTTCCTTTTCAAGTAGCCCGTCATTAGGTACTCTACAGTTAAGCATGCTCGGCCCAAAGTAGCACTAGAATGGGTGACCTATTGGAAAGTTGAACACATGTTGTGCGAGGACAAAGCGTGAAACTGAGGCTAATTGTGGTATGTGGGGCCAAGGAATGCGGTACCCAGTTTTGAAGTTGTTTCGACAACATGAAAACTAAAATTTATTGAAATTTTGACAGGAATTTTGGTAAGTGCAATTGTGCTCGTTTGGATACCAAAATCAATGAATTAAGTCATGAAATTTCACAAGCATGAGCTCTACACCTATATGCATCATTTTATGCAATAAAATTATATATGGTGATAGGTGGGGGGTCCTTCATGTGGGAGATAAGTAAACTTTATTGTTTCCTGGGAAAATTTTAAAATTGAGCAAAATGTTTTGTTGATTTCGACATAGCAGTACAGTTGCATGGTTTCGTTGCAGATGTTGGCGAAATGGAGATCTTGAGCGAAATTTCGACGATTTCGTGGAAACCAAGGAACGAGGTATCCGATTTCGATGTCGTTTCAACGGTGGCATGGAAACCAAAAATTTTTGAAATTTCGACAAAAATTTCGATAGATGCAACCGTGCCCGTTTCGATGCCAAAATGAATGAATTAATTTATGAAATTTTATAGGTGTGATCTCTACACCTAAATGCATCGTTTTATGCAATAAAATTTTATGTGGGGGGTAGGGTGGGGGATGGTCCTTCATGTGGGAGGTAAGGGAACTGTCATGTTTCTTAAGGATTTCGATGAAGGGTTTCAATGAGAAAATGTAGGAATTAAGTCATGCAATTTTGCAAGAATGATCTATATACATGCATGTACTTATTTGTGTTATAATATCAAATATTGGATATGTAGGCCATCCCCACACATTTTACTTGGGTTTATAGTTTGTTGTTGATATTGACTCAATAGTCAATCATTTCATTGGTCCCAAGAACACTAGTGCAATCTTTCAAAGCTAAATCATTATTTGTTGGTGTGGTTGGCTTCCTAGCACCTTCATTGTCTAATAAACCACCACTAGGATACATGTCGTCCACATTGTAAAAACTAAAAAAGCATGCATTGCATAAGTATTTAATAATTTGAATAGCAAATATTAGGGAAATACAATGCAATTATGATATACTCTAAGTATATACTATGTATAAGTACTAAATGGTGAAATAACTCCAATCCCCCTTTGCTCCAAAAAAAAAAATAACAAGAAGGATTGCAATTATCGAAATTTGGCGAAATTCATCGAAATCATTGAAATTTGACGAAACTCATCAAAATCATCGAAATCGACACAGTCGCACGTTTCGGTACAAGATCCCATCGAAATCAAAAATTTTGGGCGAAATTTCGCCCATTTTGCCGACACCTCATTCCTTGATGGAAACCTCATTTCATGTGTGGGGTCAGTCATCGTTCCTAAAACTAGAGCCTTGGGTGATGTGCCCCGACATTACACGTCTCATTCAAGAAGCCAATACATCCTTTAGAAGTTGTTGATGCTTTCGTTGGACCATAGTGGTTCAACTCCTTGAAGTTTTTTCTTTAAATCTTTAGTATGAAATTAGTTTGTAGCGAGTTCATCCAAGTACCTTCTATATCAATTTTGACTTACTATGTCATCCACAAACTACCCAATCTCTTTTGTAATGAGAGTAAAACAAAGAAGGATTGAAAATAGATAACTAAGAAGGGTCTATAGTAGATAGTTGTATAATCATGTTAAACTATGCCTAAGATTATTATTTTAGGCCAGAAATTGCCTTTGTTCAGTTACACACCTGTCGACACTCCTAAGACGCATACCCAAAAACTGCTCCATGTATGCCTCTTTAAGCAAGTAACTATGATCAAACATATCCTTGACATATATTAAGAGCAATTAATTAAATGTGATGCCATAGAAATAAGCAAACAAAGTTCATTTAAGTTGACTACTAGAGAGAATATTTCAAAGACGTTGATCTAGTTAGTTTGAGTATACCTCTCCACCACCAAGCATGTTTACAGCCTCTAATGAGATGGGTCTCGAGTGAGATGTAAATAATTTGATAAATGCACTTGATTGATTACCTTGATTGCGCTAGTAGACATGAATGCTTCAAGTAGTACTATAATAGAATAAGAAAAAGTTAAAGAATGACAAGGTTAGCTTATCTGGTATCCTTCATTCTTGGATTTGATATTGAGAGTTGTAAGTGAGCTTTTGTTGTAATATCTTTACAATGCACATACCTCATGCTATATTGCTTGGAGAATAGCTTACTATGCTTAAAATGAATTGTAAGAATGTGTCTAAGAGTTATAACAAAAAATACTTGCGTTTTGAGCATTTCCGCAGACAATGCCTATTTGGCTGATCTCACTGCCAAAGAAATGGTGTTTCACTTGACCATATGTTCCAACAACATAAAAAATCCAAGTCAATCAATAAGCAGTGTCATCTCAAAGAATAGACGAGGATGTCGTCTAATTAAACCCCCTAAACGACATAGCAAACATCCAATCTTTAATTTATCTCATATCCATCAATGGACATTTCCAATGGAGAACTCTGAATTCCAAATCTAGACATGTTGGCGAAGAAAACATCAACAACAACCACAATTGGAACCAATTGGGCCTCATTAAGCTACATCATTTGGAATATAATGAACATGTCAATAAAAAACGTGCCTAAATGACATATTTTGCTTGTTGGGTGACTTGGGTCTACAAAAAAATTTGTTTGACATTGCCCCAAATGACATGTTTTGGAATCTCAAATCTATTGTGGCTGATTTTCGTTCTTATATTCTTACTTGAGGAAAACCATATAGAAGCTTGTGGGCATATAATGCCCTGTACTTGCAAAGACAAGACGCATTACATTGGTTATGGACATTCATTCACTAACATGTTGTGGCATTGCTTATCCCTTATGAAGCACGGATACATGATATAGGTACGGGTACGGTACAGGGACACAACAATCGTTGAAAATATAGGATACAAGTACGGCGTGGATACGACAATTTTTTAATGTTTAATATAAAATTTTAGCAAACAAATACCAATTTATAAAAAAATAGATTAAGACAATCCAATTTCATTATCAAATCACAACATATCAAGGGAGTCTAGAGTTAGGGAGTCACATAATTTTGGGATTTTGAGGGATCACATGAGTGGGGAGCTCCCCTGACTGCTAAATGGGTTGACCGTATCCGGGTTGTCTTATCCTGCTAATAAAAAATTGGATACGGCTTAAGAAGCATATGTACGTATTGGAGAGTATCTAGGGAGTATCGCTTTCAGATATGGATTCGGTACAGTAGGACACCTATTCTAGAGTATCAGTGCTTCATAGGGGGAGACAAGAGGTTGTGGATGCAATGTTTACCTTTAAAGTAGATAAAATAGATATTTTCTAGATAGAAATCCATAACAAACCACAATGGATTTACTTACCAAAACAAGAGGCGCGTTAACGGACAATACTACATAAAGCCTTTCAGAGAATGTGGAGGACATCAACGTGCATAAAACTTGCACCTCCGCAAGAGGAAAGCATCCACAAGTACCATGTAAAGGTAAATGAACTGGTTTGCAATAAAGAACAAGTAAAAATCCATGATTAGACATGGAAATTTGTTTAAAAAGAAAAATTCCACAAAAGGGAGGAGGTAGAAACAATAAAGAAAAGAAGGAAGATGGCATTTAGTAAGGGCAATAATGACTAACCTCGAAATAACTTCAAGGGAGCAAATGTGACAGCCTTGCTGCTAGTTGTCACTTAGTAGAGAGGGTTAAGACAAGCCGGTGCTAATTGATCCAAGCCACACCAAGATTTTGTTTTTCAATTTTTACCAGTTGGCAGTTGGATACAGCCCGGATACAGCTTAAGAGTATCTGGTACGTATCTTGGAGTATTCATAGAGTATTGGTATCCAAAACGTGACCAGTACGAGTATGACACTTGTTTTGGAGTATCTGTGGCATAGTAGGTTTTTTAGATATACCTAGGGAAATTTCAGATGCAATCCTAGCGGTTTCGACACCAAAATGGGAAAATTAAATCAAAAAAATTTAACAAGTGTAATCTCTACATATAAATGCATTGTTTTATGCAATATAGCTCTATGTTAGATATGAGGGGTCCTTCTAGTTATTTTAGTTAATTAAGTATTGAGTCTATTTGTATATGGGCCCAATTGTGCCATTAGGATTTTACTTGAGTCTGTATGCTCCCCCCTTATCCTATTAAAGGAGAGGGGGATGCCCTTCTATCAATAACACACACAGGGGTATTTCCCCATTATCTCATTCTCAACAGTGATTCTTGTTGAAAATACAAACATGTGAGTCATTCGTCCATGTAACGTGTTACATTAGTATTGTATGATATGGGTGTTAGGTGAACTCATTATAGTGGCTATTTGTAGTTTGAATGTCTTGTCCAGTCAACTATCTAGGTTTAGGAGAAAATGTAAAATTCTCAACCTAGAGTCATTAAAACCCTTTCAAACACAAGAAATTCTCTCATTTTCTACACAGCTTAAGAGCCTAATTTACTTTGCACAAATTATGATTGATTGAAGTAGGTAAACAAGGTGTTCTAGGATTCTTAATATTGAAAGGTACATTAGTTTTACCTCCTAAATTCATCACCTCTTTTTACTCTTACTTTCATCACCTATTTTCTTCAGTTACCTTGGATGACCCAGGGTATGTCATAATCCTTCTTCAGCACTAATCATTTAACCACCCTACTTCCAAGTTTAAGAAGAATTATGGAGGAAAGGAGCCAATAGGTGGACGAAAGCCCTACGAATAACTAAATATGGCAAATTTCACAATCATAGTAATTGGTGAATTTTGTATAGTCCATGTGATTTTATCTATGCAAACAAAGAATCATGTGGTTATTAAAAGATTGTTGAATGTTTTGAAAATTTGCTAAAATTTAGTGAAGTGTACATCGTTGACATTTTACAAGTGCGAGGATTTAATGTTGGGGTTTCTTTTTAGTGTTAGATTTATAGCAAGTTGGCATTAATGTTAAAACTAAATGATAGCTAAGATTGACAAATAGTGTCTATATGGCAAAGTCCAACATATATTAGGGTTCAGGTGCCCAGAGTTAAAGCTTCTTTCTTTCTAAGGTTATCATGCATGTAATGATTTAATTAAAACATACTCAATACCGTAGCAACATAATTATATTAAATATTGAGCTTCAAATGTATTGCTAGTTTCTTTGATTTGGACATAGATTTTATGTTTAGTCATGGGGATACAGTCTGAGAAACTATACAACGGACACCTTCTGCTCTAGACAAGTGAGGAACATGAATTTGTACCTAGATTGTTAAATTGGTAAACCCAACAACAAAACATTGTTTGATTGAATATTTTTATATTTAAATATGTTTGTTGGGAATATCAATTTAATATCATGCTTGATATCCATTTTGTAATTGTAGCAAAGAAGTTGAATTTATGTATCAATGCTCACCACTATATTGACATGTATAGGTGGACAAAAATAAGATGTCTTGATCTACTGTTATTGTTTTTGCAGTTTCAAATTTAAAATTGCTTTAATATAATTGCAATCTCTACATATTTAGATCATCCCTTATTTGAACTACTTTTAAGTTTAACAAATTTCAAACTTTAGTGTGGTAGATGTTTGTCTTGAAATGACGGTGTGGCCCAAAACCATGCCACTACAAAAACACTATTCCAACGACAATGCCTATATTGGAAGATGCATTCACTTACAAAAGTGGAGCAAGTTGTTGATTCTTCAGTGAAGAGATGTCACTTAAAAGAAGGCACATTTTGAAAAGGTCATAACCATTTGGAGGTCACTAGATTATTATTATTTAATTTTGGTTGTAATATTGAATTAATTGGTTAGAAGGAATAATTATAATGAATGGAGAAGGCGTATCGTTTTGAAGCAAATCATATATCCAAAAACAAAATCTCATTCATCTAATAAACCCCAAGTTTGGATTTATATAGATAACGAGATGGAAGCCCTATATGGCTTGTTTGCACTCATCATCCAACTGAAATAAGAAATGAAAAGTAATTAACTGAGAACTTTCAAACAACTCCCCAACTGAAATAAGAAATATTGAACTGATTGTGAATAAAACCCTACACAAAAACCAATACAAGACAACTAATCAAAAGACAAACATAAATAGAAGAGAAACGACGTGTTCTATGCTAGAGGTGCCAAACCTTAGCCAGGTTATGGATGAACAATTTGTCCTACATCAACTCCCCTCATGTTGATAAAATGAGCCACCAACGAGTAGGGATGTAGTTGTGGTACTCCATGATACTTCGACATGGGTGATATATATCAACAATCACAGTCATCACACAATTGAGACACTGATTAGATTGATCCTTGTAACCCTAGCGCGAGAATCATTGCATCTTGAAAGGTACTAATGTAAAGTTTCATGAAGATGCATAAGTGGCTAACGTGACTGAACCATTGTAGATCTAGATGCAATCTGGCATCGCCAAGTGGGCTCTCTAACAAGAGTATGATGCATGTGCTTGTGTTCAATGTGGAATGCAACATGTAGAAAATCATCCATGATTGAGATGTTTGAGGTAGCTACATCAGAGGAAATTGGAGCACAAAGACCACGATGAAACATCATGATCATGGCAGTGTCATCCTAGTAAACCTCTGACTTGTAGACCAAGTCGTAGAATTTGCATGTGTACTCATCAACTACGTTTGTGCCCTGCTCCAAATCAAATAACGTGAGGCTGATTTGTTTCTTGTGGTTGACCAAGATGAAGGACTCCATATCTTCCTTCACGTAGTTCCATGTGTTCCAAAACCAAACGGAAGATGCACAGTTGTTTCAACCATGAAAGAGCAGTGGCCCACATCACTGCTTCAACAAACAAAAGTTGACACTCCTTTGCCAAATGGTGCCAGCTAAATGAAGCCTCAATGTTGTGCAACCAATCATAGAACCTATTAGGATTTTCATCGTCATGGAAGTGAGGATTATTGATCTTGAGTGATCAATCGGACTAGTCGTACTGAAACATCGACTGGAAGTGGATGTTTGTTTCCTTGTAGATTTTGATTATGTCAATTGTCATGTTATACAAAACGCTCCAACTACCGGGTCAACGTGGCGACCATATGTTTGAATTCTACAATCTCCATGCCATGGATCACAAAAAAAGGTCGACAAGCTCAATCTTTTGGCATTGTGGTCCTTATTGTGCACCATGGTGCAAATCAGTGAAGTTCAAGTGCAATTAGGAATTTTGAAATTTAGGTCCATGGGTGTGCAGTTTTCAAGGCTACTGAAGTGAGATCCTAGAGTCTCGGGGTGTTGTGGGAGATTCCAAACTGTGATGATGAGCGGTTGAGGGAAATAGTGCCTCAAAACTTAAATCTTGAGCAAAAGTTGTATTATAATGTTACATCAGTCGTGCGTGGTGATTGTTGTGGAGCTTAATGCTTCTTGTGCGATCTTCAACGACCTTAGGGGCTTAGAGGAAGGAAGAAGGGGTTTGGGCAACTCTAGCGGAGGTGGTCACACCCTGGAAAGGCCACCTCACTGCTTGGGGAACCGAGAACCTTCTAGAACTACCTAGACAAAAGTAAATTGTTTGGGGGGGGCTGGAGGCCTAACGGATGCTAGGGCTTGTTTTGAAAGGTCGTTGGGTGGCTGATGAAGAGGGGGGTTGTGGTTGTTGACTTGATGGGTGTCGTTGGCAGCCCTTATCTTGTCAGTGGTGTGATAAGTGCATCATGCAATTCTTTACAGGAAATGAGAACAAGGAGAGGTAAAAAAGGAAGTTAGATAGGAGGAAGCCTTCCACCTTAAGGTATACAAGGAGGAGATCAGGAAAGAAGAGGATGATCTCGAAGATGATGGGGAAGAATATGGGGATGAATAGCGGCAGCGGCGCACTGTTCACAGGGACAATGTTTTATTCAATGTAGATTAATTCTAAAGGGTTTAGGACTAATTATAGGTGGATGGGGGCACACCTAGGGTTTTGGCTGCCTCCTGGGGTCCTAGGATCTAGACCTAGGGTTTATATATCATGCTCTGATACCAACCGATGCAAACCATGTTTGCAAAAACAAAACGCATTCATCTATTTCAACTTGTCGGACAATACCCATCAGCATGTCTTTATATATATAATTGTGTAGGAAGCCCTAATTGGCTTATTTCTGCTCATAACCAAACTGATATAAGAAAGGGTAATTAATTGAGATCTTTCAAACAAGTCGCCAACTATTACATATCACTCATAATACTGATATAATTGTGAATAAACCCCTAGACAGAAACCAATTAATATAAACTAATCAAAAGATCAACACAAATAAAAGACAAATACAATGTGCTCTAATCTAGAGGCACCAAACCTTAGCCTGGCTCAGGATGAACAGGTTGTCCTACATCACATTTTCCAACTCCTTTCCTTAAAGTTCATTAGGGTTCCTTTTTAGATCAGTGTAAGACATTATTATGCAAAATCCTTGATAAAAAGCAAATGATACTGTTTAGATCAACAATGTTGTGTAATAAAAGAGTATTACATCTCCTGCTATTCAGATCAACAATGAGGTGTAATAAAAGGAATATTCCACGCTCTACTCCTAAGATTGTTAACTACATTAAGTTGATTGTTGACCAATATAACATCTATTAAGCATCACACAGTGATTACAGAGTCTAATTCAAGACGAACTTTCACCGGATGTAATATCGTGTAAGATTTTCATGAATTGATTTTATATATCCAGCATGTCAATATATAAGAATTATTCAGAAATGCATGTCTAGTACACATGTTCATATATTAGTGAAGCACACCAAAATAAGAGCATAGATAACAATCAGATTCAGACAATAGATTCTATTAATTGGAACTAGATTCAAATTAAAGTACAAGATCATACCTGAATACATTTACTAATAATATCTGCAAGTCGTGATAATGATTTCACAGAACGCCTTCCAACAATGGAGGGGTCCACCATCTTTGATAACGTATTCATGTCATATAACTGAGAGCTAGCCCATCTTACAAGATACTGCTCAGCCCTAGGACGTGAACTAAATACATGTTCCAAAATTTGGTAAAAAAAAGTCAGCAGGGATTTCCAACTACATATCCGTTAGGAAGAATATAGTACCACTGAGCATAAGTTCACAGTACCTATCAAAGGGTCTGCGGCCAGTCAGAAGCTCTAACATTACAACTCCAAAGCTGTAAACATCACTACGATCGGAATAGATACCTGATTCATGAATTTCTGGAGCCTCATAACTGAATAGTGAGTGTATCCGTCCAGATAACTGAAACCATATTTTATATTTGTCATTAAAATAAAGTTGCAGACATGCAAGCAAGTTTCTTTTATACTTTCTAACATCAACTATTCCTTTCAAAGTAATAGTTAGATAAATGCTGGGAAAAAATTGGAAACGGCAAAAACAAGAATGACATCCTCTTGAGTCTTGAGATCATAGGCTAATTGATTTTCCATGTGCAAAAAATATAATTATGATGTATCAAAATATTAAGATGTGACTCGTGTAATAGTTGCATTCTCATAGATCATATTTCAGTAAAGTAAAAGTCTCTCATAGGGTCTTCATTTCCACATGAACTTCATATGGTTTTACATTGGCGGCACCAACAAACTCGTTATGATAAATTAGAAGCGGGCCATATATGTTCATCTTTTGACCGTATGTAATCAGTAGGTATCACCGTATAAAGTCCTTCGTAGGGCTTTATACGGTCATGATCATATGACAGTATAGCATTACAGAACTTTCCCAGGTTATGTATGTAATTAATTCTTTCAGATTTTTTCTTGTTACTAAAAAGGTTTGGCATGTCTGTTAGGGGATCACAACACTCTCCAACCTTTTCCAAGTAACATTGCCATCATCTTTCTAATTAAAAAATTTACTGAAATTATGCAAATAATACTAATGATTAAAGAAAATTTCTCTCATTTGATTGGAGCGACAAAAAGGACCAAATCTCATAGTAGTTGTCATTTTTTGGTATGTCATTTGAAATTCATTTATACATGATATGTCTCATACGGTCATACCTATTTGGAGCTTGTATGCCATCTTCTATAATACATTTGCTAAGGGCATAGTTAGAGCAAGGAATGAGGTTTCGGCGAAATGGGCGAAATTTTGCCCAAAATTTTAGATTTTGATGGGATCTGGTACCGAAACGTGCGACTGTGTCGATTTCAATGATTTCAATGAGTTTCGCCAAAATTCGATGATTTCGATAAATTTTGCCAAATTTCGATGAAAATTTTGATAATTGCAATCCTTCTTGTTATTTTTTTTTAGGAGCAAAGGGGGATTGGAGTTATTTCACCATTTAGTACTTATACATAGTATATACTTGAGTATATCATAATTGCATTGCATTTCCCTAATATTTGCTATTCAAATTATTAAATACTTATGCAATGCATGCTTTTTTAGTTTTTACAATGTGGACGACATGTATCCTAGTGGTGGTTTATTAGACAATGAAGGTGTTAGGAAGCCAACCAAACCAACAAATAATGATTTATCTTGGAAACATTGTGCTAGTTTTCTTGGGACCAATGAAATGATTGACTATTGAGTCAATATCAACAACAAACTATAAACCCAAGTAAAATGAGTGGGGATGCCCTACATATCCAATATTTGATATTATAACACAAATAAGTACATGCATGTATATAGATCATTCTTGCAAAATTGCATGATTTAATTCCTACATTTCTCATCGAAACCCTTCATCGAAATCCTTAAGAAACAGGACAGTTCCCTTACCTCGCACATGAAGGACACCCCCCACCCTACCCCCACAATTTTATTGCATAAAACGATGCATTTAGGTGTAGAGATCACGCCTGTAAAATTTCATAAATTAATTCGTTCATTTCGGCATCGAAACGGGCACTGTTGCATCTATCGAAATTTTTGGCATCGAAACAACATCGAAATCGGATACCTCGTTCCTTGAGTCAGAGTAATGAAAGTTCGTCTATGGTGGAGTGGGATGGCAACATTAAACAATAAGGTTCAATATTGTTAGTATAAGTGGTTATCGGGTTTATTTTCTATGTTGTTTTGTTAGTGCACTTGAGTGAGGATCCATTTACCCACTTAAAGTGCACCCATGTATTCCCTAAACTCCTATATCTAAAAGGATTTGTACTTCATTCTAACGAATAAGAATCCTCGCTTTCTACATGGCATCAGAGCAAGTTGCTCTAGAGGCCTAACCATGCTTCCTCCTCGACCTCTTTCTTTCTGTAACCCCACCACTCCCTTGCCCCCCCTCTCCACTTTCGCGCCCCAGCATCAGCCTAAAGCAGGAGCCACAGGACTTTGCAACAACAACTGGTTGCCGATGAGGCAGCAACAGCGAGCACCACTGGTAGCCTTAGCCACTACTCGGTGAGGCAGCAACAGTCGATGGTTGCTAGCAGGCCTCAATTGATATTGCCCCTTAAGGAAGTTGAGCAATCACTGGCTGCTAGACCGGCAGCTGCATCGCATGTAAGGCACCAGCAACCATTGGCACGATGACAACACCTGGGCTCCACCACTCAGCATCAGCATCAGCATAAAGCAGGAGCCACCAACCTTTGCAACGACAACTGGTTGTAGTTGTTGTCTTCCGATGAGGCAGCAAACAGCGAGCACCACTGGTAGCCCAAGCCACTACCCGGTGAGGCAGTAACAGTTGATGGCTTGCTAGCAGGCCTCAATCGATGTTGCCCCATAAGGAAGTAGAGTAGTCACTAGCTGCTAGACCGGCAGCTGCACCGCATGTAAGGCACCAATAGCCATTGGCACGATGACAACAACACCTGGGCTCCACCACTCAGCCTCACTCCACCAGCAAATTCATCCTTTCTACTAAGGACAAATTTTCTCTATTTTTCCCTCCCTCTTCTACTGATCTATTGTTTTTGATCTGTTGAAGGGTAAGAGACGGCTATTCAATTTATTGATAAGAGGAATCCCCCTCCTTATATAGGAAAAGGGGAAAACATATAGACTTTAGACTAAACCCTAAAGGGCCAAGACACACTTGGGCCCATATACAAATAGACTCAAATAACTTAATTAACTAAATTAACTAGACTCTCTAATATCCCCCCTTAAGCTGAAGTTTGGGAGAAACCCAAGTCATCTTGCAAACAGAGAGACAGACTATAAGAAAAAGAAGCTATATAAAAAGATAAACCAAGCCCTTACAAGAATTTCTCCCCCTCAATGTTACAATAAAACACTTATCCCTCAAATACTCCCCCTTAAGTAGATAACCCAAAGCAGGTGTGCAAATAGATCGAATCTGAAGTATGTCGCAAGTCGCAGGCGCATGTCGCAAACAGGTAGCAGAAGCTTCTTGATCAAAAGGAGGTGGCATCTAGAGTAGTAGTAATCAGCAGCAAGGCATCAGAGTCTTCATCACATTTGCTATCGTCGCAGCCCGGAGAGTGCTCGTTCACATTAGAAAAGTCCACAGAGTGTTGGTTCACAGGTCCAGAGAGTGATGGTTTACAGTAGACAAGTCTACAGAGTGTCAGTTCACAATAGTAGTAGTCAACGTGCAAAGAAGCACGGACAAGTAAATAGTCAACATGCACAAAGCATGGACAATGTCAACGTACAAATAAAGCACAGACAAAAAGTAGAAGCAGAGTCCACGTAGCCGGATTGAAGACCATCAGCTTGAAAAAGCAAGTAGTAAACATGAAGCTCCAGATAGTAAGCTTTCCAAGAAGCATATAATCAGCAAAAGACTTTTTCATATGCAAATATCAATAGTAGAAGTCCACAAACTCTTCAAGAAGCGCATAGAGATCCACAAATATATATAGAGTAGCAAAAAGGTCGTAATAGATAGAAGCATAATAAAGTTCCTCTCATCTATTTCTCCCCCTCACACCAACCACGGAAAGAACCAAGAGTGGTTGGGGTAGACAATGATAATGAAGCACTTCATAGAACAAAAAAATAGGTCGTAGCACTGTCGGGGGGTTTGGGGAAGTGGCCTTCCAATTAACGCTATGTTCGGTACGCAGTGAATGAAGGGGAGGGGAAGGGAAGGGAGGGAACACTTATTTTAGTTTGTTTGGTTAGCATGGGGAGGGGAAGGGGAGAGAACATAAAAATAAATAAAAAAACACGTCACCTTTTTAACAAGCCATATTATTGCAAAAGGTTAAATACACCACACACATATTAGTACATAAAAAATCAAGATAAATTAAACTAACATGTCTCCCGGTCAAAACAAAATGATTCGTTTAATTGTTTTGTTAACGAAGAAGATACATTTCTCATGTCTAACGTCATTGAATTCTACATTTTAGGAGTTTGGTAGCATATCCATCAATAATTCATAACGGTCTTCTAATAGGCAACCAAAAAAAGCAACCAACATATTTGGATGTTGCACAAGATATAAGTAAGCTTTTGTACGCCATTCCTTCTCCAGTGATGATTCTCTGACAGGTCGCTCAACTTGTATTGTTTTTCTTTTTAGCATGCAATAAAATATCACATAGCACAAAATATGAACCATAGCTAATCGCGTGTTTCCCACCAACGATATATATTCTTGTTATTTTCATTATGACTTTTATTGTGCATCCAAAAAAACAAACATATGTAAAATCGCGTCGATAAAAATGTGAAACAAAGAAAATAGTTAGGAACCATCACCATAGATGAGGGAATGATAAGAAAATAATAACTTTTGCATGTTATCACTAGTAGTGATCAATTGCATACCTTTGTTGTTGTCACGCTCTTTCGTCGACAATGTCTTGTCTCCATCAAACTTATTATCTAGCAATGTAGAACATTGTTGATGCAAATAGGGACTACCACTTCTCTTTTTATAGCCATTTTGGTTATACGTGTACTTCCCTCCATATTTATAACTTTCCCTTCATAACTTAAGAGTTCCCTCCGCTTTCCTCCACAATTCCCTCCATTTTTCTATTTTTCCTTATGTTATTATGTTAGAAATTTTTATTTATCTCAAACTATATGTATTCTCTACCAACATTTGTATAGACTTTCTAAGATTTCTTCTAAATTGTGTGCTACATTTATTCTAGTTTCCTTTTATTATAAATTTTTCCCTCTAAATTTTACCTCCAAATTCCTCCCAACATTTTGCGTATCCCTCCAAGTGAGGTGAGAGACTACATGCTGTTTATTCTCATTGCTTGTGAGCTATACAAGTATTTCCCGCCATATTATTTTCATTTTCCCTCCACATTCCATAATCCATATTTCCCTCCAAGCTTTATAATAAATTTCCCGTCAAGACTTTCCCCTTCCCCTTGTCTCCACTCCGATTTGGTGGGGAGAAAAGTGGCTGGAAATACACTTGATTCTTTCCCCTCCATTTCCTTCCCTTCCCCTTCACCATGTGCAACCAAACGGTTTAAGCCATTTCCCCTCCCTTCCATTCACCGCATACCAAACAGGCCGTAAAGGTCTATAATAATTTTTCATAGGAAAATCGAGTATGAATCTCCAGGAAACAAAGAATTCATGTGAGAACAGAGTTCAAATGTCACCTGAGCTAGCAATCTTGTTGATTGGCGCTTCATCACTGATTTTTGCATTTATCTTGGCACTTCTATTCTTGTGTGAAAGTCAAAGAAACATACTAACACCTCTTGTTCCATTGTTGAAATTATGTTATGTGCTCTAGCAGCTACTATTGTTGAAATGATCTAGTTTCATTGCTTGTTCATTGAGATATTTTACTGTCTATACACACTCCCCTACTTTATAATAACAAAGGTGCTATTTTAAACACATATGATCCAGTCAGCATGAGCTGACTAAACACATTGGCACTGATTCTTTTTTTACTTGGTTCCCTTTTCCGCCAGTAGACTAACTCTCCTCATTATCTGAACTTGGACCTCCATGTAAATGATTTCTTCACCAACATACTTTTCTTCTTTCCAAACTCAAGATTCTTGATCCTCCTTGAGTTTGAGGGGCCGTTAATGTGTATAGCATGTTTTAGCAACACATATATAGTTTCATATTGCCCTTCGATGTACATTGTGGTGTATATGACTCGTAGATAATGGTAATTTACATATATTCTATCGTTAACTTACATATATTATATCTCCCTTACACTTTTGTCTTTCTTCTCTATTCCTTATGTAATGTTCTTTATGCAACATAATTTACAAATTAACATAAAGTACAAAATCAAGAGTCTCCATCGACTAAAGTTGTCATCAATTGTACATGTAGGTTATGTCAATAGACGGAGCTCTTCATTTTAGCGAGGCACCACGACTAGAGGATCATACGTTCAACTTTATTTTGAAGTGGTGCACAACTCTAATGTGGAAAAATGCAAGAGGTACGGATTGTCACATGACATCAAACACCGCCTTGCCAAACATGCCAATAAAACTGCAAGGATTTGAACTGATGTATGATTTCGCATGGTCCACGCACTAACCATTTCTACAACTTGATCATGCCACATACCATGTATGGACACAGAGCTCATGGCTTGTCTGGATTGGGATGGTTTTTGTCTGTCCAAGGATGATGCCGCCATGGATCTTAGTTAGTTTGAATGCAATCAAGCAATATCCAACATTGGAATACAGCCCGATTCCAACTTAAGTTATATGCATACAACTAAGTCAATGCACTTACGAATTCAAAATTCAAATGTTTTGTAACCAATGCTCTTTGCAACAACAATGTGATTCTCATTTCATGAGATTAGTATAATTTGCGGGTCATGCTGCTCTTTATCATTTATTTTATTATGAAAATGACCTTGCTGGCTAGTAAATTGCTTTTGGTTGAAACCTAAGTTGAGATTTCATGAGTTTTCAAGCAATTGCTTAGAACATCCGTTATATACCATCCCGTCATCATGTCATCCGTCCTTTAAGCACACATATAAATGGTCATTGAGTAGCACGATAAGATAACGAGTTATATTGCAGATCCATGCATATTTTCTGGGCATGCCTGTTACTTTAGTTTCAAACCTAGGTATAGGATCAAAACAAAAGGAAAAGTAACAGTAGTTCCTTCCATTGTTAAATGTTGGATACAGCAGTCAATGTGACTGTCACAACACTCATTTTCAGGTAGAACAAGGGTATGCAAAAGCTGCAACACATAGACTAGTGCGGCGCTTAGCTATCTGCTTCTACCTCCAAGTGAGTATTCCATGATCTTACCCAAACTTAGAGAGTAAACAAGGATGCATCGTTAGGCCTTACCGTCGTATAAGCATTAGTGGAGTTGCAGCCTTCTAAATAGATGTGTTTAGACTTTGGTTTTCTGTTAACAATGAGACTTGCATTTGAAACATACCTTCATATGCCTAACAAGTCAGCAGTATTGCACGTTTGTTGCTAGCAGCCATGAAACAACTTATTATTATACTACACAACAAAATGGATCTGTACAACACAAATTCCCATAATACCATGGCTATGTCAAGTATTCCTGTTTGGAAAAATCATTCTCATTATAGAAAATGTACAATATAATTGCACCAGTAACAGATTTGTAACATCCGGATTGAACTTTTATGCTATTTGAATATCTCCAAATTCTATGTGCTGCACCAATATAGACCCAATCTGTGGGCCTTGCACATTTCTGATTGGGACGTTTATATCAAAAATTCAACCCCCTATAATAATTTTAGCTCCTCATGTGATTCATACAACATCTTTTGGGGCATTCTGGATTCAATGGCAATGAGCAAAAATGTAAGTCCTAGGCCTTCCCTAGGTATAGTCCTAATGTTTTCAACGATCATTTCAATTGGTTCCAACTCCTTATGCTTCTTGGGCTATGGAGTTCGTAAGTTTCGTTGTCATTGTCAGGAAAATGCCTATCGGTATATACAGCTTCATGATTACTGATGTATATTATAATTATATATAGTATTAGTATATATAGGAGGTAGAGTTAAGTAGTAAGTTTGTTTACATGCCTAGTGAGATCTAGATGCATTTTATTTTTGATGTGTTCGTATCAATTAGCTATAATCACATTGATAAAATGTACATAAAAGAGGGTTCTCCATAACTGGAGAGCAAGTGGGATGATGCACAACTAGTACCAGATAACTAGGTAGAAAACATAAGAGTTCATTAGGTCCATTACTCTTAACACTCCCTCCAAGCAGGAGAGTAAACATCCTGCAGTCCCAAACTTGCAAGTCATGTGTAGAAAGAGAGTAGGAAGTGGTGGTTCGATAAGAAAGCAGTTTGCTCTCTTTGCTTTATACGAGTGATAATCTTCTAGGCTTTGACAAGGTCTCCAAGAAAATGGCTATCCATTTCAATATGTTTTCTGCAACTCATGGAAGACTAGATTGTTGGTCATATGAATCGCTGCTTGAAATCACAATTCAGAACGGTCGTAGAAATAGTTGGAATTCCAAATTTTTAAGACAAGACAGAAGCCAGTGATTTTCTCATGATGCATGTGCAATAGCCAATATTCAGCTTTAATACTTGAACAAGCCACCACCTGACTCCATATCTTACTACTCCAACAGACACGAAAGTCATCAAAAAAACACAAAAACCAAATGTAGAATGGTGATTATCAAGCAATTGGAATGTGTGTTCATCTATTGGTATCCTCTTGATCAAAAGGTTGTTGGTAGAAGAAACCTTTTCTCCTAACCCCTTTAAGGAACTGTTCTGAGCACTGACGTAATGAGTCGGTAGAAACTCACTCATGTTTTCTCACAACTCCGACTGAATATGAGATATCAGGATGAGTAATTGAGTGATAGATGAGCTTACAAACTACCTTTATAGATTTATTGGGATCATGAAATTTCTCCCCCTTGTTTTGATGCTCGGTCTGAGACTGGGTTCACAATTTGACATCACTCATGCACTTATCTTCAAGAAGATTGAGAACATACTTTCTTTCTGGTTGATTGATGCTTGTCTTGGATTTGAGTACTCAAGGAAGAAAATGTCCAATTTCGATGCCGTTTCGATGGCCACAGAAACAGAAATTTTGACAGAAATTTCGATAAATGTGTTCATGGCGTTTCAACGGCAAAATAAATGAATTAATCTATGAAATTTTACCAGAATGATATACTAGTGTAGATCTACTCAAATATGTAATAATATTTCATATTGGATATGTAGGGGGTGGGGTCTCATCATTTTTTAGTGAATGACCCTGAACTGTTTTGATGGCCATTTCGATGGGGATTTTTTATGTTAATTTTCAATGGTGAAATCAATGAATTAAGTCATTATAGTTTGCAAGCACAATATATAAACTTAAAAACACAAAACTGTGCAAAAAAAATATGCTCTAGGTAGTACATAGTATATGAAAACGTAGAAAAAAATTCGATGATCTGCCTGTTTCGAGAGTTTTATCAGTCAATTTCGATGTCCGATTGCCACAAAAATAGAAATTTCGGCCGTAGAAATTTTGAACATTGTGAGTACTACTCCCAAGACATATTGCAGTGTCCCTATATCTGTGGTGTGACTGAAGAGCCATCTTCAAATTAGACATACCATGAGAATCATCACATCTAATGACAAGTCATCAACATAAACAAGCAAAATATGACCTTTTTTGTCTTGATAGAGAATAGAGAGTGATCGCTTGCCGATCTTTTGGAACCAAGTTCATCTAGAATAGTGCTTAATTTATTAGACCATGCCCAAGGTAAATAGATCTTCATAATCAACAGACCTAGGAAGAATTGTCTCCCTCAGCAATATATCCAAGAGGTTGTTGCACGCAGACTTCCTCCGAAAGATTGGTAAAGTTGAAGAATATCTAACATCTAACTTAAAAAGCGACCAGTCAGGATGAGTGGCAACCAAATGAACAGGGAAAAACTGTTGACAGAGTCAACACCAAAAGTCTGGGTATAGCCATTTGTTACCACGAGCTTTTGCACACTGAACAGAGACATCACAGTGATGTTTGACAAAAACTGCACAATGGAAAGCGACAATATTCGCGTCATTCACAAATTTCTAAGCTGGAATAGAGTGCATCCCGATAGTAATCCATCACAGTTTTCCAATCACAGATTCAGTAAGGCATGTACATAGTGTATGGGTATAGGGGTATTATATAGGGCATTAGCAAATGCATGAGCGATATGACACAGATGGAGAGGTACTATCTAGGACATTAGGCATACTACTGATGAATATGATACAGCAATAAGGGGCCCTCGAGAGATACAAGCACACTATGCAATAATGTAAATTTCAGTCCACAACCAGAATAGTACCCTCCCCAATTCTCAAGCCCAAAAGAACCAAAAGTTTTACATCAAAATTGTGGAACTCAAAACAAATATTGTCATATAAGTTCCCTCCATCATCGATTAACTCAATGAGCTGAGTTGGGTCATTGTGTACTTAGCTTAGTGTATGTAAATTAGCTTGTGGTATGGACTAAACATAACTTTTGAGCCCACAAGTGCACACAAGTATCTTTTAATGCTTTCCAGCCTGAATAAGCAATCTACCATGAATGAAGTATTAAAGGCTTGCTTGCAATAGTTTGTGTTTGCTTATTTGGTGATATTATGATGTACCATATGTCCGTAAGGACGCATGCAACACCCCAACATTGGCTCCTTCAAAACGACCAATTAGATACCATTATAGTAGTCACATGTAATCGGTGTTAGTACATGTTGGGTCAAATGCTCACCATCTTCACAGCTCATAGTTCCTCATGTACTACATAATGACATCAACACTGCAAAGGTGGGTCATGAAGCTCCTTAGCTTTGAATTCCAGATCAAATGTAAGCATGAACTGCTTCATAAAGCAGTCAATGAGCTCTATTGGTTTTGGAGGCCGCCTAGATTATAAAGGTAGATTATGACCATCTGCACTTTGCTCTTCAAGCTCACCTGGGCCCCCACCCTATACTCAACAATCTATGAGGACCCCATATCCAAGGAAGGTCCACCAAGCATGAGAGGAAATGCCTATCTTAGTTAATACGATGGCAAAATTAAATTTAAAACTCCACCTTGAGGCAGTGCTCAAATACTTGTTGGATTGTTTACTCCCTCTAGATCATGGTTTTAAAAGGTAAGCCTCGAGGCGTCCGAGGTGTACGCCTTGAGACGAGGCGGACCCCCGTACGCTCTGTGCGCTTTGGCCTGTCTACATGAGGCAAGCACCTCAAACGTGAGAGGCAGCGCACTGAGGCGTGAGGCATTGAGGCATGAGAGAGGCGTAAGCCTCTGTACTAGAGGTAAAAGAGGAGGCATGGCAGGATAGGATGGAGTAATGTGAGGAGAAGACTTACCGTAGTAGCTTTTGTTGTTGCAGCGGCATCCATGGCTAACGTGGCGGTATCTGCAGCTTGCTGCTGCTTTATTGTAGCGACTTGCTGTCATCTTGCTGTCGTGGGTTGTGGCTGGCTTGCAGCTTGCTGTCACTGTTGCTATGTCCGAGCGGGGACAGGTCCTGCTACAGCAGCAGATCTCCTTGCAGCTGCAGCGGCGGCCAGTGCTGCTTCTTCTCCAAGAAGCGGCGGTTGTTGCTTCTCTATGCAGCAGTGGTTGCTGCCGCTGATTGCGGTGGCAACCATTATGAGGACTAGCAGAGGGAGAGTGAAGAGGGGAAATGAGGGCTGAGGTGGGAGAAAGTTGCAAGGGAGTGGGAGAGCCGAAAGTGTGAGCAGGGTGTGGCTCGGTGAGTTGTGATGACACAAGAGTGGGTTGGTTTAGGGTTATTTTTTTAATCATATATGGGCCATGTCTATGTGTCTGGCCCAAACAAATCTGTGGGCTCTAGGTTCTTTTTAATTTGTTGACATTCAAAATTTCAAACATATATATAACAGATTATATATATACATGTTTTAACATTTAAGATTTTTAGTATATAATTAAATACATAATTATATTTAAATATATGTGCATTGCACTTTTCTAAGGCTTACGCCTCGGCGGAGACAAAAATGCCTCGATACGCCTCACACACTTTAAAACCTTGCTCTAGATCTCCAATTTGTTTCTTTTTTTTACCTTGTTATCCTGACGAGGACAGTTTTGTTTTCTACCTTTATAAAGAGCATGTCGCCTTCTAATCTGCATGGAATACATGAAATCTGGTTTCCGACTTGATTAGTACATTGACTCATTAAGTTTAGCTTAGTTACACACATTGTTCATATCTGTTTCTACAATATTTACCATTTGCTTTGACATGCGTTGCGGCTCTATATGATTTTCACTGGTGTTGATAGTACTGATTAACTGGTCCAGAAAACACCAGCATGATGAACACTCATCATACCTGAGAAGCAGAAGTGGATGATGATATTGACGCAAGACCACAATCACTAACACGGGCCACTAGCGCATCGTCAAGCAGAACACTTGCAGATTCAAAATTTTGATGTATTACTGGTGGTTGACAACCCTCGTGAAGATACCTTGCAAGACAAATGGGAAACAAATGGATCAAGTCAAGGTATTGGACTGATAATTTTGGAGTATAGTTTCGACTTGAAAACATATCCATCCATAAAAAACAAAAACTTACTCTAAAGCTCTTGCAGCCCCAAGTGCAATCTGTAGGCGAGTAGTCCATGATATCTTACCCTTGGCATCATCTCCGCCATGGAGAACATCATGCAATGTCCTTCTACTAAAGGAGTTATATACTAGTAGTCTCTGTTCATATTCAGCACAGTATCCAACAAGTTCAAGAACATTAGGATGCCGAAGTTCTGAGACAGCTACTACCAGATCAAAAAAATCATCTACAGCCAGTTTTGAGCTGGTATTGTCCAGCTTCATAACCATCAACTTCTGGAATATGAACAAAACAAGGAAAGTCAAAAGCATCAGGCGCTGGGCATGAGACCAAATGGTTTGTCATGTCACTATGAACTTCAGTTCCACGACTTCGAATCCAGAAATGCATTATGTATTAAGCTTACTGAACACTGAAAATGCACATCATCAGTTTGCACATCTAATAAAGAAGAAGTGTACTATAAAATCAAGAGATAAAGATCTATATTCTATTATACATGCTTCATACACAAGTATTTCACTAAACAGCTTTGCATAGTAAGAAAACAGACACATTTTTCATCATAATTAAATAACACTACCTTTCCATCAGGAAGGTCTGCTCGATATACTTTTCCCAGTCTTCCATCTCTGATTACATTGTTTTCACTAAAACTGCTAGTGTATTGCTGTAGAGTCGCAACAGAGAATGATATTACAGCTGATGTAGCTGTAGGTAAATTTTCCTTAATGACATTATCAGGTGACGACATCTTTTCAGAAGTTTCTTCAGTGTGAATGGGAGTTACGATAACCTTGTCAACAGGTGGTGGCGGCAATATAATTACACCTGAACTATCAATTATGGACTCCTGAGGCATCTCAAAGGTCGGCGATGACCCTATTAAAAGTTAATTGCTAACAGTTAGTTAACAAAAACCTTGGAACAATGAAGGCAGAGATCAAAAAAATAATATATCAAATAATGAACCTCTCACTATTCTGTCATTAAATGGTTGTTTACCCAATGAATTTGACTTTTCGTTGCTAA
The DNA here is from genome assembly GCA_963693085.1 of Alisma plantago-aquatica. Lineage (NCBI taxonomy): Eukaryota > Viridiplantae > Streptophyta > Magnoliopsida > Alismatales > Alismataceae > Alisma > Alisma plantago-aquatica. Next base: position 339,715,938 of record OY856414.1, read on the forward strand.
TTAGCTCTGGTCGAGGCCTTTCAATGGGCCAAATAGAATCCTCAGCTTTCTTGGTTTCTCCTATACATATATACTTGATACATCAAGAAAGTTGGCATGATAAAGTTGTGGAAGCATTCAAGAGGCTAACCTTTCTTTGGTTGAGCATCCTGTGATTCATTAGCAGTAGTAGTCGTATCATGACGTACAATCTCGGATCGAGGCCTTTCATTAGAATGGTAATCATCCCTTCTGGAAACCTTTTCTTCTTCATCAGAAGTTCTGCTCCTCAGCTTCGATGTTAAGCAATTTACAACCAGTATTGCAAGTATGAGTAACACAATCACAGACACAACTACAGCAAGTGCAATTAAAATTGCCATTGTTGATGATTTCATGCCCTTTTTCCTTGCAGGTATAGATTTCTGAACAGAGGAACCACCAGAAGAATCTGTTGATTCTTGTGCACCCCCAGGATTTGGTGCTCCTGAAAGAGGTACCGGAGATGGTGAAGAAGCCGGAGCTATAGTGATATTGAACGGATTTCCATCCTTCCTGTGCAAAAAAAAAGAACATCAAGCTCATAGATAAACCCACAGCGAAACTGATAAGATGGCTTTTTCTCTTGACTGGTGAAACTACCAACAATATGCAAGAACATCGAACACTAACAATAGAGTTAATCTACAATAGGTCGTCTAGATAAAAAAATATTCACTAAACTAAACAGCAACAATGACATCAAATCGACAAAACTTAAATATCTTATCACTTTTTTATAAAATCCTCATCAATATAGCATGAAAATGACAAAAAAATACTTACAAAGCTGACTAAATATTGGCAATCCCCGACTTACTAAAATCCAATCAAACTGAAACATACAAATGAAATGTATACTCCAATATAGCTCACTGATTACACTAATGAACTGACCAGTTACAGGTCTGTATAGAGCTAGAAATCAGGTGGGTCGGTGTCTTTATGTTTGTGTTAACTTGGGGTAAATGTATTATTTTGGGCTGAGTTGGGTTACATCAGGCCAGATAATTTTATTAGATCGGGCCGATTTGGGCCCGTGTCAGGTCAGTATCAAGTCAGGTCATCTAAGGTAATTTAACAAGTAAGGTTTGGTTTGATTCAAGCTATTATCTAATTGGGTCATTTTGTATTATCTGCTACATTTGGGTTCAATTCAATCAGTGTCTGGATTTAGTCATCTCAGATTATCCTATCAGGTACAATGATCGATTTCCAGAAATATGAGAAGATGCGCCCGAATCTATGACCCATTTCGTATTACCAGTAGTAGAGGATGGTGCAGAAAGGAAGGCAGTGTCACAACCAAAGTATGTCGCAGCATGTGCTCCCGCGGCGGTGGCAGTAGATGACGAGTCAGTACGCTCCAGTAACAGGCGCTCGACCTCGGCACGAATGAAGTCAGCAGTAGAAGTATCCTGGGCATCAGGTTGGGTAGACGTCTTAGAAGATGTAGTAGCATCAGTGGCCGCATCGGCCCAAGCTGGTTTGCAGTATTTTTCCCAGCACTTGTCTTCAACATGATTAGACCGGCCACAGAAGTTGTAGAAGCGTTGGCTAATCTGAGGACGAGCAGCAGCAGTAGTAGGTCTAGAGGATGTTCCACGACCTGAAGTATTCCTCCCCCGGCCAACACCATGAAGACGAGCATCATGTGAGCGGCCGCGTCCACGGCCATGGCCACGACTAGACATCGCAGCAAAAGCAGTCGAATCTCCTATATCAGTAGGAGTCTCATATGACGATGCAGGCAAGCGTTGTAGTCTCTGAAAGGCAGTCTGTAGAGTAAGCAGCGGATCACTGGCAAGAATCTGATCGACCACCCCTGCATAGGAATCAGGTAGGCCACAATGGAACTAGACTACTTGCAACTCCTGTTGTTGTCGTTGCATAGTAGCTAAATCAGTAGACAAGGAATGGTAGGCTTCCAATTCCCCCCACAGTCCCTTGAAGGGAGAAAAGTAATACGTCAGATCGGATCCAGAGAAACGCAGGCGGCTAAGCTACTTGTTGATATCAAACACCTTTTTGGGATTCTGACTGTGTGAATAAGTGTTGGCAAGCTGATCCCACATCTGCTTCGCCGTTTGCAGGTATAATAAGGTGACGCTAATCTTGGTCTCACTACTATTCAGAATCCATGTCATGATTGTGGAGTCGTCTTTCACCCAATCATCATAGGCTTTCACATCCTTCGAATCAACTGTTTCAGAAGGCACCGGTGGTGGATCTCGCGTCAGGTGCCACATTTTCCCTTGTGATTTAACATATATCTGCATAGAGCACACCCAGTGCTGGTAGTTTCGCCCATCCAGCTTCACAGTTGTCACCTGGCGTCGCAGATCCTCATGAGTAGACGCCATCAGGAAGAAACAGATACAGACGTAAGGGTACAGGTAGGTAGCAGCAGTCAGGTATAGGTAGTAGAAGGTTGCCTACGTCTCTAGGTAGGCAGCAGCAGGCACAGATCTACCGATCGAAAGGACCGCTTCACATAACGGCTACGCCGGAGCGCAGCAAGGGACCCGGTGACTCAACCAGTCACACGGGCAGGCAGGCAAAAAACAGATCCGGAGACGACCTTAGACAGAAATCAAACCCGCGGGCAAACGAAGTCCAGAACCAGACGGGAGAGACGACCCCGGCGGCTACGTTGTCTGCTTTCGGCAAATGATCCAGATAATAAAGTCCATCAGACCCTTCATACCCCCCACCAATCTTCATCCTCGTGCGAAGGTCCTGAAAGACACATGAACCAGGTATAAAGGTCAGGCTACATTGCAGACTCCACAATATCTTGCTGATCGATAATAAATTAAGAGGAAACCGAGGCACATATAAAGCAGATTTCAACAGAAAATCAGAAATAATATCGCCGACTCCAGAGACAACAGACTTGGAACCATCAGCAAGCATAACAGACGAATTACGAACAGGTTTAGATAAATGTCTGAATAAAGCTCTATTGCCAAAAATATGAGAAGAAGCACCCGAGTCTATAACCCATTTTGTATTACCAGTACTAGGTGAAGGAGTACTCAGGTAGGCTGTGTCATAACTAGGATAAGTGGCAGCATGAGCGCCACTAGTCGATGCAGTAGACGACGAGCCAGCGCGCTCAAGTAACAGGCGCTCCACCTCAGCACGGATGTAGTCTGCAGTCGCACCCGAAGAGTCAGTCTCAGTAGGCTGAGTCGCTGCCTCAGATGCAGCAGTAGTAGAGTCAGCGGCTGCATTGGCCCACGCCGGTTTACCATATTTCCCCCAGCATTTTTCTTCGATATGATTGGACCGGCCACAGAAAGGATAGACGCGCTGTCCTGGCTGAGGACGCACAGCAGCAGTAGTAGCAGGAGGAGCCCCACGACCAGAAGTAGTACGTCCTTGTCCTGCACCCAGGGGAGGGCGGTTGTCAGTAAAATGACCACGACCGCGGCCGCGGCCCGACATCGCTGCAAGGGCAGTGGATTCCCCAACATCAGTAGACAGTGACAGTAACGAAGAAGGCAGGCGTTGAAGGCGCTTGTAGGCACTCTGCAGTGACGGAAGAGGGCCACTCGCCAAGATCTGATCCACTACACCAGCATAGGACTCTGGCAGTCCACAAAGGAACTGGACTAACTGCAGCTCCTGGCGCTGATGCTGCATGGTGGCCAGGTCTGTGGATGGGGGGGCGGTGGAAGGAGAGAGAGAGAAGGGAGGGAGGGCGGCGGCAGGGGCTGGATCTTATAGCTCTGATACCATGAAACAATGTCAGTAATTTCTAGAAACGTAGGGTTGCACAATGTGTTCACCCTTGTATATATAATAACGGAACAATTACAGAGAGGTCCACATATAATGTAGAAATAACAAAATTAATAACAGAAGATATAAAACAAGATATATATGTTAACAATAAGCTTGCCTACCAGTCTTCTGAACTGATGATGATCAGCATAAGGAGGAGAATTTTCATCGTCCCAATCCATATTTGGGTCAAGAGGAGTGTTGGTTGGTTGCAGCCCAGCATACCAGTTTTTTGCAAGAGATCAAGTACATATTTCCGTTAAGAGAGGCGCAACCCTACAGATAATCTGGAAACCTCAATACCTAAGAAATATCTTAGCTTTCCGAGATCTTTAGTAACAAAATGTTTTTCTAAGTAGGTCTTAGTTGCATGTATGCCCACTATATCACTGCCTGATAAAATAATATCATCAACATAAACAATAAGAATGACAAGTCCAGCCACTGTTTTGCGGATAAAAACTGAGTGATCAGAGTGAGAGCGACGGAAGTCAAAGTTGACTAAGATCTGACCGAGCTTGTCGAACCAACCACGTGGGCTCTGTTTGAGACCATAGATGGCCTTTTTCAGTTTACAGACTTCAAGAGTAGACTCCCCCTGAGCAACAAAACCGGGTGGTTGCTCCATGTAAACCTCCTCCAGTAAATCTACATAGAGAAATGCATTTTTGACATTTAACTGAAAGAGAGACTAGTCTTTATTAGCAGCAACAGAAATCAATAGAAGGTCTCAAAATAGTCAACACCATATGTCTGCGTGTAGCCTTTTGCAACAAGATGAGCTTTCAGGCGTTCAATTGTCCCGTCAGGTTGTTACTTAATGGTGAAGACCCAGCGGCAGCCAACAGTAGGGCATGAAGAGGGCGATCCACAAGTTCCCAAGTCTTGCGATCACAGAGCGGCTATATTTCCTGATCCATTACTTGTTTCCATGCAGCAATAACTAGAGCTTCTACAGCAGTATTCGGAATAGTGACAGCAGAAAGCGCAAAAGTAAAGCATGCAAAATTGTTATGCAAATCGACAGAAGAGCAGAAATGAATGATAGGATGTTTAGTGCAGAAGTGAACACCTTTGCATAGGCTGATAGGAAGATGCAGGTGAGAAGTTACCTCAGTATTTGTTTGATCTTCCGTATACGGAGGAATTGGTTGTGGAGGGACCATGAAAGGAGTGCTTGTCTTTGGTCGGCGTTTGTATACTTGCAAAGGGCGACCTTCAGGCTGGTCAGAAGAAGGCAAGTCTTTAACAATATCTGGTAGAGGCGTGGGTGACAACATATCACTGGATAGCGTTGCGCCATCATCAGAAAAGTAGGGCATATGCTCAAAGAAGATCACATCTACACTGACAAACCATTGTTTGAGTATCAGATAAAAGCAGTGGTAACCTTTTTGGGTTCTAGAATATCCCAAAAAGATGCATTTGGTGGACCGAAGATCAAGTTTCGTCATTCCTGGGCGTAAGTTTTTAACAAAGCATGTACACCCAAAAATACGAGGAGGAACCAAGAACAGGGGTGCATTAGGAAACAAAATAGAGTAAGGAATATGATTCTGTAAAACAGAGGATGGCATACAGTTTATAAGATAGCATGCAGTGGAAACCGCCTCAGGCCAAAAACATAAGTGAGGCACATGCTATACACATGACACTCAACAAAACACAACATATCTCTATACTCCCCCTCAAGCTGGAGCATAGATGTCGAGCATGCCCAGCTTGTCTACTAGCGTCTAAAAATCAGCTTTAGGAAGTATCTTGGTGAAGATGTCCGCAACTTACTTTTCAGTGCTGAGATATGGAGTGCAGATCTGGCCAAAAAGAACAGTTTCTCGAACAAAGTGACAGCCGACCTCAATATGTTTAGTCTGTTCATGAAAAGTGGGGGTGTACGAGAGGAGTAGGACAGCAGTGCAATGGTAGAGGGAGGAGGAGAGGCGGCGGCTTGTGGTGGAAGGAGAGGGCGGCGGCGGGTGGAGGTGGTGGTGTGGGCGGCGGCGGGCAGGGAGGCTGGAGGTGGCGGCGGGTAGAGGTGGTGGTGTGGGCGGCGGCGAACAGGGAAGGTGGAGGCGGAGGCGGGTGGAGGGGTTGCCGGGGTGGGGGGTGGTGGAGTGGGCGGTGGCGGGCAGGGAGGCTGGAGGTGGCGACGGGTGGAGGTGGAGGTGGTGGTGTGGGCGGCGGCGGACAGGGAAGGTGGAGGCGGCGGCGGGTGGAGGGGTTGTCGGCCGAGGGGGGGTGATGGAGTGGGCAGCGGCAGGCAGGGAGGCTAGAGGTGGCGGCGGGTGGAGGTGTGGGTGGCGGCGGACAGGGAAGGTGGAGGCAGTGGCGGGTGGAGGGTTGCCGACGACGGGGGGTTGGTGGCGGCGCGGGGGGGGGGCTGAAGGAAGGTTTAGGGCATAAGGGCAGGGTGGGAAAAAGAAACTGGACCTGCTCTTGATACCATATAGAGAAACTGGGAATTGCTTATTGAATGAATAAACCCGTGTACAATACAGTCTCTTATATAACAGAAGGGATTAGAGACTAAACTAGAGGTGAGCAATATGGGACTAAACTACAGAAGTAAAAACATAAGTGAGGCACATGCTATGCACATGACACTCAACAAAACACATCATCATCATCATCATCATCATCAACTAAGCCTCAATCCCAACTATGTTGGGATCGGCTACATGGATCCTTCTTTTCCATTCAGCTCTATCATGGATCATATTCTGGTTGAGATGTAAAGATTTAAAATCTCTCTTTATAAGCTCTTCCCATGTTAATTTAGGCCTTCCTATTCTTCTATTAATTGTGCTTGCCTCAATAGTATTGCATCGTATAGGTGCATTAGTTGGTCTGCGTTGCACATGTCCATACCATCTGAGTCGGCCCTCACGCAACTTGTCCCCAATGCTCGCAACCCCCACTTTATTCCTGATAGAGTCATTTCTCAAGCGATCTCTATAAATACATTTTGACATATTCATATATATACATGCATTATTGACATATTCATATGTATACATACATTATAATGTACCTACATATACAGACACATTTGTACATGTGTATATGCATTTTGATTAATTCACATTTATACACACGCTCTACACATATTGTACATAGATATACATATATTTCAAAATTTGTACATTTATTACAAACACATTCGATGTGTAGACATATATACATATATAAGTATATTATACATGCATATTAATATGTTTATATCTAAATATATATGTGCCTAATCTATATATTTATATTTTTCATTTATGATTTCAATTATTTTATATATAATTGGTTTAATGAAAGAAAAAAATCCAAAACCGCATATACTCTTGTATATATTCCCGCATACCGCATATACTCTACCCTCTCCGCCCGTACACCACATACCGCTTTCGTGAACAATGTTTCATCATTAGGAGCTCAAATCCTCATACATCAAGGTAAGGAATTATATTTCCTTCCATTCTCCATCTTTTGCAACCTCTTTCTTCATTTTTCCGCACTTTCTCCTTAAAATGATTTTCGCATCCTAATATACATGAGATCTTAGATCTACTTTAACACATATACAATTTATGTATTTCAGACAGACCTACACATCTAAGACATTGATCTGCATATAAACCACTGGTTCTACACTAATAGATGTGATAAACATTTTTTTTAGATCATGGGTACTAATATTAGAATAATTAGTAGATATTTGTTATAGTTGGTTATTTCGCTTAGGCTTAGTATAAGAAATTGTAACAAACACTAATATGGACACATAATTTTGTCAAAATTAATATATTTTGTATATATATGCATATATATATGATATATACATAGGAGGCGAACAGGATGCAGAGCAAGAACCTCTTTGCTCTAGGCGATCAGGGGGCGTGAAGAGATGCAAGCTATGGAAATGAGAGAGGATCCCCAGAATTGTTGATCACGCTTGCATTCTGGATAATGAATCAGAGTGTAAACCCAAAAGACATATCAGTGATCGATGAGAGAGGATCCCCAGAATCACACTTGAAGAATATTCAGTACTACATGGCATTTTGCAGTTATAATCAAAGTGATTGGAAAGACTATTGGCTATTTGACTCTATCTGATCGCTTAAAGCTAATGTGGGGACCGGTCGCAAGATGGATAGTGTATGAATTAAGTATGAACCATTTTGCAGTACAATTTTCATGTGAACATGATTAACTGAATGCACTTACAGGTGGTTCATGGACAATTTTTGGCTCTTTCCTGATGATTTGGAAGTGGCGGATCGATTACATTCCTTCCCTTGTCTTCTTTCTAGAATTGTCACGTGGACTACGGTTATAGACCTCCTTCTACATTTGAATAAAAAGGTCATTTTTGGAAAGGGAAAAATGGCATAGCACTAGGCAGATTAATCAAATTTAACAACCACACTACTAATCGTACGGTAGTAGATTCGCCAGTTACGCAATAAAGATTGACACTTCAAGTCCGATCCATCCGGTATGTTGTTACACCTAGATGTGAATATTTTGTTTTCCCCACGTACTCAGTATATTTCGATATGTTGATCGCGTTTTGTTTTACGCCATTTTAGGTTAAACTGCAATTAATTTGAGAAGATGGACATCCAGAGAAGAAGGCACCAAAAGAAAGATGCTTAAAAGTCTACCGGAGGATTATAGATAGTTAGATTTATGTCATGTTGCAAACTTTAGTTTTCCCTTTCCATGTAACTCCCTAGAGGAGAATTTATCTTCATATTGTTATTAAATTCTTTTTCATTCAATGAAATTTATAATTATTATCGGTTAATTGTTAAACCTTGATCCTATAAATATGATAATGGCGCTTGTCATCTCGGTCTGCCTTAATTGGGCATAACAGGGGGAGGGGGTCCTTACACATGTACAAAATTGTTTAAGTTTATTCTGTTAAAGAACGTGTTGCCTTAGCAATATATGGTCAAGGTCTTGGTTGTGGTCACTAACACAGCACTACTCCTGTAGGACATGGAACACCATCCCCCTCTACTCCTAGATATTGTATTTTTTGCATGTGTAGCTATCACCATTGAAATTAATGTTGGAAAAAAAACATGGTCAGCTAGAATAAGCTAACCAAGTAACTACTATTGAGGGGAATGTTGGGTCCGCTGCTACAACTGATTATGCACAGATGGTGACCCTCAGTCCTACTGATCACAATCGTCTTCTTAAAGCAGCCTTTGTGTCTACTCTGAGCCAACATTATACAGCATTTAGGTGATCCAATATGTCGTCAACTATCATATTCTAATTCTAACAGATACTTGATTCTCTCATATGACTATCGACTGGTAACAAAGGTCATTTCACCTTCTTAACCAAGTCTGCCGATCACTTATGGTATGCCCTGCTGATGGTTGGAATTAGAGATGTAGATAGCCCTCCCACTGCTCTTTAACCTGTGTTGTTTATGTAAGAAGAAATGAAGAAGGAAGAAGACAGGAACACCTATCACATGTCGACTGCAAGATGCAGCAAACGTGAGTACGGCTTAAGCCTACACACTTGTATATATATATTAGGGTAAGTACATGAGGTACAAAGAGAGAAAAAGAATAAAAACTAAATTTCATAAGCAAAATAGATCTGCCGTTGGCTTGCCGTTCCGCCGCTGTGTCGGTGTCGATACCATCGACTTGAGTGTCGATGGTATCGACTAAATATTGTCTTGCGCCTGAACCAGTCTCGATACTATCGACACACATGTCGATAGTATCGACCAGGATGCAGCTTGCTTCAACTTGAACCTGAACTGATCTCGATACTATCGACAGAGTGTCGATAGTATCGACTGGGATGCAGGTTGCTTCACACTCCACCTCAAGCTAGAGAGTACACATCGTGTATGCCCAGCTTGCCGCAGAGTCTCTGAAAGATTGTTGAACCCAAAGGCTTTGTCAGAATATCTGCTAGTTGATCTTCAGACCTGACATATGGAGTCACAATTGTGTCGTCTTTTATTTGATCACGAATAAAATGGCAATCAACCTCTATGTGTTTTGTACGCTCATGAAAGATAGGATTCCTGGCAATGTGCATAGCAGATTGATTGTCACACTTGAGCTCCATAGAAGGTAGAAGAGAAATTTGTAATTCAGATAAAACAGATTTGACCCATTTTAATTCACAGCATGCATGGGCCATAGCACGGTATTCAGCCTCAGTGCTAGATCTAGCAACCACATGTTGCTTCTTACTTTTCCATGTGATAAGATGATCACCTAGAAAGGTACAATAGCCTGATATAGATCTCCTATCAGTATGATCACCAGCCCATTCAGCATCTGAATATCCTGTGAGAGACAGAGTAGATGGAGGTGCCTTTGGTCTAGAATATGTGATACCCTTACCGGGAGCATTTTTCAGATACCTCAGAATTCTGCAGACTGCTGTCCAGTGTGATTGTCGCGGAGAATGCATATATTGGCTGACCACGCCCACAGCAAATGAAATATCAGGTCGAGTGACTATTAGATATATTAACTTACCCACTATTCTCCTGTAATATTCTGGATCTTGATACTCAGCATCATCAACCACCTCTTTGATGTGATAATCCATTGGTGTAGATACCGGTTTAGATTCAGCCATGCCTGTCTCCTGTAACAAATCAAGCACATATTTTCTCTTAGATAAATTGACACCTGCATGAGATCTAAGCACTTCAATGCCTAGAAAGTATCTTAGTTTGCCCAGATCCTTTGTATGGAAGTGTTTTTGCAAACCCTCTTTGACACGAGATATTCCCATGGTGTCACTGCCAGTAATTACTATGTCATCAACATATACAATAAGAATAATGGATCCACAGGAAGAGCTGGAGTAAAATAAGGAATGATCAGTCTTGGAGCGAGAAAAACACATCTGAAGAATAACTTCACTGAACTTGTCAAACCAAGCTCTAGGTGACTGTTTCAGCCCATAAATAGCGGTTTTTAAATTTGCATACTTTCTGACACTCCCCCTGAGCAACAAACCCAGGAGGTTGCTCCATATATACTTCTTCCTGTAGATCACCATGGAGAAAAGCATTTTTTACATCCAGCTGAAATAGTGGCCAATCAAAAGTAGTAGCAAGAGAAATAATGATCCGCACAGAATTCAGGCGAGCAACAGGAGAAAATGTTTCAAAGAAGTCAACACCATAGGTTTGGGTGTAGCCCTTTGCAACCAATCGGGCTTTCAACCGTTCAACTGATCCATCCGGATTGTGTTTAATAGTGAAAACCCATCTACAGCCTACTACTTTCTTTCCTGCAGGAAGATCAACCAGATCCCAAGTACCATTATTTAAGAGAGCTGACATTTCAAGTTGCATAGCCTATGTCCAGCCACTGTTCTTCATAGCATCATAATGGTTTCTTGGTATAGACACAGAATCAATCCCAATAGCGAATGCACGGGCCTGCTTAGACAGATGAGACAGGCAACATACATTTGTAATAGGGTGTTTAATAGTACAGGACTTAGTACCTTTCCGAACAGCAATAGGAAGGTTGAGATCTGATGTCTCTGTAGGATTCTCTTGAGTAGAAGGCGATGATGAGGGCTCAGGGACTGGTGCCGCTACTTCTTCTGGATCCTGCCTGCCTCGCCTATGGTATACATGTGTGTAATGCTCAATGGTAGGTCTATCTCCTGCTTGTTCATCCGGGATAGAAGTAAAATACGGAATGATAGGTGGCACTCCCTCACTCTGCACCGATGGTGCCGGTCTCTCATTTTGTATTTTTGGTGGCTCTCCCTCTCTCAACTGCTCCCCCTTGCTCATAGCATTGGAGAAATATGGAGTGGTCTCATGGAAAGTGACGTTCCTAGACACAAACATGCGGCGAAGACTAGGACAGTAACACTTGTATCCTTTGCTCGTAGTGGAGTAACCCAGGAACAGTGTTTTAATGGACCTAGGAGACAGCTTGTCGGTCTTAGGGTCAAAGTTATGGACAAAGGAAGTGCAACCAAACACTCTAAGAGGAATAGGATAGGGAGAGTCCTTGGGACGCAATATAGAAAAAGGAGTCTGTCCTTGAAGAACAGAAGAAGGTTGCCTATTAATCAAGAAACAAGCAGTTAAAAGAGCTTCAGACCAAAACTTCTTGGGCACATTAGATTGAAACATAATAGATCGAGCAATATCAAGAAGATGGCGATTCTTCCTCTCTGCCACCCCATTTTGCTGAGGGGTGTGAGGACAAGATGTGCGGTGAATCATACCAACCGAGCTACAAAAATCAGACATAGCCTTTTGAACATACTCCAAAGCATTATCAGACTGAAGAATTTTTATATTGCAATCAAACTGGACTTTAATTTCAGTATGAAAATGTTTCACAATAGACAACACGGACTCTCTACTTTTAAGAAGATAGATCCATGTCATGCGTGAGAAATCATCGACAAAGGAGATAAAATAACGAAAACCATTATAACTCTGGTCTTTTACAGGACCCCACACATCACTATGCACTAACTCAAAGGGACACGAAGCCCGCTTATTGACTCGACTGGGATAGGATAACCTATGGTGCTTTCCCAGTTGACATGACTGACACTCTAAGGAAGATAATTGGGACAAGTCTGGTTCCAACTTCCGCAGGTTCTCCAAAGAAGGATGTTCATATCTGCAATGTCATAGTAAGGGGGAACCACTCAACAGGATAGATGGAGCAGGAGCAGGCATTTGGCGAGGTAGACTGTCACTGTTGAAAAGGTAGAGATCACCTTTCCTAGGCCCCCCACCAATCGTCTTCATACTCTTGAGATCATGTAATATAAAACAAGAAGGTCCAAATATTACCCAACATTTTAGAGTGTCAATCAGTTTTGCAACCAAAAGAAGATTAAAAGGAAATTCAGGCACAAAGTGAACTGATTTAAGATCAATCTTGGGTGTTAGGGAGATAGATCCACTAGTTAAAACTCTTTTCACTAAACCATCTGCCAGTGTAACAGATTGGTGAGGAATAGATGAGTCAATAGTGTGGAGCAATTTCCTCATACCAGTCATATGCTGTGAGGCGCCAGAGTCAACCACCCAAGATGAGGATGAACCAGATGCTATGAGAGATGTAGCCTAATTACCAGTTGTAGATGTCAGGTTTGCCGATGAAGAAGATGATGATGACCCCATACTCATGTGTTGTGTCGCCTGAATGAACCGATCATATTCTTCTTGAGTGAGAGTGATGTCGGTGCCAGAGGTAGTACCCACAGTTGTAGAGGATGAGGATCCTGTGGTGGTGGCACAATGTGCTGCCCCCACAGGTGGTGCAGCAGGTCTTCCATGTTTCTTCCAACACTTCTCCACTGTATGTCCTGGTTTGTCACAAAAGGTACATTTCGGACGTGTCCCACGCCCTCTACCCATACCGGGGCGTCCTCCTCGTACCGCAGCAGCAACAGACGCATGAGATTCTCCAGAAGGTATATCAGGAACAAAGGAAGCAGACTCAAACAGTGATTGTTGGATCCTTGAATAAGCCTCCACAAGACTGGGTAGTTTATCAGTAGCCAAGATAACGCTCCGAGCGGAGCTACTAGTCGAGTTAAGCCCAGATAAGAATTTGGCTGTAACCAAATCATCTCTATCCTTTATCTGTTCTGCAACAGTCACAGGATGATAATAACTTAGCTCTTGAGCAAGAGCCTGAATCGCCCCAAAATACTCCTCAAGAGATCGGTCACCCTGTTTTTCAGCAAACAGACGATCATAGATCATAAACTGACGGAGAGCATCTTCTCTTGAGAGTAATGTTGCTTCACTACGTCCCATATTTCCTTGGCCGTAGAGTAGAACATGAACCTTGCGGCGATTGCAGATTCCATACTATTCCACAGCCAAGTCTTCACAAGACTGTCATGTCACTTCCATTCAGCATACCCTTCGTCAGTAGATGCCTTGGGACCCGAGTCAACATGCCTTGCTCTGTCACGAGCCTCCAAGACGGTGTGGATGACGTTCATCCATAGAAGATAATTTTTCCCGTTGAGTTTGATGGAGGCGATAGGTGACACCTCGTTGTAGATCATAGGTGTCTTGATATCCTCCATTGTAGAACGGAATATATGACGGATTGATACATGTCAAAGAAGATGTGGTGACGGAGAGATACATGTCACACACAGAAGAAAAACAAGGAGAAATGTGTTACTGACGCATTCACAGCCTCCAAATGATATTCCTAATCACACATGGAGGAGGTGTGACTAGGATGATGATTGAGACGAAACTAGTCCTCCGATGGTGTTTTTAGATGATCGTTGGATCACCTGGAGATCCTCAACCGCTTTGTGATAGTGGCTACGGTAGAGTTAGATATCTACCGCAGACCCAGAGTAGCCAACGGTGGTTCTTCGCAGCAGGTGGATTACGCCAAGACGACGGGTGGGAAGCAGCCGGCCGTTAAGGAGAGAGAGACCTGGAGAGATCCTCCGGAGAGAGAAAGGAGAAGCCCTAGATCGATCTCCGCTCTGATACCATGTAAGAAGAAATGAAGAAGGAAGAAGATAGGAACACCTATCACATGTCGGCTGCAAGATGCAGCAAACGTGAGTAGGGCTTGAGCCTACACACTTGTATATATATATTAGGGTAAGTACATGAGGTACAAAGAGAGAAAAAGAATAAAAACTAAATTTCATAAGCAAAATAGATCTGCCGCTGGCTTGCCGTTCCGCCGCTGTGCCGGTGTCGATACCATCGACTTGAGTGTCGATGGTATCGACAGAATATTGTCTTGCGCCTGAACCAATCTCGATACTATCGACATGTGTGTCGATAGTATCGACCGGGATGCAGCTTGCTTCAACTTGAACCTGAACTGATCTCGATACTATCGACAGAGTGTCGATAGTATCGACCGGGATGCAGGTTGCTTCACAGTTTATTCCCAAGTTTCCCTTAAATTTGATTTCTATCAGTTGAAGTTCTAAGAGCTCGAGATCGACTGTAACAACTCCACACTCTGTTTCCTTGCAGGATGTTAAAGTGTCTATATTAGTCTATTAGTTAAATAGGCTAATTAGTTTAGTGGGCCTTTATATTCCAGCCCATCTAGTTTAGATTACTTGGGTCCTAAGTAATAAGGCGTCTCTCCTCTCCTATATAAAGGAGAGGTCGTCAGTCTTTGTATCACAATCTATTCTATTCAATCAATCTTTTATATTTTAACACAGGACCTTAGATGGAAGAAGACACTAGGTGGGGGAAATGAGGGTGAATATGGCTTGTATTATTTATAAACCTTGCACACCTCACCCACTGCTAATCTTGTTTCCGATATCTACCGCTCTCCACCATTGGCACCTTAGTTTAGGACATTCGTTTGCTACCAAGCTAAAGTTTTTATTTCTACATTTACTTTTGATAATCTTCGATGACAGGTGTGTCAGTTGGGAAAACATCATCACAGACACATGGACTCTCTCTAGCCCCAATAGCACAGAACAAACTAAATCACAATGGTTAGCTCAGGCACAATAATAGTTTTCTCAAAGTTTCTCCAAGTCTTTACTCTGTGTAATGGTATAGTCCAATGAAAACTACAAGTGTCTTTGAGAAGTTGGGATTTTAAAGCAGATTGGATCATTTTCATTAGCATTTGAATCGAATTTGACAACATAGAGTCAACAAGTGGGTGACAAGGTTGAACATGGAAGTTTACTGAGTTTTGACATTACACTCATGCACACCAACAATATAGGGATTAATTCGTCAGATTCGAGGATTTTTAATACTAAGGAGGTAACGAGTAATGAAAACAGTCAATAAATCAATAAAATTATTCTTTTCAAAGCATACCCCTCCCCTCCAGACTACGTATATATAGGTAAAGCGTGTGTAACCAATGCCCTCCCCGTGTTGATAAGAAAAGGATACCTATGACTAAAGGAACCAGTACCCAGAAAGGACAGTACAAAGAAGAATCTTACAACACTAGAGGAAGGTCCTGCTGTAAGTTGTATATAGGCTCCAGGTTTCACTTACTGCCCACTAGATTTATATTAAATAGAATTTATTGCAATAGTAGAATCACAAAACAATATAAGTGACTAGATCAGCTTTTCGGCAAATGAACAGCCACTCACTTGAAAGTTGGAATGTTAAACAATTTTGCAGGGACTGGCCCACTGAATAGATTGTTTTCGATATTCCTGTAAAAAGTGGGGGGAAATTATGTTATGAAGGAAGGTGAACCAGGAATATTCATATTGAAAAGATCCTGAGGATTTCTAAAAAAGGTAGTACAGATCACGGAGTGGAAGATCCTGCAAGACATCAAGCTTTCCAGTAAACTGATTGTTTTGGATTCGCCTGTTAAGAGAGAGAATCTTAAAAGCAATAGTAAATTTAGGTAATATAGGAAAGAGAAAATCAAGTTACATTGTAGTTAGTGATGACAAATTTGTCATTGACGGTGGAAGTGGTCCTGTCAAATTATTGAATGAAAGATCCCTGTTGCAAAAAGGGAAACAAGTTTGACATATAAAGCTGAATAAGAAATGCCATGTGTCTTAGTAGAGTCTTACAGATTAGTTAATAGAGTGAGAAGCTGAAATACATCTGGCAAGTCTCCAGTCAAAAGATTGTTATTCAATGACCTGGATGTAAAATAATAAAAGCTAAGTTGAAGAAAAGAATGCCAATCATTATAAAAAATGTGGTATGCAACACAAAAGACATATTACATGGCAGATAAAAGTGTGAGGCCAGACAAAGAGCTTGGGATTTCCCCTGTAAATTGATTATCCGAAAGGAACCTATAAATGGTGAATATCTTTGGATGAGATTTCACATAAAACATGCAAAACCATCGAATTACAATTATTGTTCAGAACGAACTCGCCATACAATTCCATTATAGTGGATGGTAGATTTTCTGGTATGCTGCCACCAATAAGGTTGTTGCTGAGATCTCTGCTCAAAAGAAAAGAAAAATGAACGAATTGCAGCTTCCATCTCGAGCAACTTTGCCTATTTATGAAGGTTTAAATATATTAATTGAAATCAAAGGAATGCATGACTTACATCGTAATGATAGATGAAAAGCTTTTTAAACCATCACCAAGCTGACCATTCAAGTTAGCGCCATTTAGAATTCTGATAGACATAGAGAATTAGAGCAAAATAAGCAGACTTCAGGAACAAATGAGTAACATTAAAACAGTAACTGCATACCATACATTTTTGTTATGTTCGAATTAACACATTGAACTCCTTGCCAACTCTCAGAGCAAGGGTCACCTCCCATTGCAATCCATCCAGGGAGAAGGGGTGTACCCAACGCAGCATATAGTGTGTTTATAGCATAAACTAGCAAGATATTTGATATTGTGAAGTTAGAAAATTATCAAACGACAACCAACATCAAGGTTATGAATACCATAACTCTAAACATTTATCCACATTGAAAATGCAGTTAATGTATGTATACTGGAGACCCTATATGCAAGATGGAGGAAAGGTACATAGACAAAAGTGTGTCCCAGGCCAAGGATACTACTAACTCAATTTACCTTGTGTTTGTAATACAATTTAGTGGAGTTGGTGCACTGTGTTTATTGGTGGCGGTAGAGCTTCTGCGATTACCAATAGATGGATTTCATTATTAAGAACTTAGGTTAATCACAACAAGCTTCATAGGATCATGTAGACCTTAAACTCACTGACGCTTGGAGACCTAAGACAAAGATCTAATGTAAAAAATGAAAGTGGTTGGAGATCAATATTCACCCATCTGATTATATCCTAATTCAATGACGCACAATAAAAGTCAGTTCCCGTATGCATTGTAATTTTGTAATGCAT
This sequence comes from Alisma plantago-aquatica, assembly GCA_963693085.1. Classification (NCBI taxonomy): domain Eukaryota; kingdom Viridiplantae; phylum Streptophyta; class Magnoliopsida; order Alismatales; family Alismataceae; genus Alisma; species Alisma plantago-aquatica. The sequence continues at coordinate 339,733,585 of OY856414.1, forward strand.
ATTGTTCTAGAACTTTAAAACATGATAAAAACTGTGATTGACAGAAGATGATTTTTTTCAGATATTTTGATGTCGGAAAGTGGCGCTGATAAACCAATTAAAACTTTCTGTTTCACACGTCTGCTTTGTTTAGGCCCATGTATCATATAATCAGCCCCCGTCCATTTTTCACCTGTTTTGGCACTGTTTTCAACTTCTACGGAGATTGGACACTGGACACGTTGGCAACTCGGACATATCAAGTCTTAAATGCATGTGTACAAGATGGTGAGAGAAGCACTTCTACATCTTGAGGTGCCCTTCTATCTTAGCTAAATTTGGTATAACAAGATCTAACAATTGTATGGTAGAACATTTAGGTCTAACACCACAACTCTCCCAGGCACACAATCAGCCTTCTTCAAAATCCATTTTTTATAAAAAACACTTTTTGCGTTTATTTATCATAGATAACTTGACTTTTTTACGTGGTGTTAACAACAAAAACCTCAAACGTCGAGTAAATCTAGATACAAATTTGGTGAAATGATACTACTATTACCATTTAGTCAATAGATAATGAGATAAGCTATTGAATTTTGTAATAAATTAGGTAGGCATGTAGATTGGAGAAACTTGGTAGATGCCTCATCTAAGGAAACCTTTTGGGCATGTAATTACATATTTATGCTTTTTACAAAATCTTTAACAAAGCTTTCTGATAATATTACCGTGCCAGATTTTAAATGTGAAGTGATGTTGTAAAAGCTAAATAGGAACACTTCAATTTATGGGGTTATGTAGTATCATTGTTCAAAATTTCGTTCAAAATGTCAAGACTTTGATTTCAATGGTGATCAGAAATAGAAATGGAAGTACCTCAGACTTCGTCATGCATTTCGCAAAATTTCGACCAAAATTGTGACAAATTTGATAAATTTTCGCCCAAGTTGGGCATGAATTTCAAGAAGTTTCAAGAATTTTTATAAGCCAGAATTTGTGAGGAGGGACTTGCCAAGATTCGAGTGACTGATAAGAATTGAATACGCCTATGATGAAACTGCTCGTAGGTCCTGCACACGGAAGTTCAATCCAGGATTCCGGTCCCTTTATTTCTTCAAATGACAAGCCCTGCCCAATTTTTTGCTTATTTATTTTGAAAAATGTCGTACGCTAACTAATATGTTTGTTAGTAGCTAACTGGGGAGAAGATATTGATTAGGGAGATCTTATACCTTCCATCTAAGGCACATAAGCCCTAGCCCAACCTAATCTACTACCATCTTTCACTTCTACCAATTGGATCAATAACTATAACTTTTTACCCGAAAATAGGTGTTTTACAAGTTGTAGAACTATCTAAATTAGGGAATCTAATAGTTAATGCTCTAGGTTAAGTTGTATCACAATTAAGTGGTCACCTCACAGTAAAATCACAAACATATAACTAGTACCACATTTTTTCATTTTTAAAAATAGTAGCAACAAGTTGTAGAACTACCTATTTTAAATTTAAGTGGTATCAGAATTAACTAGTTACTTCACATAGTAAAGTCACAAGCATATAACCAATATAATATTTTTTTCATTTTGAATCAGCAGTTGCAGCTTGCAACTATGAAGAGTATTTGGATATGATTAGGATGGCCAATTCAAAGCTCTAGAGTGGCATTGGCTCATCTCCCAATCACTTGTACAACCACCACAGGTGTGCAACAGCAAATTACATGATTCACATGATGAGAATAATATGAGTTTGACTCAATATGTCAATCATATAACCCAACTTATGTTTGGGCAAGAACCATTGGTTTGGGGTCATGTACCTGACCATGGTTGTATAGGTGGCTAGGCGACCAGGCGTTCCCTAGGAGCGCCCAATCATTTCCGGGCATTTTGATACTATTGTTTTATATATTATTTTTATGTATATATGTATAATTATGGATTAACATCATCCCTACATATATAAATATACATTATTAACATGCAAGCAAGGAACTAGTACTATATAAGAAAGCAACAAAAATCATTGCATATGAAAGGAATTGTGGAAGTAATAAGTAAGCAAAATTCATATAGAATCCAGAAGCTAAACATCTACAATTTTTGTAACCAAAAAAGATTGTGCATGAGCATCAATCATCATGAAGAGAAACATAATGGCACATAGCCCACATAAGCTCATGAAAAGTTAGATTCAAAATCATCACTCAACCACTCATCATCACTGAAATCCGCATCATCATCGTCGTCGTCGTCATCCTCTGCTTCAACATCTTCCTCTTCTTTTTCCTCCTCAGTGCCATCCTCGTCATCAGACTCGTCAGATTGACATATTCATCAAGTGGAACTTCAATAGGAACTTTTTTCTCTCTGATTACAACACCCTTTGTTGTCTTTGGCTGTGACGCTTTGGTTTAAGGGAATTGTGGAGCCTTTCTCTTCTGATTGTCAAAAAATATTCTTTTCCCTTGTCAACAACCTTAGCCTTATATGCACTTACATCTTTAGTTGCTTCCCTCTTAGGCTTAGCCGCCTTTTTTTATGCTCGCATGGCCTCATCTACAAGTCTCCACGTGAGACCATCATCATATGGCACTATAGCATCATCAGGAATCCCCGTCGTCCACTCACTGCTCTATTGCACCTTATCAAGAGCAATGGCATCAAAGTCACTTTCATCATTCTTCTCCCTCATTTTCTGAAACCACTCCAATGTGTGGTAGTATTGCATGAATATAAGTTAATCCAACCTCTTTCTTAACAACCGGTATCTTTGCTTTGCGTGTATCTACATGACAAAAGATTATGAATTATAATTTCTATTACAATAATCATCAAATTTCTTCAATATCCAAAAAATAGTTGGCATATTGATCCGGGGAACACTTACAAACTCAAATGAGCTCCAATTTCTCTCACAAGTAGAGGAGGTGCAGCAAAGAGTTGAGAATAGTAGAGCCAACTTCTTTCGGATAGAATTCCCTACACCATATAGCTCCCACTAAGACACTATAAAATATAAAGATACATTGTAATCAATTATATTAATGTTAGAACTATTATATATCAGCAATTATATTAGACGTAAATTTTATAGTGGCATACATGGTGACATGGTGCTCCTATAGCGAAGACCAACTGCGTTCCTGAACAAGCCATGGCTTTTTTTGTAAGCATCTGCATCAGCAACAACTTTATCAATCAACGATAAATCATCAACTGTTTTCAGGAAGCATTCCATGAAAGTTGTTGGAGCTAAGTCAATGTCATCTTCTTCTAATAGGCTTTCTTTCATAGCACGAAACCACCCATCAGGGTTGAGGAAGTAAGTTGTGTCATTCAATACAGTAAACCTATGATCTTTGTAGTGTGCTCTCTTTAATAATGGACACAACGGGACCATACTTTCTCTCATCACAACCTAAATTCAACTCAATGTTGTGAACTGCTTTGGTCATTGCCATGGTGATGTATCCCATACTTGGCTTTAAATCAGAACTAGCCTCAAAAGTTGCACAAATAGCATTGTGGCCCTCAGATAGCTAGCTATCCCCTGCCTCGTAGAACTTATGAGACAAAGCAGTCCTAGCAACCTTGTCCCCAATATTTGTTTTAGCCTATTTGCTTATTGTCTACAATTCAGATGGAAACAAAGTGCCTAAGGCGTTCCTAGTATTACGCAAGCTTTACAAAGTCAGAATAGATGTGGCAAAGCGAGTGATTGAAAATCTTGTCAACTCCTTCCCATCTGAAAGTTGTAGAAAAGCATTGTGGAAACGTGTATGTAGATAAATGTACGATGGCAACTGTTTTGCTTTCTTTATTTTGCCTACATACTGAGGTGCAACCTTACAATGTCCTCCAACATGAGATCTATGCAATGTGTGGTGCATGGGGTCCAGAATAGATGCGGCCACTTTTCCTACAACAACTTGCCAACTAGAATAAATTTATAGCATTATCCGTTACAACTTGAGTAACATATTGAGGCCTAATCTTCTCTATGGCCTCATCTAGAAGTTTGTAAAGAAATTCGCCAGTATGGTTATGAGGTGAATCAACCAGAAAATTTATTAGACTTCTTCTTTGCCAGTCTGACCATCCATCTAGCAGTTGTAATGAACTTAGGCTCTTGTCCTGCCATCCTGAGAGTAATCCCCTCACGAGGAAGAGGTGACATGTGTGCATCCATGGGGCCTCGATCAGTAACCCCAGACAACTTACCAAACAAAGGAGGTCTAGCACTGGTCTTCAGGGTAGAAGTACCCGCCTGTTGCGAAGAAATGCCAACATCCTCTTGTTCATCAGTAGGAGGAAACAAGTACAAATCGACAACACTTATCTGAGACTTCTTCCTAGTTGTCTCTAGTCAAGTATCTCTTTTCTAATCTTAGTTGTAGTGTTGTTGCACTTGACTATATTTGAACCTTTGTCAGTAAGATGGTCCTTCACCCTCTCGATCCCTCCATTGCACATATGGCCACACAAAATCACATTACACCTTGTTTATATCACCCAAATCAAGCCAAAATGAATACTTCCACCCAGGATCATTGATTTAGCCTTCCGTTTTGGATCCTTCACCAAAACGAAATAGTCATTGTCCCTACACCACTGCTCTCAGTCGATATGCTACTACAACTCCCACTTACAGTCACAGGCTCATTAGACATCCTAAAACAATCAAAAAGAAGCAAACACAGGAAACTTCAATACACACAACATATATAAAATAATTATTAAATAAGTAGTCAAAAATAAGAAGATTCATTATACGCAAAAAAAATGATTGCACCTTTAGGTTGTGGTGCAACCTCAAAACAAGTAGCAGTCCAATTACCAAAACGCAATCACCATGCAATGCAGCACCAATTATGCCTGCTCGTTGGATGGAGACAACACAAATAAGAAAATATGAATAATAAAGAGAGGACGGTGATTGTAAGACAGCAATTTCAGTAATTATATGATAATTTTGTATTAAAGACAGTAAGAAGAGAAGACGATAGGGAGTTGGAGGAAAGGAATTCGAGGAAGGGAAAGAAGAAGAAAGTAGATAAGCCAAGAAGAAGAGGAGTAAAGAAAGGCAGCAGTAGGGGAGGTGGGATAGGAGGAATGGGAAGAAGGGAGGAAGGAATTGGGAATAGGAAGAGTAAAAAGAAAGAGAGACAGGAAGAGGAAGATAGTAAGAAGAAAATACAATAGGAACATGAAGAGGACGCGGGGAATTAGAAGAAGAGGGGAAGGAGAGGAGAGGAGGAAGAGGAATTGTTGAATGCAAAACGTTAAAAGAGTCTATATGATTAGTTAATTAAGTTTTTGGGTCTATTTGTAATATGGGTCCAATTATATCTCAGCCCATTAGGGTTTGTCTTGAGTCTGAATATTTTTCCAAATCCTATTTATATAAGAGGAGGGTTTCCCTTTTATCAATAGGAAAAGCATACACACAGGGGAATTCCCCATCATATCGCTTTTTCACATGGTATTAGAGTAGGCTTTCTAATATTGCCTCAAACCCAGAGAGAGAGAACGCAAAGGAGAGAAGCCTCCCCTTACGGGCGATCGTCGCCCCTAGGCGTTGCTCGGCTGCCCGCAGGGATTTCCTACCCCTACTTCTAGGAGTTGTCTCCATGGAACGTCTCAATCAAATTCAAATTAATTCATCTTGAAGTTGCTGCTACTAGATCTACAAGGGAAACCATGCCTCCGTCGATATAGTTTGCTTATGGAGCCGTCACCACTGTCCTATTTGTTGTCGTCATCTACATCGCCGTCATCAATACCATTGTCGATCCACATCGCCATTATATACACAGTGTTGATTTACACTGCCTTTATCATCCATGCCACCTCTATTGAGATCTAATCCCAAATTTTGGATAAAGATCTCCTTTTTCTATTGATATTGGCGACTTATCATCCCTAATTGCTATGGTGGAGATCTGAAAGGATTTATCCACCTTTGTTGTTGTCTCGGGGTATTATGTTGTTGTTTGGCCACTAACATTGTGTGTTGTTTGACATGACACATGCAGGTGAAATTCTACTTCATTCATGACTTGGTTCGTGAAACATGCCCAGTGACACGTCGTGTCACCAGCGATCTGCCCTGATTCTGTCCTGAGATTCGTCAATTGACACGGGTGTCGCCTGCTTTCGACAATGACCTGCTACATGACACGGTGTGTCTTCCCAACGACACAACGTGTCACCTGCTGCTGCTACATCTTGGTGTGCTACATCATCTACAACTATTCTATTACATGGCGGGTACTTCTATACATGGTGAATCACTATCTGTATCCTTATCAACAACATCTACCTTCCTTTTGCAACAATTTTATATGTTTTTTTGTTCTTTAACTCCTCAATGTGTGTATTACCCCCCCACACGCATGTTGTGCCTACTGACTAATTGGGTCCTTAATTGGATCTGATTTTTGACCACACAAATCTCCTTTTTTGGTCGCACTAAGATCCGCAGATTTTTCGACCGTGATCTATGTAATCGATCATTATGCATATTGACTTGAGTTGTCGGTTACCACATATTTGCCTACATAAGCATTACCACTACCATTGTTTTTGAGACTCACCCCAACCACTCTCTAAGACTCTTTTCGTGGTTGACGTAGGGGAGAGTAGAGGATGATGAGTGGAGGGAAGAGTGAGATGGAGGAGAGAAGAAAAGGAATTTAGTTTTGTTTCTCTATGGATCTTCATGCTACTTTTTCTATTGCTATGCGGTGTTGCTTTTGCTGCTATTATAGATTTGTTTACCTTATGAAGAGCTTGAAAAACTTATTCATCATCATCTCGACTGCTGCTATGGAGTTATCTGCTTCACTTATTCATGTTGATTGATTTTCTATCTAGTGACATCATTCTTGTTACTTGTGCTATGATTAGTACATTTTCTTTGTTGCTTTGTGATTTTGCACTATCTGCCATTTGTGCTTTATTTGTGTGTTGACTCTCTACTTGTTTGTGCTCTATTTGCGCATTGACTCTTTGTCTTTGCCCTCGCACGTCAACCACTGCTACTACTCTGACCCAGCACTCTCTGGATTGTAATGTCTGCTAATGTGATGGAAACTGTATGATGAGAGAAGATGATGGAAATTTTGTTTGGTGATTTTACACTTACATGAAGGAGTTTTATCTACATTGGATCTTAGAGTCCTTTATCAACTTGCTACTTGGCGCACTGGTCTTCTATCCGGCCACGCCGTCTACTTTCTAATGTTGTGTGCCAGCACTCTCTGGCTAGTCTGTGCTTTGCGCATGTTGATTCTTTTCTTGTCCATGCTTTGTATGTGCATTGATTGTTGCTTCATGTGTTCCAGCACTCTGGTCTATTTCTTGATGATGAGTGACTGAGATGAAGACCTTGATGCCTAACTGTTGTTGTTTAATTCTGCTCCAGATGTCACTTTACATTGACCAAGAAGCTCCTACTACTTGCCTGTGTACCCACTCTGAGATTTCTACTTGAGGGGGAGTCTTTTAGTGTTTAGCACTTTATTGTAGCATTGAGGGGAAGAAATTTTTCTTGTATGGACTTGATCTATCTTTTCTAATTTGCTTTAGTCTGTCTATATGTTTGCAAGCTGACTTGGGATTTTTGGGAGCTCCAGTTTGAGGGGGGGTGTTAGAGAGTCTATATAATTAGTTAATTAAGTTGTTGGGTCTATTTGTAAAATGTGCCCAATTGTATCTTGGCCCATTAGGGTCTGTCCTGAGTCTGTACGCTTCCCCCTTATCCGATTTATAGGATAGGAGGGTTGCCCTTTTATCAATAAGAAAAGCATACACACAGGGGAATTCCCCATCATATTGCTTTTCTACACACAAAAAAAGAAATAAACGTATTGACCTTGACGCCCGCCCAATTGTTGTTTCTCCTTGCTCTATGTCGGTCGGCCGGCTTGTTGGTGCTTTGTGGTGTTGCTCCTAGCTCCACGCAAGGCGGGCGAGGAAGAGCCTCTTCCGAAGAGGCTTGTTACTGATGGCTGCTCCTTGCTCCACGGCAAGGCTAGGGTGGTTGTCTTGCATCGGGAGAATACGGGAGGGGGAGAACACGTGTCGTTGTAAGCAGGGCAACTAGGGTAGAATTTTTTTTTCATTTAGAAGCGGGGTCGTCACCAACGTAGGCCCATTAAGCACACAGGTGTGCCACCCACAAGCCCAAGTGGGTTGCGCGTCTGGCTTTGGAGGGTTGGGTGATCGCCCATGGCGCCTAGGCAAGCGCCTGACCAGCCACCATGCAATTCTAGTTTCAATTAAGTCATTCAATACTTTTTCTCATGCTATAATAGATTGATATTCATTTGCTTAAGTTGTTAATAGATTGTGCTTGAATTTTTTTATAACATAATTCCTTTTCACCGAAATTAGCATTAATGTCTCCATCAAAACAGTTTGACTTCTTTTCACTCACACATGTAGGACCCTACCCCCGACATCAATATATGATTTTATTGCATATGTAGTTGTATTTTGTTGATTTTTTTGTATATGTTAAATAGTGTTTTATTTAGCTCTTTATATTCACTTGTGATTTCCCTATTCTATGTGAACCTATATGTAATTGTTCATTCTATAAATATACGGGGTACACACATTGTGCACCATAACCCTTACAGAAAATTCAAGATGGTACCAAAGCAGGCTTACTAGCCGCCACCCACCCCTGCGCCGCCGCGTCTCTCTCTCTCTCTCTTTCTTTCTCTTCTCTTCCCCCCCGGCCGCCGCCGCCCTCTCCCCACGGTTGCTACTGGCTGCTGCTGCTGCCGCCGACGGCTCCTCCCCGTGCGGGCGCTGGCTTGCTAGCCGCATCTAGCCTTGCGGCCTGTCGTCGTCGGTCGTCCGTCTTGAGGGTCTCCGGAGCCCTCTTCTCTGCCTACGTCGGCCTTTGAGCCGCTGGGTTATCTGTTGCGCCTCGGCGTAGTCTTCATGTAAACTGGTCCTTCCAGTTCCTTTTTTGCCTGTTGCCGCCTAGCCGGAGGATCTAGGCGGTTCTGTCTTTCTTGACTGCTATTTTTTGCTATTCGACTCGGTCTCGGTCATGGCTTCCTCCCATGATAATTTTCGTCGTCAAGTGACTACCGTAAAGTTGGATGGGCGCAACTATCAACACTGGGTTTGCTCCATGGAGATCTTTGCAAATCCCAAGGCAAGCACTCCCATCTGACTCAAGATCCGCCTCCTACTCCGCCAGTATTGCCGAGTCCAAGGATAAAAAGATCTACAATGATTGGGTCAAAGATGACTCGACTGTGATGATGTGGATCCCGAACAGCAGTGAAACTCGCATTAGTGTTACTCTTCTTCGTCTACCGACTGCCAAGGAGATGTGGGATCAACTGGCCAATACCTACTCCCATAGCAAGAATCCAAAAAGGTCTTTGACTTGAACAAACAGCTGACCCGCCTACTTTTCTCTGGGCCCGATATTGCTGACTATTTTTTGACTTTTAAAGGCTTCTGGGCGGAACTTGAGAACCTCCATCCGCTCTCTAATGACTTAGCTACTGTGCAGCGACAACGACAGGAACTTCAGGTTGTCCTGTTCTTATGCGGACTTCCTAACTCATATGCTGGAGTGGTTGATCAGATCCTTGCCAGTGATCCACTACCGACGTTGGAGAGTGCATTTCAGCGTCTTCAACGACTGTCGGCTTCTTCCTTTGCAACAACTTCTGACACTGGTGACACTACTGCCCTTGCTGCCAAGGTTGGCCGAGGTCCTAGTAGGGGGGGGAGGTCGACTTCAGGACAACAGTCCTCCCGGTTCGAGACGAGGACGTGGGTCCCTTGGTCGTGGTTCCTTTGGTCGTGGTTCATCTATTGATGTCTCTGGAGGTACCGCTGCTCCGCGATACTATGACTTTTGTGGTCGCACCAACTACACTGAGGACAGATGCTGGAAGAAACGTGGCACACCTGTGTGGGCCAACACTACGTTTGAGGGTGCTTCTCAGACTTCTCCTGCTGCTACCTCGAGTTCCTCCACTGCTGAGTTCATTTGCTCAAAGGTGGAACGTCTCCTGTTAGAAAAGATCGGTGCTTCCTCTTCTTTTGCTGCTGAATCTAGAGCTCACATTGCAACTTACACTGGTTGTGATTTTGCCTTTCTGAGTGCTCCCTCTTCTAGTGTTGGTAATATTAAATGGGTGATTGATTCTGGAGCTTCTTCACATATCTCTGACAATCGTTCTCTTTTTTCTAAATTATCTAAACCTTGTCCTAAATCTGTTGTTATGCTTGCTGACGGATCCAAATTTGTTGTGTCTGAGATTGGTGATATTTATGCTCAAGTTCTTCTGAGATCCGCTCTATATGTGCCCAATTTTCCGCTAAATCTGCTATCTGTTAGTAAAATTGTACGTAACCTAAACTGTAGTCTGACCTTTGTACCGGGTACTTGTGTTTTTCAGGACCTTTGTACAAGGATGAAGATTGGTGGGAGGCATGAAGGACCTGACAGACTCTACTATTTGGATGATTTGAAACGGATCGACACTACAGCTCTAGCTTCAGCATTGTCTTCTTCTGTTTCTGCATTACAGTGGCATTATAGACTTAAGCATCCATCGGTTGATAAAATAAAACATGTTATTTCTGGTGTAGGAACGCACAGTTTTTAGTGTGAGTCATGTCAATTAGGCAAATAGTCCAGAACTGTATTTCCCAAAAAATCTCATATTGGTAGCAAAAACATTTTTGGTTTAGTTCATGTTGATGTATGGGTCCTTGTCATGTTCCAAGTTTGTCAGGCAATAAATATTTTATTTTGTTCATTGATGATTACTCCCGAGCTACTCGGTTGTTTTTTATGAGAGACAGATCACAAGTCTTGCCTACTATTAAGTTCTTTGCTGAAATTAAAAGCTAGTTTTCTATGCCCAGTAAAATTCTACGCACTAATAATGACTTGAAATTTGTTCAAAAAAATGTTGAATTATTTTGTCGTTCTGTGGGTACCATTCATCAGACATCATGTGCTTACACACCCCAACAGAATGGTGTTGCTGAAAGGAAAAATAGGCATTTACTTGAAGTTACTAGAACTCTTATGTTGCATTCTAATGTTCCAAGACATTTTTGGCCGGAAGCGGTTCTCACTGTCTGTTTTCTGATAAATCGCATGCCCTCGTCTGTTATTGGAAATAAAATCCATGTCCAAAAGCTACAACCCCACCTTCTCTTTTATGTCCTTCCAAGGATTTTTGGGTCAACTTATTTTGTTCGTTTGCTTAGACCGACTCAGAACAAGTTGTCTCCTAGAGCTGAAAAATGTATTTTTTTTAGGATATTCACGTACTCAGAAAGGATATTTTTGCTATCATCTTATTACTAAGAGCCCGCAAGGGTGTGGCTCACTGGTGATCGGACCGTGAACGTAGGCAGAGGTCTCAGGTTCGAATCCTTACGGGGACGAATAAACTGAAATTTATGTCTGACATGGTTTGCGCCGGAACTAATGGATTGTACACTTGGTTTACCATACTCCTCCTGTGTCGAGCCTCCACAAGTCAATGAGGGGTCGGGGAGAGGAAGTCTCCTTGATGACTCTTCTTTTTTTTTTGTTACTAAGAAGTGGTTCATGAGCAGTGATGTGGTTTTCTTTGAGGACACTCCGTACTACTCTACTAAAGGGAACACCTTGAGTTTAGATCTCATTTCAGCGCCTCTGCCTATTATTAGTGATTCCCCTTCTGCTTTGCAGTCTGCTGAGACTACGTCTCCTCTTATTGCTTACCAACGCAGGAATCGGCCTCCACAGTCTACTCCTACCCAAGACCCCCCCCACAGAAAACCAATCTTCTCCTTCGGAAGGTCCTGCACCTACCGAGGTAACTTCTGATCTAGATTTACCTATTGATCTCAAGAAAAGCACTCACTCATGTACCTCTCATAATATTGCCAACTATGTTTCTACTGCACACCTTAGTATCCATGTTAGTAATTTTGTTGCTGCTTTTTCTGTTGTTTTAGTCCCCAAAAATGTTCATGATGCTTTACAAAGTACGGCCTGGACACATGCCATGATTGAGGAGATGGTTGCTCTTACTGACTGAGGTACCTGGGATTTGGTTGATCCTCCATCTGATCACATGCCTGTTCGATGTCATTGGGTGTACACTATCAAGTATCATCCTGATGGAACTGTTGAATGCCTGAAGGCCCGTCTAGTGGCTAAAGGGTACACTCAGACTTATGGTATTGATTACTTTGAAACTTTTTCTCCTGTTGCCAGGCTAAATTCTGTGCAGGTTCTTCTCTTTGTGGCAATCAATCTGGATTGGCCCCTTATCCAGCTAGATGTCAAGAATGCCTATCTTTATGGAGATCTTCAAGAGGAAGTATATATGGAGCAACAACTTGGGTTTGTTGCTCAGGGGGAGTCACAGTCTGTCGCCTCAAAAAGTCTATTTATGGACTCAAGCAGAGTCCACGTGCCTGGTTTGATAAACTGAGCAAGATTTTGTCTACCTATGGCTTCCTCAAATCTCATGTTGATCACTCTGTCTTTATTAAGAAGACCTCCTCTGGTATTGTGGTTTTAATTGTGTATGTTGATGATATTATTTTATCTGGCAGTTATCTTTCTGAAATTCATGCTACTAAAGCCTACTTATGCAAGCACTTTGTCACTAAAGATCTGGGAAAATTGAGATACTTTCTGGGAATTGAAGTTTCCAGGACTGCTAACACTCTTGTTTTATCTCAAAGAAAGTATGTTCTAGATCTTCTACATAAGACTGGAATGCTTGGAGCTCGAACCACTGATACGCCCCTAGATCCTAATGTTAATTGGGATGATGATGAATCTCCCATGTATCCTGACAGTAAAAGATATAGGAGACTGGTTAGCAAACAAAATTTATTTGATTGTTACTAGAGTTGATATTTCTACTGTTGTTGGTCTTGTTAGCAGGTATATTGACAAGCCTAGGCAGTGTCACTGGGAAGCATGGTGTCATATCCTGAGGTATCTGAAGAAATCCCCTGGTAAAGGCCTTTTCTATAGAAAACATGGTCATTGCTCTCTTGAAGGCTACTCTGATTCTGACTATGCTGGAAGTAAGATAGACAGAAAATCTACTTCTGGTTACTGTACTTTTGTTGGTGGAAATCTTGTTACCTGAAGGAATAAAAAACATAATGTTGTTGCTAGATCTAGCGTTGAGGCCGAGTACCGAGCTATGGCTCACACAACTTGCGAACTTCTATGGGTACAGTCTCTTCTAAAAGAACTTGATGTGGGGTCTTCTGCTCCTATTCCCATGAATTGTGATAATAAAACAACTATTTTTATTGCAAATAATCTTGTTTTTCTTGAGCGGACCAAGCACATTGAAGTTGACTGCCACTTCATCAGAGAAGCTATTCTGACTGGTCGTATCTGCACTCCTTTTACTCGCTTATAGATTCAAGTTGTTGATATCTTCACAAAGTTGTTGTCCAAGAAACATTTCAGCTCTCTTATGGACAAGTTGGGCATGATTGATATCTATGCTCCAACTTGAGGGGGAACGTTAAATAGTGTTTTATTTAGCACTTTATATTTACTTGTTATTTCCCTATTCTGTGGTGACCTATATGTAATTGTTCATTCTATAAATATACAGGGTACACACATTGTGCACCCTAACCCTTACAAAAAATTCAAGAGTAGACTTGTAGTTGCAAGTTCGTTAATACTCACTTACAGACCAACAATGCTTCTATAACACTTGTCATCCCGCCTAGAGGTCCTACCATCCTAGACCAGGTTATTTTTGCATAAATTTGTCTTTGAGTCGATATCTTATGCTTGCAAACTATAGTGACTTAATTCATTCATTTCACTATTGAATTTGACACCGAAATCCCCATTGAAACAATTCAGCTTTCTTCACTCACACATGAGGAGACCCCACCCACATATCCAATATGAAATATTATTGCATATTTGAGTAGAATTATACTCCTTGTAAATTTCATAAATTAATTCATTCATTTGGTTGTCGAAACACCGGGAATGCATATGTCAAAGTTTGTCAAGTTTTATATTTCTCTAGCCACCAAAATGGCATCAAAATTGGACATTTTCTTCCTTGTATAGTATCATGTTGTAGGACTTCGACTTCGTGTCGACTTTGCCAGGTGTGAAAGTGGAAGTTTGTGGAAACTTCAATGAAGTTTCGAGGAAGTTTAGACACGAAATTCGATGTCATTTTTTGAAGAAAATGATGTGAATTTGAAGGAAACTTTGATTATAAACTTCTAATTATGTTATACCTAAATCTTATGTGTTAATTTAACACAAAAACAAGATTTACAACTCTCTAGCCCTAGGTAGGTTATAATACAATGTGTTGCTTGCGAGGGTCAAATGAGTAATACACATACAAATACAATTCACCATATGTATCCTACAAATATACAATCAATAGTAGTTAAAACACCCTCTCTAGGAAAGAGTGGCAACAACAGGCATAGGAGTTGACATTAGAAGTTGTGAAGAGGGTTAGAGACGACACTTATACCTTATATGGCCATCAGGGTACTAGTTAGGATCAATGTTTGGGCGTCTCAACTTCGCCCCAATTTTGCCAACTTTGAGAAAACTTTGACAACTTCGTAGAAGTTGGGACAAAAATAAACACAAAAAAGTCAACTTTATCGACATCAGTGAAACTTCGCCCCGAAATTTGGACGAGGCCTAAGTATTGGCATTCGACTTTGCCTATGGTCGAATTTCGAAACTTTGATGAAATTTCGCCCAACTTCGACGAAGTTGTATTCCATGTATAGTATATTGATCTAGTTTTTCCTAGACCATATACATATGCATACATAATTTATATCTATATATAGAGAGGGGGTAATTGCACTAGATTTTATTCTAGCTAAAATCAACTCATCTTAGAAATATAATTTCATTAAATATTTCTTTTTATTAAAAAATATATGAATGTGTTCATACTAATGACAAAGGACAACTGATCATACGATCATTGAATCCATTCAAACAATAATCATCAGAATGTTTCAAAATTGATGGCATATTTTTTTTCAAATAAAACTATGAAGATGCCAAATTCATGACCTAAAAGTATCCAAATGAGCTCAAAATCAACTTATGACCTATCTATAACGTGAAGGTCAATATCCTTTAATTAGATTCCCACTCAAAAACCCATGTCTCACCTTCCTCACCTAATGAAATATAATTTCATTAAATATTTCTTTTTATTAGAAAATATATGAATGTGTTCATACTAATGACAAAGGACAACTGATCATACGATCATTGAATCCATTCAAACAATAATCATCAGAATGTTTCAAAATTGATGGCATATTTTTTTTCAAATAAAACTATGAAGATGCCAAATTCATGACCTAAAAGTATCCAAATGAGCTCAAAATCAACTTATGACCTATCTATAATGTGAAGGTCAATATCCTTTAATTAGATTCCCACTCAAAAACCCATGTCTCACCTTCCTCACCCTAATTTCATTGCTACATTGAGTCATCATCGAACAATTGCAACCTATTCATGATCGAATTTCCTTTTTCTGAAAATAGATAGATTTTCCTTACAATACTACCAAACTAACATGAAATCCATAAGAGTGATTTTTAGATAGCAAAACTCGTGATAAATTCAATTAATAGACCAAATCTATACTTTCATGGAGATAAACTAATGCCTCTTGGAAAGTGCAGAACTATCCCAAGAAGCACTAGAAGTTTCCAAGTCTTTAAGTTAGAAGTGCATTCGCAAGGTTTTCATTAAAGAGAAGCTTATATCAATATCTAGCTAGAATGATGTTGACAAAAGCTAACGATAGATCAACAATCATGGCACTTTGTCCATAGAAAAAAAATCATTTGTGGCAAGACAAGAAAATCCAAATTCAAGAATGATTTTGTTAATATATCAAGCTATTTATATAGGGATTATTTTATTTGATAAAAAATTCCCCAAGTTGCATCCACCTTTATAACAGCCCCCTAAGCGACTAGCCAAGAAGTTGCTCATTGTTAACCTGAAGAAATTCACCATACAAGAACACATTATTCAAATCGAGTGGGTGCAGAGGCCTAATTAAGTGAAAAGATATAGAAGACAGAGTCAAGTGGTAAGTGACTTTGCCCAATCAAGTAAAAACATGATATGTTTACCCTTTGCCACTAGACAAGCTTTACGATGCTCAAGGGAAATGTCTGCTCTATATTTAACAACATAGAACCACCGATGATTAACCACAACTTTCCCTATAGAAAGATCAAAAAGTCCTTAAGATTTTTTTGCAGGGCCTTCATCTTAGTGTCAAGAGTGCTAACTCAAGCTTAAATATGCATTACCAGTGACTTTGACACTTACATTTCTAAATTTTTTAATGTAACTCAATATTCACGATAGACACTCAGAGACTTCTTTTGTAGTGTCCATCAGAATACAGTATTTCTAGTAGTGGGCCCATGCTCATTCTCGACAAAGATTCGTTCTAGTTGGTCATCATCAATGACTTATTCTTTAACGATTTCCAATCCAAAGCATGAAAATTTCATAAGCTAGTCTTTTGGTATGTCCATTTAGTATTAGTGCATACCTAATTCAACCAAAAGTACAATAACCGCGGGTTTCTTAAGAGCAAACTATTCTTTACTTGGGAAATCACTTGAGTTGAGGTGAAATCTAGTTAACTCAATGGCATTGGTGCATTGGTAGTAGGAATCATCACTCATGTAGCTCTTGTTTGGGTTATCACATGGTGAATCTGGCACACGCCATAGGGATTCAGTGGAGTTCCTCATCATAATGAAAATATATTAAAGGGAATGGAATTTATAATTATATATCTACTATTCAAGCAATATGCTACATTATTTGGTATCAATGACAATCCTAGCTATATGCACCATAATCTGCTATCAAGTATGATTATCATTAAAATCAGCTTTCCTCGATATAAATGAGAGCATCCTTGAAAATGATGCCAATTCGGAATACCACAATCGTGGGAATGAAAGTGAGTCCTACCATTCCAGAAGTTTGCAAACCCCTATCTAAGCAAGAAGAAAAAGCCCAAGTAGCACCCAACCCCTAATTGGCACTTAGTGTGGATGGTATTATCTTAACTATGTCAAAATGGGATCACCTTTGTTAAATATATTTTTGCTGAAGTTGGACTAACTCATATGTTAAAGCCAATATTTTGTGATAATGGCTGTCACTACCATTTTCAAGTCAACAATCTTGTTTTTTGAAAGGATTAAATATTTTGAAATTGACTGTCATTTTGTCTTGTACAATCAAAAACTTTCTGCACTCCTTTCACCATATTTGAAGATTAAGTTGTTTATTTCTTCACTAAACCCTTGGGAAAGAAGACC
Source organism: Alisma plantago-aquatica (assembly GCA_963693085.1). NCBI lineage: Eukaryota > Viridiplantae > Streptophyta > Magnoliopsida > Alismatales > Alismataceae > Alisma > Alisma plantago-aquatica. Next base: position 339,750,973 of record OY856414.1, read on the forward strand.
TTTACTACTCTTTTGGGCAAGCTAAGCATGATCAATATATATGCTTCACCTTGAGGGGGTTGTGTAACTTGTGTTAGATATGTAGTTGCCTTATTTGTATCATATAACATATTATTATCTGTTTAGTCTTTTTTAGTCCATATTGGGTACTTAGGATCAGTGGTTCCATTGTCTCAAACATAAAAATGTATGTGCCAGTTTTGTAATCAAGCAATTGCACACAATTTCTCTCTCTCTAGTTTCTACAATATTGATAGGAGGGAAGTTCTAAAATCGAATACAAATGACTAAATCATAATAAACCATGAAGATTCATTTCTATTTTGTCATCCATATGCTGCAATATAGGCTTCTTTTGGCTGTCATTTATAATAATCTAACTAAAATGTTTGTCATACATTGTAAGATTATAATTATTATAACTAGAGTTTTGCGCTAAACAAGCAGCGCGACCCAAACTCCCGTTCCATGTTATGGTCATAATTTGATGAATTTAGGGAAGAAGTTTGCCATTTCAAAGGCCAATCTTATTCTATACTCGATAAAAAGGAATACATCAAAAAGTAAAATAAAAACATGAATACCATAAGCAACTGGGAAGCTGTAGAATAACAGAATATACTGAGATGATTGCAGCAAATACAACCCTCTCTTTATATAGGATAAAAGAGGACCAATTATAGAGCTAAGAAATATGGGGTAAAAGTCTAAAGAGAAAAACACAGTTAACACAAAATAAAACAAGACATAACACAAAGCACTAAATATATTAACTCTCCCCCTCAAGCTGGAGCATAGATGTCTCGCACACCCAGCTTGCCCATCATGGCAGTAAACCTTGTCTTCAGAAGTGACTTTGTGAAAATGTCAGCAAGCCGATCTCAATCCTGATGTAAGACTAGAGATGCGTCTGGACATAATTGACTCCCTTACAAAGTGACAATCCACCACGACGTGTTTGGTGTGATCATGAAAAGTAGGATTGCTTGGAATGAAGATATATGTTTTATTGTCACAAAACATTGAAATGTGTTCAAAATCACTTAAGTCAGATTCTTTCAAAAGACCTTGAACCCACTTAATTCACAAGTTGTATGAGTCGTGATAACAAAAGTTTGTGAACTTTAAGAAAAATCGATGATTTTTTGCGATTTTATAGGCTCTCGAATGTTTAACACGATCAATACGTCAGTTGTCGATTTTTCACGACTTCTCAAGAATTTTCCCGCTTTTTCACAATTTATACGATTTTTCACGATTCTTCATGACTTTTCACCTTTTTTTACAATTTTTCTCTTTTAAGTCACTTGATCTTATTTTACCAAACCATGTACACAAAACTCCAGATACACAGTAAACATCCAAACCCCACTCTCCTGACGGTTCATTCTTATTGCTCAACCGTTCTTTCATTCTTTTCCTACTTTTTCAGTCAATATGATTGTATGTCTTGGGACCTTAATAGTTACATGTATCTGGTATGTATATATACATACATATGTATGTATATAGATGTATGTATAGCCGACTTATTCTCGATTATAAATTGTGACCGAATTTCATCGTTTTTCTCACGAATTTTCCCAATTTTTTCCAGCCAACCGAAAAATCGTCGAATCTCGAATTTGTCATTATGGTATGAGCCATGGCTCTATGTTATGCTTAAGCGCTTGACCATGCAACAAAAGTTTGCTTTTGACTACCCCAGATGATTGGATTTCCTCCTATAAAGGTGCAATAACCATAGGTAGATTTGAGTTTTGTTGCCAGCATAGTCAGAATTAGAATGATCAGTAATTTGCAGTGTTGTATTGCCCATATAAAAGACCTTTTCCAAGAGAGCCATTTAAGTATTTGAGGATATGGCAGACATCGTTCCAATGACATTGTCAAGGTTTATCCAGATGCCTACTGACAAGTCCAACTCCATATGTGATATTAGCTCTCATGACAGTTAAGTAGATGAGTTTACCACCTTCTATATTGCTTGTTGTCAAATATGGAGGGAAGGAGTCATCATCCTAATTTGTGTTGTGATTAAGAGTATTGGCTGGCTTGGATCCCAACATGTCAGTTTCTTGCAAGAGATCAGGTAAATATTTGTGTTGAGATGGACAGACCCCAAAAGAAGAGTGGTGACGTATTTGGCCCAACACCTAACTTGAGGGGAAAAAGCTATTGCTTCAATGGAGCAACCCAAGAACCTTGCACGAGGGGGCTCCTTATATCCACCTCTTGTGCCCTGAGGTCGGTGCATCTGCATGAAGCGTGGAAGGAGCTATGGTGCCCTTAAGGGAGTCATTCCTATGCCAGAGGACGACTTGTCCACGGCTATCAGCCACCGTAGAAAGAGGAAAGAATGGGTAGATTTTCCACATGTAGTAGTCCTAGATCCTCCATGGACGGGTCCCTAGAACCCCAAGGGAGAGGAGAAGGGGTCAATGTTGGCAAGGATCATGCAAGGTGGAGCCAGTGACCTCTTGTTCCATTCATGTTGTGATAGTCTACTATAGCACCTTATATGTAAAAAAATAGAAGAACTAGAGGGGAGAAGACAAGGTATGTGATTGCGAGAATGGTGGATCATACCATAATGGGGATATGAGAGATTGGGTATGGATGCTTGGATCTAGCTTAGGGTAAAATCGGGTGGTCTGGTATGCCGAATGTTCCTAGAGGACAAGCAAACAATTAAGTCAAATTTTTCAAGACATAATCAATTGTCTGGACTTACCCAAAGATGGGTATTTCTAACTAAATTGACTCAAAACACTCAGGAATCTGCATAATTGTGCATTGTTGTCAAACAAAATAAAAAATCCTCTAAAAGTGAAAAGATTACAACATGTAAATAAATCCTAATAAAGTGCATAGGTAAGCTTTTCTTTGGAAGTGGTTTCGATCATATTCATCCTGTACCCAAGAAGGCCATCATCGAAGGAAATACAACTCAACACCGAGCCATATATCAAAAAACACAAGACCGTTCGTAAAGCAACCAAAAAACACCAAAAGAAACTGGATGCTCCTTTGTATGTATTTATCCAAAAAAGGAACACTCCTTACCTATTCATCAAATAAGAAAGTGGAAAATCCCCTAAAGCCCTAAGCCATCCACCCATACAAACCTCTCAAACCATCTGTTGCATATCGAAGAACCCAGCTTGGCGCCATTCTCAGAACCCCTTCTAGAGATAAGATCGTCGTGTTGAGCATCAGACACCAAGAAGCGGGACCCACCAACCATAGGACCCAATGAACACACCACCCCCATCTATGGCCAAAAGACATAACCTTCCTCCTGATAACAACCAAACACAAAACCATCCAGCCTTCACAAGCACGAAAGATGGTTGTTCAACAACATCCCAATCCAAAACATTGTAACATCAAAACTGCTCACTGAATATAGCCTGCAGTCACCATGCCAACTGAAGGATAAAAAGCAGATAAATACCCACACGGCCACCTCTTCTTCGTGGCAACACTACCAACCCATCAAAATCTATGATCCCTACCATGAAGACATTTGCTATACAACAAACCACTATCACAATAATCCTTAAACTCCAACTCACTTTCATAAATTTGTTGTATCAACCTTCATCCAAGAACCTCCTGTCTCCCTTGATGTACCACTATTTCTGAATCGCCATCCAAGATTTCCTCCATGCCTAGGCCTTGGCTCACACCCGGCGAGTGGACCTGTTGGGATATCTTAGAGGTAGGTGTGTAGAGCAGCCCCTAGATCCAACAAAGTCTTCAAGGTGACGATGAAGGAGGAGGTGTAATGAGGAACCTAATAATTAAAATCTAGACTAGTTATTAAAATGTAAACTAATTGATAAAACTAATCAAAAGGAAACATAATTCATCAATAGATTTCAATCATCAAGTTTAATTTATATATAGGTGTTTAAACCAAAGTAACTAGACAGGTAGCCCATGTGGGACTGAACCACACGTTTTACAAAACCCAACTGAGAAAATATCAAATAACACCTAAAACACATGGAAGCTAAAACATGATAAATCCTACTTAAATGACTATGTTGAAGGCTATAATCATCCTACATCAAGGTGCCTACGGCCCTCCTAGTCTAGGACAATACGTCTGTGGGAGGGTCCGGACAGGGAGAGGTTGGCCTAGAAGGATACTTTGATCCTCATCAAACTCATCAAGAGGTTCAGCTTTGTCTCCACGGGACCACCGGCGACGGGTGCATGATGAAAAGGTATGGGGCTCGAAGCAACGCCAAAAGTACCTACAGATGCCTCCTAAACCTCAAAAGGAGAGTTTCATCCATGCCTTTGATCAAGATTGCCACCTTAGAGAGGGATACTGAACACCGGAAGTCTTAGAAGCTAACCTCCAACATGTTCGGGACATCATCCTCAAAGGCCTCAAGCGGAACCAGGAGGCCAGCTGCACCCACAGGGGAATCCGGCCAAGACGTGATAGAGCAAACCATTCTAAAGAATTGGACCATCTGCTTGATTTACTCCATTACATGGGCAGGGCCACCTGTCAAACGGGTGGGTGGGTTGGGTTTGGATTAGGTCATTGCGGGTGCGGATCTGGCGGGTGTGGGTCAAAAAGATACACTTCTAAACGGGTGAAAGAAAAGCACACCCAAACCCGACCCAGCGGGTTATGGGTTGCCCGCGGATGCCCATATAAAATGTGTACAATCAACAATAAGTTACCAGTTGCTTTCTTTAACACTAAAAATAACATTTGAAATAGCTTGTAACTATTATTTTTATGTCAAATATAGTGCAAAAGAACCAACCAACTACTATGTTTGAGTCGTTTGACATCAAACTATTCGATTAGTTTTTGATATATGAAAAAGTAGCAGCTAGTTGTATGTTGATATAAATTAGGAAAATCATGTAGTTTTCATAGATAAATATCACAAGAAAAATACATAATTTTGTCATGTAACATTAGGCATTCCTAATATTACAAGTACTTGATATTGCCTATTGCAAACACAAAATAAAGAGAATATAATTGTTGTTGGTAAAGGTAAAGAATTAACTTGTACAAAACAAGCAACATCTTTTAATAGGTGTATGTGTACATTATGTATATAAATATATTTGCTTCAATTAACTGGGTCACCCGCGGGTGCCCGCGGATTACCCACGAAACCCGCTTAATAAACGGGTGGGTATGGGTTTGGGTGATTTTCAGTGGGTGGCAAATTTTGCCACCCAAACCCAACTTAAACGGGTCGACCCATGGGCACCCGCGGATTTTGACCCAATTTGACAGGTAGTAAGGTTCTTTCAAAGCCTTTTGTTCTACACCTCTAGGACGGCATCAACTTTAATTTCTTCTGTCAACATATGACCTTATTAATTACTTCAGTGTATCATGGCATTTAGTGTACATGTAAATCTTCAAGCAAAGGGACACCATTGAGTCAAGGTGTAAATGATAAGTCTTAACATGCAATCAACCTTTTCAAATCTAACTTTCTTATCATTATAAAAATATAAGTTTTGTAACTCTTTTTTCGGCTGAAAGCTTAAATAATACAATTGAGGTTTGCTCATCCTTATCATATACTTTCTAATTAAGTGTTATATTGCTACCACTGCTGGTCAATGAGAATGCAGAGTGTGATTAGAAACAGATAACAAAGATCAACCATACAGATACGTTACGGAAAATACCCAGATATGGTCCTTTCATGGGAAAAATGAGATGAAACGAGGAGAGCGCTGGAGACAGACAACAGATGTCAGGAATATGCAGTTCCGCTCATTGGGTAGTGGCCTATCCACAAGCAATTAGCAAATAGAATGATACACTATCCAGGGGTGGAATCCAGATAAACACCCTAAATAAAAAAATAACACGGAATAGAGACAACCTCTCTCTTAGATACAGGACAGGTATGCATATTCCTGAAATAACCTGATCGCTCAGCACACAGATTGGAACCCATACACTGGTAAAAGCAAAATCGACAGAAATACTAGGTGGGAGAATCCTGGGCACTGCAGGTGATGTAAATATTTAAATACGTCAGACGGCAACATAAACGGGAACCGAACTAATGGCATTTGATAAAGATATTTGTTGCATATGTCATAACGAAGAGTTCCGAATTGCCCCCCTTATATTAATATTTACTAACTATATGCCCAAATTTAGGTATAGTGTCAATAGTCGGTTACCTTATTCCGGTTTAGGAGGGAATAAATGCGATTGTCAATTCATGCTGGCTTGCTAACGATATATTAAACAATAGTGATTGCTCTACTACTATAATAGCGACAAAAATCGCCATCTGTGATGAACGCGGGTTCATCACAGAATTAAATTGGTATGCAGAAAAGTCATCCTGCTTGAGTAACTGTGACAGGTCAAAGTAACCACTGAAGAAGAAAGATACACATGGTGCGTCGATTCGAATAAACTTAAATTGGTATGAAAACTCACCATCTTGTTCATATGTGTATCCTTTAGCAAGTATAGCGGAAACCAGTATATAGCCAAGGAATGACCAGAAATATATCCAAAGCTTTTTGTAAGTCATTGCTTTTCACTTGATGGATGCTGCAGCTCTAATGTACTTCAAATATCTGAAGAAGGAAAAGGTTAATCGTGAGATTGCCAACTAATTTAGCCAGTGGGAATCCGCATAGAAACCAGGAATTAGCCGCTGAAAAGCAGAGATGGGAAGAAGCAGAGCATGTGATGAATTAGCTGGGAAACCAAAAATGAGATGCCCAGCATAGGACATAAAATAATGGGAGGAAATGAAAACAGCAAAGAAGAAAAATCAGTAATGTGTTAAAACCAAAGGGGACATGTTAAACCCCAGATGACAAATTAGGTAGGTAGGTTATGAATTTGCCACCTTTGGAGAAAGTCGTTCCAGCTTGGAAACAAAACACTCAGCAAGTGAGGAAAAGAGGAAGATCAGAAGAAAAAATAGCAACAAGTGATGGGAGAAAATGAACGTACTGAACAAGCAAAGCCAACGTAAGATACTGCTTGGGGAGCAGATCTCCTCTCTAGTCTGAAGGGAACCTTCTCCTTAGAAACTTCAGCAGTTATGTTAGGCAAAACAGTGCAGGTGCCTGGAATGGCAAGCAGAAAGACAGATCTAACTACAAGAGTAGAGTAGTCGCGAGGAGGGGAAGGGTCTTCGGAGCAGAGAAGCTGCCGCACCTTCTTTTTTCGCACTCCCACTGACCACCCTTTTCGCTTGCTGTCTTGCTTTCCGATTTTTGGCTTTATTACTCAGCTCTGGTTCCGGACACCCACAGCTCCAAAAAGAGAGTATGCGGTGGGCTGGTTGTGTTTTTCTTCAACTCTCCCTCCCTGCTGGTATCATTGTTTTTCTTTCTTGGTTATACCGTTGTTTTTTCTCCAAACACCGTTCAACTTTGATGATTCCTCCAAAAATACACACCTCATGCTGGCGTGGCGTCCAGCGTAACATTGGTACGGTGGGCGCGTGCTTGAGAGTGTCGTTCCAAATGGTGACAAGTCATGAAGTCGATTAAATGGGTGGGAATTTGAAAGTGGGGAAACGTAAAAACATAGGAAAAAAAACCAAAATGGTACACTTCTACAAAAATAATTCCGATCATAGCACCTTTATGAAAATAATTCCCAAGGTAGCATACTTTCTAAAGAAAACGCCACCTGAATTGGCATTTTTCTAATCAAATACATGAAAACGCCATTGTCTTTGGAGCTTTCAGTCAAAAATTAAAAAAAAATTAAAAAAAAAACAAAAATAAAGGGAAAATGTCAAATATGTTGGCGCTTTCACCTACACATTTGGGGGTAAAAACGCCAACTTATTTGGCATTTTTTCTTTGTTTTTGTTTTTTTTATTAAAAGCTCCAGATGCAATGGTGTTTTTGTTACTTTGATTAGAAAAACGCCAATTCAGGTGGCGTTTTCTCTAGAAAGTGGACTGTTGTGGGAATTATTTTCACAGAGGTGCTATAGTCGGAATTATTTTTTTCAAAGTGTATCATTTTGGTTTTTTTTTCAAATATATATCTCAATACATACGTTTAGCATTTAGAGAAATATGTTAAAAGAACATACCAATGTTTTAATAATGATCAAAATATGTTCCACAGTTTTCTCCAAATCGGTTATGCTATATATTGCAAAATACTATGAATGTTTACTTCGATTGAAAATATCTAGCTTAGAAGAATTCCTTAAATCGGCATCTCCCTTCTTATTGGTCCTTCTATACTAGCTCTCCTCCGCTTCCATTCTCCAACATCGTCAAATTGTCAAAATGATAAAAACAACCTCCTTCGCTAAACTCCCATATACATCCATGTAAAATCTCGAATCTTATGGGTGATTGATAAAAAATTTACGATATACATGTTGTTTCTATAAATCTATCATTGCCTCCCTTCCTTCTGAATTGCATCTATGTATGTCGACATTGTGTACTTTCATGATGTTAAGGAAGCATAATTAGCGTGATGCTTACAGCTAACATGGAATCCCAAATGGCGATGTAGATGAACTTTTGTGTATATACCTAGATACTAGCCTCAACTAAAATAATTTTCTTTAATTAACTTAGGGTTTCATTACGAAATTGGTAAGATGGATCATTGTTGCTTATTGTGAATGATGAACTAACACTAATAGGACCCACAATCATCCAAACCACGAATTTTGCAATGAACATTAAATTAGATTTTTTCTAGAGTGTCAAACCAATCACTCCACATATTCATATTTCCGACAAAAATCATGAAATTCAGTTCAATACAACCAAAGAAACTAAAATTTAGTTTATATCAACAAAAGCCTATGATTAAGGATATTTCAACCAAAAACATGCAATGCATTTTAAAACATTTGAATTTTAACAAAAACATGTAATCGATCCGTCAAAACAACCAATCAAATCAAAACCTATGATTCACTTAATTATATTCAATTCAATCAAAAACATGCAATATAGTTGCAAATATTCATATTTCTAGGAAAACATCTAGCCAGAACCAAAATAAATAATCAACAAGAAGAAAACATCCAATACACTACAAACATTTAATTAGACCAAATTTGAGTTCTCGATTAGATAAAACCACTGATAAGTACTATATGCACATTTTAACTAAAACATAATTATATGCATTTAGATATGCACTTGTACATCACCTTTTGAAGACCAATTTGTACAACGCTGGAAACAAATTTGTGTTAGGATTCTCTAAGATGATCTAGTTCTTTCATCCTATTCATTGTTAAATAAGTATATTGTAGATGTACACGTGAAAGATATCAATCATATATTGAGGCGTTTTCTTCTGATCTACTAAATTAAGCTTGAAAATAATAAATATATGATGCCTTTTGAAACTATAGTTCTCTTATGGTATTATTTTGCTTAGTAGGATATATGTGTATTTCATTACAAAGTAACCGCAGTACCATCCCTCTTTTTTATCTGATAAACTAATAAAAGAATGTGTAATTTAAATTAATAGTGTAAGAACGTCAAGATAGATATCTACAATACTTGATGTAAATCTATATTGGTTTAGTCTGGAAATTATTCACATTGGTGTAGGATGGTAATCTTACAGATCCATGTAGGTGAACTTTATGTATATTTATTGATATTGTGAGAAATTTTAAAATGAAGATTTATTGAGTTTTAGGAATATCAAGTGGATAAAGCAAATTTCAACGCGTGAAAATATAGTAGGGTCGAAAGCATTCACTAAAATTGGTTAAGATAGATCACCAAGAATCGTAGTGTAGCCTCCTTTGCTTGCACTTTAATAACTTTTGTAAATCATGTAGGAGAAGAAAATAAAATTGTGTTGCAGCTTCAAAAGCAAAGGTAGTTCTTAAGACTTTCACATTCATAAGAGATCAGTGGATATGGTAGTTGTTATAGAGTCAAGAAAGAGTCGATTTCCTGATGGGCTCCTCTGGTAGGAAGGAGATGACCATCATGTTGATTTGGGGAAAATACTAAAAAGAAGGTCTCTCAAATGAAGATTGTGCTCCCTTATAGAGAGGAGATTCTTTGCCCACAGATAAGTAGAGAAAGGGGTCTTTGGGTCTCCCAATAGGCTGGAGAGGCTCTAACCCCAAGGTGGTACATATCCTATAAATGTTTTCACAATTGTTAAAAGGAATATAACAATTTCGAGACACCAAACAAATTCCCTAGGATTGTTATAACTTGCATAATATAGACCACGGAAATTGTGAAGGTAAATCACAATTTGAAACATGGTTGCCCCATTAGCATGCATATAACAAAGCAACTAGCCCCCAGAAACATCTCTAATAATATGTTTGATGTTGTGGAAAGCTAATGATATTGTCTCTATAGAATTACTTGACATTATAAGGAAAAAATGATGTATTTATCTTCATAATTGAATACCAAAAAGGCCTTGGTCATGTATGCACCCCTTAATTGTGCAATGCTCCACAAGGCTAGTTATGAAGGGGATAACACTCGATAAAAATCCATAAGGTATTAAACAAGATAAGCCAAAAAACTATTAGGTCTCATCTCTAGTCCGGAGGGAACTTTCTCCAAAAAAACTTTAGGAGTTATGTGAGGAAAAATAGTGCAATGCCCAGAATGGCAAGAAGAATGGTACTAATCTAATTACAAGAATAGAGTAGTTGCAAGGAGTGGGGAATAAAGATGCATCTTCATAGAAAAAAGGTTTTCATACCTTCTTTTCTCATACCCCACTCGCCTCTCCTATAACCTTTTTGCTTGTTGTCTTACTTTACAGTTTTTGGCTTTACTCGGCTCTATTTTTGGAAACCCACAACTCCAAAGAGTGAGTATGTTGTGGGTTGGTTGTGTTTTATTGTGACACTCTCGCTCTGCAGTGGTTTCACTATTTTCCTTTCCTGGTGATACTATGGGTTTTTCATGGTGATACCATGATTTCATTATTTTATTCTCACACTCTCCCTCCCTTGTGATTTCATTGTTTAATTATGACACTCTCTCTCCCATGTGACTTCATTATTTTCTTTTCCAAGTGATAGAATGGCTTCATTGATCTTAACATTCTTCAGATTTTATGATTCCTAGAAAAAACATCATGGTGATGTGGCATCCAAAAATCAACGGTACAATGGGCACATGCTTTATGCTTTTCACTCCAAGATTGGATGGATAAAAAATTTAAAGGAGGAGGCCATACGACGTAAGTGTGTGTTCTAAATGTAAGTGTATGTATTAGAGTAGTAAAGGGACTCATAGATGCATGAATGTTGAACTCAGGAAATTAGGACTAGTGGAGACTATTATTAACTAAAACATGTTAGCTAGGATTGAGAAAAAGTGTTGGTTGATTGATTAGACTTATAACAAGAATGAAAATTGCAAAGAAGTGAAGTGAATTGAAGATTAGATTGATGATTCTTTAGATAACGGTTTCACAAAATTACTTTATGCATGAATTCTATCTGATTAATACAAATTATATTGCTTCTTTAGAATAAGCATCTGTAGTTCGTACTACTTGATTTACGGTGTGGCAAACTTAGCCTAATTACTAATCTACTCTCGTGGCGTTAATATAAAAATTTGAATGAAAAAAACTCTCTTTAGACAAAACACTTCACGGTGGTTAGTCTACTTTTATAGCACGTTATTTACTATGATGATAATGGTTTTTCTAATTATTAATCTCACTCTTGCAGAAATTAACAATCTATCATGTATTCATGATGATCAATCATGAATAGGGCAATAAAATGCGTCTATCATCAAAATTTTAATTAAAGACAATCTATATCAAATTAAATATAAACATGGTACACTCAACACCAATCTTCCCTCAGGTCCTAAAGAATGTGGGTTTAGCCCCTCATGCTTAATATGGAATCATAGGAATGGAAGGAGGAAGAGGAAGTGATGGAAAACTCACTATGTTTGGAATTAAAGGAAGGGAAGGAGGAAGAGAAGGCCCATGGGAAACTCCTGAAACATTGTGCATGGTTGGTCCCCTTTGAAGAGCACTACATCCTGACGGTGTCATGGTCATCAAACTACTCCTCAGAATGCTCCTTGCTCCATGTATCTTAGTCTCCTTCTCCTTGGACTCTGGTCCCTTGTAGAGCAGCCCGACGAGTTGGGATGGCATGGATGAGATGAGATTTATGGTTCTCCACTTGGGTTTATAAAGAAACAGACAAGGCACAACTTATTCAGTAAACCATTGGATGTTGCCTTACTAAATCGTGAACGTCAGGAAAATGTCACTGCCACCAACTTGAGAGTGGATAGTACCAACTTGCCAATTTAATACACTGAGGGCTTCTAATATGGGTGTCACTAAATTTAGTCAGTGATAGTGAGATTTCTTTGTCAATTCTTCTTCTTGTTGTGTGGGTGCCACCATATCCAAGTCAGTGGTACCCACTTCTTCCAATTTGGGCTTATTTTTTATCTGCAAAAAAACGCACAATGAATTAGGCAAGAGAAAAAATGCAATATTTCAAACCAAATCCATAAAAAAATGAATACATAAGAGCTATTTTAGGCAATTTAGGCAAAAGATATATAAAACACATGAAAATCAGAGATCCCCTCATGCAATCATGCCTAAATTAACCTCAATTTTGTTATAAAAAATGTCCATCAAAATATCCTATGCTTGAGTATTGGTCATCCTTGAGCAACACTGCTTTGGATTTGGTCTAAATAGTAAAAAAAAGACACATATGTGAACTAGAACTAATCATCCTTGGCTCAATGGACCCAAACTGGTTCTCTCCAACCACAGAGCATACAACTTTTATACAAGTGACCAATGATGAATTTAAAACATCAAAATATACTACTTAATACACAAGTAAGATGAAGAATATAGAAATCATGGAAAGTCTGAACTATACTGAGTGCATCACAAGATCTCCCTATTTTACACTACACTTTTTAGATGGATGCAGTTCTCTAAATATTCATGAAAGAAGGGAATAAATCTTTGGGGTGGCCTACCATGTAGAGCAGTGGGTGGATGGAATGAGTGGTAAGAAATAGAAATCACACATAATCTAAGTCATTTATTCAAGAACAAAATGATGGAACTAATTGATGGATGCAAGGAAATTGCATGTATCTTAATGCCTACTATTTTCTTGTAGAATTATGGATGTTGTGAATGTTTCATCCTAATGATCAATTGCTGTGAAAAGTGTTGTAACATAGAATTCCACAATCTTATTACTTACACAAGATAAGATGATTCTTTTTCTTCCTCCTTTTTGTTACACCCCGATCTCACAATTAGCATTAATCATGACATTGGGGCATAAAATTGAGGATTTATCGTAATACAAATATCACCCTTAACTTTTTCTTCTTTTTCAAACTCTTTGTTTTCTCGCATTGAATCACATAAAAAAACTTTACAAGAGAATTAAACCTTGATTACTCTAATATGATCTCAACATTAATGATACACATCCATACATTTATTTTATATCTCACACTTCCATGTACATACGACATGATAATCAAATGTATTCTCTTTTATTAAGGAAACGAAGATACAAACATCATTTACAACTCTCTCACATCTATACAAGGACCTCGAGTGACAGGGACTGACTGAACTTAACTATACTCAGACTTAACTCTTGTGGCAGATCTACTCTGATGCAATGATATCTTCAAGTCCATGTGATATCCCTAAAAATGTGAGTAGAGGGGTGAGCCTACTCGCTCAATGAAGGAGTACTTCAAAGAAACAGTCTAAAGAACTTATATAATTACAGATATACTTTTGAGCAACTGATATCAATTATAACATCAGTAAGCTTTAAAGAGATTGGTCATTGACAATCATAAATATGGCATGATACTCTAGATATCAACAAGAGCAAATCAATATATGAGCATGCTTGATTAATTTTAAAGAGAACTAATAAATCAGAAACATACAAAGAATAATTGTTGGGAAATTGTACTTGAATCTTTCTTAGCCTTTCTTACTTATAAGAAACTCTTTAAAGCTTATATTATCATATTTTAGCTTATGCCCTGATCATATGCATTGTACTCTACATATGAAGACTCGTAGTGAACTATAATCTCACCGTACAAGACTTAGCTGACACCCCGGGATTGCTAAGCCTGACAACGTCATTGGTCTGCAACAGGAAAATGGCTCTCTGGCCTTAGCACATCTATTATGTTGTAAAAACTAGACTCCTCCTCTAACCTAAGTACACAGGCGGAGAGTCAAGCCACTTATTGGCTTTATTGTACTCTAGTGCCACCAGGATCTATGGTTGATGTTGGACACTATATTCTGTATTTTAAGGAGACTTTCACTAGGACTTCGTCCCCCGTACCACTTGTTAGTACGTTATGACTCCCGTATACTGGACACTGCCAGGGTTAGGTTGTTTCATCCCTACGGTGCAGACCTCTCATAGGGAATCTACGGTGTTCAAGGATCTTAAGTCTATTATTTTATTATTTTTGGAAAGCTCTTACTATATTGTATCTTTTCCCTTACTTATACTTGACTCTGGTATCTCTATGGTACCATGTCTATTTATTTGAAGTTTATAAGACAACATGTATATCATTCTAAACTTGGCAGAGCAATATACTCAAAACACTGTAATATACTGAGAAATCAACATTTTATACCTGCAGACAGACTAAAATTCTTAAATAACAGAATACATGTCCACTTGATACTTTATATACTAGAATCATGCAATTGAACTTCTTAATACAATGATAAGAGTTATTTACTTGACATACGAGTAATCGTCATTTGCACCTGTAAATTATTTGTACTTTCTTGGAAAACGTGCACCTCAACCCAAATCTTGAGTTGTGCATCACATTACATATCTTAGTTTAGCTCTATAAACCATTCGTTTCATAGACCATCTGATAACATTTACCACAATTAAACTATTAAACATCACCACATCTCATACTGAGAACATTGATATCAAAATACTTGAGTCATTGAACATCCTATCCTTAGGGTTTCATTTACCCCATTCACTTATCACATGTCTCTCATAAGGATTTCATGCGACATAAACATTCACTGAATAATGACTACTATCAACAAATCATATAAAATCAATATATGTATGAAACCTTGGAACTGAGATGAATTTGGATTTCCATGCCATTCACTGAGATAACATGCATCAATAATAAAATTGAATAAATAAAGTCTATCATGTCAAGAAAATCCGTTCAAATGGATTTCACGATATCTATTCACAAATATCCAACTTTCCTCGCATCTAGGGTTTCACCCTTTTTACCGAAATATCAAACAAACACTATTCACCTTAAATGAAATCCAAGATAGTATCTGACATATATATACTATGAATTTAGATAAACAATCATTCATAACCAAGGGAATCCAGATAAACAAATTTCTCTATTTAATTATACAACAATTTCAGTCATAGACAAATTCCCTATATTTTAGTTTACACTTATAACCTCTGCGAATACTTAGGGAATTCTCATTAGGATGTATTGTATACATTTATAATATGATTTTATCATCTGAAATTCATCCAAATAGAGGAAGAATCCATTTCATATCATTTTACATCAACTTAGATCAAATACACAATTCAGGGTTTGTAGTCGCATGCTAAGCAATTAAAGATTATGGATGATTTAACTAATTTTCATGCAATATAATGTTTAAAGGAAGTTCCCACTCACCCTAAGGTGTGAAAACACCTTAAAAATGCAGCTCATCCCTGAAAAATCTCAATCTCATATCAAATCCCTAGCACTTCACCCGATTCTTCTTCCTTTCAACTCGAAAACCCTAAAAATGAGGGATTATGCAGAAAGAGTGAGAAAAGGGGAAGTTCTCGAAAACCCTAAAAATGAGGGATTATGAATAAAGAGTGAGAAAAGGGGAAGTTTTGTTACCATTTTGGATCAAATAAGATAAGAGATAGAATCTTGACATGTGAGAGAAGATTCACCATTAAAGTCTATGCAAAGAAGCTAAACTTACATGATTTTATTATTCATTGGACCGCAAAACCCTAGGTCAACATCTCCAACACTTTCTCCTCTCAAACCCTAACTCCCCCTCTCTCTCTAGGATTTCGTTTCTCTAGATTGAATCACAAATTATGAGAGCTCCTTGTGTGTTAGTTTGACCATATAGAGCAATTGAGCTACTTCGGTCGATTGCACATTGACCCCTCACTATACTTTCTCTTATTTCAACTAAATTTTATGTCATAAAATATTACTGTAATTCGTCTACTGATAAGGTCTAAACGCATCCAAAAATTATAAACATTTTACATATTGTTTATGATTGAGTTTCAGATCTCCTGTTAAAATTTTAGATCATTTTCAGTTACCAATAAATAATTAAAAATAAAACACTACACTGTTGAAAAGCACTCTATCAACATTTTGGTCGAAGTATAGTTTGACCGAGAACCACATTCAATGAACACTCAAATATTCTAAAATTTTTCTCCAATCTGCATAATTGAGTTATCCATATCATTTCAAAAATTCAATTAAATACAAAAATTTTAGAAAACATTAAAAATCATTTACCACACTGCTATCCTAATCAAATTCCATATTCATGTACTATCAAAATCCTAATTTTTTCCGATTAGGGTTTACATTTCTCAAACCCTAATTCTTCAAACTAAAATCATAGTTAGAGTTTCTTCTTAGGCTTGAAACATCACAATTGATATACTATCATTAATCAAGTCTAAACGATGTTCAATCTAATCAAGCATGTAATCATTCAGGTAAACCCTAGTTTACCAATTAAGCACAAATGTGGTCATTATAATTCTCACCCCCTTAAAAAGTTTCATCCCCGAAACATAAATACACAAACAAAGTATATTCAAAGTTTATTTTAAGCTTCTAAAATCTTACATGTCATTACATTCTTGTATTTTATACTTGATTGTAGTTTTCAACGTTAAGTCCTTTATTTCTTTTCTAATCACAACATGTTAAAACAGTTCTCAATGATAACAAACAAATTCTCTATGCCACAATAATCATAGCAGAGAGAGAGAGAAATAACCATTTCAATATTTTGTTTAATACTCTTGAGGTGTTACCTCAACATTGATAATCTGATCCAACTATCTCAATTTATACGGCTCAATATGTACTATTGTTATGTATTACCTCTAAGTCACAAAAAAGAGTTCACCATGTTCTTTTGAATTTTACTATTGTGCTACTCAAATAGCAAAATAGTCTTGAGTTGGAAGACTAGATTCAATAGCAATTATACAATACTACTCATGGCATCCCCATTACATCATGGATGCATAAGGTGAAGCATTACCATCACATTCCATATTATTCTCAAGTATGAACCCACACATAATTCAAGGTGTAACCATCAGGTTATAGCATACTAGGGTTTCAACAACAGTAACAAAGTACTCCATGATTGTATTAGTCATTCAAGGACTATTCATACCCAATTACCACCACTGAGTTATATTAAAGCTAGGTATAACAAGCTATACCTCATTAGGGTTACATCTCAATACAATACGATTATCATCCCTTCTATTCATATGAGTGAATAGGTCAGACTACCTTATTCAGGGTAACCCTTCATTTGTTCCATCATTATTCAACCCATATCACCATACTACAATTGTACAATACTAAGATGGATTACTGGTATGAATGACTACAACTATCAGACACCTTTAATTAACATATTGCTTGCACATGTACACTGAAATCATGCGTAGAACCAATTTACATCCCTTAATATACCTTCAACAAATTATACTTCTAAAAACATATTCACATATTACTAAAAGCCATTGTTTTCTCTTATCTCTCTCCTCATTCACTACTACTTACTTTTTACTACTTATCCTTCTCATTTTAATCATGTAGATTAAACATTCCTAAAATTGAAACATACAAGGTACAAATAGATTATTCATCATTCTTGTTATCACAGTAAGAATTTATCTCATATCACACTTCACTCATATTGTATTTCTCCTTTTATTCAAAACACACTTGTTACATTTCAAATTTATATCTTACTCTTTATTCTGAATCATTTTCATATTGTTTATCAGCCTTTCAGATTAGCTATCTTTAAACCCTGGATTACTATCAGTGCTAGTTTACTTCTCATAGTGAAAATCTCATGATCTTGTTTTATAGAGATGCTAGTATTCAAGGTCAAATCACTATTGACATCCCTTAAACTACTACAACTCCAAACATTCTAGGGTTTGGTCCTTATCATAAGCATGAAGTTATTGTGATGTGACTTTTCTCCCTTAATTTGAAATTCAAATTTTGGATCTCATAAGTTTTACTAAGGTCTTTCTTATCTTATCAATTGAATTTTCTCTCTTACTTGACCTATTCAGATAGATTACATTCTCAATTACCTTGCTTGGGTTTCATCATCATATTGTGTGTCATTATTACATTCACTAGATATTTCTAACATGGTGGTTATGCATCATATATGATTCATTTTCTTATCACTTCATTCCCACATTGCTCTCATTAAGTAAGATATGAAAGAGAACATGATTTTGAGACTTAGAATTCTTATCTTCAAACATTCATTAATACATTTCTCATATGTAGGTTTAAATAAATTATCAACAAGGATACTTGACTAATTAGCACTTTCTTGAATCTCGCAACCTCTTTCTTTTATAATCTATATTACTCCATTATGTTTCAAACCCTTCTTTACTTTCCATAATTCCCTTACCATGTACTATTATTCCACATGTCATCTTTAACTTCTAGTTTTCTCTTATGATCATGTTGCTTCTTTTATGTGTATGATCATGTATACCATGTTGCATATATTTCCTTTTATCCTTCTACTAATGTGAAGTTGAAATTCTAAATCAATAATCTCTCTACTAGTATCACCTCATGTTTAATACATTACATATCCCTCATTTTAAATCAAACGGCTCATGCATGGGTGAAACATAGTTTCTCTTTCAATCAAGTTTTTCCTTCCTGAATATAGTCTACCTTTGTATGAATTATTCATTTATTTAGCTACACTTTTGATCTTTTTTTAGAAACTAGTTTGTTGTTCTATAGAGACTTAGAATGCAAAGGCAGTAATGATGAATGTATTAAACTTATTAATAAAGGTATACATTCCATACTCTCAATTATATCATAACCCTCATTCCTGAATCAAGCTCATTATTTCCAACATTTCTCTTTGTTTCAACTAAGTTTCTTATCCTAGTTTTATGATTTACATGATCATCTAGTTCTCTTCACTTTAACTCTTCTGAAGACTCTTCACTTCTATGTACTTATTGTATACTTAGCTCCTTTATTCTATTTTCCCTTTGCTTTGGAGTACATAAAAACATTGTACTTGGTTATATAATCCATTCCTCATGATTGATTCTTACTATCTTGGCCCCTTACATACTTTTCTCATATCTTTTCCATATTTGATATTTAGAGTTCATATAATACTAATAATTAAACTTAATCTGAACCATATGTCGTGTTCCTTTATTCCCAATTAAGGGTTTCTCATATGAGGCCCCAAAGTTGGATCTCAGATATCAGTTCCAACTAATTCTTAGTTGTGACGCGTCATTCGAACAAAACGTTATTAACTAGGTGGAAGCGATCATTAACAATGGATTACTGAAAATCACTAAAAGTTAAAACCATTTACAAAGAGATCCAAACACGGGGTAAACTCTTATAACAAGAACCAAAGTATTACATATACATTCTGATTCACAAGTACATGTCTTGTACCATTCCTTCTCGAGGATTACAAGCATCAACTACCCTGTTAAACTATATACAGGCAACATAAGAACCTCGAGGCATCAAGCCAAAATTTTAGATCGATTCATAAAAGGTACTGACTACTAACTCTGAGGACCTGAGAGTACAGAGACAACATATATGACTCTCTATACAAAACATGATAGCTAGTGTCTCCACCTAGAATATCACTATTGTCCAAGATGCTGCTGATGCTGCTCTTCCCCTGCAGTAGGGTTTCTGCCTCTTCTTCTGTGTCTACACTACTACAGAAACAGCATTCAGTGTCACTTTTCTGGGCGTCGGTTCTTTAGGAAAACCGACGCCTAAAATATTAGACGTCGGTTATTTAGGCAAACCGACGTCTATATTCAAAGACCAGCCAGACACGGGTACCGCTTTGAATACAACGTCGGTTGTTAATAACAAACCGACGCCTAAAGTCGCCCACAAAATCCAATTTTCACGCAAAAAAAGCATCACTTTAAGCGTCGGTTATGTAGATAGAAACCGACGCATATGTGTGATGAAAATTTGCGTGAAAAGTGTCACTTTCAGCGTCGGTTATCCTTTGATAACTGACGCTGAAAGTGGTTCCCACCAAACAATTTTGTGTAAATATTGTCCAATTGGACGTCGGTTGTTTGAAACAACCGACGCTATTTGGGAACTTAATATCCCGCGATCGCCCGAATCTTCCCCTTTCTTCTGTTTCATCGCGAGCCGATTTCCCTTTTCTTCTCTGCTGTCGCCCGACCACGCCGCCGATTTCTCCTCCATGAAAGCTCCTTCTTCCTCCATGACAGCGCCGCCGCGCCCCCTTCTCCGCCGCCACTGCTGCTGCCTTCTTCCCCTTCTCCGCGCCCCCTTCTCCGCCGCGCCCCCTTCTCCGCCGCCACTGCTGCTCCAGCGCCTGAGATTAGGTGCTCCAGTGCCGCCACGCCTGAGATTAGGTGCTCCTCCACCGCCGTCGCGCCGCCGCAACCATCTTCTCCAGCCTCGCTGCTAGCTGCTCCTCCACCGACGTCGCTGCTAGCTACTCCTCCAGCCAGAGCCACCGGAGCCTCTGCCTTCTTCCCTTTGACAAGGTTGGTCCTTCTCTACTTTTTTTCATCGATTATATTCTTGTGATAAAAATGCATTACATGTATTTGATTAGAGTTGGAATTATGTATAAATTCTAATATGTTTTTGTCCCAAATCTAATTATATTATAATGATTGTATGAACATGCATATATGTAACTATGTATTTTATTGAAATTTAAAATTATTTGTAAAGAATGACAACATGCATGTATTTGTTGGCCTAGAAACCCGTCTAAGATTTACTCATTAGGAGTAAATCTTGGATAGTCCCCGGTTTGGGACTGTTCTTGAACACCTAATCTCACTTAGGATGTAAGTGTGTAATGTGTATTGGGTTTTTGAGAAAATTTCAGTAGCATTTCCCCGTTTGTTCTCTAAGTACATATGTACTTAGAGAATAACGGGGAAATGCTGCCGAAATTTTCTTGAAAACCCAATACACATTATACACTTACTAGTGAGATTAGGTGTTCAAGGATGGGATAGGTGGTGCACATTTATTATATATAAGAATGACATCAAATGTGTTTGTTGGCCTAGAAACCCGTCCAAGATTGACTCATTAGGAGTAAATCTTGGATAGTCCCCGGTTTGGGACTGTTCTTGAACACCTAATCTCACTTAGGATGTAAGTGTATAATGTGTATTGGGTTTTCGAGAAAATTTTGGCAGCATTTCCCCGTTTGTTCTCTAAGTACATATGTACTTAGAGAACAGCGGGGAAATGCTGCCGAAATTTTCTTGAAAACCCAATACACATTATACACTTACTAGTGAGATTAGGTGTTCAAGGATGGGATAGGTGGTACACATTTATTATATATAAGAATGACATTAAATGTGTTTGTTGGCCTAGAAACCCATCCAAGATTGACTCATTAGGAGTAAATCTTGGATAGTCCCCAGTTTGGGACTGTTCTTGAACACCTAATCTCACTTAGGATGTAAGTGTATAATGTGTATTGGGTTTTCGAGAAAATTTCGGTAGCATTTCCCCATTTGTTCTCTAAGTACATATGTACTTAGAGAACAGCGGGGAAATGTTGCCGAAATTTTCTTAAAAACCCAATACACATTATACACTTACTAGTGAGATTAGGTGTTCAAGGATGGGATAGGTGGTACACATTTATTATATATAAGAATGACATCAAATGTGTTTGTTGGCCTAGAAACCCGTCCAAGATTGACTCATTAGGAGTAAATCTTGGATAGTCCCCGGTTTGGGACTGTTCTTGAACACCTAATCTCACTTAGGATAGGTGGTACATATTTATTATATATAAGAATGACATCACATTATACACTTAGGATGTAAGTGTATACCCTAATCTTTTCCTAATATATACTTGTTTCCTAATATATACTTGTTTTCTCTTTGATCATAGAATGGATAGATCATGGATGTCCATTCGTAATCGTTGCACCCCAGAGTTTATATCTGGTCTTGATCAGTTTATTAGATTTGCCGAGGAACATAGGAAAAAACCTACATATAGGTTCTACTGTCCATGTAGGTATTGCGGTAACAACTTGAAAGTCAACACTGGTGAGGAAATCAAAAGTCATGTCATGTGCAACGGGATTGTACAAGGCTATACAGAATGGCACTGGCATGGAGAGATTTCAAAATCGAAACCAGTAGATGTCGATAGCAGTGCTTGGGTGGAAGAAGAAATTGCCTCCGATGACGTAAATGTGAACGAACCAGTTCCAGCAGACATCGTTGATGCGATGCTGGATAGTTGTAGGGTAGAGCACACCGATCCACCTCCTATCTTTAGAAACATTGTGCATGATGCTGAGATACCATTATACACAGGCTGTACTAAGTTTATGAAGCTTAGCGCTGTGTTGAGATTGTATAAGTTGAAAGCTAACAATAGATGGAGCGACAAAAGCTTCACTTCATTGTTGACTTTGTTGAAAGAAATGCTTCCTGAAGGAAACGAGCTGCCAATCTCAACATACCAGGTAAAGAAAATGTTGTGCCCAATGGGAATGGAGGCCAAGAAGATACACGCATGCCCGAATGATTGTGTATTATTTCAAAAGGACTATGTAGATTTGAAAGATTATCCAAAATGTGGTGCGTCACGGTATAAATTGACGACTTCGGGGGAGTCCAAAACTGATTCTCCTGCCAAGGTGTTGTGGTATCTACCTATAGTATCACGATTTCAACGCTTGTTTGAAAATCCGAAAGATGCGAAGAATTTGAGGTGGCATGCAGATGTTAAGAAAAATAATGATGGGATCCTACGACATGCGTCTGATTCCCCACAGTGGAAGAAGATTGATCTATTGTACCCCAAATTTGGTGAAGAAGATAGGAATCTAAGACTTGGGCTTTGTACAGATGGGATGAATCCGTACGGGACATTGAGCAGCCAACATAGCACTTGGCCAGTCATACTTGTTATATACAATCTTCCTCCCTGGATGTGTATGAAAAATAAGTACGTTATGTTGTCGTTGTTGATATCGGGCCCTAAACAACCCGGAAATGATATCGATGTTTATCTTGAACCTTTGATTGATGACTTAAAGAAACTTTGGGCTGAAGGTGTGATGACCTATGATGCTTCAGCAAGAGAGACATTTCGTTTGCATGCTATGTTGTTTTGCACTATTAATGACTTTTCAGCATATGGGAATTTGTCTGGATATAGTGTCAAAGGAGCTAAAGCGTGTCCTATATGTGAAGAAAACACTAATTCAATAAGACTAAAACATGGCGGCAAGACTGTATATCTTGGTCATCGAAGGTTTCTTTCAAAATTCCATCCATATCGTAGGAAGCGCAAAGCATTCAATGGATGGAATGATGAACGGAGTGCACCTAAACCTATACCAGGGGATGTTGTTTATGAAAGAGTAAGAGACATTGTCAATGAATTTGGTAAGAAATCACAATGTAGTATGGCCACACGGAGTGACAATTCTTCATTCAAGAAGAAGTCAATATTTTGGGATCTTCCTTATTGGAGTTCTTTGACAGTCAGGCATTGTATCGATGTAATACACGTTGAGAAAAATGTCTGTGATAGCATCATTGGTACTCTTTTAAATATACCAGGTAAGACTAAAGATGGGATAAAATCCAGACTGGACCTACGTGAAATGGGAATAAGGTCAGAATCAACAGAATTACGTGAAATGGGTAATAAAAGAACATACTTACCTCCCTCTTGTTACACGTTGTCTAGAAAGGAGAAGAAAACTTTTTGTGAATGCTTGGTAAATGTTAAGGTGCCACATGGTTACTCATCCAACATCCATAGATTGGTATCAATGAAAGATCAGAAGTTGATAGGTCTTAAATCTCATGATTGTCACACTCTAATGCAACAAATATTGCCTATGGCAATTCGATCTATATTGCCGAAGCATGTAAGGTTTGCAATTACCAGACTTTGTTTCTTTTTCAACAGTCTATGCAGCAAAGTTATTGACCCTGATACTCTCGATAATTTGCAAAGAGAAGTGGTTGTTACCCTATGTCAGCTTGAGATGTATTTCCCTCCTTCGTTCTTTGATATCATGGTACATCTTGTTGTCCACTTGATTAGGGAAGTGAAAATGTTGGGACCAGTTTTCTTGCATTGGATGTATCCCTTTAAACAATACATGAGCGTTTTTAAAGGTGATGTTCGAAACCGTTATCGGCCTGAAGGGAGTATTATTGAAGGTTATGTGGCGAGAGAGGTTATGGATTTTTTCAATGACTTTCTCAGTGGTAATGACACTCCTGATAATGACAAGAATATTGAGGAGGGCAAAGGAATTTGGGGATCACGGGTGAAAGTAATCAGCCGTGAGCAGTTGGAACAAGCTCACTTGTATATTTTACACAATATGGACGAAGTGAGTGTTTATATCGAGGAACATACCAATTTCATAAAGAGACAACATCCTCGAGCAAGTTCAATGTGGCTTGCTAGAGAGCATAATAAGACTTTTACTAAGTGGTTTGAAGATAAAGTCTTACATCAACTATCTCAAACACCAAATGATATTACAGAAACTATCAAATGCCTCGCCTGTAAACCAAAACCGAATGTTATGTCTTATGAAGGGTTTGACATTAATGGATTCACATATTACACAAAGCACCAAGATGATAACAGTGTCGTCCAAAATAGTGGGGTCACTCTTCAAGCATCGACTATGTACTTTGCAAGTGCAAAGGATAAGAGTCCACGTGAAGCTAAAATGTCATATTACGGTATCATTGAAGACATTTGGGAGTTTGACTACATAGATTTCAAAATTCCGCTCTTTAAATGTAATTGGGTTGATAACACCAAAGGAGTTATAGTGGATGAATTGGGTTTCACTTTGGTGAACTTTGAAAAGATTGGCGAGAAGGGTGAACCATTCATATTGGCATCACAGGAGAAACAAATATTCTATATCGATGATCCTGCAAATGATAAATGGTCGGTTGTTCTTCATGGTAAAAGACAGTTCATTGAAGATCATATAGATGAAGAAGAGTACTATGATAAGTATGTTGACTCCAGTCCATTCTCAGTTGGGTTGCCAACTCCAAAAAATATTGAAGCTAATGATGACTTATATGTGCGCGGAGATCACAATGAAGGATTGTTAATTGATAAAAGATCACAATTTTAGAGACATGTATGTTTATACAAATGCTAAATGTTTGCCTTTTTCTAGTTAATACAAATGCTAAATGTTTGCCTTTTTCTAGTTAATACAAATGCTAAATGTTTGCCTTTTTAATGACATTTTCAGATGGCTGACCATGATGAGCATGATGTCCATGATGAGCATGAAGTCCATGATGAGCATGCTGTCCATGACGAGCATGGCGAGGATACCAATGTAAGTTCTAAAAACATATCCTGTATTTCTATAAAATTCATTATCTTCTAGTTATGTCATATATCTTATATTTCTATATTGGGCTAATTCAGTGTGTTTATATTTGTCAAATTTTAGGTTGATGATGCACATGTACCCACTGAAGCACTGGAGCAACTTGATGCGCAGCACCAAACACTTAACAAGAAAAGGGGCATCACTCTGTTGAAGAAGTTAATAGCGCTAAGTGGCAGTGGATCCAAATTGGTTGTGGAGTTTGATAATGGAGGAAATGCAATTGGAGTGAACCGCAATAATTTTGTAAACTATCTTGGGTGTACCACTCGGAGCCATTGTGGTGTTAAGTATGATAATTGGCATAAAGTTCCTCAGGGGAAAAAAGACTTGATATGGAAGAATTTATGCGTGAGTTATTATTATTTGCAATTCTATTTTGTAGATTACAATTTCTATTATTTGCAATTCTATTTTGGATATTAGTTAATAACATTTCTATTTTACAGAATCTGTTTGCATTGGATGAGAAGTTGCATCGTAAAAGTGTGATGCAACGCGCTGGAAAGATGCTTAGGAATTATAGGACAAATCTGAACAGAGAATACATAAAAGAGGGTGATAAGAAGAAGAAGTCATCCCTTGAACAATGGAACTTCTTGGACAAAGAAGATTGGGACAATTTTGTTGCTTCAAGAAAATCTGAAGAATTCAAGGTATTAGGCGTCACCCCCAATTTAATTAATATACATTGTATTCACCTATTCAAGATTAACATTTAGTGCTACTAACCAAAGCATTAATGTGCATACTAACTAGGCCCTCACTGACGCACAAAAAGCAAGGTGTGCACTGAATGTGCATGACCACACTATGGGTCCAAAAGGCTATGCAAGCGTTCGCCAAAGACTACAGGCGGAGTCTGCGGCTACTCAGGAGTCTGCTCCTACTCAGGAGTCTGCCACACCCATGCCTCGCCATGATATCTGGATAGCTGGGAGGCAAAACAAGAAGGGTGAAATAAAAAATCCCGTAACTGCTGAGGCGGCTGCGAAAATGGTAAAATACAACTCTTAGAGCAATCATTTGAATATTGATTATTTGTGGTGTTAACTTACCAATTTCTGTTGATGGTGATTAGCGGGAGTTGTACGAGCAGAGGAAACAAGGCACGTTCATCCCTCAGGGCACAAGGGATGAATTGACAGTTGCTCTGGGTAACCCAGAGCATCCTTGACGTGTTAGGGGTGCAGGCGTTGGTGTGGGCATCAAAGCATTCTTTGGGCCATCCCAGCGCAAACCCAGAGCGGGACTTTCTCAAGAAGAGGTAACCTATTCTGTTTTTAGAATGTTACTGCAAAAGGAAATTCAATAATAAGAAGGTAATGTTTCTTTTATACATGTATAGGAGAATAAGTGAGTCGAGGATATAGTTGCTAAGAAGGTCAACGATGTAGTTGTTGAGAAGGTCAAGGAAGAATTGCTACGGTGGCAGGCATCTCAGGCTTCCAATCAGCCTATGGCGACCCACTCTTCTCCTGATGCACAGACTGTGAGTAATCCTGGAGACCCATCGCCTAACACGTCTGTTGTAAGTATTGTTTATGACATTGTAGCTAATCTTTTCAAGATGATATGTTTTCAAGATGATATGTATATATGTATAACATTCTTTACGTAAATTTGTAGGCATTGAAGCCATGCCGCTTAAGAATGCAAGACTATGTTGTTACAGAGGCGCAGGCTTACCAGTCCCTTCCTGGGGCAACGTTTCATGGGACTCCAATGTCGCATGGGCTACATTCGTGTGAGCCTGATATGTGTATTACCAGATTGGAGGGAAGTTGCGTTGCCATATGCCCACCCAGATATTGATACACTTGGTGAGGCAGAAGGCGGGGTCATATTGTGGCCCAAAGCAGATGTCGTCTATACTACTGAAATTGTAAGATAAATTTACATTGATTTAGACTGTTAATGTGTATATATGAGGTCAACTAATATGAAATTATATATACAGGTTAAAAAGAAGACACCAGGAGCACCTAGGCCTCCACCTCCACTTCCCGCATCACCAAGTTGGGTTCCAACTGACCTAACATACCCGTTAGGTCCTGCTTGTAGGGGAATGACATGTTGGCTACGGGCACATAATATACATTACCCTATAATTATTTCTTTAGATGAAGATTATGCAGGTCAATCATACGATAGCTCTTTATTTATACAAGATATTATTGAGCTATTTATGTATGCTTGGCTGAATACATCAATGATAGAGACATGGATAAGGTGAGATCTTGTTTATACATCCATATACCTTGTGTAAGATCCGGTGATCTGGTTTCTTATATATTAATGCATACGTAATACATGTTTTGCAGCTACTTAGTCGAAGATCAATGCAAACAATTTGCATTTGATCATGTGGGATTTTTGATTCCATCATTGGTTAGTATGGTAGCTAAAGACCCTGATAGTGTTCAACAATATTGTATAGATGCTTTTACAATTTTTGGTCAGCAAAAGAAGACGATAATAATAGCTCCATTCAATGTCAAGTAAGTTTACTTTATTTATAATTTGGACTTAAGAAAATTCCATTTTTATTGTGCATTTTGAGTTATTAATTGTTAACTTTTTACCTCTAGCGGTAGACATTGGGAGTTACTAGTTATTGTCCCCGGGACGTTCACTGTTTATTATCTAGATCCCACGGGAAGTACATTAAATACTAAAATTAGACACGTAATGAGAATGCCATTATTCTGGTGAGAAATATTTTATTTTTGTATCTGATAACATCTGTTATTACATTAATATTTACTTATGCAATTTACTGTGTTATATTAACATGTAGGGGTTTAGATGCATTCAAAAAGGCTGGAGGAACGGTCCCAAGGAAAAAGAACCAGCCAATAAATTGGCAGAACGTACAAGTAAGTTCCCGACTCCAATGTATATATTATTGATGTGAATTGTGCTTAGTTGTATTATTTTATATGTTTCAATTTATAATGCGCTACACAAGACAATGGTTGGGCATGTGCATACTATGTGATGTGATTTATGCAGATGATTATCAAACATGCCACATTGGACATCGATACCATACATGAGGTATTATATATAGTCTCATTAGTTAGTATGAAATATATCAATCTTATTTTTATATTATTACTTATATATATACATCATTCTCTTTGCAGGTGTTTAAAACTGACCACACTATAGGTAAACGCTTAAAAAATATACATGCTCCATATATGATGGAAGCATTAAATGAAATAAGAGAAGAATGGGCAAAAGCCATACAAGCAGTGGCAATTGTAAGATATAATTGGGATGTTGATAGCGATACTGAATGATACTTTGTAAATGAATATTTCTGAATGTTAATACATGTATTTGAATGTTTCTATATGTGTGAATGTGAGAATTGAATTGATGTCTGAATGTATCTACTTGTGTGAATTTTTTTTTTGTTAATTTTGCAGGTTTGTGGCCTGTTTGTAGGCTGATATCAATGGATGTCGTAAACCTGCAGTTCAGAAAACTGAACTATAGGTTCTCATCCTGCTGACCAGCCACAGCAGGCCTGCAAACTGATATGAAAAAAAATAGATATAGGCGTCGATTATTTACAGAAAACCGTCAGCAAAGACCTACATCGTTGGTTTTTTTGAACAAAACCGACGCTTAATGTGGCCACGGCCATACTGGAAATGGCGTCGGCTGTTAGTGTAAAACCGACGCCTATAAATACGTATAGCGTCGATTGTTTGGTTGATCACTGACGCCAAAAGGGTTCGCGCCACAGAAAACGGTGTCATCTAGGACACTTTCTGTGTCGGTTACCAATTAAACACCGACGCTATATTCCATATAGGCGTCGGTCTTTTAGTAGATAACCGCCGCAGAATGTGTCCTAGATGACGCCGTTTTCTGTGGCGCGAACCCTTTTGGCGTCGGTTTTCTATAAACAACCGATGCCTGTACGTTAAATAGGCGTCGGTTAAAAAACCGACGCTGAAGTGTCCGACCTTTAGCGGCGCCCACATAGGCGTCGCTCGAAAACCGACGCCAAAGGGGGTTAAACAACCGACGCTAAAAGGCATTTCTGTAGTAGTGTTATCTAAAAAATTGGATCCCACGGGGGTGAGACAATTGAAATTGCCCCAGCAAGAGATATAACTCTCAGCTAGAAATATTATTATTGCAGTTTAATAGATTAAAACTGAGCAGAAGAATCATAAGTATTCAACATCAGATAATTCAATTATCTAAGCATATAAGATCAATGTTCTTCTTCAAAGTATTTCAGCTTGTAATTTGATAAAGCAGTATGTCATTTATCCAATAAGGAATATGAAGAACATGTATATCATTGATCCATCTAGAATATACTAAGTAAGATGTCATCAACCAATGATTCTCATATTTCAACTTTAAGTAAATACGCTACATGGCTGATTACATTTTACAATCATATTTAAGCCCTGAGGAGATGAGGTATACTACTCATACTCCAACTGACCATTACGGAATTGAAATTGGTACCATACATAGGTCAATAGAAGAGCCGGATTCCCATGACCTCATCTTCCTCAGTCAGTGTGAGGACCAAATGTAGGACATCTTGTGTCTTTGCTAAATAGCTTTCCAGGGTATACTGGCAACTTCGCTATAGAGTTACATTGGCAGCTGTACTCTCTTCGCAATCGAGAGATTTCATGGTTATGTCACATCGATATGGCATTAACATCATCGGGAGATTAGTGATACATCCATCCCGACATATATAATGAAGGATTGAGAGATTTAATGTTTATCTCACATCAATTCCTCCATTAGGGCGTAAGGATATTCATGCCCATAACCCCCACATACTCAACAGTATGCCCTCCAGAAGATCCCATAGGAAAACATGTTTCACCATCACCAACTACTGATGATGATGGATCTATGTCCAGGGCTCTATGTGATAAGATTTCACTTGATTAATTAAGTACATTAACATATTCTTTTAGCATCATTCATGTTTTCAAATATATTTTATTATAACAAATGCTACAAAGAATGTGTAATGCTTCTATCAAGTACTTCTCAAGGCTTTATTAAACATTGGGAGCTCAATCCCTTGTCATATCAGGGGCATTCTCATCCCTTAACATTTCATCATCATGATTATGGAATATAGGTATTCAAACCCTCAATTCATCAAGAACACTTGTTACCACTTATCAGGTAACTAATACCTTCAGGTCATCTGACCAAGGTAAACATGATATTTGCAATACATGCATGTCACATGGCTCTTAAAGCCCATTAATCTCTTGTTACCTTTTATTAGGCAACAAAGCATATTATGGCTCACAAGGCCCATAAAATAATTTCAATAATAAAACATCATAGCTCATACCTGGATATGTCCAACATCTCATGATACATGCATGATTAGTGCACATGATAATAGTTATATCAATTACATATCAGCATTATGCAATGTAAGAGTAGCATCACTATTCCCTTATTAGGGTTAGGATTTCCCAATTCATGTCAATTAGGAATACTCATCCCATTACCCAAATTAGGCTTATGGTTTATCATCATATTACCCAATATTAGGGTTTCATGCACTATAATCCAAAATTAGGACTTCACACACCTTTACCCTATATTAGGGTTAGGACTTCATATCAAGGTTTCATATATCATTACATAGCATCACCCTGGGTTAGAGTTTAACATCACATTATTAAACTTAGGGTTTCACATGTCATCACCCTTGATTAGGATTTCACATCACATCACTGCATTAAGGTTTTACATGACATCACCCTTGATTAGGGTTTCACATGGCATCACCCTTAACTAGGGTTTATCATAACTTTTCCCCCAAATTAGGGTTTTATGTAACTTTACCCAAAATTAAGGTTTCATGAATCATCCACTTAAATGGGATTTCTCATATCATCATCCTAGATTAGGTCAACCCCTCCTTAAGTACACACATTTAGGGTTAGAATAGTGTGTGAGATATTTCTTCCTTAAGCATTAAAGGTTAACCCCTCAAAGGGTACTAATCACCCTAGTACCTTAAAGGTACAACCATTGTAATTACCTTTGATAAACGTCATTAACAATCATAGGGTTAATTAATCTTTCATAGCTTTGAGACTATTAGATCTCCAAATGGTTTTGTTACTTTTGAACCTTCAAACGGTTTTGACCTCCTTGACCTTCAAACGGTCTTGGAGTCACTTAACCTTCAAATGGTCTTGAAGACCGTTTGACCTTAAACGGTCTTGGTTCAATTGTAAATCAAATCAACCCATTCGGTCTTGAAAACGAATCAACCCAATCAGTCTTAAAAATGAATCAACCCATTCAGTCTTGAAACCAAATCAACCCATTCGGTCTTGAAACCGAATCAACCCATTCGGTCTTGAGACTGCTTTCATCCATTTGGTCTTGAAACCGAATGCTCATCAATTGTTTTGAAACTGAATGGACATGTTAGGGTTTCCTCCAATCAATAAATTGATTTTAGGGTTTGTTTTATTGAATCACACATTAATTGGACCATTAAAAGTACATCAAATCATAGTCCTTGGATCTTCAACCATCCATCACAACCCTTGATCTCCAAACGGTCAACACATCCATACGGTCAACCTATTCAAACAGTTTTGAAACCGTTTCAACATCAAACAGTCAACTCCTCCCAAACAGTCAACACCTCCATACAGTAAACACATCCATACGATTAACACCTCCATACGATCAACACATCCATACGGTCAACACTTCCATACGGTCAACCTATTCAAACGGTTTGAAACTGTTTCAACATCAATTAGAGTTTTGAACCCAATTGAATTAGGGTTTGAAATTAAGGGACCATCAATTGTTGAATCATTTTTATCTTAATCATTTGTAGCCATTGGATCTTCCTCTATTCGTAACATTACTTGACCACAAACGGTCTTGAGCCCCTTTTGACCTCAAATGGTCTTGAGACCATTTGCCCTCAAATGGTCTTGAGACTGTTTGGTGTCAAACGGTCTTGAGACTGTTTGATCACCAAAAAGCAAAACCGTATGTATATGTTCTATGTTGAGGTGTGTGCTTAAGATGACATCATCATCTTCAATCTTGAAACCTTTGAAATCAGTTGTGGTCCTTACGGTGATTTCAACAACTAATCAAAAGGAATTCAAGATAGAAGAAAGGTTCAACATATAATGAACAAATTGAAAGCAATAATGACATTTAAGGGTTCAAGTTATATAACCCGCCTTTAAAATTGAATCCAAGCTTCAAGCTCCATGTCTTCAATGGTGAATGAATCTCTCTCAACTGTCCAAGGCCCGTTCTCAAGTCTTTGAGTGAAATAAATGGCTAAGGTTGAAGATTGAATGAAGAAAAGAAGAAATTCTGCATTGAATTTCGATTTCCACCACGAAATCAAGGTTGAAGATGACTATGGAGCTTACCTATAGGTTGGGGCACGTCCTCCTATTGCTCCTAATCTCCCTTGTGCACGGCCAAAGCAAGGAAAGAAAAAGGAATCAAAAAAAGCCTTTCATGTGGGTTGAAAATGGGATGTATATAAGGAAATTTCAATGAGAGAGAAAGTGATATAATAATCCTTCAACTCCCAAATTTTATGCCACATGCTCCCCTCAATCCCTTGCATACGAATATATATTCCCCACCTTATAATTCCTCTTCATTATCCATGAATTAAAAGAAAATAAATTAAGCACCTTAACCATTATAATAATAATATCCAAAATTGAGTGGATATTACTTTTCCTTTAACTAATGTGAGTGGGTTCTCCACTCACTTATGATATTTCGTTGCCTTTGCAAGGCAAAAATACGTCCATACTTATACAATTTCAACCATCCCATTTTTGGTTGAAGGGCGCTTCCATTAATATATTTATTTTTGCATTAAATTGAATTAGGGTTTCAATTATGCTTAAATCTTGATTATTTGAATATTAAGATTCTCTCTCCTCCAAAGTGATTCAAATGAGATGCCCCTCTGATTTTATTATCTCTAATAGATACCAAGAAACATTAGGGACTCTCTAGGAGTGATATTTTGCATATTGAACCCTAGGTTTTGGGTAAATTGCACATTACACCAAAAATGGTTTCAATACACAAACATTGCTTAATAAGCTCTTTCTTGGTGCTCAAGCTTTCACAAGCCATACCTCTGCATCATTCTCATTCTTATGATGCTTCAATACTTGAGGAACATTTATCATGTAACAATTACAAGTTAACCCCTCAACTTGGGTAATTTTCACTTTAGTCCAAAACAAGCAAAACATTGTTTCAACATTATTCAAAAAAGACTAAAATTGAAACATAAGTTCCTCTTGAGCCTTAATTACATTTCAAGAGATAAGAGCAAGCATATAATTAACTTTATTAAACAAAACATCTAGGGTTAAAGCATAACCCAGGTCAGGGATGTTACAAATTATCCACCCGTAATAGGGATTTCGTCCCCAAAATCATCAAGAGAAAAGAGAAAGGGAACTTCCTCCTCATCTCTTCCTCTAACTCCCACGTAGCTTCTTCAATTCCACGATGATGCCAGAGAACTTTCACAAGACATCTGTCTTTCTTTTTTAGCCTTTTAATTCTTTTATCAAGGATCATCACAGGTCCTTCAACATATGATATATCATCATTTAATTTTACCTCCACATGTTGTAAAACTAACTCTGTGTCAGGATGACACTTTCTCAACATGGAAATATGGAACATTGGATGCAACTTATGCAACTTAGGTGGAAATTCTAGCTTATAGGCTACATTTCCAATCCGTTCAATGATTGGATAAGGCCCCATAAATCTAGGAGCTAACTTTCCCTTCTTTCCAAATATAAGGACACCTCTCCAAGGTGAGACCTTGAGGTATACTCTATCTCCAACTTGGAATTCTAAAGGTCTTCTCCGTTTGTCGGTGTATGATTTCTGTCTATCCTGTGGAGTCTTTAATTATTGTCGTATTACTTTAATCTTCTCAGTAGTATGCTGCACAAGCTCATGACCCAAAAGTTGATATTCTCCTGTTTCATACCAACATAAAGGAGATCTACAACGTCTACCATATAATGCTTCATATGGTGCCATATCAATGATGTGCTGATAGCTATTATTATAAGCAAATTCTATCAAGCTCAGGTGTAGATCCCAACTTCCTACAAACTAAAGGACACATGCCCTAAGCAAATCCTCCAAGGTTTGTATGGTCCTCTTAGATTGTCTATCTGTCTGTGGGTGAAAGGCAGTACTAAAATGACTCATGAACTGGGGACCTCTATCAGAAACAATTGTAACTGGTACCCCGTGTAAACACACTATCTCATCTGTATATATCTGTGCAAGCTTCTCAGCAGTGTAGGTTGTTTTGACAGGAAGGAAATGTGCTGTCTTAGTCAACCTATCAACTATTACCCATATGGAATCATGACCTTTGGTTGTTCTAGGTAAACCAACCACAAAGTCCATGGTCACATGATCCCATTTCCACTGCAGTATAGACAAAGGTTGCATTGTTCCTACGGGCTTTTGATGTTCAACTTTAACCTGCTGACACACCAGAAACCGCATAACAAACTTAGCTACATCCTTCTTCAATCCTGGCCACCAATACATATCCTTCAGGTTATGATACATTTTGGTGCTCCATGGATGCATTACATACATCGAATAATGATCTTCCTCCAAGACTAACTTCCTTAAGTCATTGGCATCAGGTACTACCATCCTACCACGGTAACAGACTACCTGATCCTCTGACTCACAAAAGCCATCCCATTTCTCACTACCAATCTCTGACCTGATCTGCTGTACTACAACATTAGCTTGTTGTGCTTCTTTAATATGCTATCTCAAAGTAGGTTTTATGTGCACCTCAGCTAACAATGATACCTTAAGTTTTATATTGTTTTGCCTCAAGGAGATAAGCATATCTCTTTTAAATCACACTAAGGAATCCAACTATGCTTTTATCTAGGGATGGTGATGATGATTTCCTGCTTAGTGCATCAGCCACTACATTAGCCTTCCCTAGATGATAACCAATTGTACAATCGTAGTACTTGATTAACTCCATCCAGCAGCGTTGTCTCATATTCAACTCATGTTGTGAGAAGATATATTTTAGATTCTTATGGTCTGTGAAAATCTGAAATGTTTTTCCATAGAGATAATGTCTCTAGATTTTCAAAGAATGGACCACAACAGCTAGTTCTAGATCATGTGTTGGGTAATTCTCCTTGTGTTTCTTAAACTGTCGAGAGTCAAAAGAAATCACTTGGTTATCCTACATCAACACACATCCTAGACCATTCTTAGATGCATCATAGAAAACTATGTACCCTTTCCCTTGCTCAGGTAACACCAACACAGGTGCACTTGTTAACCTTTCTTTCAACAGTTGGAAAGAATGTTGACACTTGTCATTCCAGACAAAAGGAACCCCCTTCCTGGTCAACTTGGTTAGGGTAAAGCTATAGAACTGAAGTTCTTAATGAACCTCCTGTAATAGCCTGCCAGCCCTAGGAAACTATGTATCTCCGTCGGTGTCTTTGGTTGTTCCCATTGCAGGACAAATTATACCTTTTTAGGATCAACACGAATACCTGAGGCAGATATTACGTGTCCTAGAAAAGAAACTTCTCGTAACCAGAACTCACATTTGCTAAACTTAGCATACAACTTATGCTCTCTTAGTAAAGTTAAACCTTGGCAAAGGTGATGCTCATGCTGTTGAGCATCTCTACTGTATACCAAGATGTCATCTATGAAGATTACTATGAACTGATCAAGAAAAGGTCGAAAGATACTATTCACGAGTTCCATGAATGTTGCTGGTGCATTAGTTAGTCCAAACGACATAACTATGAACTCATAGTGACCATACCTTGTCCTAAAGGTAGACTTAGGTATGTCACTCTTCTTGATACGCAACTGATGATATCCCGACTTCAGATCTATCTTAGAGAAGATAGTTGCACCACGCAACTGATCAAACATGTCATCAATCCTTGGCAAAGGATACTTGTTCTTTATGGTTACTTTATTCAACTGTCTGTAATCAATGCATAACTGCATCGATCCGTCCTTCTTCTTAACAAAGAGAACTGGAGCACCCCATGGTGAAGTACTCGATCGGATAAAACCTTTCTCAAGCAACTCTTATAGCTGTTTCTTGAGCTCTGCTATTTTAGCAGGTGCCATTTTATACGGTGTTTGTGCTATTGGTTGCGTGCCCGGGATTAGATTAATCTCAAAATCAATCTCTCGGGGCGGAGGTACACCTGGATGTTCCTCAGGGGACACATCCTCAAACTCCCTAACCATCAAAACTTCAAAAAGATTAGAACTCTCTATCGTGGTCTCTACCACATAAGCCATGAATGCAAAACATCACTGTCTCATCAACTTTTCAGCTACCATAGCTGACACAAGACATGTTGTCTCATCAACTTTTCAGCTACCATAGATGACACTAATGCTGAGTTGTGGGCTCCCTCTGGTGGTAAACTATGACCTCTACCCCTACTCGATGCCCATTGTGTCTGGGTATTGAATCTTGGTGGTGTTGTTGGTGCAGAAAACCTCAGTTTCTTGAAACTTTTGGAACCTTGTCCTTGAAACTGAGTATACACCTTCTTACTCTTGGTCTGACGCTTCTCAATCACCGACCTTTCTATCCGTCTCAGACTCCACAAAGGTGGCGAACCTTTCCCTGTTCTCTAAGGCAGACGCAGGAGTGGTCAAATCAGCGTTCAACCCCTTCTCAAAACACCAAATTATTTCTTCATCAGTAGCTACCATATGCGGACAGAACCGTAAAAGCTCAATGAACTTAGCTTCATACTCGCTAATGTTCATTGTTCCTTGCCTTAACCTCTCAAACTGAGAGATTTTCTCATCTAGAAATGTCTTGGGAAAGTATCTATCGACGAATTCTCATCAAAATACTTCTCGTCTGATCTCAATACCTGACCTCTTGCCCTCTTCTATTGTCCACCAATGGCCAACACTCCCTTTCAGAAGGTACACCGCATGCCCCACCTTCTCAGCTTCTGGGATATTAAGGATTCTGAAGGCCTTCTCCAGCTCAGTTAGCTACATGTTCACATTTTCTGGGTCAGTTGTTCCAGCATATTCTGTGGCTCCAACCTGGCAAAGTCATTTAAAAGTCTTGTCGGTGCCCTATCCTTCATGGTGAGCTGGTGCCCTAGGTGCAGGTGGTGGCATCCTATCCGCCATATGCATCATGGTTACCATGAACTACCCAAACAGATCATGGAAGGTTGTGTTTTCCAGTGCATCTTGGTTAAGCTGGGGATGTCCAGGTTCTGGTTCCTCCCTATCCTGATCCCTTGCACCTCTTCATGGTGCAACAACGCTGCTCTCAACAACATGCTCTTCGTGTGATCCAAACATCCTTAAGTTCTTCTCCTCCTCCTATATGTGCAGAAGACACTATCAGATAACAAGAAGACACTAGAATAGACTCAACAACCTTAATCCTATGTCTCTGTAGACTCAGTGAACCTAGAGCTCTGATACCACTAATTTGTGATTCGTCGTTCGAACAAAACGTTATTAACTAGGCGGAAGCGATCATTAACATCGGATTACTGAAAATCACTAAAAATTAAAACCATTTACAAAGAGATCCAAACACGGGGAAAACTCTTATAACAAGAACCAAAGTATTACATATACATTTTGATTCATAAGTACATGTCATGTACCATTCCTTCTCGAGGATTGCAAGCATGAACTGCCCTGTTAAACTATATACATGTAGCATATGAACCTCAAGGCATCAAGCCAAAATTTCAAATCGATTCATTAAAGGTACTGACTACTAACTCTGAGGACCTGAGAGTACAGAGACGACACATAGGACTCTCTATACAAAACATGACAGTCAGTGTTTCCACCTGGAATATCACTGTTGTCCCCGATGATGCTGCTGTTGCTCTTCCCCTGCAGTAGGGTTTCTGCCTCTTCTTCTGTGTCTATCTAAAAAGTTGGATCCCACGGGGGTGAGACAATTGAAATTGCCCCAGCGAGAGATATAACTCTCCACTAGAAATATTATTATTGCAGTTTAATAGATTAAAACTGAGCAGAAGAATCATAAGTATTCAACAGCAGATAATTCAATTATCTAAGCATATAAGAGCAATGTTCTTCTTCAAAGTATTTCAGCTTGTAATTTGATAAAGCAGCATGTCATTTATCCAATAAGGAATATGAAGAACATGTATATCATTGATCCATCTAGAATATACTAAGTAAGATATCATCAACTAATGGTTCTCATATTTCAACTTTAAGTAAATACGCTACACGGCTGATTACATTTTACAATTATATTTAAGCCCTGAGGAGATGATGTATACTGCTCATACTCCAACCGACCATTGTGAAATCGAAATCGGTACCATACATAGGTCAATGGAAGAGCCGAATTCCCATGACCTCATCTTCCTCAGTCAGTGTGAGGACCAAATGCATGACATCTTATGTCTCTGCTAAATAGCTTTCTAGGGTATATTGGCAACTTCGCTATAGAGTTAAAGTGGAAGCTGTACTCTCTTAATAATCCAGAGATTTCATGTTTATCTCACATCGATCCGACATTAACATCATCAGGAGATTAGTGATACATCCATCCCGACATTTAGGAGATTAGTGATACATCCATCCCGTCATATATAATGAAGGATTGAGAGATTTAATGTTTATCTCACATCAATTCCTCCATTAGGGTGTAAGGATATTCATGCCCATAACCCTCACATACTCAACAGTATGCCCTCCAGGAGATCCCATAGGAAACCTTGTTTTACCATCACCAACTACCGACGATGATGGATCTATGGCCAGGGCTCTACGTGATAAGATTTCACTTGATTAATTAAGTACATTACCATATTATTTTAGCATCAATCATATTTTCAAATATATTTTATTATAAAAAATGCTACAAAGAATGTGTAATGCTTCTATCAAGTACTTCTCAAGGCTTTATTAAACATTGGGAGCTCAATCCCTTGTCATATCAGGGGCATTCTCATCCCTTAACATTTCATCATCATGATTATGGAATGTGGGTATTCAAACCCTCAATTCATCAAGAACACTTGTTACCACTTATCAGGTAACTAATACCTTCAGGTCATCTGACCAAGTTAAACATGATATTTGTAATACAAGCATTTCACATGGCTCTTAAAGCCCATTAATCTCTTGTTACCTTTTATTAGGCAACAAAGCATATTATGGATCACAAGGCCCATAAAATAATTTAAATAATAAAACATCATAGCTCATACCTGGCTATGTCCAACATCTCATGATACCTTCATGATTAGTGCACATGATAACTGTTATATCAATTACATATCAACACTATGCAATGTAAGAGTAGCATCACTATTCCTTTATTAGCGTTAGTATTTCCCAATTCATGTCAATTAGGAATACTCATCCCATTACCCAAATTAGGGTTATGGTTTATCATAATATTACCCAAGATTAGGGTTTCATGCACTATAATCCAAAATTAGGACTTCACATACCTTTACCCTATATTAGGGTTAGGAATTCATATCAAGGTTTCATATATCATTACATAGCATCACCCTGGGTTAGAGTTTCACATCACATTATTTCACTTAGGGTTTCACATGTCATCACCCTTGATTAGGATTTCACATCACATCACTGCATTAAGGTTTTACATGACATCACCCTTGATTAGGGTTTCACATGGCATCACCCTTAATTAGGGTTTATAATAACCTTTCCCCCAAATTAGGGTTTTATGTAACTTTACCCGAAATTAGGGTTTCATGAAGCATCCAATTAAATGAGATTTCTCATATCATCATCCTATATTAGGTCAACCCCTCCTTAAGTACACACATTTAGGGTTAGCATAGTGTGTGAGATATTTCTTCCTTAAGCATTAAAGGTTAACCCCTCGAAGGGTACTAATCACCCTAGTAACTTAAAGGTACAACCATTGTAATTACCTTTGATAAACGTCATTAACAATCATATGGTTAATT
The DNA here is from genome assembly GCA_963693085.1 of Alisma plantago-aquatica. NCBI lineage: Eukaryota > Viridiplantae > Streptophyta > Magnoliopsida > Alismatales > Alismataceae > Alisma > Alisma plantago-aquatica. The sequence continues at coordinate 339,791,860 of OY856414.1, forward strand.
AATCTTTCATAGCTTTGAGACTATTAGATCTCCAAATGGTTTTGTTACTTTTGAACCTTGAAACAGTTTTTACCTCCTTGACCTTCAAACGGTCTTGGAGTCACTTAACCTTCAAATGGTCTCGAAGACCGTTTGACCTTAAACTATCTTGGTTCAATTGTAACTCAAATCAACCCTTTCGGTCTTGAAAACGAATCAACCCATGCGGTCTTGAGATTGATTTCATCCATTCGGTCTTGAAACCGAATGCTCATCAATTGTTTTGAAACAAAATGGACAAATTAGGGTTTCCTCCAATCAATCAATTGATTTTAGGGTTTATTTTATTGAATCACACATTAATTGGACCATTGAAAGTACATCAAATCATAGTCCTTGGATCTTCAACCATCCATCACAACCCTTGATCTCCAAACGGTCAACACATCCATACGGTCAACCTATTCAAATGGTTTTGAAACTGTATCAACATCAAATGGTCAACTCCTCCCAAACGGTCAACACCTCCATACGGTCAACACCTCCATATGGTAAACACATCCATACAGTTAACACCTCCATACGGTCAACACCTCCATACGGTCAACACTTCCATACGGTCAACCTATTCAAACGGTTTGAAACCGTTTCAACATCAATTAGAGTTTTGAACCCAATTGAATTAGGGTTTGAAATTAAGGGACAATCAATTGTTGAATCCTTTTTATCTTAATCATTTTTAGCCATTGGATCTTCCTCCAATCGTAACATTACTTGACCACAAACGGTCTTGAGCCCATTTTGACCTCAAACGATCTTGAGACCGTTTGATCACCAAAAAGCAAAATTGTATGTATATGTTCTATGTTGAGGTGTGTGCTTAAGATTACATCATGATATTCAAGCTTGAAACCTTCTAAATCAGTTGTGATCCTTACGGTGATTTCAACAACTAATCGAAGGGAATTCAAGATAGAAGAAAGGTTCAACATATAATGAACAAATTGTAAGCAATAATGACATTTAAGGGTTCAAGTTATATAACCCGCCTTTAAAATTGAATCCAAGATTCAAGCTCCACGTCTTCAATGGTGAATGAAGCTCTCTCAACTGTCCAAGGCCCGTTCTCAAGTCTTTGAGTGAAATAAATGGCTAAGGTTGAAGATTGAATGAAGAAAAGAAGAAATTCTGCATTGAATTTTCGATTTCCACCATGAAATCAAGGTTGAAGATGACTATGGAGCTTACCTACAGGTTGGGGCACGTCCTCCTATTGCTCCTAAGCTCCCTTGTGCATGTCCAAAGCAAGGAAAGAAAAAGGAATCGAAAAAAAGCGTATCATGTGGGTTGAAAATGGGATGTATATAAGGAAATTTCAATGAGAGAGAAAGTGATATAATAATCCTTCAACTCCCAAATTTTATGCCACATTCTCCCCTCAATCCCTTGCATATGAATATATCTTCCCCACCTTATAATTCCTCTTCATTATCCATGAATTAAAAGAAAACAAATTAAGCACCTTAACCATTATAATAATAATATCCAAAATTGAGTGGATATTACTTTTCCTTTAACTAATGTGAGTGGGTTCTCCACTCACTTATGATATTTCGTTGCCTTTGCAAGGCAAAAATACGTCCATACTTATACAAATTCAACCATCCTATTTTTGGTTGAAGGACACTTCCATTAATATATTTATTTTTGCATTAAATTGAATTAGGGTTTCAATTATGCTTAAATCTTGATTATTTTAATATCAAGATTCTCTCTCCTCTAATGTGATTCAAATGAGATGCCCCTCTGATTTTATTATCTCTAATAGATACCAAGAAACATTAGGGACTCTCTAGGAGTGGTATTTTGCATATTGAACCCTAGGTTTTGGGTAAATTGCACATTACACCAAAACTGGTTTTAATACACAAACATTGCTTAATAAGCTCTTTCTTGGTGCTCAAGCTTTCACAAGCCATACCTCTGCATCATTCTCATTCTTATGATGCTTCAATACTTGAGGAACATTTATCATGTAACAATTACAAGTTAACCCCTCAACTTGGGTAATTTTCACTTTAGTCCAAAACAAGCAAAACATTGTTTCAACATTATTCAAAAAAGACTAAAATTGAAACATAAGTTCCTCTTGAGCCTTAATTACATTTCAAGAGATAAGAGCAAGCATATAATTAACTTTATTAAACAAAACATCTAGGGTTAAAGCATAACCCAGGTCAGGGATGTTACATTAATTATCCCAACCTTTCCCTTATACTTCAAAATCTTAGAGTATATACATTCATACTAGAATTTGGATCTAATCTTCCAGAATTTACTCTTGTTATGTTACTAATAGGAGTCATTAGATCCCAGTAATGCATCCTACCAGCCGGACCAGGCCGAACCTGCAGTCCTGAAGCCAAGAGCTACTCAGGATTACTCAACTCTTATTCATCTCAAATGTGTGGAAGAAAAGTTATCCACTTAGGAAAGCTCATTCAAAGATCATTTCTGTTCTACTTGATACAAAGAATGTAATCAATAAATGCTACAACTACATAGTTTACAACAAATCTTAAAGACCCATATATATTTCAAAATACTAAATATCTGAATTCAAACATATAAGAGCTTTTCTATTCATCTCCAATAAAACTACAATATAAAATGAAAGTTCTATCTCATTTTATATTTATGTTCTTAATTCATGTTACTTATCTTGTTTCTAACCCTAATATTTCTAGGGTTCCTCTCTAGACCATCCTTCCAATGTATACCTGGCCAGGGTATACATGAAAGAATAGATAGAGTAGCTTGATACTGGTTGATCCAAGTACTCAGATACCGGGCCAGGATATCCAAATACTCAAATCCCCAGAGCTAACATCATAACATTTCCTATCTGCCACACTTATGACTCTAACTTACTAACTTAATGGTCCCTGACAACTCAGCCTAAGCTCTGATACCAAGTTGTTACACCCCGATCTCACAATTACCATTAATCATGAGATTAGGGCATAAAATTGAGGATTTATCGTAATACAAAGATCACCCTTAACATTTTATTATTTTTCAAACTCTTTGTTTTCTCGCATTGAATCACATAAACAAACTTTACAAGAGAATTAAACCTTGATTACTCTAATATGATATCAACATTAATGATACACATCCATACATTCATTTTGTTTCTCACACTTCCATGTACATATGACATGATAATCAAATGTATTCTCTCTTATTAAGGAAACAAAGATACAAACATCATTTAAAACTCTCTCACATCTATACAAGGACCTAGAGTGACAGGGACCAACTGAACTTAACTATACTCAGACTTAACTCTTGTAGCAGATCTACTCTGATGCAATGATATCTTCAAGTCCATGTGATATCCCTAAAAATTGTGAGTAGAGGGGTGAGCCTACTTGCTCAGTGAACGAGTACTTCAAAGAAACAGTCTAAAGCACTGATATAATTACAAATATACTTTTGAGCAACTGATATCAATTATAATAGTAGTAAGCTTTAAAGAGATTGATCATTGACAATCATAAATATGGCAGGATACTCTAGATATCAATAAGAGCAAATCAATATATGAGCATGCTTGATTAATTTCAAAGAGAACTAATAATTCAGAAACATACAAAGAATAATTGCTGGGAAATTGTACTCAAATCTTTCTTAGCCTTTCTTACTTATAAGAAACTCTTTAAAACTTATATTATCATATTTTAGCTTATGCCCTGATCATATGCAGTGTACTCTACATATGAAGACTCGTAGTGAACTACAATCTCATCGTACAAGACTTAGATGACACTTCGGGATTGCTAAGCCTGACAATGTCACTAGTCTGCAATAGGAAAATGGCTCTCTAGCCTCGGCACACCCATTATGCCGTAAAAACTGGACTCCTCTTCTAACCTGAGTACACAGGCAGAGAGTCAAGTCACCTATTGGCTTTACTGTACTCTAGTGCCACCAAGATCTGTAGTTGATGTTGGACACTACATTCTGTATTTTAAGGAGACTTCCACTAGGGCTTCGTCCCCCGTACCACCTGTTAGTACATTCTGACCCCCGTATACTGGACACTTCCGGGGTTAGGTCATTTCATCCCTACAGCACATACCACTCATAGGGAATCTACGGTGTTCATGGCTTTTAAGTCTATTATTTTATTATTCTTAGAAAGCTCTTACTATATTGTATATTTTCCCTTACTTATGCTTGACTCTGGTATCTCTATGGCACCATGTCTATTTATTTGAAGTTTATAACACAACATATATATCATTCTAAACTTGGCAGAGCAATATACTCAAAACACTGTAATATACTGAGAAATCAACATTTTATACCTGCAGGCAGACTAAAATTTTAAAATAACAGAATACATGTCCACTTGATACTTTATACACTAGAATCATGAAATTGAACTTATTAATACACTGATAAGAGTTAATTACTTGACATAAGAGTAATCATCATTTGCACCTGTAAATTATTTGTACTTTCTTGGAAAAAGTGCACCTCAACCCAAATCTTGAGTTGTGCATCACATTACATATCTTAGTTTAGCTCTATAAACCATTCGTTTCATAGACCATATGATAACATTTACCACAACTGAACTGTTAAACATCACCACATCTCATACTGAGAACATTGATATCAAAATACTTGATTCATTGAACATCCTATCCTTAGGGTTTCATTTACCGCATTCACTTATCACACGACTCTCATAAGGATTTCATGCGCCATAAAATTTCACTGAATAATGACTACTATTAACGAATCATATAAAATCAATATATGTATGAAACCTTGGAGCTGAGATAAATTTGGGTTTCCATGCCATTCACTGAGATAACATGCATCAATAATAAAATTGAATAAATAAAGTCTATCATGTCAAGAAAATCCGTTCAAATGGATTTCACGATATCTATTCGCAAATATCCAACTTTCCTCGCATCTAGGGTTTCACCCTTTTTACTGAAATATCAAACAAACACTATTCACCTTAAATGAAATCCAAGATATTATATGACATATATGTACTATGAATTTAGATAAAAAAGCATTCATAACCTAGGGAATCCAGATAAACAAATTTCTCTATTTAATTATACAACAATTTTAGTCATAGACAAATTCCCCATATTTCAGTTTACTCTTATAACTCTGTGAATACTTAGGGAATTCTCATTAGGATGTATTGTATACATTTCTAATATGCTTTTATCATCTGAAATTCATCCAATCAGAGGAAGAATCTGTTTCATATCATTTTACATCAACTTAGATTAAACACACAATTCAGGGTTTGTAGTCGCATACTAAGCAATTAAAGATTATGGATGATTTAACCAATTTTCGTGAAATATGTTGTTTAAAGGAAGTTACCACTCACCCTAAGGTGTGAAAACACCTTGAAAACGCAGCTCATCCATGAAAATCTCGATCTCATATCAAATACGTAGCAATTCACCCGATTCTTCTTCCTTTCAACTCAGAAACCCTAAAAATGAGGGATTATGAAGAATGAGTGAGAAAAGGGGAAGTTTTGATACCATTTTGGATCAAATCAGAGGAGGGATGTAATCTTGACATGTGAGAGAAGATTCACTATTAAAGTCTATGCAAAGAAGCTAAACTTACATGATTTCATCATTCCTCATACCGCAAAACCCTAGGTCATCATCTCCATCACTTTCTCCTCTCAAAATGTAACTCTCCCTCTCTCTCTTTAGGATGTCATTTCTATACATTGAATTACGAATTATGAGAGCTCCTTGTGTGTTAGGTTGACCATATAGAGCAATTGAGATGCTTGGGTCAATTGCACATTGACCCCTCACTATACTTTCTCTTATTTCAACTGAATTTTCTGTCATAAAAATATTACTGTAATTTATCTACTGTTAAGGTCTAAACGCATCCAAAAATTACGAAAATTTTACATGTTGTTAATAATTGTGTTTCAGATCTCCAATTAAAATTTAAGATCATTTGGAGTTACCAATAAATAACTAAAAATAAAACACCACACTGCTAAAAAGAACTATGTCAACATTTCGGTCGAAGTATAGTTCGATTGAGAACCACATTCAAAGAACACTCAAATATTCTGAAATTTTTATCCAATATGTATGAATGAGTTATCCATATCATTTCCAAAATTAAATTAAATACAAAAAATGTAGAAAATATGAAAAATCATTTACCACACTGCCATCCTGATCAAATTCCATATTCATGTACTATCAAAAGCCTAATTTTTGCCGATTAGGGTTTACATTTCTCAAACCCTAATTCTTCAAACTAAAATCATAGTTAGAGTTTCTTCTTAGGTTTGAAACATCATAATTGATCTACTGTCCTTAATCAAGTCCAAACGATGTTCAATCTAATCTAGCATGTAATCATTCAGGTAAACCCTAGTTTACCAATTAAGCACAAATGTGGTCATTACACTTTTACTCCATTCTCATTTTTCTTTTCCTTTTTCTTTCTTTTACTTTTGTAGGTTTTTTTTATTTTATTTTCTTTTACCCTTTATTGTCCATAAAAATTGATGTGCAATCTAGGGACTCTTATGAATTGGAGAAGGGGTAAGAATATGCACAATTTTTTTTCTCTTTGCTTACAGATTATATGTGAAAAACATATATTACACCCTTATGAAACATGCAGTGCAAAATGCAACTATTTGGAATTTGTTATGTATACTAGCATACATTAATGAGCTATTAATTATACTGTATTTTTTTCCTAATGCAAAGATCAACTACAAGCTTCCTAGCACGATGAGAGGAAATCAAATAGAAAAATGACTTGAACCATGTATGAAGTATATGGAAGTGGTGGAATTAAATGAAAGTGGATGAGATCAAGTGACTAAGATGCATGCTTTTCCTAACCATTATATGTCTCTATTCTATTAACCCATGTGTCAAGGTGATCCAAAATCTATTCTTAATTAGAATAAAATATCATGCTAATGCTTGGTTATATTGGACTAAAAATCCATATTCATTCAAAAGTCAAGGATAGAACCAGGTGTTAAGTTCGCCACATGTCTCTAAATTGATTACTCCCCTCAATTCCTCATTTAGTGTACTCTTAAGCAAGAAAAATCAAATTTTAAGGACAAGGGTACACAAAGACCATTACTTCAATTGACACATGTGAGCATTTCAATCTAGATCCACTTCTACACTAGATGTGGATACATGTAAAAAAATGAAAACTAAAATAAAATCAAACATAAACTAACTACAATATTGTTGCATTAATGCAAAGGAAAACTAAGATGCAAAAAAACATGAAATAGAAAAGTAAGACAAATAAAAGAAATATAAGATGAATGCAAGATAAATCCTATTCCATACCCCCCTAAGCTTGTATTTGTGACCTTTATCATAAAAAATAAACTCATAGATGGAATGGGTGTACCGAATAATCAGGCTCCGGGTAAATAGAATGTTCTTGTTGGCATATTTGGATCAGGTAAATAGAATGTATTGTTGAACTAGGGTGGATAAAACGGCATGGGTGGTGGATATGGGTAGCCGGGGAATTACCCCTACCTCCAGTAATGGCCACAGAGAGGTTTTCGTGTATACTGTACATGATGTAGGTGTTGGTGTAAATTCTCATTATGGATTAGGAGAAGGCACTCATTATTAAACATCACCTATGAATGTATGAAGTTGCTCCTGGTTTTGGAAGATACTCTCATGATGAGGGGCGAGTTGAGTCATGCAGATATATGAATGGTGTTGAGCATGTTATGCATGCCCATAAATGAGTACAATTACCCTTATGATGGAGTAAGGGTAGAAGAATATGCATCCTAGGCATGCAACATATGGTGTGGCCTCCTACAAGTCCTCACCAATATAGTCGCTACCTTCCCAACCTCATCGTGATCATCCTCACTAGATTACTCGTACTCCTAGTCAATATGTCTCAGATCATCATCTATCTATCATAAGTGAGAAAGATCCCTAATGTTGAAGATGGGATCTGGAAGGTCTCATACGCCCATTTTGGAGATGGCATGAATGCTACCTCCATACATGTCAAAGAGCTTGGCATTGGGAAAATGCCTAAAATCCAAATCCCCCTTCAACTCCACTGTGATGCCCCAATGCCACATGAGCGAGATGACTCAAAACAAAGTGTGCAGTCAACTATTAAGCAACCACATTACTAAAAGAATAGGTAAATTAAAACCGATCTTAATAACCACCACTAAATGAAAACATAATAAAAAAAGCTCCACAACTTGTAACATATCACATATCATACCATGTATATTCATATGTACGGTGGCCATCTACCACACACTTTTTACAATAGATATGTTCGCATATACAAACCACTTATACAATCCTTATGTACAACCAAGGCATACTACCAAAAACATGTATCGATGTACACATCATCTATAAAACACATCCATCCCAGACTTGAGAGTACAAGGATGACACATAGGACTCTACTACAAGACTAGAAGCTTTCCAACCTTCTACAACTACTGATATCCAAGTTGCTCTTCCTCAATTGCTCAATCCTACCCATGCCATTGACAACCACCTAAAATATGTGGCAAACCACAAGGGTGAGACCCATGTCCCAGTGAGAGATATAACTCTCGACCAACGATTATTACTACAACATGATATAACATTATTAAGTTAGATGAGCAGATTTAGTTGAATGAATAATTTAAATTGATTACATAAGTTAGGCAGATGTAACGGCTCTAGAAGATAAGCAAATCATCATATACCTTTAGAAGGAATATGAAGAACATGTATAATATTTGGTTTCTCTTTCCACATTATATAGCAAACAAGCAGTAATAAAAACAAGGCAAGGGTAAACATGCAATGTGAATTGTGTTTAACCCTAAGAAGATATAGTATACGACTGCATTACATATTTTAATTACTGCCCTGAGTATTTAGGTCAACCACCCAAAATTCAACTGACCACTACTAAGTCAAAATTAGTGCCATACAAGATCTAGTAAGAGTTAGACTCTTAACATCTTCTCCACACTACTCGGACAGTACGAGTCTGCACTGTAGTGACATATCAATCAAACTACCACCAACGACATATAGTCAAGCTGAAAACACCTAGACTACCTTGGTACATGTCACAATGCTAGAAGCTAGGGTATACAAACCCGTCACTGAGGTACAATCGTAGTTGTCCTCCAAATCACATTACATATATAATCACCGAGACACGACCGCAACCATTCTCAAACTGAGGGCTAGGAATGACTACAACCATCCTTCCTAAAACACTTGGGATAGGGATGACAAGGATGTACTCTCCAAGCACCCCACATACTCAACAGTATGTGCTTCGAGTTTCCCTTAGGAATACTTGTTTCACCATCCAGCAAGTTCTGACACTAGAATGGATCTATGGCTAGAGTAACTACATGATTAGGGTTCCACTTGATTAGTTAAGCCAATTGGGTGTCTTTGAACTACATAAATCTAGTTAAATCAAACCCTAAATAGATTCTACAAAAGATAAGGTAAGTTGCAACTTCAAAACATATGAAACGTATAAAGCATAAAGCTTATCACATCACTACATAATACTGTCTCACTGTCATACACAAGGCCATCACCACTATCACCTCACCGTGGGATACCAATCCATTACCACATTACTAGAGGATATCACCTCAATAGATCACAAATCCATGACAAGGTTATAAGACCATTCACATAGTTCCCTGTAAGAACATTATTATCTCTCCATGTCTCTTTAAGGCTCTAATTACCACACACATATCTCATAAATGATGCTCATTCAATTAGAAAATTAGGGCTACAACATTAGGAGAGAAAAAGTACTTCATCAACCTGCTAATTACTCAAGCAAGCTAAGCATTAACACTATGTACTCAAATTAGGGTTAGGTTTCAATACTGTAATTGAATTAGGGTTTCAAAACAACAACTATCATTAAACCTTAGATATCATTATCTCCAACTTTTTTTGGCATATATAAGGTCAACTATCATCATCATTAGGCAACAACACAAAGTCAACAAGTGTTCAGAGATTCTCATTGACCTAAGGAAACCTAGTTTACATACTTATGAGACTGTAGAGAAACTAAGCCAACATGATCGAAGACAAATCATAACCGTAGTGATCGAAGAGAAAGAATCACACCTTCAACTGAAGATATTAGGATCACACCTTTGATCAAAGAGATTAGGTCGAAGAAAAACCTTGCGACCGAAGACAACCAAACACTCTCATCTACCGAAGAGAAGTTCAACCATCAACATTCTCAAGAATCCAAAACCTTACGGCCGAAGAAAACATGGTTGTCTCTTTGACCACACAAAGAATCCATCCTTAGCAACCCAAGAGGCATCCAAAACTCAATGACTGCACAAGGCACCACTTGAAGCCATCAAGAGAGTGAAACACTAGAATCACAAGATCTATTAATGCCATGAAACCAAAATCCATCAAGGAGTGAGGTGCATCTAGGAAAACATCATCCAAAACCCTAGAATCGGATCGTCAATACAGAGGAAAATGAAACCATGATTCAAGGAAGAGAGAACCAACATGTCAATCATCAAAAGTATCCAAAACCTCCTTCGTCAAGAAAGAAAATATAACCATGATCATGAGGATAAAACCATTCATTTAACATATGCATGTAAGAACCAACATCTCCACCATCAACAAGATTTTGGTTACAAGAATTAAGGTTCAATAAAAAGAGTTAATCTTATACAAGATCACCACATAATCATAAACCCTAGTTCAAGATATCATCATCATACAACCTAAAGCCATGTTTTAGAGATAGATTAATTGCATGCAATGTTAGGTGTAACAATGATCGAGAAGAAAGTAATATAAATCACATCGATCGTGAAGAACAACTCCAAAAGAAAGATGCTCCAAGGAAAGAGAGGAAAACCAAAGCTTGATCACCACCTCACGGTCAAATTAGAATCACCTCAAAGAGGGAAACAAAACCATAGGTTCAAGGTGCACCAGGAAGAGGGAAAACCCTAGCCAAAAAGATAGGGAAGAGAGGTGATCTTCAACTCAACTTTAGGCACTACCATGGAGAAGCATGAATTCAGCCAAAAGAGAGAGAAGATCCTCAATAAGCAAAACCATGGCAATCCATGGATTCAGACAAGAGAAAGAAAGAGAGGTAGGGTTGCAAGAAAACAATATCAAGATATTTAGATCACTTACCAAGGTCAAACGTCACCAAAGGATCATCAAAGAAGAGTTGCTCCAAAACCTTAGCTTAACACAAGCAAGGGTTTGGCCACCACTCCAAGGTTAAGCGCCACCTTCTCCACCAATAATACAAGGGAAGAGCTCCAAGGAGAAGAGATAAATAAGAGATATCAAAAGGATCACTTGCATGCAAATAGAGGGTTATAAATACCCAAGGGTAGAGAGAGATAAAGGATGTTAGGTGTCATGTACGTAAGTGCCGCTTGTCTACCACACCTCATCCATGCTAGCACTAAGACCATGCATGAAATAAAAGTCATTAAATCCAAAGAAATATATCAACCTACTTGTCTAGGGAAATCCATCGGTCTCATGGATTCTCTACAACCAAAACACACCAAAACCAATCAGTCGCATAGCACCTAAAACCCTAGATCTTCATCGACCAAAGAGAGAGGGAAAAGGTTCTTCAACCATAGAGATCATATGGCACACTTCACAACCTCTTCAACCATAGAGACATGATCAAGGATCATAAAGGTGATCTCTAAAAACCAAAAACTCAACAGTCAACACACATGGTCAACCCCAAACTAGGGCATCCAAGCAAATCCTAGAAATATCAACACTCAAGATGTCACCATATCTCTCCTCATCAAACCAAGGTACTAAAAAGCACCCAAGGGCACCCTCTCTCTCCAACATCATGCAAAAAACATGTAGGCACAACAAGCATGTGACAAATTGCAAAATAAACTGTAAACATGGGTAAATTGCAATTAGGTCCTAAACAAACACATAAAGGCATAACTAGCTTAAGCAACATCCAAAATGGACCAAACTGAAAACATAAACATGTCAGATGTTATTAAGGCTCATCACATGATTAGATTAAGGTTTTAAGCATATTATTATGCTAAGAAAGTAAGATCAAGCATAAGGCTAGGTCAGGGGTTTTACAGCCATAAACCCCTAACAAGGATTTTGCCCCCAAAATCCTAGACAAAAAGAGGTGGGTACTTCCTACACATCTCATCCTTTAACTCTGAAGTGGCTTCCTCAATGCCATGGTGATGCCACAAAGCCTTAACCAACACTATATCATTCTTCTTCAACTTCTTCACTCTCCTATCTAAGATCAACACATGGCCCTCAACATATGACACATCCTCCTCCAACTCAACCTCCGCTGGCTGCAACACTTGCTCTGTATCTGCATAGCAATTCCTCAACATAGAAACATTGAACACCAGATGCAACCTGTGCAACTCTGTCCAACCTGCAAGCCTCCTTCCCAACACGTGCCACCATAGGGTAAGGTCCCATATAATTGGGATCCAACTTACCCTTCTTCCCAAATCTCAACACACCTTTCCAAGGAGAGACCTTAAGATATACCTTGTCTCCCACTTGGAACTCCAAGGGTCTGTGACAATTATCAACATAAAACTTCTATCTATCTTGGGTTGCCTTCAGTTGTTGTTGTATCACTTTAATCTTCTTTGTAGTTTGTTGTATAAGCTCAAGACCCAAAAGATGATACTCACTGGTTTCATACCAACAAAGCTGAGACCTACAACGCCTCCCATATAAGGCTTCATACGGTTCCATGTCGATACTCCTCTGATAATTGTTGTTATAAGCAAATTCTATCAAACTGAGCTACACATCCCAACCTACAAGAAACCATAAAATACAATCTCTCAATAGATCACCCAAGATATGAATGGTCCTCTCTGACTGGCCATCTATCTGTAGGTGAAACGTTGTACTAAACCTCAATTGTGTACCCACGGTAGTATGCAAACGCTTCCAGAAACAACAGGTAAAATGAGGACCTCTCTATCAGACACTATGGTCACTGAAATACCATGTAAATGAACTATCTCATCCACATATATGTGTGCCAACTTATCTGTTGTATATGTCATCTTCATGGAAAGGAAGTGTGCTGACTTGGTCAATCTGTCGACTATCACCCAAATGGAATCATGACCCATGGTTGTCCTAGGAATACCAACCACAAAGTCCATAGTGACGATCCCATTTCCATTGCCATATAGAAAACGATTGTGATGTTCCTGCAGGCTTCCGATGCTCAGCCTTGACCTATTGACAAACAGGACACCTTGCCACAAACTCATCCACGTCATGCTTCAAGCCAGGCCACCGATACAAATCTTTCAATTTATGGTATACTGCCTAGATGCATCGTGTACATCGAAAAGTGAGCCTCCTCGAGGGCCATCTTCCTCTGACCATCCGTATTTGGATCCAAAGTCCTACCATGGAAATAAACCATCCCATCATTTGTCTCATGGAAGCCCTCATGCTTTTCGCTGCCAAACTCTAACCAGATCTGTTGTATCACTGTATCATTACATTGTACATCTTTGATATGTTGTATCAACGTGGGATTCACCTTGTAATTGTGTTAAAAAGCTTTCCAAAAAGGAGACTTCTAACTTCACATTCATCTGATGTAACGACACCAACATGTCTCATTTATGGCACACCAAGGAACATGATTGTGCCTTCTTTGCAGATGGCGATGAAAAGGACTTCCTCCTAAGTCCATCTGCCACCACGTTTTCCTTCCCTGGATGGTAGTCTATGGTGCAATCATAATACTTGGTCAACTCCATCCATCGTCTCTACTGCATGTTCAACTCCTATTTCGAGAAGATGTACTGAAGGTTCTTGTGGTTGGTGAAGATCTGACACTTCTCTCCACAAAGGTAGTGTCTCCAAATCTTCAAAGCATGGACCATAGTTGTAAGATATGGATCATGTGTCAGGTAGCTCTCCTCATGTTTCTTAAGTTGTCGCAAAGCAAATGAAATTATGTTCGTGTCCGACATCAACACACATCCCAAGCCGCTTTTTGACGCATCATAGAAGATGATATAGCCTTTCCCTTGCTTTTGTAGAACTAACACCAATGCACTGGTCAACTTCTCCTTCAAATGCTGAAGAGAACGTTGACACTTGTCACCCCAGATGAACAATATACCTTTCCTTGTTAGCTTTGTTAAGGGTAACGCCACAATGTTGAAGTTATTGATGAATCTCCTATAGTAGCCTGCCAAGCCTAGGAAACTGCAAACCTCCGATGGTATCTTAGGCTACTCTCACTCCAGCACTGACTGTACTTTCTTGGGGTCTATAAAGACACCTCTAGTAGATATCACATGCCCAAGGAAAGACACCTCCTTCAACCAGAACTCGCACTTCATGAACTTGGCGTACAATTTGTTCTGCCTCAACAACATCAATGCATGTCGTAGATGTTGCTCATGTTGTTTGCTATCTCTAGATTATATCAGGATGTCATCGATGAACACTACCATGAATTGGTCAAGATACGGCCTGAAAACTCTATTCTTTAGGTCCATGAACGTTGTTGGGGCATTGCTTAACCCAAACAACATAGCCACAAACTCGTAGTGAGCATACCTAGTCCTAAAAGCTGAGTTGGGCATGTCATCTGCCTTGATCCTCAAATGATGGTATCCTAAACTCAGATCTATCTTTGAGAACACTACAACTTTTCTCAACTGATCGAACATATCATCTATCCTTGGTAATGGGTACATGTTCTTGACCGTGACCTTGTTCAACTACCGGTAGTCGATGCACAACCTCATGGAATCGTCCTTCTTCTTCATAAACAACACGGGAGCACCCTAAGGGGAAGTGCTCAGTCTGATAAAGCCCTTCTCTAACAACTCTTGCAACCGCTTCTTCAACTCATGCATCTCTGTGGGTACCATCATGTATGATGACTGTGCTATTAGCTACGTACCAAGAACCAGATTGATCTCAAAATCAATCTCTCTAGGTGGGGGAACTCTGAGAAACTCTTCATGAAGCACATCCTCGAACTCTTAAACAATAGGCACCTCCTGGATACTATGACTCCTCACCTTAGTATCCAACACATGTGACAAGAAAACCTCACACCCCTAACTCATCAGCGTCTCCTCTGTCATATTTGACACCAAGCACATCGGAAGAATCTTCCTATATCCTTGGAAGACCCACAAAATAGAACTGTCAAAGAATGTCGCCACCTTGGAACTACAGTTTAAGACCACTCATTACTTCTACAATGTATCCATTCCAACTATCACATCAAATCCATGCATGTCATGTGGCATAAGGTCCACTTGAATGATGCGTCTTGAGAAAGAAAGAATATAGGATGGATACACTTCCCGCAACTCGAGGGAACCAACAAGAGGGGTTTCTAGAAGGAGACTATCAGATCTACAACTAAAAGGTAAGGAAAAACTACATATCACCATCCTAGTGATAAAAGAATGTGTCGCACCTGGGTCAACCAAAATAGATATGAAAGGAGGCGTAGACAAATTAGAATGAAAAAGTTCCATATAACCTTTCATGAGCCATGTACCCTCCGGCTCACTCATGGCATAGAATCCAACCATCGCCTGATGTTGTCCCCATCCTCTGCCAGCCTATCTAAAGGAACCTACTTGTGATGCCTAGTCACATCCTCTGCCACTGCCACTACTAAGATGCTACCATTGGGAACCTTGTTGACTCTACCTCAGTTGTTGTGTAACCTCCTCTTCCTTCATAGGGAAAAACCACTTTGTATGTCCTATCTGACCACACTTGTAACAAGTCTTTCCCTCATCCATGGCCTAGACAGCCTTGTCACTGATAGTGACGCTATGCTGCGAGCCCCTACTGGTGGAAAACTACAAGCTCTGCCCTTGCTCGAGGACTAGTGAGACTAACTGCTGATCTTTGTTGTGTCTAAGGTGACAAAAACCTCTATTTCTTGAAGCCTCCAGAAGTCTGTCCTTGAAACTGAGTCGGACTCTTCTTAGCATTAGCTTCATGCTTCTCAATCACTGATCGCTTGATCCTTCTAAATGAATCCATGAAGGTAGAGAACCTTTCCTTATTCTCTAAAGTCGACATCATTGTCGTCAAATATATGCTCAAACCCTTATCAAACTATTAGATCCTCTCCTTATCTATTGCCGCCATGTGAGGACAAAACCTCAACAACTACTTGAACTTCACCTCATACTCATTGATCATCACTGATCCCTATAGGATCTTCTCAAACTATGAGATCTGCTCATCAAGATATGTCTCTGGGAAGTATTTGCTCACAAACTCTCATAAAAACTCCTCCCAACTGATCACCACACTAGGTCTATTCTCCTCCTCAATGGTCCATCAGTGGCCAACATTGCCCTTCAACAGGTACACCACATGCTTCACCTTATCCTCTTCTGGGATATTGAGGATCTTAAACACCTTCTCCAACTCCTTCAGCCACGTATCTGCATCCGTTTGGTCTGCCTTACCCACATACTATATATCCCCAACACGTTGTAACCTCTCAAAGGTTTTCTGAGAACCTTGGGATTCCGCATTGGGAATAACATCCCTTGCTTGAAGTACATGTGCTCTATCCGCCATATGGAAAATCCTAACCATCAACTATCCAAACATGGACTAAAAAGTAGGATTGGCCAAGGTTGTTGGGTCGAACTGAGACACTTCAAGCACTCCATCTATTTTGGCCTGCCTTCTGGCACCACCTCCTAGTACAACAACACTACTCTCAGCATGTTCTTCGTGCTCTCTAAATCTCGATCCACTTCTACACTAGGCGTAAATACATGTAAATAAATGAAAACTAAAATAAAATCAAACATAAACTGACTACAATGCAAAGGAAAACTAACACATAAAAACATAAAATACAAAACTAAGATAGATAAGAGCAAGCTAAGATGAATGCAAGATAAATATCATTCCATACCCCAAGCTTGAATTTGACAATGACCTTTATCATAAAAAATAAACTCATAGATGGAACGATTGTACCAAATAATCAGGCTCCGGGTGGATAGAATGTTCCAGTTGGCATATTGGAATCAGGTGAATAGAATGTATCGTTAAACTAGGGTGGATCAAATGGCATGGATGGTGGGTATGGGTAGTCGGGGAAGTACCCCTAGCTCTAGTAATGGTCGTAGAGAGGTTGTTGTGTGTACTCTATGCATTGGAGGTGTTGGTGGAAATTCTCATGATTGCTGAGGAGAAGACACTCATTGGAAAACATCACCTACTGATGTATGAAGTTGCTCCTGGTTGTGGAAGATACTCTCTTAATGGGAGGCAAGTTTAGTCATGCATATATTTGATTGGTGTTGATCATGTTATACATGCCCTCAAATGAGTATAGTTACCCTTGTGATGGAGTTGGGGTAGAAGAATAGCCATCCTAGGCATGTGGCATATGGTGTGGTCTCCTATGAGTCCTCACCAATATAGTCGTTACCTCCTCAACCTCATCATGATCATCCTCACCAGCTTCCTCATCCTCCTAGTCAATATCTCTCACATCATCGTCTAGCTATCCTAAGTGAGAAAGGTCCCTAATGTTGAAGATGTGACCTGGAAGGGCTCACATGCCCATTTTGGAGATAGCATGAATGCTACCTCCATACATGGCAAAGAGCTTGGCATTGTGAAAATGCCTTAACTCCAAATCCCCTTTCAACTCCACTGTGACGCCCCAATGCCACATGAGCGAGATGACTCAAAGCAAAGTGCTCGATCAATTATTAAGCAACCACATTACCAAAAGAACGAGTAAATTTAAATTCAATCTTAAATAACCACCACTAAGTAATATATTACAAAAAGGTCCACAACATGTAACATATCACATATTATACCAGGTATATTCATCTATATGGTGGTCATCTACCACACACCTGTTACAAAAGATTTGTTCACATATACACACCACTTATGCAAGCCTTATGTATAACCCAGACATACTACCAAAAACATGTATCGATGTACATATCGTCTACAAAACACATCCCTCTTGGACCTCAAAGTAAAGGGATGGCACATATGACTCTACTACAAGACAAGAACTTTCCAACCTTCTGAGACTACTGATCTCCAAGCTTCTCTTCCTCAACAGCTTGATCCTACCCACACCACTTATGACCACCTAAAAATATGTGGTGAACCACATGGGTGAGACCCATGTCCCAGTGAGAGATATAACTATGATACCCATTGCCACACAAAGCGAGATTACTCAAAACAAGCACAAAATTATCACTAATAACCATATTGCCACAAAATAGGGTAAATTAAAATCGATCACATAAAGGCACCTCAAAGTTGAATGCATCATATTGAAGCCATAGAACTTGTGTCACTTATAATAAATTTATGCCAGAAGTTGTTACATATCATTGTTCACTGGCTAACAAGCCACAACATGTTACATATGATAATCTATTCACCTATACAAATCATGTTTGTGCCACCATCATATTGAACCAAAAACTCAAATTGATGTACTGATGCGATGATTTTGAGTCACATTTATAGATATATTTTACTTTTGTTTTATGAATTTATTGGTCATTTTGGTGGTTAATATTGCATGATTCATTTACTTTGGTCTATGATCCTTCTCTATGTCAAATCTCCCTTATTTTAGTGTTTTGAGCATAAATGAATGCAATAATATGTTTTATTTCAGCTTATGTGGTTTTGTGTTACAATTTTAGGAAAAATGAATATCTGCTGATGTCGATACCATCGACAGTGGTCGATACCATCGACACAACCACAGGTTTCCAGCCGCAAGGAGCATCGCAGACTCGATACTATCGACCCTAAAGTTGATACTATCTACACGAGGAGCTTCAGCGACGGAAAAAGATAAAAGCGACGCCTAAGAGAGTCGATACCATCGACCCTTGTCGATGGTATCGAGTCAACATCAGTCACAATAAAGAAAAGAAAAGGAGACCAGCCGATATCGTGCAGAGTCAATACTATCGACTCACATCGATAATATCGACACCGTCAGATACAAGTTTGCTTCAGATCAATCTAAATCCGACGGTTGTGATATTTTGGTGACCTAACTCAGTGATTATACCTAATGACGACGGCCAAGAGCAATCTAGCACGTCATTAGCGCTGCACACGTCCCGAGAAGGTGTGGAGAGAAGAACGGAGCCCAGAAGCACGCCCCAGTCGTTCCGGATGCCGAAGAAGACGTTTTCCACTACTGAAAGGCAGGAGATCGCGTATTCTATGCCAAGGAACACTTGGATCTTCTCTATTCAGGGGTTTCACCACTCAATCACGTTTTCCCCCAGGTTTCCCCTTTTCTCTACCATGTTTTGCTTTGAGATGAACATGCGGGGCTAATCCCCTTTATCTTTAGGATCGGGAGTAGCTCGGGGAATCATTGTATGACAATTTTATCATAGTAATTCATCATTAATCTCTTAAATCCGTGGTATAATTTCTTTTTCTCAATTATATTGTTATGCTTGATCACCATAATGATAATCTAATGCCCTTAATTACTTTGAAAGAAGAATTAACGGTTGAAAAGAGACGAAATTCACATTAATTGACAAATCCCTTGAACAAGGTGGTGTAAGGTTAATGGTGGATACCCAGAGGTCGATATTAATGCACCTAGTTTAGGGTATAGGTTACTACGACGGTGGAACCGACCTAGACATAGGTAGTGAATTGTACCACGACAGTGGGCAATTATGACTACATGCCACTACCCGGATAGATAGATGAATCTGAGTGACTATATAGAAATTCATACAATGATAACCCGCGGTGAAACCGCAATCCTAAAGATCTCCACCTGAATTGATTAAACTAAACCTTTAATCGATTATTTTGTTTTGTTTCATTTTATTTTCTTTTAATTTTACAACAACTTCCAACTCTTTAGCCGGTCTAGATGATTGCGAGTAGTTAGAAGTAGTCTCCGATAATTCAGTGTCCCTAAGTTCGACTCGGGCCTCACAAGGGCCTATATTACATTGACGCGTACACTTGCGTTCTACGTACGGAAAATTCATGTCAAGTTTTTGGCACCGTTGCCGGGGACACGATAATTGTCGGCACTACGAGTGCTGCAAGCGGCCACTCTAGGCCATTTTCTTTTTATTTTTATTAGTTTGAAATCATTTCTAAAATTCAAAGCTTATCTTCTAATTTTTTTTGTAATCGTCAAGCACGATACTGAACTCAAATTTTCACTTTGCAGGTACTGTGTATGGTACAAACGCGTAGCACCGACTACTCACAACAGGCACCCGAGGTTCCACTGTCGGGACCTGACGACGAAGAGTACTACAATCAAGATCACTTGGAAGAAACAGATTCCGAATCTGAACAAGAAGAAATGGCAGAAGAATAGACGATATGGGAGAAGATTAAGGCTTCTTCTTCATCTGCTTCAAAGGGGCCAATCAAGAAGCAGGCGATCAACATTCCAACATATAAGATTGATCCTGCATTAATCAACTTGGTCAAGTCAAATGCGTTCCATGGGATAAAGAACGAAGATCCGGTGACTCATATAAGCCAATTCGTGGAGAATTGTGACATGATTAAAATTGACAGATTTCTACAAGAGACGCTCTACCTGAAGCTGTTCCCGAGTTCTCTTGCAGGAAATGCACGAGAATGGTTGCACAATATTGACGATGAATATGTGGAATCATGGAACCACATGGTGGAAGTGTTCTTTGAAAGGTTCTTCCCGCCTGAGAAGACGAATGATCTGATCAGAAAAATTCACAATTTCAGTCAGAAGGCAGGTGAAACCTACTATGAGACATGGGAACAATTCCAAATAATGTTGAGAAGGTGCCCACACCATGGTTTGGATAAGGAGAAACAAGTGAAGATTTTCTATTTTGCTCTTTCTGAGCATGATAGAAGTAATCTGGATTCCGCAGGATCCGGGTTCTTCTTAAACAACACTAGCAATAGGTGTTGGGAGATTTTGAAAAATATGGCAAAGAAGCAATCTTGGGGCGATAGGGATGCACCAGAACAAGTGAAAGTCGCAGGTGAGTCCAAGGCCATTAAGGAGCTGAATGATAAATTAGACCTACTAGCCAAGAAATTGCTTGCCAAAGAGGATATAGAATCTGAGGAGGAAGCCCAGGTCAATTTATTCAACAACAGGGCTATAGAAATAATGATTATGCTTGGAGGAAGGATAGAAAATTCTCATGGAAAGATCCAAACAACTTCTTACAAGATCCAGATGCAAAGCCACAGTCAACGACAGAAGATAAAAGCACCACATTGCTTAGTCAAGTGGTGCAGCAAAATCAGGAGATGATGAGCATGTTTAGTAAGCAGCTGTAGTCTCAGGGTGAGATATTGACTAAATTTGGGCAAACATTGCAAAGCCATGGAGCACAGATGAGGGCACTAGAGATGACTGTGACCCAGATTTCCAATGAAGTGGCGGCCCTAAAACATATCAACCAACAAAGACAGGCTGGGAATGCAGATGTTGGTCAAGTACATCATCAAGTAAAGTACATATATGTGATTACTGAGGTAGAGCTCCCAATGGTAGAGGTCCAGGATAAAAGCAAGATGATTTATGATACGGAGGCTATACCAAAAATATTGTATCCTCGCAGTCATTATGGATTACCAGGCAGATATTATCCATTCAGAAAAACCCATCAAGAGTCCATCACGCCCGTAACTGGGCAAGAAGAGCAGGTGAAGGTCATGCGTCATGATGAAACTACAGTCACTGAAAGAGAAGAGCCGTCACAAGTAACAACTGTTGAAAACAATGTGCCAGAGTCTACGCCAGTGGGTGACATTGAAGCAAGCTTAGGGGAGGATACCCCGAAAAGCCTATATGTGTCACCTCACAAGCATCTAAATGAGGTGGTGGTGTTTGTTCCGGATAGTTCGAGGCCGAAGAAAGAACATAGACATTACAAGAAATTCTTGGAGATGTTTAGGAAACTCCATATTAACATTCCGTTAGTGGAGATGATAGAGAGGATTCCAACATACGGGAGGTTTATCAAGGACATCATCACCAAGAAGAGGCGGATCAAAGACACATATGTTTGTCGGGTAAATGAGATGGTGAGCTCAATTATCCATGGGAGTCTACCACAGAAGAGGAAAGATCTGGGAGGTTTCTACATCCCATGTTCTATAGGCGATCAACATTTTCCACAAGCACAGTGTGATTCAGGCTCTAGCATTAACCTTCTGCCACTGTCCACATTTCAAAAGCTTGGGTTGAAGGAAATAAAGAAATCAGCGGCAACTATTAAATTGGCAGATGGGTCCATTGTGAAGCCATACGGAGTGTGCGAGGATGTACTTGTCAAAGTACACAAGTTTATCTTTCCGGTGGATTTCATTGTCATGGACATGCCACATCTTAAAGGTTGGGAGATGTTATTAGGTAGGCTGTTTCAAGCGACGGCCGATGTTGTCACTGCCATTGGGAGAGGTACTTTGACATTGGGGATTGGTCAGGATCGAGTTGAGTTCAAACTGCCACACGATCCCCAGGGCACACTCTCCAAAGCTCCAAAATGATGAAACTTGATTCGTCTAGCCTAAGACGTTAAATAAGGGTGCTTGCTGGGAGGCAACCAGCCATCGGTAGCTTAGTTAGTTTTCTTTAACATTCATACTTTGGTTTGTTTTGACTTTGTTTTTAGTGTAAAAAAGATACCGTGATCGTTTGCTCAATGTGTAGGACTGAGGCAGAGTCGATACCATCGACCCTTGTGTCGATGGTATCGAGTTGGGTACATGTTGGCGACTATAGAAATCGCTCTACGTCGATACCATTGACGGCCTCATCGATGGAATCGACACACCAACATGTTGATCGCAAAAACAAGGTCGATAGTATCTACATGGGCGTCGATACTATCGAGATCTCTGGAGATATTCAGACTAAAATTGTCTCAGTGAAGTCGATACCATCGACGGGCCTGTCGATGGTATTGACCCAATTACAGGCAGAAGGCGGCGGCCGGGCCTCGCGAGGGTGTTGCCCTAACCAGAAGTCGATACTATCGACTTGCATCGATAGTATCGACACGACACGTCACCGATCCGCGAGAGGAGATCAACGACGATCGCTGCATCGAGTGAGTCGATCTGTGGGACGGGTCGATACCATCGACACATGTCGATAGTATCGACACATCATCGATCCGGGCCCCCACATCCAGCCATAGACGACCGTCGATACCAGCGGCAGTACAGATTGTGCTACGCGAGTCGATACCATTGACCCGCGTCGATGGTATCGACTGGCATATAGCAGCACTGACAACAGTTATTTAAGAGAGGGATTGTTGTCATATGACGTCACAACTTCAGAGCAATCCTTCTCCACTTGTACCGAGTGTCCTTGTGAGCAATCGGAGCCCGGCTACGTGCATCTATAGTGAGTGTTCTTCACCAAGCCTTCATCGAGTGGAGATAATCTTCTCCGACCTTCTCCGAGCTCCGTCTTCTAATCTTTCTTCTCTTCTATGACAATGGTGCATGTTGCTGGCACATCCTCTTCCCGGGCGAATCCAATGGAGATCCCGGAGTTCATTCCTCCACCGATCGCGTCTATTCCGCATCCGCAGATCATTCATCCTTCTGCGGAGGTCCGAAAGATTTATGAGGAGATCATGAAAAGGAAGAATGAGCCTACCCGTTACGTCGACCGCGACATGATCCATAACCTGGGGTTTGAGGCTAATCTGGCCTATGTGCTCAAGGGGCAAGCGAGACACACGAGCAGGATGCCCAATGAACTGGAATACCATGTTGATGGCCAATCGTTCTTCGGTGACTGGCCGACATACAAGGAGCTGGTGGCGGAATTCATGGCGTCGCTAGACATATGTATCGTGCCCAATGACATCATCACCACAGATCGCGAGTGGATCAAGGGCTGTGTTTCTTTCTGGATGTACAATAATGACTACAATCTCACCCTCCGATAGTTCAATGAAATCTACAACTGGAACCATGGGCGAACTGACTACCGGAGGCCAGACAATCGGACGGATTACGACGCTATCTTCACCGAGCTCGTGACTATGCCTCCGGGCAAATCTGTGAGCTACCACAATGTGGCGGTAGTGGATTTCGAGCACCCGTTCGTGCGGATTCTTCACCGCATGCTTTGCTCCATGCTGTTTGCTAGGGGTGATCTGTCTCTTAGAAAGTTTCAAGAGATAAACCTATTTTTCTTGCATAAAATACTGAAGAGGCAAGAGTGCAATTGGGGAGCATTATTCTTGCAGCGCGTGTTGGCGGTCAAGAGGAGTACACGGAAGGCTCCAATTCATTTTGGAGGGCTCATTACACCACTGGCCCACTATCTTGGGCTGAATTTCTCCCAGTTGCCTCCTCTCTCCAACAGAAGCAAGGTCAATTTGCAGCATCTTCACCACTCCAACCTCATTCTGCTGCATGATGGACTGGCATATGCACACTGCCACGTTAATCATGCTTATCAGGAGTGTTCGCTTCCCGACCCTGTCTTCCACATCGAGGGTGCTCAACATTTTCGATGGCCGGTTATTGCCATTCATGATTCAGATGAAGACGGCGACAACGACGACAACGACAATGACGGTGATGAGGCTGAAGAGGAAGAGGAGGCCTTCACTCCTCTTCGCACACGAGTGGCACCTAGGAAGCATCCTCGCATGCATCTGGGTGCATCTTCTTCTTACCAACCTCAGCCACCACAGCCACCACAACCCTCGCAACAAAGCAAGGATGTTTACTCTATTCAACGAATGTATGCCATGCTGCAGGATATTCAGCAGACGCAACAACATCATACAGCGACATACACCGATATTCATGATACAACAAACCGGCTGCTTGACAATCAAAGGGCTATTTTTGAAAATGAGCGCCTCCTCCTCGACAACCAACAACACATTCACGATAGGTTTCATAGGATGGAGATGCAACAACAACCCTTCTATGATCATTACTGGAGCCAGAACTACTTTGGGGGGTATCCACAACCTCCACCCATGCCTCAGTATGATCCGAGCTTTCAGGGACAATATCCATCCTGGGACCCCACGGCCCCACAGTACCCGCCTCCTTCGGAAGAGTAATCGGTATCTCTGTTCCAACCTTTTAAGATTGTTTTTGACTATGAGGCCATAGTTGAATTCAAGCTTGGGGGGGAGTTGGAACAACTCTATATTTTATTTTCTCAGTTTTTAGTTTTATTGTTTTTGTTCTTGTCATTTAGGTTTTGCAATCTTAGTTTGTTTGTAGGATCCACATTCTATCTAGTGTAATTGTGGATGTCTTAAATCATGTGTCATCTCATTTTCTTGTACATGGGGATTAAGGGAAATTTAAAAAATTTTAGTGTTTGCAAGCTTGAGTTGTTAAACTTTGAGCACATAATTTAAGAAAATGATTGGGTTTGTCAACTCTAAAATAGAAAATCACAATTGTATATTTCTTTGATTCATGAAAAGTGGATGGAATTAGTTGTTTGAGCCTAAACTGACCAAATGATAATGAGACCTTAATTTGAAATAAGAGAGAGAAACCTCTTAATTACCACACAGGTCAATAAGGAGGGACACATAATAATTTTCAAAGGTTCAGTCAATTAGTCTTGTGATCTAGCCACCTCATTATTTTTCATATTCCACCATAAGAATTGGAAGTACATTACGGTTTAATTTCCTTGTTTGCATTCCATGTAAATAGATCTTGCATTGCAACTACTTTAGTATATTTTGCATGAAAAAAAAAGAAAAAAATTGATTAGTTATACATGCACATCATCCTAAAGTGCATGTCATTTAGTTGCATAATCATCATTTTGTAGTTGCATTCACATTTTTGTGCATAAACAACATCATGTATCTTATTTCTTCTGAAACACTAAAGGTAATAAACTTGTTCCATACCTTCTGAATGCTTCAAGTATACAATTATGCAACAAGAAGTGAGCCCGATAAATAATTCATTGTCATTATTGGATATAAGGGCCTTGAAAAGAAAAAAAGAAGAAGAAAAATATGAAAATGAAAAAAAAAGAATTGAAAAGTAAATAGGAATGAGAGGGAGAAAGGAACATGTTTTTCACTACATATTAAGAAGAATAAGAACATGATGTTGTTCTCTTAGATATTCCATCTCACCTTGAGACGGAATGATAGTGCATGCATCATTCCACCCAAATGTAGGCATTAGGGCATTTACACTTGCATATCCGTCATTTAGGTCATTTTTTGCTTTGTGCATGTTGAAACCGTAGAATGCTTCCATTTCTTTCATGAGCCACCCATTCCATTCACCCGTTGCTCAAATTGGTAGGCTACCATGATTTTCTCCTCACTTGTGAATATCAGGAGAGCTGCTTCCATGTAGATGGTAGTTAGGGCGAGCAACGTAGAATAGGAGATCATAAGATGCACCGAGTCTGAACCGGCGAATTTTATTATGTTAACTGCCTTATATGATAGTGTTCATCAATTGTGAGGTGGATATCTTTTATAGATGATTATTGTCACCTTTACGGTAATTATCATTCCATGGTTGGTAAGGGTCAGAATGTGAATGTCCGGTGGGGATCATATGGTGATGTTTGTTGTGATGATCTGCTCTTTAGTTGACCCTCACAATTCTATTCTGAGGTTTTGTTGCTCGAGGGCGAGCAATGTTCAAGCTTAGGGGAGTTTGATGCGATAATTTTGAGTCACATTTATAGATATATTTTACTTGTGTTTTATGCATTTATTGGTCATTTTGGTGGTTAATATTGCATGATTCATTTACTTTGGTCTATGATCCTTCTCTATGTCAAATCTCCCTTATTTTAGTGTTTTGAGCATAAATGAATACAATAATATGTTTTATTTCGGCTTATGTGGTTTTGTGTTGCAATTTCAGGAAAAACGAATATATGTTGCTGTCAATACCATCGACACAACCACAGGTTGCCAGCCGCAAGGAGCATCGCAGACTCGATACTATCGACCCTAAAGTCGATACTATCGACACGAGGAGCTTCAGCGACGGAAAAAGACAAAAGCGACACCTAAGAGAGTCGATACCATCGACCCTTGTCGATGGTATCGAGTCAACATCAGTCGCAATAAAGAAAAGAAAAGGAGACCAGCCGATACCGTGCAGAGTCGATACTATCGACTCACGTCGATAGTATCGACACCGTTAGATACAAGTTTGCTTCAGATCGATCTAAATCCGACGGTTGTGATATTTTTGGTGACCTAACTCGGTGATTATACCTAATGACGGTGGCCAAGAGCAATCTAGCACGTCATTAGCACGGCACACGTCCCGAGAAGGTGTGGAGAGAAGAACGGAGCCCAGAAGCACGCCCCAGTCATTCCGGACGCCAAAGAAGACATTTTCCACCACCGAAAGGCGGGAGATCGTGTATTCTACGCCAAGGAACACTTGGATCTTCTCCGTTCAAGGGTTTCACCACTCAATCACATTTCCCCCCATGTTTCCCCTTTTCTCTACCATGTTTTGCTTTGAGATGAACATGCAGGGCTAATCCCCTTTATCTTTAGGATCGGGAGTAGCCCGGGGAATCATTGTATGACAATTTTATCATAGTAATTCATCATTAATCTCTTAAATCTGTGGTATAATTTTGTTTTCTCAATTATATTGTTATGCTTGATCACTATAATAATAATCTAATGCCCTTAATTACTTTGAAAGAAGAATTAACGGTTGAAAAGAGATAAAATTCACATTAATTGACAAATCCCTTGAACAAGGTGGTGTAAGGTTAATGGTGGATACCCATAGGTCGATATTAATGCACCTAGTTTAGGGTATAGATTACTACGACGGTGGAACTGACCTAGACATAGGTAGTGAATTGTACCATGACAGTGGGCAATTCTGACTACAGGCCACTACCCGGATAGAGAGATGAATCTGAGTGACTATATAGAAATTCATACAATGATAACCCGCGGTGAAACCGCAATCCCAAAGATCTCCACCTGAATTGATTAAACTAAACCTTTAATCGATTATTTTGTTTTGTTTCATTTTATTTTCTTTTAATTTTACAACAACTTCCAACTCTTTATCCGGTCTAGCTGATTGCGAGTAGTTAGTAGTAGTCTCCGATAATTCAGTGTCCCTGAGTTCGACTCGGGCCTCACAAGGGCCTATATTACATTGACGTGTACACTTGTGTTCTACACACGGAAAATTCGTGTCATGTACAACATTTATAAAACACCCCAGGGACCTGAGAGTACAGGGACAACACATATGCCTCTATTACTAGACATTAGTTGCATGTCCATGATCCACATCTATAACTCGTATTATAGATATATTCAACAACACGACCTCTATCTCAATGTTCATGTCCACCTAAAAGATGTGGAAACCCATAGGGTGAGACCAAACTTCCCAGTGAGAGATATAACTCTCCGCCTACATCTATCAAAGCACACATAACTAAGCAGGTAGATAAAGTAATGTAACATCTCTGACCTGGGTTATGGCTTAACCCTAGAAGCTTTGCTTAAGTATGTTACTTATAAACTTGTTCTGGTCTTTTGAAAAGTAATTAAGATTCTTTGTGAAGTTTATTTTCAAGTTTGAGATTATTTTGCAAACTAATTGTGCATTATATATATTAGTCTGAGTGTAAAGTGAAATTTACCCAAGGTGAGGGGTTATATTGCAAAATGTCACATGATGAATGTAGCCTAAGTGTTCTAACATCATGAGAGAGAGCATGATACTAAGTGGTGGATTGTGGAAAACCTAAATTCTAAGTAAGAATTTGTTTGAATAATGCTAAGTGCTTTGTGCATCAATTATGGTATAAAATGTAATAAATGGTTGACATGCAAATTACCATTTATAGAGTGTCCTTACTCCTTCCTAGTATCATCTAGAGGAGAGAGAAAGAAGGAGACACTATTTTTGAATCATTTTGAAGTGGTAGCACTCTTAGTGATGAGAAGACTAAGGAAGAAGTATAGTTCAAATCTTTGTATGAGTTATATTAAGTGTAGACTTGATATAGGAGTCCCTATTGGCCAAGGAGCAATAGAGGAAGTATCCTATCCGTTTGTTGACTCTTGGTTGTGCCCATGATGGGCTAAGCATTTCAAGGAAGTCATATGTATCGGTTTGCAACTTTTCTTTGGAAAAGGTTGTGTTGAATATAATAATAATGTGAGTGGAAGTGACTTGCCCTAGAAGATAACCAAAAGGATGACCCTTATGCTTTGCATTATCCTTAAGTTCTTATTTTGCATGGAAAGATAAATATAGGATGCATGAAAATGCATGTTTCAATCCATGCATGGCTATGTGGAACTTAGTAGCTTAAGGTAATGACACCTCTTACACTCTTTTTCATAAACTACAAGTATAAATACTCTTCTCTTCATCTATTAGTAGAATTTTCGGATCTTGTTACCATATTTTCCTTATATATCATACGAACCACTTTGGTATCATGCATAAGCAAAGGAGTGTCGAGTTTAGAGCTTGGTATCAGCCATATAAGAAGGATATCGACCTAGCAAGGTGATATCGGCCATAGAAAGGGATATGGGCCACAATGAGTGAAGATATCATGCAAGTGCTAAGGAACTCAAGTCTTGGATCTTGGAGAAGCTCATATTCAACCTTTGGAATGTGAAGAGTTGGATCTTGAAGCTTGGAAGTTTCTTTAGAGGTGGGTTATATAACTTGAACCCAACTATGTTATTATTCACCTTCAATGTTGTTGAACTTGTTGAATTACTTTCAAATCAAGTTCTTATGATTAATTGATGTTCCTTTGAAGTTCCAATAAGCTGTTAGGACTATTTTCCATGAATTAGAATAGAAAGACAAAGGTCTTGTGGTTGATGATGATGACATCATCATTGTACAACCCGATACGGGGTTGAAGTACCTTAAACTCGATATGGAACCCAAGATAAAGAATAATCTGATATAGTGGTGAATGATACCACATGAACGATATGAGTGTTCTTTCATGGACAATAGGAGTGTTGTATACATGCACCTTATACACAATATAAGGTCAAGTCTACACCTCTTGCACGACATGGTACACCCTAACCGATATGAAGTTGAAACCCTAGATGAGGAAGTGAAATCCGATATGCTTTTGAACCCGATACACCCTATCTTTTGTGTGAAGGAATTGTTGTGAAAGTGTTCAAATAGATATCTAGATTTTCATGCAATTATATGATAGAACTGATCCTTGAAGGCATAAAGGGCTATGAGCCTAATGGTCTACCCAACATATTCACCTGATATGTTACCCACTATGCCAACCCGATATACCAACCCAATATGGGAACTCGATATGGCTACTAAAACGATACCATGATGAGGCATATACCCCATGCACGATATGGTGCACACCTTGTGCATGATGTGGTATCAAGTATACCATTATACCCGTTATGAAGTCAAGCATATAGCCCATACACGATATGAGGTTAACTTGAAATGATAAGAACTAAGTGATAAACAACCCGAGATGGATACACATTATGGTGTTAGGGGATACACCCTAAACACAATATGATGATGTGGTTACACCATACTCATGATATGAGAACACGATATGATGTGAAAGTTGTATCTCAAACACAATATGATAGCATATATACACCATGATGCCCGATATGGTAGGTATGCTTCAATACAATGTATTTGACTAAGTGATATATGTTGTGTGTTATGTTAAATGCAACATTAAAAAGGTAATGAGTTTAATGCAATTTCATAATTATGAGCTAATGTACCTTAAGAGGAGAATGGAGCCAACCTAGTAAAAGTATGATGGACTCAACATCCTAGTAAGGATGAGAGAGAAACTTATATCAACAATGTAATAAGTATATGTTGATACTAAGGATGAATGGAGTATGAATTAGGGCTTGATTTTTTATGGTGTAATCTTGAAACCCTAATCGGTTGATGAAGGGAAACCCTAACCCTAATTTAATGGGAAGAATGTGCTTTTTTTTGCATAACATGGTTATGACATGTATTTGATATTGCCGTTAACAAGTTATACTAACCATGCAAGTATCATAAGGTGATGAGCATAGCTAAGTAAGAGCTATGATATTTATTTGATATAGAGTTAATGAGCTTTGTGAACTATGTGAATTAATACCTTGGTCTGATGACCTAAAGGTAATGGTTACCTGCTAAGTGGTGATAGTACTCAGTGATGAATTAAGGGTTTGAATACCCAAGCATGATGATGATAAGAGATTGCGATCCTAAGTGATATATGTGTTCCAAGGATCATGAAAGTACTCGATAAACTTATTTTATCCTTCTTTGTAGAATCTGATATAACTCTTGCTTGCAACTTGATTGATTCTAAAAGATACTATAATACACTTAATTAATCAAGTTAAATGTTATCATGTAGTTTCCCAGACCATAAATCCATTCAGTGTTAGGATTTTTTGAATGGTGAAATGAGTTTAACTTGGTATACATATTTTTGAATATGTAATCTTTATACCGGGGTGCTTAGTGGACTCCCCAACTAAGAATGGGTGCTCACTGGACTCCCCAACTAAACATGGGTGCTTAGTGGACTCCCCAACTACACCAGGTTTCTCAGTGGTCTTCCTAATAAAAATTCGAGAAAGCTCAGTGGTCTTCTCCCGAAGAGAGTACATGTTGTGGCTGTAAATCTATAGTGAATATGCCGCTATACCCCGACAAAGCTAATTGCAGTTGACACAAGATGTCCTGCCAGTTATCTCATACTGACTGAGGCAGGTGAGATCTTGATAGCCGGCTCTACCACTGACCTTGTATGGTTCCGATTTGAACTTAGTAGTGGTTGGTTGGAGCATGAGTGGTATACCTCATCTTCTCTAGGCATAAGTTTGAATGTGAACATGTAATCATCCGTGTAGCATATTTGTTAGAGATCGAATATGGAAAACATTGATTGATGCCTCATTTCTTTTATACATCTTAGTATATAGATGTTATACATGTTCTTCATATTCCTTATAAAGTAAATAGATGTTTCATAATTCTGTTATGAATAGTTGAACTATCTTATCAATGCTAATGTTTTATACTAAAAATAAACCTGCTTGCTTGCATAAAGTATCCTTTGCTCAGTTTTATACAGTTTCATGTGATAATAATATTGTTGGCTGAGAGTTATATCTCTCGGTGGGACAATAGTCTCACCCCGTGGTATGTACAATTTTTTTAGGTGGACGTGGACGAGGAAGTAGAAACCGAACTGTAGAGGAAGGACCATATCAGTAGGGACATCAGTAGTAGCTCAGGTCGAGTATACTATATGTCATGCCTTGTAGATAGAAGTCTTATGTGTCGTCTCTATACTCTCAGGTCCTTGGGAGATAGCTCTTAGTGGTTTTTATGTACGACTTGAGATTTTGGATCGAATACCTCGAGGTTTTATGTTATTGATGTATATGTTAAAATAAAGCATCTGGTACTTGTTATCCTCAAAATGAGATGTACTATATGAACAATGAAGTATATAAAGTTTTGGTTCTTTGTATGAGTTTTCCTGGAAAAGGATCTATGTGCAAAATGGTTTTAATTCTTAGTGATTTTTGGTTAATTCCACTACTTATGATTATTCCACGATTATTACTGGTGATGACTTGATTTGTTATTGGGTCATCATAAAGTTTTGGTATCAAAGCCTAAGGTTCGCTGAGTCTACAAAGACATAGGATTAAGTTTGTTGAGTATGTTCTAGTGTCCTCCAGTGTATCTTATAGTGACTTCTCCTCATATAGGAGAAGAAGTAAAACTGAAAGTTGGTTGGAGCACACAAAGAACATGCTGCTGAGAGCAGTGTTGTTGCACCAAGAGGTGGTGTAAGGGATCAGGCTAGAGAAGAACCAGTGCATGAGAATCACCAGCTTGACCAAGCTATGTTAGAAAACCCAACCTTTCATGCTCTTTTTGGGCAGATCATGAATACGATGACACATATGGCTGATCAGATACCACCACCAGCACCTAGGATATCAGTTCCCAGTGAGGGACATGGATCTGGTAAGACCTTTGAGTGGTTGCGTCGGGTAGGAGCCACTAAATATGCTGGCACAGCTGACCCAGCAGATGCAAATTCATGGCTTACCAAAATAGAAAAAACCTTTAGAATCCTTGGTATTCCAGGGGCTGATAAAGTTAAGCATGCTGTGTACCTTCTGAAAGGAAGTGTTGGCTATTGGTGGGCCATTAAAGAAGTGAAAAGACCTAGTGTTGAGGTCGGATGGTAGGAATTCTGACGAGAGTTTGTCAGTAGATACTTTCCTAAGACTTATATGGATGAGAAGATCTCACAGTTTGAGAGGATTAGATAGGGACCGATGAAGATTAGTGAGTATGAAGCTAAGTTTATTGAGCTTCTACAGTTTTATCTGCACATAGCTACTACATATGAGGAGAGAATTCGACATTTTGAGAAGGGTCTGAATGCTGAATTAACCACACCTGTATCTGATCTAGAGAATAGAGAGAGGTTTGCCACCTTTGTGGAGTCAGTAAGGCAGATAGAGAGGTCCATGACTGAGAAATGTGAGGCAAATAGTAGGAAAGTACCTCCACAGTTCTAGGGTAAGAGATCTGGAAGTTTTAAGAAACTAAGGTTTACTGTACCAGTAGAACCACAGAGGTTCAGTGCTCAGACACAGTGGACGTTTAGCAGAGGTAGAGGCTGTAATTTTCTGCCAAGTGGAGCCCATAGCTCAGCATCGATGTCAGTGATAGGACCACCTAGGTCACAATGGGAAGACAGAGTCTGCTACGGGTGTAGGTAGACATGACATATGATAAAGGATTGTCCAGTTAGAGATGTGGAAGTAACCCAACCACCGAGGCAGAGTCAACAAGGCTCTCAGAGACAACAGTTTAGTAGTGGCACTCGAGGACGTAGACAAGCATCCCAAGTAGGATCATCTGCACCAGCCAACACAACACGGGGTCAATAACAGGCAACTGTGAGATTCTATGCTATGAATCAACCAGAGGCAGTGGTTAATCCATGATTCGTGATAGGTCAGATGGAATTATTTCATTATGATATGTCTTCATCCTATTTCATATATGTTTTGATTGATCCGAGTGTTACACATTCCTTTATCACTTGAGAAGTGATTCATGACTGCAATATGACTATCAATCGTAGAATAAATAATATGTTATTAGAAACTCCATTAGTCGGATCTACAATGTTGTGGGAGGTATGCTCTCCCTGTGCTCTTTCTTTCTCAGAACACAACATTCATGTGGATCTTATACCACTTGAAATGCACGGGTTTGATGTAATTCTTAGGATAGATACCCTAGAGAGGTATAAGGTTGTCTTGGATTGTGGTTCCAAGCAAGCTATGGGTTGTCTTGGATTGTGGTTCCAAGCAAGCTATGTTTACACACAGTGATAAGACATGGGTCTTTCAGGGGGATAGAAAGATTCTTCCAACATGTCTAGTGTCAGCAATGGTAGCAGAGAGACTGATGCGACAAGGATGCTACACATTCTTGGCACATGTGGTAGACACCAGAGTAGAGAGTCCTAGTCTTTCGAAAGTTCCTTCTATTAGAGAATTCTAGGGTGTGTTTCCTGAGGAATTTCCAGATGTTCCTCCACCTCGAGAGATTGATTTTGAGATTAATCTAATTTCGGGTACGCAACCCATATCCCAAACACCTTATAGGATGGTGCCAGCTGAGATAGAAGAACTCAAGAAATAGTTACATGAGTTACTTGAGAAAGGTATCATTCGACCGAGTACTTCACCATGGGGAGTTCCAGTTCTTTTTGTTAAAAAGAAAGATGGGTCTATGAGACTATGTATAGACTATAGACAGCTTAACAAAGTGACTATAAAGAACAAATATCCTCTTCCAAGGATAGGTGACTTGTTTGACTAGTTGTGTGGTGCAACAGTGTTCTCTAAGATAGATCTAAGATTAGGATATAATCAGTTACGTATCAAGGAGAGTGACATACCTAAGTCAGCCTTTAGGATGAGGTATAGTCATTGTGAGTTTGTAGTTATGTCATTTGGACTAACTAATGCACCAGCTACATTCATGGAGTTGATGAATAGAATTTTACAACCATTCCTTGATCAATTTCTAATGGTTTTCATATACGACATCCTAATTTACAGTAGAGATGGTCAACAACATGAACAACACCTTCGTCAAGCCTTGACTTTGTTGAGACAACACAAGTTATATGCTAAGTTTAGCAAGTACGAATTCTGGTTGTCAGAAGTATCTTTTCTTGGAAATGTTATATCTGCTTCAGGTATTCATGTTGATCCTAAGAAAGTAGAGTTTATTGTGGAGTGGGAACAACCTAAGACATCGACTGAGATTTGCAGTTTTCTAGGTTTGGCAGGTCACTATAGAAGGTTTATCAGAGACTTCAGTTCTGCAACATTACCCCTAAATAGGTTGACCAGGAAGGAAGTTCCTTTTGTCTAGAATGACAAGTGTCAACATTCTTTCCAATTGTTGAAAGAAAGGGTGACTAGTGCACCTGTATTGGTTCTACCTAAGCAGGGAAAGTGATACTGTTACAACCCCAATTTTGGGTTCATTGACTGAGAAATGTAATTTCTCATATTAAAGATAAATGAACAAATAATGATGTCTTTTATTGAATACATGAATTTTTTTTACAATAGCCTTGATGATTGCTTTGTGTTCTTTATTGTCTATTGGGCCTAATAACAAGGAAATTCAATTAGTAAATGAATAATTAAGTTTTTGAGAATAAGAAAGGATTATCCTGTTTGTTTGCTTGCTTAATGCAATTTTGAGGACAAAATTTTTATAAGAGGGGAAGGATGTTACAACCCCAATTTTGGGTTCATTTGCTGAGAAATGTAATTTCTCATATTAAAGATAAATGAACAAATAATGATGTCTTTGATTGAATACATGAATTTTGTTACAATAGCCTTGATGATTGCTTTGTGGGCTTTATTGGCTATTGGGCCTAATAACAAGGAAATTCAATTAGTAAATGAATAATTAAGTTTTTGAGAAAAGAAAGGTGTGGAAACCTCCAGAAGGCAAAAGAATATAATCCAAAGTTGGATTTCGTGCCTCTTGGGTTCCTTAGGTCCCAAGGAGTCCAAAGTTGCATAGAGAATGCAATAAGAAAAGAAAAGACCAATTAAGTATTTCCTTGTTAAGAAAAAAATTGAAAATAATGATAAAATGTGGAAAATATGTGAAAAGAGGTATAATTGAGTTATCCTTGATGGATTTTCGTATCCCAAGGATTCCTAATGATAAAAGGAATACCAATGAGGAAAATAAAAGAGAAATAAAGAGAAATCCTCAAAAAGAGATATTTTAATGAGAAATAAATAAGATAAAGTGAAATAATGCATATTGATGCATGTAGAAGGATAATGAGTATTCCTTAAAAAGGAATTTCGAATTATTTGAGTTTATTGGGATCTAAGGAGTCCCAATGAAGAAAAGAAAGAGAAAAATACCAATAATAGAAAATAAGGAGATAATGGGAATACATAATTAATGGATTATGTAATGTTGATAAAAAGGAAGTATTTCCTACTTAAGGAGATATATAATTTCGAGGCCAATGGATTAAAATCCAAGAGCAAGGATATTAAAAGATATAATTCTCGAATTTCCTAATAACCGAAGCATATGGATAAACAAGGAAATAAGTAGGAGAGAGAAGATTACTTCTCATGGAAGTAATAGGATTCCTTATGAGAGAGAACTTGTTTCCTCTTGGATGAACGTCCTTAGGCGTGGATACCCTCCCCTATATAAGGGTAGAGCTTTGGCCAAGTCTAGGAGAATCCCAAGCACTTTTCTCTCCTCTTCTTTCATGTTTTCATTCATAAACCGTAACTAAGAGGGACTGCGTGATCAGGAAGTCTTGAGGTGGCAAGGATGGGTTGCAATGTTATCTTGATGCTCCAGGATGCCAGGGCGATGGGTTACCATCGTGGTCGTACCTTGGACAAGGCACAACAGCAGCCGCATGGCTTCAGCACCTACTGTAGGTTGCACGATGACCCTTCTCAAACCAGCAACATGGGACCCGAGCGAGGTGGTGCCCAGATGCGGCGGACGGTGTCAGAGCAAGGAAGGTGGAGGGTGATGAGTTTTGAGCCTAGAGATGAAGGTGGGCGGACCCACGAGATGCAGCAGCTCAGTGGTAGCTAGGGTGTCGCGAGCTTGAATAAGATCAGGCTTTTTTTATGGTTATACACCTCCGTGCTGTGCAGAGCTGGCTACTTAAGTAAGGGTAAAGTCAACAATTCGAAATGTTTTCCCAAAGCAACGTTGCATGAGAAAGAGGCTACGTGTCAACTTCTGATTGGCCCAAGTAAGGTTTTATTACAAAAATCATATCTCCTTAATAGTAGCTCGGATGAATATGCATAAAATATGAAAGTTGCTCAAAAATGAGAGGAATCCATTAAAAATATGTTTAGAAGCTAATTCCTTTTGCAATTCGAAAAGTTATGGAAGTTATCAACTTTAATACTTTAATGATTAAGAAACCCTATTTTGAGATAATTAATGTGTTTAGTAGGTTTTAATAGATGAATAAAGTTGATATTAACCTGTTAATTGTAAAAAGGTACATTAATAACAAAAAGGATGAACTTTGCACATAATTAGTTTATTTGAGAGTTTCATGTGCATAAATATGCTTTAATAGGCCCTGAAACCCTAATATTAGTGAATGAGACTGTTAATGGCTTTAATTGATCAATTTCATGATTAAAGTTGAAGATATGATAATTTTAAGCTTTTTTGAGTATAAAGATTCCTGATTGTGGATAAATACCCTTAATGAAATAATTAGGGTTTTCTAATGAATAAAAGTGAAATTAGTGATAAATAGAGTTCATGAAAGATAAGTTGATGATAATTAGGCCTAATGATCATGTCATGCCTTAAAAGGATAAATGTGGTAGATTTAATGAAAAAGATGCATAATAGTCTTAATGGGCCTTTAATTGTGGCCTTAATTTGAAAGTAAGGTTATATGTTGTTAAAAGATAACCTTAATATCTTTCATATAGAATAGATGAGATAAATAGGGCTTGTAAGCAATCATATACAATTAGGGTTTAAAGTAGTAAAAATGAAGGAAAACCCTAATTGCAATGGAAACCCTAAAAGTGGACTAGAAACCCTAGGAAGCGAGCTAGATTTAATAGATCTTGATGACATGAGTAATAAAAGGAAATTGCATGATTATTTTAGGATCTTGTTGTATGTGCTTGCTTGGATTTCTTACTTGCATGGATTATTTTGTCTCAAATCATCTTGACAGGTATGTGGTTATGCCTATGAATATCCTGAATTAGTTTCTCGAGGATTTTTGAGGCTTTATCGATGACATGAGTTAAACTGTTGGTTGCATTTAATTCTTGCAAAATATAATGTGGATATGACTATCATCTAAGATATGTGCCTGCTAGCTTAGATCCTAGTCCCCTCTGTATCTTAATAGATTGACCTAGTACATGGCTACCAATGGGGTAGGTCCACCAGGTCATCGAATGACTTAGTACATGGCTGCCAATGGGGTAGGACCATCAAGTCACCATGAGTCAGGGATTGGGCTACCTTTGGGTAGGGCCATGTGACTCCATAACCCTAGGTATTGGATACCTGTGTGGTAGGGCCATGGGGGTAAGGATCTACCATATGAGAGAGGTAGTATCCATGTCCACTGTAGGGACAACACAGAGATAGGGGATAGGTAAGGATTGAGTAGTATTTCTAAAAGTGTAATCTTGGATGTTAAATGATATTTGGATGACTACATTGTTATTGTAGTTGCATGATTATTGCTTCCCCCACATACCAGCTTCTTGCTGACCGATGTTTTGCTTGTCGGCGTTTTAGGTACAAATGAAAAGAACAAACAGTAAAGTGGCATATGTGGAATTAAATGAGAATTAACGTGCACAGGAGGATTAGTTAGATTAGTATATTCATGGATAGAAGTTTAGAAATCCCAGTTTTTAAAAGGTATGCAAAGTTTTATTTTATACCGGTTTTCAATTTAGTTGGTAAAATTTATTAATTGTTATTGATTATTTGTCGAACCTTTGATCCGGGTTATTGGTTAACAGCTCTGACCTTTCGGTCTCCCTTAATTGGGGGTTACCGGGAGGCGAAGGCGTTACAGATACATTGTTATCTGTGACACTTCTAAGAATGGTCTAGGCTATGTGTTGATGCAGAATGATCATGTCGTTTCTTTTGCTTCTCACCAGCTCAAGAAACACGAGGAGAATTATCCGACGCATGATCTAGAACTAGCTGTAGTGGTTCTCGCATTGAAAATATGGAGACATTATCTATATGGAGAAACATGTCAGATTTTCATAGATCATAAAAACTTCAAATATATTTTCTCACAACATGAGTTGAATAAGAGACAACGTCACTGGATGGAGTTAATCAAGGACTACAATTGTACAATTGTTATCATCTAGGGAAAACCAATGTAGTGGCAGATGCACTGAGTAGAAAATCCTCGTATCCACCCGTAGATATAGCACAATTAAATTCATTAGTGTGTTATAAATGGGACATGCTTGTCGCTTTGAGACAAATGAATGTGCAGTTAGAAGTATCTTTGCTAGCCGGATTGTTAGCTGAGATGTATGTGAAACCTACTCTGAAAGAACAGATTAAAGAGGAACAACAGGCTGATACTGTGATTCAGCAGATTCGGTCAGAGTTGGGCAGTGAGAAACATGATGATTTTCATGCGTTAGAGGATGGGATAGTCTGTTACCATGGTAGGATGGTAGTTTCTGATGCCAATAATTTAAGAAAGTTAGTTATGGAAGAATCTCACTCATCCATGTATGTAATGCATCCAGGGAGCAACAAAATGTATCATAACTTAAAAGATATGTATTGGTGGCCCAATTTGAAGATAGATGTAGCTGAGTTTGTTATGTAGTGTCCGGTGTGTCAGAAAGTTAAAGCAGAACACCAAAATCCTGTAAGAACGTTACAACCCTTACCTATATCTCAGTGGAAATGGGATCACGTGACGATGGACTTTGTGGTTGGTCTACCTAGGACAGCCAAAAGTCATGATTCCATTTGGGTGATAGTTGATAGGTTGACTAAGATAACACATTTTCTTCCTATCAAAACAACCTATACTGCTGAAAAACTTGCACAAATCTATATAGATGAGATAGTGCCATTGCATAGAGTTCCAGCTATGATTGTGTCTGATAGAGGTCCTCAGTTTACAAGTCATTTTTGGGAATGACTAAATAAAGCCATGGGTACTTAGTTAAAGTTTAGTACAACTTTTCACCCTTAGACAGATGGACTGTCTGAAAGGACTATACAGACTTTGGAAGACTTGCTTAGAGCATGTGTTCTTCAGTTTGTAGGAAGTTGGGACTTACACTTGAGATTAATAGAGTTTGCCTACAACAGTAGTTATCAAATTAGTATTGATATGGCACCATATGAAGCCTTATATGGTAGACATTGTAGATCTCCGTTATGCTAGTTTGAGACAGGAGAATACTAACTTTTGGGTCCGAAGTTAGTGCAACAAACAACTGAAAAGATTAAAGTCATACAACAACAGTTGAAGGATGCACAAGTTAGAGAGAATTCTTATGCTGATAAACGTCATAGACCTTTAGAGTTCCAAGTTGGAGACAAGGTGTATCTCAAGGTTTCTCCTTGGGAAGGTGCTCTCAGATTTGGGAAGAAGGGTAAGTTAGCTCCTAGATTTATGGGACCTTACCCAGTGACAACACAGATAGGAAAGGTAGCTTATAGGTTGGAATTGCCACCTGAACTAAATAGACTACATCCAGTGTTTCATGTGTCTATGCTAAGAAAGTGTCATCCTGATACAGAGATGGTGTTGCAACATGTAGAGGTTGAATTGAATGAAGATATATCCTATGTGGAAGGTCCAATGATGATTCTTGACAGAAGAGTCAAAAAGTTGAAGAAGAAAGACATAGTTCTTTAAAGTTCTCTGGAATCATCATGGTGTTGAAGAAGCCACATGGGATCTAGAGGAAGAGATGAAGAGGAAGTACCCTTCTCTTTTCTCTTGAGATTTCAGGGACAAAATACTTTTTAGGGATTGATAATTGTAACACCCCTGACCTGGGTTATGGCTTAACCCTAGAAGTTTTTCTTAAGTAAGTTACTTACAAACTTGTTCTTATCTTTTGAAAAGTAATTAAGATTGTTTGTGAAGTTTATTTTCAAGTTTGAGCTTATTTTCAAACTAATTGTGCATTATATGTTAGTTTGAGTGTAAAGTGCAATTTACCCAAGGTGAGGGGTTATATTGCAAAATTCCACATGATGAATGTACACTAAGTGTTCTAACATCATGAGAGAGAGAATGATACTAAGTGGTGGCTTGTGGAAAGCCTAAACTCTAAGTAAGAATTTGTTTGAATAATGCTAAGTGCTTTGTGCATAACTTATGGTACAAAATGTAATAAAGGGCTGACA
Organism: Alisma plantago-aquatica; assembly: GCA_963693085.1. Lineage (NCBI taxonomy): Eukaryota > Viridiplantae > Streptophyta > Magnoliopsida > Alismatales > Alismataceae > Alisma > Alisma plantago-aquatica. Next base: position 339,833,559 of record OY856414.1, read on the forward strand.
TGCAAATTACCATTTCTAGAGCGTCCTTAATCCTTCCTAGTATCATCTAGAGGAGAGATAAATAAGGAGACACTATGTTTCAATCATTTTGAAGTGGTATCACTCTATGTGATGAAAAGACTAAGGAAGAAGTATAGTTGAAATCTTTGTATGAGTTATATTAAGTGTAGACTTGATATAGGAGTCCCTATCATACAAGGAGCCATAGAGGAAGTCTCCTATCAGTTTGTTGACTCTTGGCTTTTCCCATGATGGGCTAAGAACTTCAAGGAAGTCATATGTATCAGTTTGCAACTTTTCTTTGGAAAAGGTTGTGTTGAATATAATAATAATGTGAGTGGAAGTGACTTGCCCTAGAAGATAACCAAAAGGACGAACCTTATCCTTTGCATTATCCTTAAGTTCTTATTTTTCATGGCAAGATAAAGATAGGATGCATGAAAATACATGTGTCAATCCATGCATGGCTATGTGGCACTTAGTAGCTTAAGGTAATGACACCTCTTACACTCTTTTTCATAAACCACAAGTATAAATACCCTTCTCTTCACGTATTAGTAGAATTTTCGGATCTTGTTACCATCTTTCCCTTAGATATCATACATACCACTTTGGTATCATGCATAAGCAAAGGAGTGTCGAGTTTATAGCTTGGTATCAGCTATAGAAGAAGGATATCGACCTAGCAAGGTGATATCGGCCATAGAAAGGGATATCGGCCACACGGAGTGAAGATATCGTGCAAGTGCTAAGGAACTCAAGTCATGGATCTTGGAGAAGCTCATCTTCAACCTTGGGAACATGAAGAGTTGGAGATTGAATCTTGGAAGTTTCTTTAGAGGTGGGTTATATAACTTGAACCCAACTATGTTATTATTCACCTTCAATATTGTCGAACTTGTTGGATTACTTTCAATTCGAGTTCTTATGATTAATTGATGTTCCTTTGAAGTTCCAATAAGTTATTACGACTGTTTTCCATGAATTGGAATAGCAAGACAAAGGTCTTGAGGTTGATGATGATGCCATCATCATAGTACAACCCGATATGGGGTTCAAGTACCTTAAACCCGATATGTAACCCAAGATAAAGAGTAACCCGATATAGTGGTGAATGATACCATATGAATGATATGAGTGTTATCTCATGGACAATAGGAGATTTGTCTACATGCACCTTATACACAATATAATATCAAGTCTATACCTCTTGCATGTAACTGATATGAAGTTGAAACCCTAGATGAGGAAGTGAAATCCGATATGCTTTTGAATCCGATACACCCTATCTTTTGTGTGAAGGAATTGTTGTGAAAGAGTTCAACCAAATATCTAGCTTCTCATGCAATTATATTATAGAACTGATCCTTGAAGGCATAAAGGGTTATGAACCTAATGGTCTACCCAACAGAGTAACCTGATATGTTACCCAATATGCCAACCCGATATACCAACCCAATATGGGAACTCGAAATGGCTATTAAAACGATACCATGATGAGGCATATACTCCATGCACGATATGGTGCACACCTTGTGCACGATGTGTTATCAAGTATACCATTATACCCGATATGAAGCCAAGCATCTAGCCCATACACGATATGAGGTTAACTTGAAATGATAAGAACTAAGTGATAGCCAACCCGAGATGGATACACGTTATCGTGTTAGTGGATACACCCTAACACGATATGATGATGTGGTTACACCACATGCCCGATATGGGTACACGATATGATGTGAAGGTTGTATCTCAAACACAATATGACAACATATATGCATCATGATGCTCGATATGGTAGGTATGCTTCAATCCAATGTATTTGACTAAGTGATATATGTTGCGTGTTATGTTAAATGCAACATTAAAAAGGTAATGAGTTTAATGTAATTTCATAATTATGAGCTAAGGTACCTTAAGAGGAGAATGGAGTCAACCTATTAAAAGTATGGTGGACTCAACATCCTTTTAATAAGTATATGTTGATACTCGAAGGATGAATGGAGTATGAATTAGGGCTTGATCTTTTATGATGTAATCTTGAAACCCTAATCGGTTGATGAAGGGAAACACTAACCCTAATTTAATGGGAAGAATGTGTTTCTTTTGCATAACATGGTTATGAAATGTATTCGATATTGCTGTTAGCAAGATATACTAACCATGAAGGTATAATAAGGTGATGTGCATAGCTAAGTAAGAGCTATGATATTTATTTGATATAGATTTAATGAGCTTTGTGAACTATGTCAATTAATACCTTGGTCTTATGACCTAAAGGTAATGGTTACCTTCTAAGTGGTGACAATACTTAGTGATGAATTGAGGGTTTAAATACCCACGCATGATGAGGATAAGAGATTGAGATCCTAAGTGATATATGTGTTCCAAAGATCATGAAAGTACTTGACAAACATATTTTATCCTTCTTTGTAGCATTTGATATAATTCTTACTTGCAACTTGATTGATGATAAAATATATTGTAATACACTTAACTAATCAAGTTAAATGTTATCATGTAGTTGCCCAAACCATAGATCCCTTCAGTGTCAAGATTTGCTGAATGGTGAAATGAATTTAACTCAGTATACATATTTTTGAATATGTAATCTTTATACTAGGATGCTCAATGGACTCCCCAACTAAACAAGGGTGCTCAGTGGACTCCCCAACTACACCAGGTTGCTCAGTGGACTTCCTGATGAAACTAAATCTGGGATTACTCTGTGGTCTTCCTGATAAAAATCTGGGAATGCTCAGTGGTCTTCTCCCGAAGAGTGGCTACAACTCTATAGTGAAGATGCCGCTATACCCCGACAAAGCTAATTGTAGTTGACACAAGATGTCCTACCAGTTATCTCGTACTGACTGAGACAGGTGAGGTCTTGACATCCGGCTCTACCACTGACCTTGTATGGTACCGATTTGAACTTAGTAGTGGTCGGTTGGAGCATGAGCGGTATACCTCATCTCCTCCTGGCATAAGTTTGAATGTGAAAATGTAATCAGTCGTGTAGCGTATTTGTTTAAATATCGAATATGAAAAACATTGGTTGATGCCTCATTACTTTTATACATCTTAGTATATAGATGTTATACATGTTCTTCATATTCCTTATAAAGTAAATAGATGTTTCATAATTCTGTTATGAATAGTTGAACTATCTTATCAATGTTAATGCTTTATACTAAAAATAAACCTACTTGCTTGCATAAAGTATCCTGTACTTAGTTTTATAGTGTTTTTTGTGATAATAATATTGTTGGCTAAGAGTTATATCTCTCGCTGGTACAATAGTATCACCCTATGGGATCCACAATTTTTTTAGGTGGACGTGGACAAGGAAGTAGAAACCAGACTACAAAGGAAGGACCATATAAGCAAGAACAATAGTAGTAGATCAGGTCGAGTATAATGTCTATCGTGTCTTGTAGATAGAAGTCCTATGTGTCTTCTCTGTACTCTCAGGTCCTTGGGAGATAGCTCTTAGTGGTTTTTATGTACGACTTGAGATTTTGGCTCGAATACCTCGAGGTTTTATGTTGCTGATGTATATGTTAAAATAAAGCAACTGTACTTGTTATCCTCGACATGAGATGTACTATATGAACAATGAAGTTTATAAAGTTTTGGTTCTTTCAGTATGAGTTTTCCTATAAAAGGATCTATGTGCAAAATGGTTTCAATTCTTAGTGATTTTTGGTTAATTCTGTTGCTTTTGATTATTCTACGATTATTACTGGTGATATATGTTATCGGGTCATCACAAGTACTTAGCATGTTGAGCAAATTCAGCTAAATGATATGATTCAATTGATAATGCATCTTAAACAAGCTAAGTAGTTACCATAAAGTAGTAGAACAATTAATACTTTAAGAAGGAACATGAAGAACATGTATAATTGTTATCAGCTAAACAGTACAAGATTAAGGCAAGGAAGTCATCCAATTTTATTTACATTTGACCCTAAGCAAATACACAACACGACTATGTTATGTCTTTTAATATTGCCCTCAGGATTTGAGTCATACCCACTCAAATCCAATTGACCACTACTAAGTCAAAATCGGTTCCATACAAGGTTAATGGAAGAGTTAGATTCCATGACCTCCCCAACACCTCTTGGTCAGTACAAGAGTAACAATGGCATATAGTCAAGTTGAAGGATTGGCTCACACATGGACATCCATACAAAATACCTAGCCTGCCTTGGTATAGGTCACGACGCTAGAAGAACAGGCTCACACATGGATATTCTTAAAAAAAGGATTGGCTCACGCATGGCCATCCATATAGCAAGGAGAACAGCTCACACATGGCCGTCTCAACAACTCGTAACCATGGACGTACGAAGATATTTGACTTGCACCCCCACATTAAAAAATATGTTCTCCAAGTTTCCCGTAGGAATGACTCATTTCACCATCCAGTACTAAGACTGACACTAGAATGGATCTATGTCACATGCCACCTACATGATTAGGGTTTCACTGTATTAGTTATGCCAATTGAGTGTCTTTTAGCATAAATCAAGTTACAACGTAAAAATACAAAACAAACTCTACAAAGATAAGGGAAAGTTTCAACTCCAGAAGATATAAAACATATAAGGTATGAACTAGTCACATCATCACCACATGATACTTGTAGCACTGTTGTTTACAAGGACATCACCAATGTCACACAGCCATACCAGGCTATCACCAATATCACATCACTATGGGATATCAATCCCTCCATCATATCACTAGAGGATATCACCTCACATTAGGCATCAAGCCTTTACCTCGTCATAGGACCCATCACATCAATATGATCTCATAATGTCTCATAAAGGCTTATAACCATCACCCTGTATCATATAATCATCACCATAGAATACACAAACCATGGAATTCATTTCACCTACAAGGTTAGGGGTTCATAAACAAGAGATAGAGAGAGATAGAACATCATAATGTGGTAACCACTCCAAATGAGACAAGCAAGCACATCATATTTTCCAACATTAGGGTTAGGGTTACATGTATAGCCTATTAGGGTTCCATGTCATGAATCAATCACCAAACCATAATTATATTATACCCCACTTTATTGAAGCATGTTAAGAATATAACAACATTAATTAAATATTATTAGAGCATTATGTCAATAGCACAAGGTATCAATATCATTACATGTACATGTGTAACCACATCTGAGAGACCCCTAACCTTGCTTAAAGTGTTGAACAAGCTTAATTATCATAATTGAATACTTAGAACCCTAATATAACATTGAGAAATTATTTGAAATCATAATACAAGCTTAAGTTTCAAGTTTGATCTGATTTGGAAACTGTTTGTGCAAGTTATGCAATTGTACGTACATTTTGGACTTTTATGCAATTTACCCAAATCTGAGGTTTAATTGAAATTTGTCACATCAATTATGTTTTTTAGATGTTATATTATCATTATTGAGCTTTTTGAGCCATGGGGATCCTAGTTGGACCTTGATTTGGTGGTGTTTTCTTCAATGGTATTTTAGGGTTTTTCCCTTTATGGATGAGCACCTTTAGGAGCTATCAACCAATGGTTTATTGATTTGGATTGGAAATTCAATAAATGATGCCTAAGCAGGTCTCCATGAATGTTGGGGCATATGCTTTCTGTAACGACCCACACTTTTGAGTGTCTAAAAGACCTTAAAGTCACAGATCGTTAATCATAATTTCCAGGATCAGATTCAAGAAATAATACAAAATAGTAAATAATTTCCATTAATGAACAAATATTTACATGTTTAGATAAAAAGCTCCTCTAAGGAGTTACATAACTTTTAAACAGAATTAACTTTTACATATGTGAAGATATACCATTAAGACTAAACCTTCATGATTAAACTGTAGTGTCTTCATCATCTTTAATTGTACCCCCATGTCCACGAATCAAGTATATCTGATACCTAAAATGCCGACAAACAAATACATTATCAGTATATTTCTATACTGGTACATGGATTCAAACAATAATCACAAGTACAGATATAAGCAAACATATTTATCTTGCACATAAGAATATAAACTTGTTTTTTATATTCTAACCCATATCTGGTCAACCACCTCAGGTGTAATCACTGTCCCTCTAGGGCTCGTATGCATTACCCTTAAGATCAGTCTAACCCAGGGTTCAGAATACTATTATTTACTTTACATGATACTCATATGCACTTTATAATTTGTAAGAACTAAATAAACAAGCAAGCAGTTTATTTGTCGTCCAATCTCATCGAGAAACATCGACAATCTCAGAATTCGATACATGTATTCATAAGCGTAACCACGTACCTTATGCCATCACAGAAACCATGCAGAACATCTTATGTACTTTAGGAATGCAATCCAAACATCCAATCAACCAAACACGTAATCAACAAGTATCTGAAATAAAGCATACTACGTGTGTGTCACCATGTATTCACATTACATTATTTACATCTAGATTCACTCCTAAACTAGGGTTTAGGGCTATCTTGTGTTTGGACTAAGGATTAGGATTACAAATCCTAACTCCTCACATTATGGTTTCTAGGATTGCAAATCTAGTTATGCATATTAGGTGAAACCCTAATCATCAACCTAAGCACATTAAACTATTCATGACATCTAGATTACATTATCAACATTATATCATAGCAAGATGTTGACATTGATTTTAACACCCTAAATAACATGAATAAGATTACTAATCTAGAATCATCCATTATTCATCATTATCAAGGTTTTACTGATTATACATGGCAAGATCAGGTATTAGCTCAACATATCCTAATCTACTCAATTAAGCATCATATTAAAGCAATTCTAGGTTTTCCTTTATACTAATCACATTAACATATGTGTTACACACACTTTTAGAATAGAAAGCTTAATAAGGTTCTGATAATATTTTATTTAGATTCCTCTCATTTTTCTAAGCAAGTTTCATATATTACTTGTCTAAATCTGATCATCCTCGCAATTTCTATAATTATTTCAAGTTATCATGTTTCTAACCAATAGAACATTGCCACGTTGGCATTAATACTAATTTGTTAACTCACCAGCAATTTGGCTCAGAAATCGGGGAAAAGACCACACGGCCCTTGGGTCTTGAACAAGCACATGGGGGCATGTGTGTCATTTACCCTTTTCCTTTTCTTCCTCCTCGCTAATCCGTTCTCTGCCCGACGCCCGTCCGCAGAGCAGATGCTGTGCACGGTAGCGCTCTCCGTCCTTCCTGACTTCGTCATCCTCCTCTTTGGGTGTGGTGCTTCCTCACGCTTCAAGCTCCTGTAGGTGTTGTGGTCGGCATAGAGAGCTCCTCCTATGATGGAGCTGAGTCAACCATCCTCCGTTCGCTGTTGCAGATCGTGACCAGATGCTTCGGCACCAAGAACACTGTCGTCTCGTAGCAGAGACGACCTCCTCCTCTGCCGCCCACCCTCGCATCCGATTACACACGCAGGGAGTCACTCGGGCTCAGAGCACCCTTGCTGCTGCCTCTTCTCTCCATAACGCCAAATAGGAAAGGTCTCGCAGCAGCGACCAACGATGCGCCAATACACCTGGCCCGTCTCCTCTCTTCTACTAGTGACCTTCCATCCAGCAGGATCCGTCACCGCACAATATAGGGCGGCTGCACTGCCACCCGGAGGGTAGGGCGGCACTTCCCGTCTCGGCCCTCTATGGGTCCATCCCCAGGTTTCCACATGTAGGTTCCTTGCCTAGAGACCTCACCATCATGGGCGTCCCTTGTTGCAGGCATGAAGGAATATAAAAGATGGACAATGGTATAATCTTCTCCTTGCTTCCTTGAGGGTAAGCATAAAGACGATGAGGAGGGGGGATGTTGTACCCGTAGGCTGGAGACCACCCTCCTTATATACACTATTCCAGGAACCCTTCCCCAATATTCCTCTTCGGGCTGGTTCCTTCGCAGACTTGCCCATGTCTCTTTCCTTTCCTATTACCCAAAATCCTCTCCATATGGAAACTCCTCAAAACCTGTTCCACTGATATTTCCTAAACAATGTTCATTGGGTTTTCTTTTATCTATGCTTCCTTCTTCTTCTAGGAAACTTACACATCGTTCCCTGAATTGGCTTCCAAGGAAAAGGTGAATAATCTTTTAATTAATTATCTAAGCCACAAATTATCTTAGATTATCCTAGAAATCCTTTCATTATCTTAACTTGTAATTATCCTTCAACATACCAAAAAGGCAACCCAAGGTAACACTATTTGGTGTCCCAACCATTGTGTTTCTAATAATGGAAAGATAAGTATTCTTTTAATTATCTAACACATTATTAGCTTTATTCTCCTTTGGAAAACATTTATCAATATCAAAAGTCATTACTATTTATTAATGCATGAATTCCGTTTATCTATTTGTCTTGTGCCAAAAGCACTTGTGCGACAAAGGCAATTAACATTACTATTCCACCAATAAAATCATTGAGGAATCATCAAATTAATTCATGCATCATATTTTATAGTTCAGTTTTTACCAAAATTTGAGGATATTACACTTGCGTAGTTGCTTGTATATCCTTAATAGTTTAAGGCCATGGACACATGGGGAGCTACTTGTACACCTCATGCTTCTTCTCTACCTTATCCTCCAAGCTTTATATATATATATATATATATATATCCTTAAGCTCCCAAATGAAACATTTTCTCTCTACCAATTCCCTTATTCTAAGAGCATCGTCCTTCTTTTGTTTTTCCATGGAGCTAGTGTCCAAGGAAGAACAAGGTGTGAATCTTCTTGGTGGAACGAAGCACCTAGGGTTTCGTTTTGCTTCCTTTAGGGTTTCTAAAGCTCCTTCTTGGGGATCTTGACCTAAAAAAGTAAGTATCCCCTTCTTTCCTCCATTTCTTTCTCTGTTATTATTCCTCCTACCTTCCTCCATGTCAAAACCTTGCTGTTCAATGGTAGAATTTGCTTTAGAACTCAAGAATCTACATTTCTTGCTTCTTCTTCTAGGGTTTTGCTTCTTTATGGAGAAATGTGCCTACATGGCCGAGTTCACATTTGAAACTTGGATTTTTTAACCTTATTTTCTCAAGCTTCTTGCTTCAAGAATATTTTCTTATTTGTAGAGGTGATTTTTATAACCTTATTCACTTATATTTCTTACTAAAAGCTCGTTAGTTCATGTTTATGCTTAAAAGTAATGATCTAAGCATAAAGAAACCATGCTTGTTTAGGGTTTCAAATTTTTATGGTGTTTCCTATTCTGTTACGGTTCTAAATGAACATGTAAATAGGTGTAAGTCCTTCCTAAGGTAGAAGATGATCTAGGACATGTTGGTAACACAACCGATGGTGTTAAGCACCTAACAATTGATGGTCCAAGATAGGGTTTTCAAGATTTTTCCTTCACTACCACATGACCCGATGGATATACCATGCAACAAATGATGGTGTTTCTAACTTGACAAATGATGGTGGTGACCAAGGTGTCAACTGATGGTCACCCATTAAATCAGGTTTGGTCTCAATTAGAATCTTAACCATCAACTACTAAGTATCCTAATGATGCTATCAATCAATGTTGAGATTATCTTAACATTTGATGGTGTTAAATGAATATCATGTTGTTCTAACAGCCGATGGTGACTTAATTATCACAAACAATGGTGGATCATGTCATCACCACCAATGGTGAGTCAAATCTTTAAATGTATCTTCAATTAAACCCTAAACCAATGGTTTCTTGGTTCAATTGATCTAATGGTTAGACTTATACTCAAATGGATGGTTTTAAAATATGAACATGATCCAATGGTTAGGATCTAAAACTTCTTAATCTAATGGTTTTGAATAATAGACGTGATCCAATGGTTTAGATTGGATTCTTCAACATCCAATGGTTTGTATTGAAACCTATAGTATTACATATGATTTATAATAATCTGATTTTGATGGTTTCCCTTATGTGATCAATTTAAGGAGCTTGATTGTTGAGATGATGGTTTGCTTTAAAGTACAACCAATGATGGGATTTAATCCCACAACCTATGTTGCCCCCTTTATGTTATTAAATAAGGGATGTTTAGGGTTTAATGCTAACTTATTCTAGGTCACAACTCGATGGATTTAGATATGGTTGGTTAAGGTCTTTACTTATGTAAATAACCAATGGTCTTACCTTTTCTACACCCAATGGTTCTAGAGGACGTTGTGGTATGGTGATATGGGTTGAATGATGATGGAACCATTTGAGGATTGCCTTTAATAAGGTAGTCTTACCTTTGCACTCATATGAATAGAATGGATAATAACCCTAATGTGATATAGCTTGTTACACTTAATTCTAATGAACTCAAGTGATGGTGATTAACTACGATCAATCTTCCTTATTGGAATAATAGAACAATGGAGTCTCTCTTGTTGTTATGGAACTCTAGTATACTATAACCTAATGGTTACATCTTGAGCTATGTGTGGATCCATACTTGAGAATGGTATGGAATGTGATGATGATGATGATGTGCCTTTATGCATCCAAGATTATATGGGGATGCTATGGGTTAAAGTTTGTGAATGAATATTGAACTATAACTTTAATGTAACCTACCTTGCTAAACCTAACCCTAATGTAAGAAGAAAATGGTGGTTAACCATGTTATCCTTTTTAGAATGATTAATATAATGATGGAACATCCTTCCTAATGATTGATTAAAACTCTAATGTGTTTACTGGTGGTCATCTTAGCTTCACGATCTATGTTACTTGTGCTAAACTTGTACATTATGTGTGATGATGACCAATTATACCCGACTTCCATATATGCTCTTAAATGCTAAGATATCTTGTAATATCATCTTGTGAACATCTTTTAGTTCTTTAATGCCAATTATGTTGAGCCTGTGAATTACATGTGTGATGATGTTTGTTAAGCCTTGCAATAAGACATAGAAAGATAATTATGAACTTGCAGGAAATGATATGATGGTCTTAATGACCCTTGGGAATGTTTGATCCCTAAATGAGGTGTAATCCTATTATGTTGGCAAGGGTTGATACCTTGCGATATTGTGCTAAGGATTTATATCCTGTGTTAGTATGATGACACGTTTAGTCTCATGAATGGCAAGAGAATAATATTGTGTAATGATGATGTGATGACTAGTATAGTCTCTTGATTGGCAAGTAAATACTTCCCTATGATTTTGAGATGGGAAATTATGTCTCATATGTTTTATATCTTTTAAATTTGTTATATAGCAATGTTTTCCAGAGATGAATTAGGGTTTGTATATCTACCTATTTGATGCAGCCTTAATTCACCCAATTGGAAATAACTAATAAAGTGAAATTCTAATCATGTAGTGCCCTATGTCGTAGAACCATTTCAACATCACAACTTGTTGGTGGTAAAATGAGTATTCCTAAGGGAAACTCGGAGTGCATACGTAACATGTTGAGTATGTGGTGACAACTTGGTACCCTAATATCAAGCAATTGAGGATGGTTGCGCTCATGCCTTGGATATTGTGATATTGTGATGTGTGAAAGGCAGCAATATAACTACTGGATGCCTCTTATATAACGTCCATGTGTGAGCCAGTTCTCTAGTGTTGTGACATGTACCAAGGGCAGACTAGTTGTGTTACACCCACATCCCACAATTATCACTAATCATGGGATTAGGGCATAAGTTTGAGGATTATACTTAATACAAAGTTAACTCCCAACTTTTTTCCCCTTTATTTCAAACTCTTTATTTTCTCACACTCAATCACATAAACAAACTTTACAAAGGAATTAAACCTTGACTAATCTGATATGATCTCAACATTAAAGATGCATATCTAAACATTCATTCTGTTTCTCACAATTCTATGTATATATGGCATGATTATCATATACATACTCCCTTATTAAGGAAACAAGGATAAACATCATCATTTACAACTCTCTCTCAACTCTATACAAGGACCTAGAGTGACAGGGACTGACTGAACTTAACTAATCTCATACTTAACTCATGTGGTAGATCTATGCTGATGCAATGACATCTTCAATCTATGAGTTATCCTTAAAAAATTGTGAGTAGAGGGGTGAGCCTACTCACTCAGTGAATGAGTACTTCAAAGAAATAATCTAAAGCACTGATATAATTATAGATATATTGTTTTATAACATATATCAATTATAAAAGTAGTAAGCTCTAAAAAGACTAATCATTCACAAACATAAATATGGAAGACCATGCTAGACATGTACAAGAGTGAATCAATATATGAGCATGTACCACAAAGAAAACTAATAAACCAGAAACATACAAAGAATAATTGAATAACAACACACATTTGGTTAACCTCTCATTCATCTTATAATGCATCAATAGTAATGTACAAATATCTAAACATTGTTCTCATTATTCTCTTTGAAATCTTTCATTAACCTTGACTTGACATGACTACTGAACTGACTACTACTATGTTGGCCAGCTAAACATAATCGACTAATCTGACTACTGTACTCTTTGTCTAAACTCAATTGAACTCAATTAACTTTTCTTTTTACTTTGACCCTAAACTCACTTGGATTGTACCATCCTAGAAAAAGCCATTGCTGCGTGACTTACCATACAAGTCTTAAGGTAAACCTGGGACCTTAAGACTATACTACTAACTACCTCAGTCTCTAGCGAGGTTGCCACATCTGTCCTAATGGAGGCTAAATAACATCCGTAAACTGTGGCCCCTTGTCTTGGGTACTCAGAAGGGGTGCCTCTAGGCTAAAAAGCCTCAACTCTACATAATGCAATTCCACTAGGGCTGACACACAAAATGGAGTAACTGCTAGAAGAAGTAGGTCCACAAGGGCTGCATTCTTCAACTGGTGGGTACCATCGGATCTCCAGTTCTTATTGGATACCCTTACTACTGAAATAGTACCACCAGGATCTCTGGTTATTGTTGGGTACTATGCTACTCAACTGAAGTACCACCGATATCCAATCAGTTGATGTTAGATACTCAGTTCCAGGCTATTTCTTCTTATATATGATAGTCCATAGCCTATTTCACCCATCCCAGTATAGACCTCCATGGAGGGTTTTACGATGTAGCATCTACTATTACTATTGTGGTTTTACTGACTACTTGACCTATTGGACTGAATTCACTGATAATACTTAGTTGAATGCATAACATATTGGTTACCCTTTTCTTAGGGTTTCTCATTTCTTAGATGCTTAACATACTGATTACCCTTCTCTTAGGGTTTCTCATTTCTCATGCACATAGAAGAATTCTCATATGTTCAAACAGATATCATGTCTAATGATATGAACATTTACATTCAACATTTCTCGTATTCACGCATAACATCAACAACATCCCTATATAGGGAAATGCCTTTTTATTTTCTTCAATTACCATAACAACTTATTCTTTTCATGTCAATTAACTTAGCTAGAGATTTTTGCATTGCAAATCAAAATGTCTATGCATATAAAATGATATTCAGCTAGAAACTCGAATTATCACATAACTCATTTCAATCAGTCATGCATATGAAACCCTGGTATGAATTTAACTAGGGTTTCCAAGCTATTCATTAAAATATAATGCATCAAGAATAACTTTAAATAAATGAATTTATAACAATAAAGAATCACATCAGTTGAATTCATGAAGCTATTCAAAAACTTCCAACTTTCCATTCATTTAGGGTTTCACCCTCTTTACTGATATATCAAGCAAACATTGATATCATAAAATGAAATACAAGATCTTATCTGACATATATGTACTACACATTTAGATTAAACAATCTTTTGTAACCAAGGAGATTCAACTAGACAAACTTCTTTATTCAATTATACAACAAATTTAGTCATAGTCGAAAACCCTAGATTTCACTATTTTCATATAAACTCTACAATTACTTTAGGAATTTTCATTTAGATAATTTGCATGCATTTCTAGTATGATTTAACAACTAGAATCCATCACAATAGAGAAATAATATATTCCATATCATCTTGCAAAAGCTAGGTTAAAAGGAAGTTTAGGGTTTGTAGTCACATTCAAAACAAGTAAGGATTATTGATCATTTAACTCATTTTTGTGCAATATACTATTTAAAGGAAGTACTCACTCACCCTAAGGTGTGAAAACACCTTTAAAATGTAGCTCATCTATGAAAATATTGAATTCATATCAAAACCCTAGCAGATCACCAGATTCTTCTTCCTTTCAACCCAGAAACCCTAGAAATGGGGGATTATGAAGAAAGAGTGAGAAAAGGAGAAGATTTGATACCATTTCAAATAAAATCATAGGAGGGATGGAATCTTGACATGTGAGAGAAGATTCACCATGAAAGGCTATGCAAAGAAGCTAAACTTACTTGATGTTGGTATGCCCATAGAGCAAGTCATATGATAATTGTAATGGGATACTTTGTAAATGATTTGAATAATAATAAAGGCAATTTCAAATCTATATGTTTAAACTATTTCTGAGATGATAGTGTAACATGATAGATGTCTAAAGAATTGTTTTACTCAATGACGTATGCTTTTGGGTTGAGGACCTAAACGATGAGATTATACGGATGTTAAGAGTATACATTCTTGTTTGGTCCCTAGTCGGTTGTTATTGTGGAAATAACCATAGACATCAATAACACTAAAGACTAGATTGTGTGTTGGTTGATGACAAAATCTCATTAGTCATGGTATAGTGATATCAAACCAAGCACATAGGTACTTGTTAGAGAACAAGGTACCAGACAGACCCACCGTGAGAGTGACACATGGAACCATGACTTGGTAGTCACAGTCAGCTCTCACAGTGATGGTGGTGAGTGTGATTCTTAGACCTGAAATGACTACACTCAACACATGTCGTTGGGTACACTTTGACATCATCAAACGTAGTCCTGAAACATGGGTTGTTATAAAGGTGATGATTGGGTGGCTTTGACACATGGGGCTTTTGAGGGGTGAGTGATAGATATGGGATTTGTCCCTCCTGAGGGAGTTTGATGTCCTTGGCCACTTGATGAGTAGGATTGAGAAAGGCATGCACATGCACGTGTGAATCAATATGTGATATTGATGTCACACACATCTCACCCAGTCTGCTCTGAGATCAAGGAAATGAATGAACGTTGACAGGATGACTGTTCCATGCCTCGAGTTCATTCAAGATATCAATGACAAAGGAATTATACATTCACTGTAACACCATTCACGGATTGTAGGATTGAAAGTTGTTCTCCAACTTTCTATTTCACTTGGGTAGCACTGATGTGTGACTAGGCACCACTCTTTGCTTGTGAAGTCATAAGTGTTATGGACTTTCACTGCCAACGTGAAATGGACCTGCAGGGTCACACACATAGGATTTAACCTGGAATAGGAGTTTGTCCACAAACATGTTTAGATTGATTACTAAAGGAGTTTAGTAGTTCAATTAAACAATCAATCAATTGATAGCTCAATATCATAGTGTTCAAGGTGTTGGACTGATTGATTAGAGTATCAGATTGATTGAAACTACGATTGACTGATTCTGTACAATCTGCACTCCCAACCGATCAGCTCATGTGATGAACCGATCGGCTGAGCTTGGTGAACCGATCAGCTCAACTGGTGAGTCGATCGGCTCATGGACAGGGTGAAGCGATTCGTTCAAGTGTTGAAACGATCGGTTCAAGTCCAACCGAGCAAGTTGGGAAAGTAAGATTGGTGAGAAATTTCCTTTCGTTTCACTTGCCCAATTTGATTGGAACAAGGATTGGTATTTGATACCAATTCAAAACAAAATAAGAAAAGTCAACCGGGAACTGGTCAGGACCACGAACTGACCGGTTCAGAAGTGAACCGACCGTTTCATGGGTCCCAGCCAATCAGTTGAGGTGTCAACCGATCGGCTCAGATCCCCAACCAACCGTTTCAGTTGTGAAACGATCGGTTCAGGTGATGCAATTGGTTGTTTTTGTGGAAAATCTCGAACCCTTCTACTCCTGCTTTAGTCCCGCATTGCCCAGGATAGAGAACCATGTCCCGTGACCCTCCTATATATATAGGGGAATTGGGGGCTTCTCAAAGTACAACCCAGTGCAACCAGTTTCTCTGTGAAGTTGTCGTTCTCTCTGGTTTTGGTAACTGAGAGAGCCCGAGCAAGTGCTACCCGATAAGGGAGGCACAACAAGGGAAAGACAACTACAGAAAGCGACTGGTGGTAGGAGAGTGTGTTGGCGACTAGTACGATGACAGGAGGGTGCGACTCCTTCCAATTCCTTGTGCGACAAGGAGATCGGAGTTCCAGGCAGTCCGTGTGAACGACTGCAGAGGCGGGAGACCTCTGTCACTTGGAGGACAACTGTCAATTTTGACAGTCCCGATGAGACTAGGAGTCTTCAGTCCCGGTGTGACCAGGAGCTGTACAGACACCGTCTAAGATTGGAGGTGAAGACCGCACAAGGCGTGAGGTACTGTCGCCGAGCAAGTCTCAGGACAAGGTATGCATCCACAAACCATCTTTCCTATTATATTGACGTTGACGTGATTCCTTTTGTTCTGGGTTTGAGGGAGAAATTTTTTGTTTTCGCTGCTTCTCTGCCTCCTCCAAAACCCAACACTTGATTTCATCATATCTCGGATAGACAAACCCTAGATCAGCAATTCCACCACTTTCTTCTCTCAAACCCTAACTCTCCCTCTCTCTCTAGGATTTTGTTTCTCTGGAATGAATCACAAAATATGAGATCTACTTGGGTTCTAGATTGCTCATATAGAGAAATTTAGGTGCTTGGGTAATTTACACATTAACCCCTCACCATACTTTTTCTTATTTCAGCAGATTTTTCTATTATCAAAAAGTTACTGTAATTCATTTATTTCAGAGGTCAAACGTCCTCCACAAATTATGAAAATTTATCATCATATCTAAAATTGTAATTTCATAGCTCTAGTATAAATTTCATATCATTTGGAGTTACTAATAAATAATTAAAAATCAAACACTACACTACTAAACAACACTTTGTTAGCATTTTTGTTGAAGTATAGTTCAACTGAGAACCACATTCAAAGAACACCCAAATATTCTGAATTTTTTCTACAATATGCATGATTGGGTTATTCATATCATATCCAAAATTCAATTAAATTTAAATTCATAGAAAATATGAAAAATCATTTACCACAATGCTATCCTGATCTAATTCCATATTCATGTACTATCGAAACCCTAATTTTTGCCGATTAGGGTTTACATTTCTCAAACCCTAATTCTTCAAACTAAAATTATAATTAGAGTTTCTTATTAGGTTTGAAACATCAAAATTGAGCTATTATCATTAATCAAGTCTAAACAATGTTCAATCTAATCAAGCATGTAATCATTCACAATTTACCAATTAAGCACAAATGTGGTCATCACAATTCTCACCCCCTTAAAAAGTTTCGTCCCCGAAACATAAATATGCAAACAAAGTATATTCAAAGTTTCTTTTAAACTTTTGAAATGTTATGTGTCACTATAGTCTTGTATTTCATATTTGAATGTTATTTTCAACATTGAATCTTTTGTTTCTCTTCTAATCTCAACATATTTTAAGCAAGACTTCTCAACGATAGCTGATTTTTTTTGTCACAATCAGTGCTAGGAAAGAGATAGATAAACAACTTTTTTTGCCATACCCTATTGAGATGTTACCTCGGTACTGGTAATCTGATCCCACTATCTTAATTCATACACATCAATTTGTACTTATTTTTCTACATCACATCAGAGTTATTAAAGACAATTCACCTTTCAATTTTGAATTTCACTATTTTGCCACTCTAATAGAAAAGAACTCATGAATTGCAAGACTAGAAGTAACAACAATTGTATAAAACTGAGTCAAACTACTGATATGAATGATTGAAACCATAAAACTCATTCAAGTTTAGTATATTGCTCGCACATGTACAATTGAAGTCATATGTAAAGCAAATTTTCATCTCTTGATATGCCTTCATCTCTTGATATGTAAAACAAATTCACATATTGCTAAAAGCCATTTGTTTTCTCTGATTTCTCTAGTTATGCATTACAACTTCTTGTTACTTATGTTTCTCATTCTGATCATCTAGAATAAACATCCCTAACATAACATTCAAGGTAAGAATATATTATTCATCATTCTTGCTACCACTACAAAAATTTTATTTTAGGTTACACTTTACTCGTGTTGCACTTCTCCTTTTGTTCAAATCACACTTCTTATATTTCAAATCTAACTCTTATCCTTCTTTCATACTCATTTCTATATTATTTATCTATCCTTCACATTTGCAACCTTTAAAACCATGAATACTATAACTGCTATTTTCTTCTCATATTGATGATCTCAGGATTATATTTTATAGAGATGTTCATGCTCAAGGTCAAATCAGTTTTGACATACCTTTAACTCTTAGAACCCTAAACTATCTAGGGTTTGATCCTTATCAATAACGTGATGTTATTGTTACATTATTTTACTCTCTTATTTTGATATGCAAACCTTATCTCTCTTGAGGTTTACTAAAGTCTTCCTTGTGTTTACCACTTGAATTTTCTTTATCTTACTTGACCATTTTGATAGATTACTTTCTTGATCTATCCCACTAGGGTTTCATCATCATATTATGTGTCATTAGTATATTCAATAGATGTGTCTCTCATGATGGTTATGTATCATTCATGATTTATTTACTTATAACTTCATCCCATATTACACTCACTAAGGAGGATACAGAAGAGAAGCTTAATTTGAGACATAGAATTATAATCTTTGAGTATTAACTTAACACAATTCTCATATTAGTCATCATCAAGGAGACTAGACTATTTCACATTTCCTCACATCTCACAATCTCTCTCTTTTATCATCTATATTACTCCCTCATGTTTCAGCCCCTTGTTTATTTTCCATCATCGGCTACCTATTTACTACTCTTCCCTATGCCATTATTTACTTTTACTTATTTCTTATGATCATGTTTCTCACTCTTATATATGATTCCATATTTCATGCCATATAATTTTTTTATCATCCTTTTACTTTTATCTAGTTGAAATTATAATTCAACATCCTCCCTACTAGCTTCACCTTATGCATAATACATTACATATCCTTCATTTCGAATCAAACATATCATGCGGGGTCAACCATAGCTTCCTTTTCAATCAAGCTTTTATGTTCTGAATACAATTTACCTTTATATGAGTTGTTCATTTATTTAGCTGCACCTTTGTTCTTCTTTTAAGATCTAGTTCCATTTCATCACTAGGAACCTATTGAACACACTTGATGTCAACTAGGTTGCTACTAAATAGAGACATTGAATCAAAAGCTAGTAAGGATGAATACTTTAAACTTTATGATAAAAGTACACATTCCATGCTCCTCGTTATATCATGTAACCCTTCTTTCTAAATCAAACTCATCATTTCCATCATTTTCTTTCTTTTTTTGTTTCATCTTTTTTTCCTAGTCTTATAATTTACATGTTTATCTAGTTCTCTTCACTTTCATTTTTTTGAACTTCACTTCTATGTACTTATTGCATACTTAACTCTTTTCTCCTATTTTCCTTTAGTTGTAGAGTACATAAGTACAATTTACTTGATTATATGATCCATTCATTCTAATTGATTATTTATATCTTGGATTTCCATGTAGTTTTCTCTTATCTTTCCTTGATTTCAGATTGGATAAAGAGCCACAATTAGTTATGTAGTTCAGTTCTCTTTATCCATCCTTTCTTCTTCATTTTGTATGTTACATACTAATGTATGCCTTGTATCTATATCCCTCTCTCTTCATTCCCTACTTAGGGTTTCTTATCTGAGGCCCCAAAGTTGGATCTCAGATATCAATTCCAATTGATTCTTAACTATTGTAATCTTTCCCTTATATTTTAACATCTTAGTGTATGTACATTCTCACTATGATGTGGGTCTTATTTATCCAGAGTCTACTCTTATTATATTATTAATAGGAGTCATTAGATCCCAGTAACACATCCTACCATCTAGACCAGGTCAAACCTGTAGTCCTGAAGCCAAGAGCTACTCAGGATTAACTAACTTCTATATATCTCAAACATATAGAAAGAATATCCACTCAGGGTAAATTCATTTAAAGACAACTTCTGGTATGATTGATACAAAGAATGTAAACAATAATTGAATTAACTTCATATTGTACACGAATCTTAAAGGAGCACATATATTTCTAAGAATTGAATATTCAAATTCAAATATATAAGAGAATTTCCATTGATATCCAATCAAAGAAACAATATAAAACAAGAGTTACCTCGCATTCTATTCTTATGCCATTCATTTCTTTCCGGTCTTCTATCCCTAATATTTCTAGGGTTTCTCTCTATCCCATCCTTCCTCTGCATACCTAGCCAGGGCATCTAGAGAAGAATAGATAGAGTATCTTGATATCGGTCAACCTAAGAAATCATATACCAGGCCATGGTATCTAAATACTTAGACCTCCCAGAGCTATAGACACATCACCTCCTAATTGCCACACTTATAACTCTGACTTTCTATCCTAATGGTCCCTAACAACTCAGCCTAAGCTTGGATACCAAGTTGTTACACCCACATCCCACAATTATCACTAATCATGATATTAGGGCATAAGTTTGAGGAATATACTTAATACAAAGTTAACTCCCAACTTTTTTTCCTTTATTTCAAACTCTTTACTTTCTCGCATTCAATC
The DNA here is from genome assembly GCA_963693085.1 of Alisma plantago-aquatica. NCBI lineage: Eukaryota > Viridiplantae > Streptophyta > Magnoliopsida > Alismatales > Alismataceae > Alisma > Alisma plantago-aquatica. The sequence continues at coordinate 339,854,344 of OY856414.1, forward strand.
ACATAAACAAACTTTACAAAGGAACTAAACCTTGATTACTCTAATATGATCTCAACATTAAAGATACATATCTAAACATTCATTCTGTTTCTCACAATTCTATGTACATATGACATGATAATCATATACATACTCTCTTATTAAGGAAACAAGGATAAACATCATCATTTACAACTCTCTCTCAACTCTATACAAGGACCTAGAGTGACAGGGACTGACTGAACTTAACTAATCTCATACTTAACTCCTGTGATAGATCTATGCTGATGCAATGACATCTTCAGTCTATGAGTTATCCCTAAAAAATTTGTGAGTAGAGAGGTGAGCCTACTCGCTCAGTGAATGAGTACTTCAAAGAAATAATCTAAAGCACTGATATAATTATAGATATACTATTTTGCAATTGATATCAATTATAACAGCAGTAAGCTCTAAAGAGACTAATCATTCACAAACATAAATATGGTAGAACACTCTAGACATCTACAAGAGTGAATCAATATATGAACATGATTGAATAACCACAAAGAAAACTAATAATCCAAAAACATACAAAGAATAATTTAATAACTGCACAAACTTGGTTAACGTCTCATTCATCTTATAATGCATCAGTAGTAATATACAAATATTTAAATATTTTTCTCATTATTCTCTTTGTAATCATTCATTAACCCTGACTTGACCTGACTATTGAACTGACTACTAGTATGTTGGCCAATTAAACATAACCGACTGATCTGACTACTGTACTCTTTATCTGAACTCAATTGAACTCAATTAACTTTTCTTTTTTACTTTGCCCCTGAACTCACTTGGATTGTACCATCCAAGCAAAAGCCACTACTGCATGACTTATCGTACAAGTCTTAAGGTAAACTCAGTACCTTAAGACTACTACTAACTACCTCGGTCTGCAGTGAGGTTGCCATGTCTGGCCTAACGATGGCTAAACAACATCCGTAAATGGTGGCCCCTTGTCCTGGGTACTCAGGAGGGGTGCCTCTAGGCTAAAGAGCCTCAACTCTATGTAATGCGGTTCCACTAGGGCTGACACACAAAACGGAGTAACTGCCATAAGAAGTAGATCCACAAGGGATGTATACTTCAACTGGTGGGTACCACTGGATCTCCAGTTCTCATTGGATACCCCTACTACTAAAATAGTACTACCAGGATCTCTGGTTATTGTTGGGTACTCTGCTACTCAACTGAAGTACCACCAATATCCAACCGGTTGATGTTAGATACTCAGTTCTAGACTACTTCTTCCTATATCTGATAGTCCATAGTCTATTTTGCCCATCCTGATACAGACCTCCAAGGAGGGTTCTACGGTGTTCAGGGCATGTACTAATACTTTTGTAGTTTTACTGACTACTTGAGCTATTGGACTGAATTCACTGATAATACTTAGTTGAATGCATAATATATTGGTTACCCTTTTCTTATGGTTTCTCATTTCCTAGATGCTTAACATACTGATTACCCTTCTCTCAGGGTTTCACATTTCTCATGCTCATAGAAGAATTCTCATATGTTCAAACAGATATCATGTCTAATGATATAAACATTTACATTCAACATTTCTCATATTCACGAATGACATCAACAACATCCCTATCTAGGGAAATGCGTTTTTTAATTTCTTAAATTACCATAACAACTTATACATTTCATGTCAATTAACTTAGCTAGAGAGTTTTGCATCAAAAATCAAAATGTGTATGCATATAAAATGATATTCAGCTAGAAACTCGAATTATCATATAACTCATTTCAATCAGTCATGCATATGAAACCCTGGTATGAATTTAACTAGGATTTCCAAGCTATTCATGAAAATATCATGCATTAAGAATAACTTTAAATAAATGAATTTATAACAATAAATAATCACATCAGTTGAATTCATGAATCTATTCACAAACTTCCAAATTTCCATTCATTTAGGGTTTCACCCTCTTTACTGATATATCAAGCAAACATTGATATCATAAAATGAAATGTGAGATCTTATATGACATATATGTACTGCACACTCAGATTAAACAATCTTTTGTGACCAAGGAGATTCAACTAGACAAACTTCTTTATTCAATTATACAACAAATTTAGTCATAGTCGAAAATCCTAGATTTCACTATTTTCATATAAACTCTACAATTACTTTAGGAATTCTCATTTACATAATTTGTATGTATTTCTAGTATGATTTATCAACTGGAATCCATCACAACAGATAAATAATATATTCCATATCATCTTGTAAAAGCTAGGTCAAAAGGCAATTTAGGGTTTGTAGTCGCATACAAAACAAGTAAAGAGTATTGATCATTTAACTTATTTTCATGCAATGTACTATTTAAAGGAAGTACCCACTCATCCTAAGGTGTGACAACACCTTAAAAATGCATCTCATCTATGAAAATCTGGAATTCATATCAATACCCTAGCAAATCACCAGATTCTTCTTCCTTTCAAACCGGAAACCCTAGAAATGAGGAATTATGAAGAAAGAGTGAGAAAAGGGGAAGATTTGATACCATTTTGAAACAAATCAGAGGAGGGACGGAATATTGACATGTGAGAGAAGATACACCATGAAAGGCTATGCAAAGAAGCTAAACTTACTTGATTTCATCATATCTCGGATAGAGAAACCCTAGATCAACAATTCCACCACTTTCTCCTCTCAAACCCTAACTCTCCCTCTCTCTAAGATTTCATTTCTTTGGAATGGATCACGAAATATGCGAGCTACTTGGGTGATATCTTGCTCATATAGAGCAATTTAGGTGTTTGGGTAATTTACACATTAACCCCTCACTATACTTTTTCTTATTTCAACATATTTTTCTGTTATAAAAAAAGTTACTGTAATTCATTTATTTAAGGGGTCAAAAATCCTCCAAAAATTATGAAAATTTGCATCATTTCTGAAATGTAATTTCATAGCTCTATTATAAATTTTAGATCTTTTGGAGTTACCAATAAATAACTGAAAATCAAACACTACGTTATTAAACAACACTCTGTCATCATTTCGGTTGAAATATAGTTCAATTGAGAACCACATTCAAAGAACACCCAAATATTCTGAAATTTTTCTCCAATATGCATGATTGAGTTATTAATATCATATCCAAAATTCAATTAAATAGAAAATTTGTAGAAAATATGAAAACTCATTTACCACACTGCTATCCTGATTAAATTCTATATTCATGTACTATCAAAACCCTAATTTTTGCCGATTAGGGTTTACATTTCTCAAATCCTAATTCTTCAAACTAAAATCATAATTAGAGTTTCTTCTTAGGTTTGAAACATCAAAAGTGAGCTACTATCATTAATCAAGTCTAAACTATGTTCAATCTAATCAAGCATGTAATCATTCAGGTAAACCCTAGTTTACCAATTAAGCTCAAATGTGGTTATTACAAGTTGTTAGCAACTTGATTATATGTCATTGTAGTGGCAACATTGACTGATATGTCACTACCTTTTTGGCCTATACTAATCGGGTAGAGGAGAGATATTAGGATACTGACACTCCTAGATCTTATACGGAACTACCTTCACAGGGGTCAGTTGGTCTTTGGATGGTACGATTCAAATTCCCCATGGCATAATAAAAGATGTAGTACAATTGTGTAGCATATCTATTTAGGGTTATACACAACACTTCATATTGGATGATAACCCTTGTTTTCTTTCCTTACATATATATAATAGATATGCTTATGTTTTAGATGTGCTAATGTTGTAAACATGCTTATGTTGTTAGATAGACAGACAACTGATAGTTCATATCATGCTACTAGCTATGTCTAATACTTCTAGCCATGCCTCTGTAACTAAAAATGCTTAAACTGCTAAATATGCTTATGTAGTTAGTTGTGGTTATGATGTTAGGTCTACTTATGATGTATATTTGTTCACTTTATTAAACATGACAATATTGATATCAATGTTATGCTACTAGACACATTCATGATGTTACAGATGCTTATGCTACTAGTTTGCTTGTGCTGTTAGCATGGCATATGATGATTGCCCAACTAACAATGATGATTGTTATAGATGCAATATTATGAAACCTGAGTAGATATCTGATAGAAGAAAAGGATATTTCTATTACCTATATATACATTGTAATTATACTTATTGCTAAGCTTAAGTTCTTAATCTCTTTAGCATGCTTGAACTGTTCAATCTGCTCAATTTATTATTAAATACTTCAACTGCTCAGTTTATTTACTTTGGAATAATCCGTTGTAATCAATATCTGTTGGAGAGAGTTATATCTGGACTGGGTCTCACCTCATGGGTCACCACATCTTTTTAGATGATGAACAACAGCGGAAGCAAAACCATAGCAACAAAGAGACTCTATGATGATGAACCCTAGAGATGGTAGTTTAGTTGTCTAATGTGTCCTAGAGTCGTCCCTGTACTCTCAGATCTGGGTGAAAAGTTTTTATATGATGTTTTGATTTAATCGAGATTTTGATAGCATGTTGATGCTTGTATATGTGAAATATGCATATAGTGTTCCTTTGTAAAGTTTATGTTGTAGCTGAGGCTACATGGAAATTGTAAAGGATATTGAGGATTATGCAAATGTTCCTAAGCAGTTGGGAAATGTTGAAATTAGTTTTAGTTTACCCTATTTTCTGGGTTTGTATTTAATTAATGAGCAATCATGTTTTGTGTTGTGAGTAATCTCATTTAGTGTAATGGGTTCTCACAATATCACTATTTTATGCAATTGTAGAAACCATGTATCATATATGTATATGTGTGTCGACCATCCTTCATTCATGTGTCATGACCAAGCTCAAGACATGTGTATGGACCACCTATAAAACAAGGGTCACGACCGTGACAAAACCAAGTGTCTCGACAAGCATTCAACATGGTGTCTCGACCATCAACAAACATGGGTCACGGCCAACCTATGGTTAGGGTTTTGACCATCACCCAAGGCACATGTCCCGAACAGGACTAAACCATGTGTCCCGACCAAACTAGAGCATGTCTGGACCGGGACAAAACCAAGAGTCATGACCAAAATCAAAGTATCAAACATGTTACAACCAACAACAAAGCATGTCTTGACCGAAACATCAATCTACACATATGTCTCAACCCAAACCAACACAAAGGTGTCTCGACCCAAACCAACAAATGGTCATGACTACAACATCAAGGAAGACATATATGTTGACAGAAATAGGTGTTAGAGTCTAGGAAAACCAAGCATCACTTTGCTCAAAACCCATGTATTCATGAGCATCAAACCCTAGAATAATACCATGAAGATCAACAACTGAAACCACATAAGGAGAGAGAAAAATGAACCTCAACACATATGGAAACCACTCAAACTTGAAGGAAAACATGTTGACCAAAAATTTTGCATGGTGATAAAACCAAAGTTCATGGTGCATGTAGAATCATCATCAACAATATGGAAATCTCCATGTAATGGACACCAAAACCTTGACATTTGAATTGAACATAAATCTTCAAGAAACCAACTAGGTGGAAGAAGGCCAAGCTTCAACCTCAAGGTATCCAACTTCAAACCTCAAGAAAATGCAAGGATAAACCAAAGCATGATGATGAAACCAAGAATCATGTTGCATGTATCAAAATCACCACATCCAACCCATACCAAGTCAGACACAAGAATTTAGGGTTTAAGAAAGAGAGTAATCTACAAGAGAATACTTCAAAGTCTTAAACCCTAAATCATGATAACTTCACCTAACATATTATAATGGAATTTAGAGATCAAATATAATATCATCACGGCCGAAACAGAAGATAAAAATAAAAAAAAACCATCGTCAAGGAGGAAAACATCCCATAAAAACAGTCACCAAAAACCCTAAAACATGTACTATGGAAATCCTCATGGAGAACCTCATTTAAGAGAGAGATAAACTCACATTCAACACCTCTAAAATAGAACCTAAAATCCATGTTACACTAAGGTACATGAATCTTATGCATGTGATCAAAACCAAGATCAAATGATAAGAGGGAACCATCCATCTCAGCACCATCTCAAAATCGGGTACCATAAATTAGGGTTTCAGATTCTAAGCAAACCAAGCATAACAACCAGCATCATTCAATCTCTAAGACATTATATCATTAGCTAGCATGTTAGGATGATGATTTATAGAGAGAAATAGTAACACGCATGTAAAGAAAAATGCAATAATAGAGAAGGTAGAGTGTTATATAACCCACCTTAAGAGAAGGAACATGCTCCAAGCTCTCGATCATCAAGGAGAAAGATGAAACTCCACAAAAAGCTCAACTCTTGACCACAAGATTAATTCAAGAAGAACAATACACTAAGGTCAAAGATAGATCAAGAAAAGAGGGTAGGAAACCCTAGTCCAAACCAAAATAAGAAAGAGAAGAAAACTTCCTCACACTTGGGTACCACCTTGCCAAAACATGGTCTCCGACCCTTGTGATGAGGAGTTTTCTATCAATATGGCAACCATGGATAGTCCACAGTCTAAGGCCAAGAAAGGAGAGGAAGGAAGGTAGAAGATCCAAGAAAAATGCCATCAAGGAAAGGCATACACTTACCAAGGTGAAAATGACCAAGAGTCACCACAAGCACCAAGGGAAGTTGGTCAGCCACCCAAGCTTCAAGGTCAGCTCTCTCCAAGCTCCCCAAGCTAGCAAACTTGAACACAAGAAGGGAGGAAAGAAATAAGGCCAAAAGGTTCACCCACAAGGATAATAAAGAGATTATATACTCAAGGAGGAGAGAAGTAAGGAGGGGTGAGGTGTCAATACCCAACGACACCAAAGGGACACTTCACCATCAAGAAAATAGCCATGCAACCACTCTATGCATGCCTGCAACCTATGGTGATACAACTAATGCTGGGTATTGACCTCTTTAGGTACCCAACACATTGGTTTTGGTCAAGACACATCAAGGGGTCGAGACAACACCAAAGCAACTTGTCTAGGTCGAAACAAAAGATCACCAAACACACAAGGCCGAGACACACCACAAGGAGACAACCCACCTCAACCAAACCACCCCAAGACCATCATGGTCGAAAAAAAAACCATCTAGAGGGGGTGTTTTGGTTGATACACTCACAAGGCACACATAAAGGTTGAGACAAAGATCGCGACACTCAACCATGGTCAACATGGTTGACACCAAACCAAACCCTAAAAACCCTAATCACTTCTAGAGATGTCACCACTCGTCTAAGGCCCAACCAAAGCGTCCAAAAGCATCACACTTTCTCTCATGATGCCAAGAAAGAGAAGGTACACTCTGTATGTGGAAAATTGCAAGATAACCCTCACAGTTGGGTAAATTGCAATTTGACCCAAAACAAGCACATAAAGTACAAACACTATCCAAACAAACTCAAACTAGAAACTTAAGCTCTAAAAGCATCTCAAAGGATTAGAGAAAGGTTATAAACATTTTATTTAAGCAAATCAAGCATAATAAAGCACTAAGCTAGGTGAGAGGCCTTACAATAACCCTCAACCAACGATTATTACTACAATAAGATATAACATTATTAAGCAAGATGAGCAGATTCAGCTAAATGAATAATTTAAACTGATTACACAAGTTAGATATATGTAACAAATATAGCAGATAAGCAGGTCATCATATACTTTTAGAAGGAACATAAATAAGTTGTATGACACTTGTTTCTCTTAACACATTATATAACAAATAAGCAGTAATAAAAATAAGGAAATGGTAAACATCCAATGTGAATGGTGTTTCACCCTAAGTAGATATCCTGCATGGCTATATTACATCTTTTAATTATTTTCCTGAGGATTTGAGTCGTAGCACCCAAATCCAATTGACCACTGCTAAATTGAAATCAATTCCATAAAAGATCTAGGAAGAGTCAAACTCCAAGATCTTCTCCGTACTACTCAATTAGTATGAGTCTGCACTGCCATGACATATCAATCAAACTACCACCAACGATATATAGTCAAGATGAAAACACCTATCCCCCCTTAGTAGAGGTGACGACACTAGAAGCTAGGGTACCCAAACCCAATCACTGAGGTACAACCACAGTTGTCCTCCAAATCACATCACATATATAATCATCAAGACACAACTGCAACCCTTCTCAAACTAAGGTCTAGGAATGACTAAATACATCCTCCTTAAAACACCTGGGATCTGGATGACATTGATGTACTCTCCAAGCACCCCACATACTCAAAAGTATGCGCTCCAAGTTTTCTAAGAATACTCATTTCACCATCCAACAATTTCTGACACTAAGATGGATATATGGCCAGGGTAACTACATGATTAGGGTTCCACTTGATTAGTTAAGACAATTAGGTGTCTTTCAATTGCATCAATCAAGTTACAATCAAACCCTAAACTAATTCTACAACAAAAAGGTAAGTTACTACTTCAAAAGATATAAAATGTATAAAGCTTAAAGCCGATTACATCACTACATAATATTGTCTCACTGTCATACATAAGGCATTACCATTATTACCTCACCATGGAATACCAATCCCTTATCACATCACCAAAGGTATCACCTCAATAGAGTACAAAGCCATACCAAGGTCATAAGACCATTCACATAGTTCCTTGCAAGAACATCGTTATCTCTCCATGCTTCATCAAGGCTCATAATCACCACACATGTATCTCATAAATGATGCTCGTGTAATTAGCAAATTAGAGTTACAGCATTAGGAGAGAGAAAGTACTTCATCAACTTGCGAATTAATCAAACAAGCTAACCATTAACACTATGTACTCAAATTGGGGTTAGGTTTCAACATTGTAACTGAATTAGGGTTTCAAAACAACAATTATCATTGAACCTTAGATATCATGATCTCTAACATTCTTAGCACATATAATGTCAACTATCATCATCATTAGGTAACAACTCAAAGTCAACATGTGTTCAAAGACTCTCATCAATTGAAGGAAACCTAGGTCACATACTTATGTGACCGAAGAGAAACAAAGACAACACAATCAAAGGAAAATCATTACCCTAGTGACCGAAGAGAAAGAATCACACCTTTGATAGAAGATATTAGGATCACACCTTCAATCAAAGAGATTAGGTCGAAGAGAAACCTTGTGACTCTATACAACCATACACTCTCATCCAGCGAAGAGAAGTTCAACCATCAACATTCTCAAGAATCCAAAACCTTGCGACTGAAGAAAACATGGTCATCTCTTTGACCACACAAATAATCCATCCTTAGTGACCCAAGAGGCATCCAAAACTCAATGACCACACAAGGCACCACTTGAAGCCATCAAGACAGAGAAAAACACTAAGATCACAAGATCAACATACTGATTAATAGTATGAAACCAAAACCCATAAAGGAGTGAGGTGCATTAAGGAAAACATCATCCAAAACTATAGAATTCGATCATCAACATTAAGGAAAAATAAACTATGATTCAAGGAAGAGATAAGTAAAATTTCAATCATCAAAAGTATCCAAAACCTCCATCAGCAAAAAAGAAAACAAAACCATGATCATGAGGAGAAAACCAATCATTTAACATGTGCATGTAAGAACCAACATCTCCACCATCAACAAAATTTCGGTTACAAGAATTAGGGTTAAAGAAAAAGAGTTCATCTATACAAGATCACCACATAATCATAAACCCTAGTTCAAGATGTCATCATCATACAACTTAAATCCACAACTTAGAGATAGAATAATTGCATGAAAGGTTAGGTGTAACAATAATTGAGGAGAAAGTTTTATAACTCACGTTGATTGTGAATAACAACTCCAAAAGCAATATAGTCCAAGGAAAGAGAGGAAAACCAAAGCTTTATCACCACCTCACGGTCAAGTTAGCATCAGCTCAAAGAGGGAAAAAAACCATAGGTTAAAGGTACACAAGGAAGAGGGAAAACCTTAGGTCAAAAAGATAGGGAAGAGAGGTGATGTTCAACTTAAATTTAGGCACTACCATAGAGAACCATGAATTCAACCAAGAGAGAGAGAATCTCTTCAATAAGCACCACCATGGAAACCCATGGATTTATCCAAGAGAAAGAAAGAGAGATATGGTTGCAAGAAAACAAAATCAAGATAGCTAGATCACTTAACAAGGTCAAAGGTCACCAAAGGATCACCAAAGAAGAGTTGCTCCAAAACCTTAGCTCAACACATGCAAGCGTTCGGTCACAGCTCCAAGGCTGAGCACCTCCTTCTCCACCAAGAATGCAAGGGAAGAGATCCAAGGAGAAGAGAGAAATAAGAGAGAGTAAAAGGATCACTTGCATGAAAAGAGAGGGTTATAAATACCCAAGGGTAGAGAGAGATAAATGAGGTTAGGTGTCATGCACATAAGTGCCACTTGTGCACCACACATCATCCATGCAAGCACTAAGATCATACATGCAACCAAAGTCATTAAAACCAAGGACATACATCTACCTACTTGTCTAGGAAAACCTATCGGTCGCATGGATTCTCTACAACTAAAACACACCAAAACCACTCAGTCCCATAACATCCAAAACCCTAGATCTTCATCGACCAAAGAGAGAGGGAAAATGTTTTTAGACTACAGAGAACACATGGAACACTTCAAAACCTCTTTGATGGCAGATACATGATCAAGGAACATCAAGGTGGTCACTGAAAAAAACTCAATAGTCAACACACATGTTAACCACCAAACTAGGGCATCCAAGAAACCCTACAAACATCAACACTCAAGATGTCACCACATCTCTCCTCATCAAACCAAGGTACCACAAAGTTCCCAAGGGAACCAATCTCTCCAACATGATTACAAAACATGTGAGGCACATCAAGCATGTGAAAAATTTCAAGATAAATACTAAACATGGGTAAATTGCAATTAGGTCCAAAAAAGCACATAAAGTCATAACTAGCTCAAACAACATTCAAACTGGTCCAAACTGAAAACATAAACATGTCACATGTTATTAAGGCTCATCACATGATTATATTAAGGTTTTAAGCATCTTTTTATGTTAAGTAAGCAATACCAAGAATAGGGCTAGGTTAGGGGTCTTACATCCACTGGCTGGAGATGGAAAAGATTAAGGTTGAAGTGGATGGCAAGTCTTGTGATGAGATTTTCAAAGTGGATGGGAAAATTCCTCATCTTAATTTTGGCCACAGAGTACACATGTCTAAGGAACAATGTGCCCAGGTTGATGTTCTCACATTTCAGCGAGAGGAATGCCCATAGCATGAGCATTTTATTGTCTTGGACCTTCCCTTTCCCTTAAATGGACATGGTGAACAAAATGTTTATCAAGAGTCAGTGAACAAGGCGGACAAAGGGATGCTTGATGTCAGTGATTTTGGAGCAATGCCTGTGGATCTTTTCATGGGTCGACACTCTCGTAAGCTTTCTCCATTCCAAAGAGTGGAGGAAACTGTTGGGGAAGCACCTCACTCCATAGTTCACCCACCCAAAGATGACATTTAATGCCTCTAGTGTAAGATTCTAGATGGCTTTGTTAAACTTCATCAAACTGTCCTTCCACTCATTGCTCCTAGTGTGTTGTGCTAATAAGCACACCTTTAGATATGCTACAAACTCCTACATAATATCCTTATATGTTTTCCACCCTCCTCTAAGAAGGGGTCAGTGGAAGACATACCATGGCCTACACACTCCATACATTGGTTGCTAGTGAAGCCAATCTGGTTGATGAAGGTTGTAGAACAGTAACATGTTCCCTCAAAGTTATGTTTTGAGAGCTTGTCATATCGTTTCTTCTACTCATTATTTCCCAATGCCACGTGGCTTAGTATTAGTCACTAGATACATTATAAATGAATATCCCTTCTTGCCTATCTCACTTGCTTACCATCAAGAGAGACAAAATGGAATATGAAAGCTTGATGAAGTGGTTGCTTGGGAAGGAAGTTCTTGGAAATCTTGTAGAAGAGTGCTTGAGTGAGTAATGCCTGAGTTGTGATAAATCCAAATGAATCCTCCTACTTATATAGGATGAAAGGCGCCCTTCAGTAAAAGTCAATGCCACTAACTTGAGATTTGATGGTACCAACTTGCACCCTTATCCTCGTGCATCTCAATGTTACTATTGGTAATAATGGTTGTGATCACTAACATTACCAACTCACAGATATGCGATGCTACTGGTACAACTTACTAAAAGCCACATATTAGTTTTTCAATCAATGTTGGTATCACGAACATGCATCCGTTTGATTGGTTGTCACAGATCATGCTTCATCCTCATCTCAATGGTATTGACTTGGGGATGGTGCCATCAACATTTTCCTGTACATTTTGTATAAAGGAAATAGAAAAAATGAAAAATGTGCATCTGTGGTACCAACGAGGAGTCATTACCACCAACATTTTCCTACAAAGTCATAAAAAATGATGCACCTTTCCTTTAAGACTAGGTCGGTGCTACCAACTAGGTAGTCGGTGGTATCACCATTTATTATTGAAATCATAGTTTGCAAATGTTGGTGCGTCAGTGTCACCGACTTGAGGGTTGTGGTACCAACTTTCTCTATTCCTACACACTAAACACTATTATCAAGCATCATCAAGTTGCATTCAAATTTCTTAGAAACTACAAAGGTGAAGGTGAAAAACTAAATCTAGAGAATTTCAAAAATAAGAAAAACATGTGGGGGTGCCTCCCACCAAACACCCTTGTTTTATATCTTAGGCTCGACATGATTCTTACCTCTATCCTTGGTTGTGATGGATGGGAGGTGAAGAGTGATATGGGAATCCAAATTTCAACATGTCATTACCGATAACAAGCGTTGGGTATCTGCAACCCATAGTAGTGATCACTTATGTTGTGGCTTGAAATGGTTTTCCTATAAGTAATTATGATCCCTTCTTTTCTTGTATGTCCATTATGAGAAAATATAATGGGTATAACTAGCACATCTTCACAGGTCCCAAATGGTGAAATCATAGAACCCTCTGCTATTTGTAATTTCATGGTAGTCTCAGTAGGCTCCTTCAGTCCATGTATTTTGGAAGTAACAAGAGGCATTGAGTTTATGCTTACCCCTGAATAATAGAGTGCCCCTTTAAAACTCATTCTTCCAATAGATTAAGGTACATTAAAACATCAAGACCATTTTCCTACGGGTAGTCATTTCTGAATCAATGCACTAAACACTTTATCAACAATAATATCATATGGATCTTTATTATGTCATTTTTTATTGGAGATTTGCTTCAAGAACTTCCCATATGTCGAAATGTTCTTGATAGCCTCCACCAAGGAAATTGATGCAGAGTTCATAAAAATGGTTCATGAATTTCTTGAATTGCTCAATATTTAATCTGATTGTAGACAAGTTTGAATTTCAGGTGTGTGAATTTAAGTAGGGAGACATGACACCAATGTGGAGGTATGTATGGTTGCCTAGGGATTTATTCCCCAAAATTGATATGAGATCACTCTCCGCTTTAATGGGACTTGTCTCAATAGGAAATGTTAGTGCCATATTAAACATGGATGCCTCCTTATTGATTGTTATTGTTCCATCATGGAGTATAACTTTCACCTAGTCTTATTGTGTGGGCATCTTCTCTTGAGCTAAGGAGCAATCGTGGTGGTGGTGAACTATTTAGGGGCACCCCTATGAAAACTTGGTATTATTGTCACTTATTTGTTGTTGTTCATGGTTTTTGCAATGAGTGGAACACTCATTGGTGCACAAGTAAACTTTTTACCAATATCTCTCTCTATTCCATCCATCTTGGAATAATATCCAAGGGTCGTGACTCGACTATTTGCATGTGTTGCAACCAATCTGGATCAAGAGTGCACTTTATAGTACCAACTTTCTCAACATCAAAATCACACCCCTACTTGTCATAGATAGAAATCCTCTTGGCATGTTGGTGTTGGTGTTCCATTTTGATATTTCTTAAAAAATATTTTTAGAAGATTTCTTCAACTATGATACATTGGATTCCACATGCAACAAGTGAGCCTCCCAACTCTTGAGTTGAGCACCCATATTTTGTTTGTCTCATTCTAATTTCTCGAACTATGCACTAATTTTGTTAATAAATTTCCCAAAGAACATCTCTCAAGCCATGCTTTTTCTTTAGGCCTTGCTTATCCTAAAATTTTCGAGGACCCTACTGCTAGTGTACTTGATGTGGCTACATCTGGGATGTGTTGTGCTTAAACTTATTGGGATCTTTCCAATAAAATTTTGGATTTCTCCTCCATGAGTACTTGTTCCTTATATTAGGTTGTTGGATATACATGTAGTCCTATTCTTGAGAAGGTATTATTCTCAAGTTCTTTTTCGCTAATAGAGCCACCTATGTGTTGGGTTTCATAATTTCATGTGCTCCTTGACACTTTTAGTTGAGGTAGTATACTTGTGTTCCTCACCCCATGACTAGTTCTGACCATGTTCTTCAAAATTTCATGACACCTTGATGATTTGTTGTTAAAAAAGATCATGCACTATAACTATCAAGTGTTATCCTTTCTTATATGTGCAAGCCATAGTAGAAAGTCTTTGATTGTCCATACAAGTCAATCCCATGGTGTGGCACCTTTCTCAACATGTTCTTGTGTCTCTACCATTTCTCTAAATAGGATCAAACCACATGTTGCTTGAACCCATGCATATTTCCCAGCAAATCATTGGACATATGGGGGGATTACCTCTCAGTGAAAGGATCAATATTTCCAATTTAAGAATCTATACATTCATAATGTAGACTAAGAAAGCATGTCTTAGCCATGTTCATCAAAGAATAAGGGAATAATTTCAAACAGATCAGTATGGTCGAGATTCATTATATCTTTAACATATAACAACTTTCAACAAATAGTTGATATGTTTCATTGGTTCTTCATTGTTGTGTCTGTGAGCCACATTTGAATTGATAAGAGAAGCAAGTACTAGATCGATCTTGTAGCTTCCCAGGTTGACAACTTATAACCTTATAGGACACAACCACATAGTAACTTATGACACCTTGATTTTCTCTCATATGGTCTGCTCATCATCTAAAATCCTCATTATCCTTCCCATGCTTAAAAATATCTTCAACTTCTACCACCATTTCTTTTGGAATAATCCATGTTCTTACTCAACCTCCCGATCATCCTTACCTGGTGTTGGCACTTTATACTCACAGTAGTAACATGTATGTATATGAACCATTAACAAGTACATGAAAAGTGAATTGAATGTGAAAATCACTCGAAAAACTAACCAAAAGTAACAAAATGGATTTTACTATTGATTTTAAAAAGAAAAATTAGCAAAAAAAAGAAAAGAAAAGTGGCATATAGTGGCCGGTTTAGCACTTGTAGTGCTAGCGTTGCCAATTCCTAAGAAACTGTGCCCAAAACTTAACACTGCTTAAGTCTACTTGCTAAATGCAAGTGTACACTTCAGAGTAGTAAAGGGACTCAAAGAGGCCCAAATTCCAATTTTAGGGAATTGAGAATACTACATTATACTACTAACTATAAAAAATTAGCTAAGCCTAATAAAAAGTGAATGTTTATTGATTAGGCTAAGAATAAGAATTAAAACTGCAAAGAAGTGAAGTGGATTAAAGCTCATATTGGTGGATTGTTTAGGATACTAGTCTCACCATAGTGTTACCTATGCATGCATTCAATCTGAATAACACAAATTATCTTACTTCTTTGGATTAAGAGTTTGTAGTTTGTGCTACCTACTTTTACAACATAGCACACTATATAGCCTAACTACTAACCTACTCTTACAACACTAATATAGAAAGATAGATGATAAAATCTCTCTAGACAAAATACATTATAGTGGTAAACTTGCTTTCGTATCAAATTATTGACTGTGATG
Source organism: Alisma plantago-aquatica (assembly GCA_963693085.1). Classification (NCBI taxonomy): domain Eukaryota; kingdom Viridiplantae; phylum Streptophyta; class Magnoliopsida; order Alismatales; family Alismataceae; genus Alisma; species Alisma plantago-aquatica. The sequence continues at coordinate 339,870,247 of OY856414.1, forward strand.
GTAAGAAATTTTCTAGCTATTGATCTTTCTCTCACAACACTTAACTATTTATTACATATTCATGGTGATCAAGCATAAATAAGGAAATAAATCATTTTTGTTATCAAAATCTAAAACAAAAATAATCTTGTTAGAGTTATTACTATTAAGTTTATTATGTTACATGGGCCTAATTGTGTTGTCCCATTAGATTTAAGTTTTCTTCCCTTGCACTTCCTTCCATTCCTATATATAGGATAGGAGTGTGCCATCTATGAATAAGAAATATCACATTAGCCTTCCATCTTATTTTCTGCATGGAACCAAATCATTGTCCTAAACCTTGGCAAAAAAAGAATTAGCCTTTGCATGCAAGAAACCACCATTTATTGTTTACTTGGCTACTCATCAAGCATCATTCCATTCTTCGTGGTGGTCTTCGTTCTTGTTCTTTCATAAAAATCAAATCTTTTTGAATTTATTTATTGGCACTCTACATATCGACCCTCAACTATGTTTGTATCCCTCCCACAAATCATATATATCTAGTCATTGCTCTCCTCAATCTACTCCTTGGTCTCATCATCATATGTGATGGGGTTTGTGTCACAACACACCATGCACTCAACATAGTTGGTATCAACCTATTCCCCTGATGAGATCATGATTTCATCCATCACCTACAAATGTCATTTGCCTTCTGAGCTTGACAATTCATATTGTGGTTGATGGTGTATGCGACAACAAGTAGCCATGCTCTTCTTTAGAAAAATGGAAATTGTTGTTGGGAAATCCACAATCAACATAGTCCCAATAGGACCAGAAAAAAGTTATCCTCTATTGAAGCCCTCAGATTCTACATCACATAGATTGTAAATTTCTCCTATCCATAACCCAAATTGTTGACACAACACCCACAACAGTCCCGATAGGAACCAAGACTAACTCTTGTATCCACTTCATATATACAGTCATGACAAGAACAAAGACCGATGGCATCAAAGAATCCACAAATTTTGTCATAATAGAATGGTCTACATGAAGTAAGTATAACTTGTAATGAATTTTTCTCCAGTATTGGCATCAAATCTTCCACAATCAATAACGCCATCTGCTTCATCTATTGTCGTCTGGGCATAGAGACACTTAACCCAACATAAACACTTCCTCTCTCTCTTAATACTATTTTCCCCACAGTCATATACAATAGGCATATTGCTAATCCAATCTATATGATTAAAGCTATTTTGTGACCTAATACCGCAAGGGCTCTCCCATGCACTCTGTATCCATTTATTGTTCTATCCAAATCTATTTGTATAGTTCATATAGCACATTGACTCGCATTATCATTTATATGTATGACATATTGATAAAAAAGACTTTGTTCTAGTTTATAAAGCACCAAACAAAAGGGGGCACCATACTTTCTTTCCTTTCTCCTCTTTGACAATTTATTCCCCCTACTACCCCTCGTGGATGCATCCCTTCCCATGTACATGAGATACTATCTCTTTTCTACACCAACTACTCACTCACTTCTTATTTGGTATGCAAGGGAGAGAAAGAGAGAGAGAGAGATCACATGGAGGGAAAGAAAGAATGTATGAAGAGGGATATGAGGAAAAAGAGTTGAGAGGATTATATGCATCAGTCCAAGCTATTCCGATATCAATGCAACTTCTTATTATTCATCATATCCATCTTTTGATCTCATTAGGACACTTCATTCCCACTAAGCATCATCATTGGTGTATCACTTTGTTCAATGACATTATACTATATGCATGTGGGTTGCCTATATGTGCTTCTTCTAGTTGGTCACCACTTCCATGCAAGTTGAAGGATCTCCAGTTATATCATCGAAACACCTTTGAATAGATTTTTTGTGCTTATTGTAGTGTCGTTTTCCCCTTGATGCTAGTCTATGATGATCCTACCGTATCTCACAAGATGGATGGTTACTTCTCAGAATCTCATCCATTTCAAGCCTACAATACTACACCTGCATGGTTGATGATTCAATTTTCACCGACTATTTATTTCATGTCTTCTCAAAGTTGCATATGGCAAGATGTTTCTTCTAGTGGTATACTTGGTCTTTGCTTGATGATATATTTCACTCCATAAATCCCTCTATAGTCACACTCCAAATTTATCTAGTTGTAGTCCTCACTACCTCATAACACATGTATCTTAAGATATTTCTACTACAACATCATTGAATGTGTTGACTACACCTATTCCAATAAAATACTTATTTTCACTAAAGATGGCATAGCCATGGTGGTTTGATTGTCTGATATAAATTGATAGTAATGTCTTCATTCCATATGAACTTCAAAAGACCTTCTTAAAAGCTCAAGTATTTCCATTATGCAAGACATAACTTCAAACATGGTGTCATCAAAACATTTTTCTTGGAAAGTCATGTTTAAGGGGGAGTGAAAAATTTGAATAGGGAGTGATATTTTTTATTTTTTATTTTTTGCATCATCTAATTGGGTCTCGTAAGTCCAATATACATATGTGTTTTACCTATACTCCAACTTGAGGGGGAATGCTATAATTATTATTATTTAGTTTATTATCTTATTTGGCCTAATTGTCCTGGCCCATTAGGGTAAAGTTTGCTTCCCTTATATTGTCCTCCTTTACTATAGGAGAATAATGTGTTATCTATCAATAAGAAATATCAAATTAGTCTCCTGTCTTATTTTCCACAAATCTATATTGAATTAAACATAGATCTGCATGGAGTCAACACTAAGCTAATCCTAGGTCCTATGGGGGTTTAATTTCTCATGCTCAATGTAATCAAAGGAAGGGAAGGAGCGAGAGAAATCCATGGAAAACTCTTGAAACATGGTGCTAGGTTGATATCCTAATAAGAACACTACAATCTGACAATGTCATGCCCGTCAATCTACTCCTCAAAATGGTCCTTACTCCATATCTCTCATCTCCTTCTCCTCAGACTCTAGTCCCTTGTAGAACGACTAGATGGGATGGCCTGGATGAGATAAGAGTTTTTGTTTCCATGTTGGGTTTGTAAAAGAAGAGGTAGGGCACAACTTATCCTATAGACCATTGGATGTCGCCTTACTAACTTGCAACCTTCAAGCAAATGTTAGTGCTACTGAATTGGAATTTGTGGTACTGACTTGCCAATTTATTACAATTAGGACATGTGATGGTGCCACCAAGTTGAGTCGGTGGTACCAATATTTCTCTCTAAGTTCCTCTTCTTCTTGTGTCATTTCCACCAAGTCCAAGACAGTGGAACCAACTATTTCCAATTTTTGTTTTTTATTTGTACTAAAGCACATAAAAATTGGGAAAGAGTAAAAATCTAATATTTTAAACCAAATTCATAGAAAAAGTTAAAATGGGTGCACCAGAGCCACTTTAGGAAATTTATGTAATTAACATATAAAACACATCAATGATAATTAATTCCTTATGAAATCATGCCTAAATTAGCCTCAATTTAAGTAAATAAACCATGTGCCTCAGGGAGCTAAAATGATAAATTATACATACATATATATATATAGATACACATATGTGTGTATATATATGCGTGTATAGCATTTGAGTAATCTATTCTATAAAATAATGACAATACTATAATAAAAAATGTATTCCATTGTCTTTTGCAAATATGTTATGTTATATAACAAGATACTAAAAATCTATAACTTGGTGATCAAATCTATATATAGTCATTCCCTAAATTGGAATTCTCCTCTTGTTGGTTCTACTCTATTGAATCTCCTCTACTACTAGCCTCCAGTGTTTCCAAATTGTGAAATCATGAAAAACTCTAGTATCTATCCATTGACATCTTGAATCTTATGGGATGGTTAATTCTTCTTCTACTTACGGCCCCTTCACATTTTATAATGTTTATGTTTCTCTCTTAAATTATGCTAGCCTCGTTACAACCATAATTTCCTCTCAAATTGCATGCTAAAATTGTATACTATATGATGTTTAGTAAAAATAATTATTTTCTATTTACAATTACACACAAGTTGATTTAAAGATGGGGGACGCACGATGATAGTGGTGATCCCAAGGAGATTATGCATCTCCGGCTCCAATCCATCCAAAACCTCATCATATTTGGAAGGTGAACGATGTTAGTCATTTATCGGATCCCAACTCCATACCATTGAAAGACTCCTCTGCTCTGAAGTCATGGATAGACCTATCTCTAAGTGATAAGGAGGAGACTCGTCTAAAGAAAATGCTGCAGTGGAAGATGGACGACTTATATACCCCAAATCTGAGGTGAAGGAGAATGTTGCTCAGTGGAAGCACTGTTTAGCTAATTATGTAGTTGGTTTTACTGCTTACATTAAATGATTTTATCTATTGGCTATGGGAACCAGAAGGTTTTTTTGAGGTCACAGGAAAGAACAATGTTTTTTTCATTCTTTGATTTGAGTTCGCCTCGGATCTGGGATACATTGTTAAGGATAGACCCTAACTAGTTAAGAATCGACCAATGTTCCCCACTAATGGTGTCCAGGAGATCCACTTCTAAAGTATAGATTCAAAGACATTACAGTCTGGGTGAGAATTCATGATTTACCGCTTGATCTATGGGATACAAGGATGTTTGAAAGAATCAAATCTCTGCTTGGCCATCCAATTTGCTCTGATTTTCAAACTAAGTTTGCAACTAGAATAGAATACACACATATTCGTGTTCTTCTTCCTCACACCACAGACTTTCCAGGTCATGCTGAACTCAAGAGTGATGAAAGAGACATTTCCATAATTAGGTTTGAGTATGAATGGAAACCTATTTCCTATAGGGTATGTACTTATTTTGGTCATTAAGAATAATACTGTAAGTACTTTCCTCCTAATATTCCTACTTGTTCAGAATTGGCCAGAGGTATAGATTAGACGAATCTGTAATTGAGATATATTGTTTTAGTGTATGGCAATTCAAATGAACCTCCTATTTGCAAGTTTTGTAAAATTTCTCCTCATGATGAATTATGTGACCTCATTCACAACAATCCTTAATTTAAAGTTACTAATGGTTCTAATGAAGGGGTTGGGTCTTCTGAGAAACAACTGAGATCTATTCCATCTACCCCTATTCCCACATTTGAAGAGAATGTTATACCTGTGATGATCCCAAAAGCCATTAATGGTCTTTCACAAAGACTGATCAACTCAGTTTTCTCTCCTGCCAATAAGAAGGAACTGTACTTGGAAGTTATTGGTTCTAATTATGATACTGAGGCTAGCAGTATTCCATCCTAGTGTTCAAGATGAATGTATTTCAGATAAGCACCTAGAATGTGAGAGGCCTTAGCAACAAAGTATTGGCCGTCAAGGGGGAATTGAGAAGGATCTTAGGGCATATCATCATTCTCGTTGAGACTAAGATTATGATAAGGAGCTTACCTCCTTTATGTCTATATATTTTTCTTAGTATCATTATGTTTCTAAACATTGTTCCCATCCTTTGGGAAGGATTATAGTCTTGTGGGATCCTAATATTTGTGACATCCGCAAAATGTCTGGAACTGATCAACTTATTCACTGTGAGGCTAGAATGGGTAATACAATTTTTTTCTTCTATAGGCAGTCTATGGACATAATGAAGATAGTGAGAGAACTTTTCTTTGAAACTCTATCTCTTCTATTATAGATTTGATTGATGTTCCTTGGTTATCATTGGGGATATTAATGTAGTAAGGTTTGATTATGAGAAAAATAGGGAAACTTCCTCCTAAGAAGAAAGCTATGGAAGAATTTAATGAATGTGTGCTCAATAACTTTGTTTTTGACTTGAATTTTAATGGTACTCCATTTACATGGGACAACCATAAAGAAGGAAGTATATTTGTAACTTCTAAAATTGATAGAATTCAATATAATGTCATTGCTCGTAATGATCTTTTGGATTTCTTTGGCTACATTAAGTCTAATACTGTGAGTGATCATAGGATTGTAACTCTTCATGTGGGTAATCCTCGAGTAGTTAAATACCCCTTTAGGTTCATCAATAACTAGGTTAATGAAGAAAGCTTTCTTGAGATTTCTAGTAATGCTTAGTCAATTAACGTTGAAGGTTTTTCTATGTTTAGTGTTTACATGAAACCTCAGTAGGTCAAGCAAGATCTTATCCATTGGAATACAACTTCTATTCAAAACTATTTTTCTGATGCCAAGATCAAAAGGAATCAAGCTCTTGAAGCTTAGGAGAAGGCATATTCTAACCATTTGGATAATTCTCTGGTCTCTATTGCTAATAGTTTGAGGATATCTACTCATGATGCTGCCCTTAAAGAAGAGAACCTCATGAGACAAAAGTCTCGAGTATAGTGGCTCAAGGATGGTGATTCCAACACTAATTTTATCTACTCTTATCTTGGAACTAGAAGGCAACGGAAGAATATTCCATCCTTGAATATAGATGACAATATTTCTTATGACCTTAATTCCATTAAGAGTCGTGTCTCTAATTTCTACAAGTTTCTTTTCAATAGCAGCCAATCTAGAGGAGTGTTCCAGGGAAATTGGAGAGGTCCTAAAATTACCATGGAACATAGGAAGATTCCTAAAAGAGATTGATGATACTATTGACAATCTAAACCCAGACAAGGCCTCGGGACCTGATGGCTTCAATGGTGTTTTCTTTAAGAAATCTTGGCCTATTATTAAAGCTGATGTTAGCGAGACTATTCAAGAGTTTTCAACAATGGGAAACTTCTTTAGGAGGATAATAAAAATTTTATCACTTTAATTCCTAAGGATCAAGATATCATTGACTTGAAAAAAGGCCTCTAATTGCTTTATGCAATGTGTTATATAAAATTATTTAGAAGATCATTGCTAATAGGCTGCATATTATTCTTCCAGTCATCATTAGTCCTAACAAATGTGCTTTTATAAAAGGAAGCAACGTCAAGGATGATATTATGCTTTCTAATGAACTTATTCATGACTTCAATAGAACTAACTCTAGAAATAACATGTGCTATATTACCAAGGCTTATGACTCGGTTTAGTGGAGTTACTTGTACTCTATTATCTTTAAATTGCACTTCCCTTTGAAATGGATTAAATGGATTGAAGACTTCTTTAGTTCTACATCCTACCATGTCCTTGTTAATGGAGAGCCAAATGTTAAATTTAAACCGTCCAATGCAATTAGACAAGGAGATCCAATTGTTCCCTATCTCTTTGTCATTGTTATGCAAGTTTTATCAGAAATGTTTAAATATGATATTGCTAACAAAAGATTGAGCCCTATCAAAGCCTCAGACAATCTTTCCATTTCTCATATTATTTTGATAGATGATTTAATGACTTTCTCTGAAGAAAATGAAGGTAATGCTATCACCATTAACTAAATTCTCAAGGCATTTGGTGAAGCTTTGGGTCTTATTGTCAACTCCAGTAAAATTTTTGTCCTATTCAATAAGAACTCTCCTAAAGATTTAATCCTTAACATTCTCAAAATTTATGAATGCTCCTTACTTGAGAAGTATTTAGGTACTCCTTTGTTTGTTGGGAAGCTCAGGAACTTGGATTTTTCTCCTCTTATAGACAAGTTTAAGTTTAATTTAGAAGGGTAAAAAAGCTCATTCACTATCTTTGGTAGGTAGATATGATCTAGTAAAGTCTACTTTATCTACCTTACACATTTACTATTCGTTTTCTTTCCCTTTGACAGCTTCCATATGTGAACAAATTGATAAAATGTGTCATGATTTTCTTTGGGGAAAGACTAAAGATAAGTCCAATCTACATCTTATTTCATGGGACAAGAACACCCTACCCAAGGATGAGGGGGGTCTTGGTATAAGAAAAACTAAGGAAGTTTCTATATCTACAACTTGCTCAAATGCCTAGAATTTAGCCTCAAAGAAAGACATTCTATGGGTTAAATGGGTGAGTGAAAAGTATTTAAAGAAGCAAACATTCTAGTTGTTCACTCCAAATTCAAACCGTTCTTGGCTGAGTCAGAAGGTTCTGAAGTATAAATCCTGAATTCTATAAAAGACACTATTTTTGTTATAGGATATGGTTGTAATATCAAGCTTTGGCTTGATCCATGGATTAAAAAGAAAGCTCTCATTGAAGATTATATCAGGAAGGACTCATATATGAAGTCTGGTCTGGCCCATGATTTCTCAATTAGTTCTTTTATAAATAACTTTACTTAGCTTGTATCGGATAAAACACTGAACATGAAGTTCAGAGACTTAATTGTTGGACAATTGTCCCCTCGTGAATGTTTGGATTTTATTACTTTTAGGGTTTTGGAAAAGCCAAGATTTAAGAACTTTTGGAATGTAATTTGATTTTCTACATGTGAAGATCCTTTTCTTATATGGTTATGGAAAGTCAAAGGCCCTAAATGGTGTGTCTTGCATACTTGGAAAGTGTACCCAAACAAGATTCCAACAGGTGATTATACAAGAAGGAGAGGGTTTCAGACGACTTCTATTTTCTTTCTATGCTTTAATGCATATGAGGACACTGCTCACCTAATTTTTGACTACACTACAATTTTGTTAAGTGTATATATTATGCTGCCTTCAATAGCTTTAAATTGGGCCTATCTTGTTTGATTTGATATGATGTTAGAAGATTAACTAGAGATAGTATGTCTATAGCTCCCGGATGGAAATAAACTTACGTGTACATGAAGATAGATCAAACTCAGTTGATTTTGTTTGGAGTATAATCACGGGTGACTTCATCTGTCTTACAGAGCTTAGCCACTTTTGAAGAGTTTTGAAAATCTTGGGTCTTCTCCTTAAAGTCCCTTGATCAAGTTTTGAGCTATACTTGTACAATTTTTCATTTTCTCTAGTTTTATTTCTTTCTTTACGTTACTCCTTGGATGAGTAAATGCTTTGTATAGACACTTCAAAAAGAAAATACAAAAAAGCCTCACGCAATTTTTCTGACCAATTTTTTTCTATTTACACCTGACATGGATTTTTGTTTGGTGAAGTAGATGATCTTATGTATATACCTAAATATTGTCTTGTATTAAATCAGCTAACTTAGGGTTTCATTATGGAAATGAAAAGATAAAATCATGTTACTTATTGTGACGAATGAGCTAATAGTAATAGAGACTATGCTCACAATTGTGAATATAGAATTCAACGTTGGTATTTCCCGACATTAGGTTGATAACATCGGTTTTGGTGCAATTTCAATAGAATTTTACATGATAAAAGTCACTAGAAATAATTCTTAGATGTTTAGTTTTACCTTTTTTTATTCTACTTCACTTAAAGAATAAGTTCTAATTCATTATTGATGATATTTGAAGGAATCAGATGCAAATCAAGTGAAATTGATGAAGTTCGAGTAAGTGTTCAAAGACTTTGCTTTAAACAATCAATGAATCGGTCAACAAGAGAAGTATTCACCAAAGGGATCGACAAAAGACTACCTATTCGAGCTCAATTGACCCATCGAGCACCAATCTGATGAGTTGAAGAACCTCGACAGACACATGTCAAGGTAAAGAGTATCGAACAAGAAGATGAATCTCACTTCTGTCAGTTGCACATCAACAGTCCATCCCATCAACACCGATAGACACTTGTTGATTTGAAGCTATCGAATGAGTGCTTGACACACCTGTCAAGTAAATGATCCTTGATGCCCCTATCGGTTGTTCCAGCGATAGCCATGTCAACAACACTATCGATGTCCAGAAGACAATTATCAAGGAATCACCTCGACATGCCTACCGACCTAAAGATCGATATAATCACCTTGACAGATCCCTTGCAAAGAAGAACTCTGTCGATGAAGAAAAGAGATCAACACACCCGTCGATCAACAAAGATTGTTGATAAGAACCATTATCATCCCACAGGTCGATAGTCCCAGTGACATGTCTAAAATCCATCAACTGATAGAACAAGATTGACACCGGTTGAGAGGGATCGACAACCTCGAACCTATAAATAGCCCCAAATACAGCCATATAACACATCTTGAATCCTAGGAGTCAAAACGTCAAGAGGTTTCTACCAAGACTTCTCAAGTTCTAGAGCTAGAGGATGAGACCTATCGATCTGCCTAGATTCCTTGATGCAGACCTATCAACCTTGCTCCTTGATGGCTCCTTTGTCATCACCGCTGATCCAAAGGACCTTCTTGTCTCAAGCCAAGATAAGAAATGAGGAGTATGCTTGTCGACACCACTGTCGGCTGCCAAGATATCAGTCGAGAGGTGGTATATCGATCGAATGATCTACCGTTGTATCAATATTCTTTTCCTCTTTTCTTCATCATGAATTATTATAGTTGTACTCTTTTAGTTTATTTAGTCATGTGTGGCTATAACCCTAACTTGGGCTGGGAGTATCCGTCAGGCCCTCCCAACCATGTAATTGTTCACCTTTCTATTTTATGGCACATGTTCTTAAAAGCTTTATTCTTATACTCTTGTTTTATTGCATCGATTGATGACTAGCTACCTTCTTTTGACATTTGATATGAATATTGTTTGAGAGAATAAATTCAATAAGATCGAGAGTATAGGATAGTAACTACATGCTAGAGTGGGGAGTTTCTATAACAAAATTGTATGGTTTTCTATTGATCTTTTGGTTATTACCTCAGGAGAGATAACCCTATTAGATATAAATCTACCTAGATCTCGAGAGAATGAAGGGACATATATTTTCTTATGGTTATTTGCAAAATGAGTAGAGAATAAATATATAAAATAAGAATGAAGGTTTTACATGGTTGTGGTTGGATTGATTGGTCGAACCCAATCCATTCTTTTATCTTGATTTCTCAATTTATTTTTATTTCTTCTTTGATCTTTCATAATTTAGGTTTACTATTTAATTAGGTTAAATCCGTTCCTTAATCGGAACACCATCAAAATTGCTTTTGGTTAGGCTAGACTAAGCCAAGATTTTGCGTTCTTACTCTGTTATTCTCCTTGTCATGCGTTACCGTAAGGACTCCATATTGAGTTGCATATTCCTATACTAGTCGAGTATAAATTCAAAGTCTGATTTCTTTAACTAGGACAATTGTGTTCACACTTTTGGCCCACAAAAAAGAGCGACCAACTTTTGGTGCTGTTGTCGGGGACAAAACATTGGATAATCTCTAAGAACATGTGGTCTACTTAGCACTAGTCATTGCTTCTAAATTTTGCAAAAAAAATTATTAGAAAATGCTTTTGCTACCTATCTGCTAGAATATTGGTTATGTTTCCAATCTTAGACTCTAATTCATTTGATATTTTCTCTTATAGGTAGCTTCTTACCATTTCTAACCAATCCTGGAGTTCCTCACTAAATATCCATAGGCAGATATTCTCCTCATAGATCCAATGGTGGCACGAGGTCCCCCTGATGCAAATGTACATGAAGAAAAGCCCTCTGTGTGTTGCCTACTCATAGGTTGTGTCAATGATGACCAAGATCCTATAGTTCTCCCTTGCATACCAATAACAAACTTTGAGTTGAAGCTTGGATTCATCAACATGATCCAAAATCAGATGTTTGGGGGAAACTCTATTGAAGAAAATCCTTATCATCATATAGACACCTTCAAGAACCTCTGTAATACTATAAAGGTGAATAGAGTACCTCTAGATGCCATTTACATGAAGGGTTTCTATTTCTCTCTTAAAGACAAAGCCTTATAGTGGTACCTAGCTCAAAATGACATTACTTCGTGGCAACAACTGTCTGAAGCCTTTGTGAACAAGTCCAGTTGAGAAAATAGAGAGGTGTAAGCTAAACATTACTATTTTTAGGTAGAAGTCTACTGAAAGCCCGCATGATGCATGAGAAAGATATCAAGAATACTTGAGAGAATGTCCTCATCATGGCTATGATGATGGATTTATCATCACCACCTTCTATGAAAGCCTTACCTCGACTGAGAGAACATCTTTAAGTGTTGTAGTCGACAGTAATTTCATGAAACATGATGCCGAAACATCCAAAGAGATAATCAATAACATGGAAGCTCTCCAAGTAGGTCATGATTTTGAAGGGGTTCTTCAGTAACTGTGTCCGCCGTCAGCAAATCTCTAGATTATAAGCTACTAGAGAAATTGAACAACAAACTTGATAAAATGGTATCTGATGTCCAGAATCTAAAGAAAGTCAATTCCAAAAACTTTACCAAGGCATCCATAAAGTGTCACTTATGGAGAAGGGGGTCATGGTATTGATCAATGTATCTACACCCATGAAGTAGAAGACACGCAGACCGAGAATGTGTCCTATGTGAATTACAAATGGCCCGATCATCCTAGATTCTCTTATGGGAACACCTCTACAACAAAAAAAATGTTTCAACTGAATCAATCTTCTCAAGCAATGTGTAGGGGGCAAGCTATCGGTAGAGGAACCCCACCTAGATTTCAACAAAATAGATGCTAGCCACAATAGTAAGGAACTTCTAATGGACAAAGGGGGAGTCTCTTTCAATAACATTAGAAGTCTATATCGAGTCTGGAGTCTTTAATAGAGAAGATGGGGGAATGTCTCATGAGTAACAACAACATATTAGCAAATATGCAGACACATATGAGAACTTTGAAAACTTAAATAAGTGATCTTCAAACCCACAATTGGATGATCGATCAACAACTAGCCTATATTGTTGCATTGATTGGGAGATCTGCATGACAATTCCCTTCCAAAAATGAACAAAATATCAAGAACGAAACAACAAGAATGGACACACTTCACTCTCGCATTTCTACTTCTATTATATAGCCTAAATCACCGATCATCAAAGGAAGCATCAACAAATCAGAAGAAGCCCCAGTATGCAAAAAGTCAAAAGGATCCATAAACCATGTTTCGTCATTGAAGCTAGTAGAAATTCCAACAGGAGCCCCCTATCCGCATCGCTTCATCAAGGCGCAACTCAAGAAGAGATACACCTAATTTCTTGATACTATTAAAAAAATTCATCTTGATATTCCTCTCCTTGATGTCATAGATGAGATTCCTACATATGCCAAGTTATTGAAGGATCTCATCAAAAAGAAAAGGAAGAGGGGAGAAGTCAAGATAGTATGCCTCACAAAAATGACATCTGCCTTTTGTCAAATGAATATGCCAACAAAACAAAAAGATCTTGGTGCCTTTACTATACAATTCCTCATCGGAGATTCATCAATGAGATATGGTCTTGCAGATCAAGGGGCCAACATCAGTCTGATTCTGTACAGTTTGGCAATCAAGTTGGGCCTCATCGACATTATTAAATCCAATATGAGGAATCAATTAGTAGATAACTCTTATACTAAACCACTTGGGGTGGTAGAGGACATACCAATCAGGATATAGAATTTCTTCATCCCTTGTGATATTGTCATCATCGACGTAGTGGAAGATCCCACCTATCCCATGATATTTGGATGCCCTTTCCTTTCAACTGCATGAGCATTGATTGATGTGGCTGATGGGTCAATCACAATAATAGTTGGGAACAAATCTATCAATTTCTACATACTCGATAACATGCAAGCCCCCTATTAAAAAGAAACAAGTTATTTTTCTAATTGTTGCAATCAACTATTCACAGAAGTAGAGGAGCACAATTCTATAGTCAATCCCTTGATGTGAGCTCTAAACAACCCGACATCGTGATTTGGAAATCCCGAGGTCGAAGAAATACGAGCTTACTTGGCAACCACAGACGAGGAAGAAGAATTTTATGGAGCTACTGAAACAATAAGATATGCTTCTCTTCGGCATGAACCAAAAGACACTTCATCTCCAAAACCACTACTAGAACACAAGCCACTTCCGAAAGGTCTAAAGTATGAAATCCTTGATGAAGAAGGAAAAATATAGTGATCATTAATGCACAAATAGCCTCCGATCAATAAGAGAAAATTTTATCTAAAATAAAAAACCAGAAGAAGGCTCTCAGATACTCTCTAGATGTGTAAAGACTTGATCTTTATGATAAAATATTTACAAAATAATATCAAAAAATAAACAATCTTTATTACAATCATGCTTGTACATCAGAGTCGCAGAAGCTTACAAATATGATTACAAAGTTTAAGAATAAAAATTCATTACTAACTAGTCATCAACAGAGGACTCCCTAGTACACGTCTCTTCAAGCTCTTCCATCTACTACCTACCCATGAATTCCCAGAGGGAACAAAACCACACATGGACCCCATTGAAGGGAAATTAAAGGGTTAGCAAAGCTGGTACTGAATCCAATCATTGAACTATGTATGAAATAGGTTTAGATGTATAATAAAAGTTAGGAAATGACTATTTGGTGGACTAAAGGCTAACAAAAAGAAATTCCAATATCAACTTCAAGATAGCAAATCTTTCACAAGAATATCATTAAGCAAGATTCAATAATTCAAGTATGCAAAATTTATCCAAGCTATTCACAAGGTATATCAATTTCAAGATATTCTATTTGGCAAGTTTTGGCACCTTCCTATCATATCTTTTCTAGGGCTAAGTGCCTTGTATTCTCACACTCTAGGAGAGAATGACACTAGTGCCTTATTAGCTATTCCAGTTAATTGGGGGACAACTAATCCCTATCCACCGTGTAGGGTTGTGGGGTACTTGGCCCACTCAAGTGAGCCAAAGCTCTATAGGGCCAAAGCCCAAGGGACCAAAGTCCACAGGGAATCAAAACTCCAATAGATTAAGTCCAGTGCCAAAATATTTTATCAACAATATTTCATCAATTACAAAATAAGAGTGGTGAAATTTCAAGAACAAGTAGAGGTTTCAAAACTATATAGAATTCACCACAAATCAAGATATACGTGTATGTCTATCAAAAGGGAAAATAGTTCAACAATTGAAATAGAAGATCTAGTACCTCAATTATTCAGGGCTTCAAGGATTGCATTATCACAAGGTGGCTCCAAGAGAGAATATCTACAAAGTATGATACAATTTGGTTATCATTTGGCTTGGAATCAAATACTTATTCATTCTTTTCTATTTAGTGTTTCCTTTCCAAGTTAGGGTTATATTAATAACATTTTTCTCTATGGTTATCAATATTAGATTCCCAACTAGGTTATATATATCCAATGCTACATACTTAGTTGTTTTATCGTGTTGTCTCTACGTTAGACCTAAAATATCATTATGTTTCTCATGTATATTACAACGACATTCAGTCACTAGGATCACGTATGTCTATTTACTAGTATACCTTACTAGGGATATTTAGGGTTTAATTCCACATACCTCTATATGTACTATTCATATGCTAGTTCCTTGATCTTGATTTCTTATATGTATACAAGTAGTAATATATCTTAGGCATTACATAATTGCATATTGTTCCTTAATGATAAGATAACTAGTGGTTTTATTTATAACTAAGAGAACACTAAAATACTCATATATAAATAACTAGGTCTCAAACATGTATATGAACATTATTACTAATATGCAAATGAAAAGATGAATAAGTTCCATGTAAAACTAAAATGTTTCATCATAGGAGTTATGACAAAATATGTGGTTTTATAAAATTACATAGTTTCTCCTAAATATTATCCTCTATGTTTCAATTGGAATTTGATCTAAGATGAAGTGATTCATAATTCCAAATATTATATCCAAGTGTAACTGTTAGTATTCATAGTTTCAAGGGTTGGATTTATCACAAGGATAGATCATTCATAACGGTCAAAATTACTACTTTATATCTTATTAGCTTATCAACATATATATATATATATATATATATATATATATTTATAGGTAATCCATAGGTCCAATTGTCTAATTTTTGTTAGGTTATGCAATAGTTAGTTATAGATTATTACTATAGGTATGTTTGTTAACCAATGCTTAGCAAAAGTGTATACATATAAAAGCAATAGTATTAGAGTTACCTATGAGAGGCAATTGATCCCATCCAATCAGGTTGTTGGTCCTCCATTGAGTCATTGATGTGTCCTTACTGCCATGCATGGGCGTTCTCTTCTTGGAGTTGAGATCTACACCATGTCTAGTGTCTTGAACAGACTACCACCTCAATGTCATAAGAAAGCCATCGGGATTCTAGGGGTTGTTCTGTCAGCAAATTTGTAGCCATTACTTGCCCTATGTGCAAGCGTTAGCAGGGTCAACTGTAGGTTGGACATCACAAGTAATGTGTAGATTCTCGCCAGGGAAGGTGCTGGAGATGGAAAAGAGGGGTCGAAGAACTGGTCAAGGTTTGGATGTAGGAGAACAGGAGGTGTCCATGGTGGGGCATTGTTGTTGTTGGTGAGGCAGGGCACTGCTGTTGCAGGCAGGGCCGTTGCAGACAATTTAGAGGCCCCAAGGTGAAGATAAAAAATGGGCCTCTGTATACTCTTATTTAACAAATTTAAGTAAACATAAGTTTGGTCATAATTGTCAAAACTGTCATATAAACAAATAGAACATGTTCTTACAAATCAAACTAAAAAGAATGTATAAATTAAATATAGATATTTCCTTATCAAGCTTTACTCATCATATAAAATGACTTCTTCGAGCCTTTCTAGATGAAAAATCTTGAATAACAGTGTCAACATCAATATTTCCCAACATATCCTTCTCAAGGCATAATATTGCCAAATCGTTCAATATTTCTTGAGACATTGATGATCTAAGGTAGTTTTTCAGCAACTTGAGCTTGGAAAAACTCCTTTCTGCAGACGCTACTATCACTGGCATTGTCAATAGAATACAATAAGCAACTGAAATATGAGGGAAACAATCTGCATCTTTCACAAATTCAAGAACTTCAATAGTTGACTTTTGCTCTTCTGGCAAACTCACCTGCAATACTTTCAACTCAGAAAAAAAGTCATCCAAGTTTATGTTGATGAACTTTCATGACAAAAAGTAGCATGAAACTTAGTGCAACATGCCTTTAGGGTAGCTTCATCCAATGATTTTAAAATCTACGAGTTATATAGGAATCCAAAAGTATCTTCAAATATCTTCACTTGCTCAAATCTCTTCTTCAAAGAAGATATAGACATATCCACAACCACTAGAAAGTAATTCACTCGAAAAGACTCTTTCTCTGATTGAATAATATCATCATCGTCATAATTTTCATCAAATTTTCTTTTCCTAACAATGTGACGCTTAACTTGAAAAGTTGGCTCAACATTCATCTCAGAGGCAATCTCAATAGCAACAACAATACTAGAAGCAAATCCTTCATTTCTATATTTCTCAAGAAAAGACACCATATCTTTCAATAACTTAACAGTAGCATCAATGCAAATAGATTTGGATTGTAACTTCTTACTTACTGTATTAAAAATATATAAAATATCATACCAAATAACAATACCCAATAGAAACTCGAAACTCTCGATCGAGTAAACTAGACTGTTTGCTTCACTTTGTGTCTTAGCATCATCACGAGACTTAAGATAATTCCAATAGAGCCAACCTGATTTGAGGAGCTTGAAATCTAATAGCTTTGAAACTTTTAATACGACTCTCCCAACGAGTATTGGACAGTGATTTAATAGTCAAACCTGAGACATTGTCAAGCAAACACTTCAACCTTTTTGGAGAACTTGCAAATAATGTATATATGCGTTGTATAATTCCAGAAAAAGAAACAGCCAGAACACAAGAATGAGCCATATCACTAATAGTGAGATTAAGACTATGACAAGCACAAGGCATATATAACGCTCTGGGATTTACCTCGAGTAACCGCTTTTTCACACCTTGGTGTTTTCCCTTCATATTAGAACCGTTGTCATAACCTTGACCTCTCACATCCTCCACATTAAGATCAAGAGACTCAAGAGCATTTACAAGTTCATTAAAAAGCCCCAATCTAGTCATATCATCAACTTTTAGAAACTCTAAAAAGAACTCCTCTATTTTTATTTTCTGACCAGACATGTTCACGCATCGTACAATGAGAGTCATTTGTTCTTGGTGGCACAAATCAGGAGTACAATCAAGAATTATGGAGAAATATTTAGCCCCTCTAATGATTTTCAATATAGAACTCTTAATATTGCTGGCTAAAAGAGATATCAACTCATTTTGAATTGAATGGCCAAGATAATGATGTTGAATCTCATGATTCTGAATGCGTTGAACATGATCTTGCATTACCAAATCAAATTCTGTAAGCATTTCAATTATACCCAAAAAGTTTCCATTGCTATCTTGGAAAAGTTTATCATTTGATCCTCGAAAAGACAAATTACATTTAGCAAGACACTTAACGACGGACACTATTCTTAATAAAACTTGTCTCCAACGCTCTTTATCCTTTGAAATTTCTTTCTGCAATTCTTTATCAACAATTTGCTCATTGCTAAATCTTGCTTTTAATTCATGTCAAGTGCTCATATTAGTGAGATGCTCGATGCTATTATCATTCTCTTTGAGTCTCTCACTAACATGTTTCTAGTCTTTGAACCCATTATGAGCTAGAGTACTTTTATTGTTCTCAGACTTGAACAACTTACAACAAAAATAATAAATTTTATCAACATGTTTTGAGTAAACTAGCCACTTCCTATCACGAGTCTCACCATTGCTCAATTTTCAAGAATAATAAGCATATGAGAAGTGTCTCTTATTGTCATCTAAAGGAAACACAAGATTCAGTTCTCTTTTAGGGCCTTTTTCAACTAAAATATCCCTAACTTTGTTGTCAATATTATCCCAATTTAAGGGATCATAAATATCAAAAGGAGGGAGAACTTGTTCAACACCGTCTAAGTTGCCAACATTTAAATCAATAATGTCAGTATCATCCTCAACCTCAATTACATTTTTGAATTCTATAGTAACATGATCATCATCATTCACTTTTTCATTAGATTGATCAGTATTAGAAGTTCATGGGATAATGGAAATAAATTTATCAAACGCACCTTTCTGAGTAGCTAGAAATTGCTCATCTTCCTTCTTCTTTCTTCTTTTCTCACTTCCAGATAGATATTTTTTCAGAGGCATCTTGAGTAAACCACACTGCCAAACATAGAATAAAAATAAAGTAAAAGATTAGTGATGAGTTTATTGTGTCATTTTAAAAATCCATGTAGTACCATTGTAACTAAAATTCCCAGGAAACTTATTTTCCAAGAAATTCAATTCAGCTCAGGGAAAATGAGTCATGGTGATTGGTTTAATTTTTAACTTTTTCTAGAAAATAACTTCCACGCGATTGGTTTGTCATAAGTCAAACAAAAATAAAAATATGTAACTATATGTAAATTGCACAATTCAACACATTTTTACAAATTGAAAAAAAACAACTTCATATGAAATATAGTAATGAAATCTTTAGTATGAAAACATTATGGAATTTTATATCAACCAAACTAACCAACATTTACTTAAATATATTATGTATAGGAATCAAACGAGAACGATTGACTTTTGTTGGGATGTAATGAAAAAACAAAGGGCATGTTGTTCATAGGCAATCAACTGAGCAATGTAATAAAAAATCAGAACCGACGCCGTTTACGCGTACACGGTCATTCATCAAGTAATCTAATTACCATTGTGCGATGCATTAAGAAATCTAATTCTGTCGTTCACATGTTTGAAGAGACCGCAATAACTTCCTAGCTACTTTCCAGAATTGGCGTTGACTGCTCCCAAACAGGAGGACTTACATCAAGAGATCACGTCAGTGACGTGGCTATTCTCGTTTGGAAATGGGCATGAATTGCCCCCGCTGCCCCACAATAAGAAACTCATACAGTAATGGTCACCAGTTCGGTCAGGACTCAGGTTATTAGAACTAGACAATTCATTACATGGTCGAATGTAACCATGACGAAGCTGGATGCAGTTGACAGGGTAGAACCGTAGAAGAACATCCAGCGGCGCCGAGAAGAGAGCCCGAAGAGGTGAAACAAGCATGGCCAAGAAGAAAAAGATATGTGATTAGACTATTACCGAGATTGGATTAGATGAAAACTCTGGACACGGCAGTGTTCAACGTAGAGTAGAGACTCCGCAGTGAGAGGCAGCCACACCTTTCTGCAGCGCCGTCACAACTCACGAGAATAAGAATGAGGCGCCGTCATGAGAATAGGATCGAGAAAGTTGTTTTCATCCGTTTTTCTGCGGAAGTCAAGAACTGAATCATATATATACATAAGGAAGTCACAAATTAATGGGCCCCCCTCTTTGTTGGGCCCCTGGCGGTCGCCCAAGTTGGCCTCCCCAATGGGTCGGCCCTGGTTGCAGGTTGCACCGACATTGTAGGCATGGCTGGGTTGGAGATGGTGTGGCCATCTCTGGCTGATGGCGAGACCTAATACTGACTTGACAACGTAACAGGACCAGAGGGAGGCATAGGGGCGCCCCATGGTCTAAGTATGGTGGTGGTGACCTGGCATATGGTGAGGAGGCGGGAACTGATGGCAAGGCATGTGGGGGTGTCTGTAGGTTGATGGAAGTGGTGTTGACCTACTGTTGTATATGGTGTTTCAGTGGAGGAGTTCAGAGTAGGCGGAGGAGATCTGAGGGACGAGGTTGGCGGTGGCCATGCTAAAGAGGCATCAATGCTTACGGCTGTAGATGGGTGGCGTCGGGTGGTCGTGGCTGGTGGATCTGAAGCTTCAGTGACGGTGAGTTAATTTGCAAATCTGAGACAAGGGTGCTGTTGTTTGCAGTTGCCTCAGGGAGGAAGGAGCGACGCATGTGGAGTATGAAGCAACCAGATTTGTAGGCATTGGGGTTGATCAAAGGGGGGATAAAGGAGCACGGGTCTGTTGTTTCCAATTTGCAGGTCGCCATCACACAAAGGAAAGAGAAAGGGAAGGCAGTGGTGACGCATGAGGAGGAGACAGATATGCAATCTGGAGGGGATGCCCAGGTACTATAGGTGGCAGCGTCGGGTTAGTAGGGAGCCGAGGCGGATGGAGAGGTCGATGGGATCAAAGTGGAGGTGGCGTTGCAGGCTGTCGGGATGACATATGGGCGGCGACGTTCCTTCCGTCTTGGTTGTTGGGCATGCAATGGTGGCTGAAGAGGGCAACCTACAGGTCGGTGACAGTTTGGTCTGAAACTCTGAGTTGCAGGCGACAGTCGTCGGGGCATGGGAGTCTAGTGGGCTGACGGAGAAGAAGCCATGACTGTAGCGTGAGGCTACGATCTGGGGAGGACTAGGGGCTGGTGGCCTGGTGGAGACAGTCGGGCAGGGGTCGGGGCTTTATGTAGGTGGCAGTGCTGCTAGGGTTGCGGGGTGTTGATGATGAGAGGGGGTGAGGAGGAGGAGAACCGATCAGGATGCAGTCTGAATCCAGAACGTATGGTCTACCACACATTTCTTGTATGGCGACTGCCATTACTTGTAAGGGAACTTTGATGGCCGCCGTTAGTGGCTGGTAGCCTCATGGAAGTTACAAGACCAGGGTTGCGGAAGAGAGTGCAAGGAGAGGGAGATCGCGTTACTCTGAAAACATCGACTCTATTATTATGTTGGGGGAAAATCCGAGGGTTCACGTGAGAGGGAGAGGTGTAAGCGGAGCGTTATCTCTTTTAATAGGATATTAAGTTTATGCATATAGTAACTATTACATTCCTATTAAATTCGAAAACCTTTAAATGACAACGCCAATAGTTAAGAGATTTTTACCATGGTTTAATGTCTATTTAGGTAAATTAAAAAAATACTAGTACCATCATTTTGTGTCCCTAACCTAATTGCCCCCATAATTAATTCTAGTTATAATTTTTTTTTTTGTGATTAATGGTTCCCCTTAATTCCAAATGAATAGTGGTTAATTGAGAGCAGTGGGTGATTTTGAGATCAAATCAGGGTATTTAGGCATAAAAGCATCAAATTGGAGTAAATAGTTTCAAATATGACTAGTGATACTATTTTGAGGGACTTCATGGAGATATTTTATAAAATGATGACAATAGATACATTTTGACAAAAGGACTTGAATTGGATACTAAGATTTATCAAAGATCATGATATTGAATCAAAATAACTGATTGGGGTTTGAAATGAAAGAGAACATTGCAAATAAGTTCAAGTTTGGGTAAAACAGCTCAACATATATTTAGTAGCCAAAGATGGGTATGTTACAACACTACCACCCTTAAAAGGAATTTCGTCCCCAAAATCCTATCCCTCTTGACAACTATGTTCCCTTCAAGCTCTAATTTTCTATCATACTACCCTTATTTGCACAAATATCATCCGCACAACTCGAATTCCCTTTCGACTAACCTATTCCCTAGTTAGATTAACAAACCAATTCATTTACCATTTTCTCTGAATTACTGAACTAATTTAGGTGCAAATGCTATTTTAAAAAGTATATCTATTATTGAATTTAGTGCTTAAATATGACTAGCCGTTAAGACTTCTAACATCATATCCTAATATGAGAGTTAAAATGTTTGAGTTGTTAGCCTTGGCCATGATTATCAAAAGTTTGAGTTACACCACAAGCTTATTGGTTAAAATATAATTATCGATACTTCATCAATGTTAATCCCTCAACTGGATCCAAATTTTGACTTTTTTTTTCCAATGTCCTATTTGTATGTATCTACTATTGTATTCAGAACACTTTTATCCCTAGTTAATAATTTTCCCATGGTCATAACAATAAATTGATAAAATATTATTTACTATATTTGATCAATTTCTTTTTAATATTGTGGTTGCATATTTGTGCAATAATTTATTGAGTTAAGAAATTTGATATTTCTCTAGTAAGATAGGGCTTTATTTTTCTACGATTCCAGGTCACATCAGTTCTCTAAAGTATTATGTGTACATGGAAATTACAATTTTTACATATCAAGTTTATCATATGTATCTTAATTCAACATATTATTTACTACATCTCAAACCAATGCAATATTGATTTCCTACTTATATGGATCTATTATTCAATTGATTTCAATCGTCATAGATTTTCTACTTGCTTATATTCTCAATAGATGTAATCATGGAACTAAATGTCGTTGAAATGGGGTGAAATTTCACCGATATTGTTGATGTCGATGATTGGCGACGTCGAATGTATGTAAACATCCTCATTCCACAATATCCTTGACATTTTGTCGAAGTTGTCGACATTTCCCCATATGTCGATGAAGTTGACCCAAGTCTATAAAAAAATTCCACAATGTCCTCGACATCTGTCGAAGTCGTCGAAGTTGGCGACATTCTTCTGGTATTTTGTGGAGTTTGTTGTGTGAGGGGAAAAACATGTTGGAGCTTGAGGTAAGATGATTTTAATGTTATTTTTTACTATTCTAAGCTAATAGTAATAGACGGACCCCCTCTCTACTAAATATACCACATATTTACACCATTTTTATGTAGTTTGTTTATTGTCACAAACTTTATATATGGAAGAACTTCGTACTTCGGATACAACTACATGTAACTGTGTATTTATCTACATATGTAAACCTATATGAATGGCTATATGTAAACATATATTGTGTTTTTAGCTAGATTTGATGAAATCTGTCAATGTTTACCACAAAATGACTATTTTTAGCTTAATTTTTGTCAAAGTTACATTGAAGTTTGGTTGTAAAAATCCTCGACATTTCCACAAACCTCCATGTCCACACCTAGAGAAGTGGGCTCGAAGTCGAAGTCATGTTCCATGGGTGTAATTACACATTAATAAAGGAAAATATACTATTCATTTTTTTTCTCAGAGTAATTTTTTTTGTTACATCACTCTTTGATATGTTTATGGTTCTAAATGGAAGTTATCAAATGTGATTATGTCACTTACCATATTAGGATTTAGGATAATTGTTTATTCTATATGTGTATGCAAATATTAATGTATGTCAAAACCTAAAGGAAAATGTAGGGTACTCTACCCATTCTTATACCTAGGGTAGTGATTTATTAGTGTTCTAAGGGGATCATTCACAATTCTTCCTCAATAATAGCTCAAGTGAATCTATCCCTAGGGAAGTCCAAAAGGTAGTGAGATGAGATAGATGACTTAATAGATTAAAGTACATCACAACCTAGTCTCTTAGTGTTCCCTACTTGTAGTTTAAGTACTTCCTAGAAATTAAGCCAATTAAACTAGGGTTTATTATCAACTATTTTTCTAAGTTATAACTACTCCATTGGTGTTCCTACTTATCCCTAATTTCCATGAGACATGTATGAGTGTCGACCGTTTATGGCTCTGATACCATGTTGTAAAGACTCGATCTTTATGATCAAATATTTACAAAATAATATCAAAAACATAAGCAATCTTTATTACAATCATGCTTATACATCAGAGTCGCAGAAGCTTACAAATATGATTACAAAGTTTAAGAATAAAAATTCATTGCTAACTAGTCATCAACGAAGGACTACCCAGTACACGTCTCTTCAATCTCTTCCATCTACTACCTGCCCATGAATTCCCAGAGGGAACAAAACCACACATGGACCCTATTGAAGGGAAATTAAAGGGAAGCAAAGCTGGTACTGAATCCAATCATTGAACTATGTATGAAATAGGTTTAGATGTATAATAAAAGTTAGGAAAGGACTATTTGGTGGACTAAAGGCTAACAAAAAGAAATTCCAATATCAACTTCAAGATAGCAAATCTTTCACAAGAATATCATTAAGCAAGATTCAATAATTCAAGTATGCAAAATTTATCCAAGCTATTCACAAGGTTTATCAATTTCAAGATATTCTATTTGGCAAGTTTTGACACCTTCCTATCATATCTTTTCTAGGGCTAAGTGCCTTGTGTTCTCACACTCTAGGAGAGAACAACACTAGTGCCTTATTAGCTATTCCAGTTAACTAGGGAACAACTAATCCCTATCCACTGCACAAGGTTGTGGAGTACTTGGCCCACTCAAATGAGCCAAAGCTCTATAGGGCCAAAGTCCAAGGGACCAAAGTCCACAAGGAGTCAAAACTCCAATAGATCAAGTCCAGTGCCAAAATATTTTATCAACAATATTTCATAAATTACAAAATAAGAGTGGTGAACTTTCAAGAACAAGTAGAGGTTTCAAAACTATATAGAATTCACCACAAATCAAGATATATATGTATGTCTATCAAAGGGAAAATAGTTCAACAATTGAAATAGAAGATCTAGTACCTTAATTATTTAAGGCTTCAAGGATTGTATTACCACAAGGTGGCTCCAAGAGAGAATATCTACAAAGTATGATACAATTTGGTTATCATTTGTCTTGGAATCAATTACTTATTCATTCTTTTCTATTTAGTGTTTCCTTTCCAAGTTAGGGTTATATTAATAATATTTTTCTCTATGGTTATTAATATTAGATTCCCAACTAGGTTATATATATATATATATATATATATATATATATATATATATATATATATATATATATATATATATATATATATATATCCAATGCTACATACTTAGTTGTTTTATCGTGTTGTCTCTATGTTAGATCTAAAATATCATTATGTTGCTCATATATATTACAACGACATTTAGTCACTAGGATCACGTATGTCTATTTAGTAATATACCTTACTAGGATTATTTAGGGTTTAATTCCACATACCTCTATACATACTATTCATATGCTAGTACCTTGATCTTGATTTCTTATATGTATACAAGTATTAGTATATCTTAGGCATTACATAATTGCATACTGTTCCTTAATTATAAGATAACTAGTGGTTTTATTTATAACTAAGAGAAAACTAAAATACTCATATATAAATAACTAGGTCTCAAACATGTATATGAACATAATTACTAATATGTGAATGAAAAGATGAATAAGTTCCATGTAAAACTAAAATGTTTCATCATAGGAGTTATGACAAAATATGAGGTTTTATAAAATTACGTGGTTTCTCCTAAATATTATCCTCTATGTTTCTATTGGAATTTTGATCTAAGATGAAGTGATTCGTAATTACAAATATTATATCCAAGTGTAACTATTAGTATTCATAGTTTCAAGGGTTGGATTTATCACAAGGATAGATCATTCATAATGGTCGAAATTACTACTTTATATCTTATTAGCTTATCAACACATACATACATACATACATATATATACATATACATATACACACACACACATTGCTAGGTAATCCATAGGTCCAATTGTCTAATTTTTTAGTTGATGCAATAGTTAGTTATAGATTATTACTATAGGTATGATTGTTAACCAATGCTTAACGGAAGTGTATACATATAAAAGCAATAGTATTAGAATTACCTATGAGAGGCAACTGATCCCATCCAATCAGGTTATTGGTCCTCCATCGAGTCATTAATGGGTCCTTACGGCCATGCATGGATGTTCTCTTCCTGGAGTTGAGATCTACACCATGTCTAGTGGCTTGAGAAGACTACCACCTCAATGTCAGAAGAAAGCCATCAGGGATCTAGGGGCTGTTCTGTCTGCAGATTTGTAGCCATTACTTGCCCTATGTGCAAGCGTTAGCTGGGTCAACTATAGGTTGGGCATCACAAGTAAAGTGTAGATTCTCGCCAGGAAAGGTGCCGAAGATGGAAAAGAGGGGTCGAAGAACTGGTCGAGGTTTAGATGCAGGAGAACACGAGGTGTCCATGGTGGGGCATTGCTGTTCTTGGCGAGACAGGGCACTGATGTTGCAGGTTGCGCCGACATTGCAGGTGGCTGGGTTGGAGATGGCGTGGCGATCTCTGGCTGCTGGAGAGACCTAATACTGACTTGATAGCACAACATGACCAGAAGGAGGCATAGGGGCACCCCATGATTTGAGTATGGTGGTGGTGACCGTGGTGCTTGGCATATGGTGAGGAGGCGGGAATTGATGGCAAGGCATGTGGGGGGTGTGTGTAGGTTGATGGAGGCGATGTTGACCTACTGTTGTATATGGTGTTTCAGTGGAGGAGTTCATAGTAGGCAGAGGAGATCTGAGGGACGAGGTTGGTGGTGGGCATGCTAAAGAGGCGTCAATGGTTGCGGCTGTAGATGGGTGGTGTCAGGTGGTCGTGGCTGGTGGATCTAAAGCTTCAGCGAAGACGAGTTAATATGCAAATCTAAGAAATGAGTGTTGTTTTTTGTAGTTTCCTCAGGGAGGAAGGAGCGATGCATGTGGAGTATGAAGTAGCCATATTTGTAGGAATTGGGGTTGATTAAAGAGGGGATAAAACAACACGGGTCTGTTGCTTCCAATTTGTAGGTCGCCATCACACAAAAGAAAGAGAAGGGGAAGGCAATGGTGACACATGAGAAGGAGACATATATGCAATCTAGAGGGGATGCCCGAGTACTATAGGTGGAAACGTAAGGTTCATAGGAAGCCGAGTCGGATGGAGAGGTCGATGGGATCTAAGTGGCGGCGACGTTGTAGGCTGTCGGGATGATAGATGGGTGGTGGCATTCCTTATCGTATTGGTTGTTGGGCGTGCAATGGTGGCTGAAGAGGGCAACCTGTAGGTCAGTGACAGTTGGGCCTGAAACTCTGAGTTGCAGGCGACAGTCATCGGGGCATGGGAGTCTAGTGGGCTGAAGGAGAAGAAGCCATGGCTGTAGTGTGAGGCTACGGTCTGGGGAGGACTAGGGGCTGGTGGCCTGGTGGAGATAGGAAGGCAGGGGTCGGGGCTTTATGTAGGTGGCAATGCTGCTAGGGTTATGGGGTATTGATGATGCGAGGGGGTGAGGAGGAGGAGAACTGATCAGGATGTAGTCTAAATCCAGAATGTCTGGTCTACTGTGCGTTTCTTGTATGGCGACTACCGTTACTTGTAAGGGAACTTTGATGGCCACCGTCATGGGATGGTAGACTCATGGAAGTTACAAGACCATGGTTGCAGAAGAGAGTGCAAGGAGAGGGAGATTGCGTTACTCTGAAAACATCGACTCCATTATTATGTTGGGGGAGAATGCGAGGGTTCACGTGAGAGGGAGAGGTGTAAGCGGAGCTTTATCTCTTTTACTAGGATATTACATTTATGTATATAGTAACAATCACATTCCTATTAAATTCTAAAACCTTTAAATGACAATGCCAATAGTTAAGAGATATTGACCATGGTTTAATTTCTATTTAGGTAAATTAAAACAATACTAGTACCATCATTTTGTTTCCCTAACCTAATTTCCCCCATAATTAATTCTAGTTATATTTTTTTGTGATTAATGGTTCCCCTTAATTCCAAACGAATAGTAGTTAATTGAGAGCAATGGGTGGTTTTGAGATCAAATCAGGGTATTTAGGCATAAAAACATCAAATCGGAGTAAATGGTTTCATGGAGATATTTTATCAAATGAGGAAAATAGATACATTTTGACAAAAGGACTTGAATTGGATACTAAGATTTATCAAAGACCATGATATTGAATCAAAATAACTGATTGGGGTTTGAAATGAAAGACAACATTGCAAATAAGTTCAAGTTTGGGTAAAATAGCTCAACATATATTTAGTAGCCAAAATTGGGTATGTTAGAAGATGATATCAAAGGTCTTAACCCAATGGTGTGCATGCATAGAATCAACCTTGACAATGATGCGAAGCCACGAGTCCAAGGTCAAAGAAAATTGAAGGAAAAAATGCGAGAGGTCGTACGCAAAGAAATCATCAAACTTATAGATACATGTATTATCTATGCTATCAATGACAACAACTGGGTAAGTCAAGTCCCTGTGGTTCCCAAGAAAGGTGGGATGACAATAGTAATGGATAGTGAAGGAAAGGAATTAGCCACTCGTACAATGACTAGTTGGTGTATGTGCATAGACTATAGACTACTGAATGCAACAACATGCAAAGACCATTTCCCTCTTCCTTTCATTGATCAAGTTCTGGAGAGGCTAGCTCATCATTCTCACTTATGTTATTTAGATGGGTATTTTGGATTTTATCAGATTCACATTCATCAAGAAGATTAGGAAAAGACCACATGTGACATCCCCAGATTTTTCTAAAACTTAATCTGATGTGTGACATCCAAATTGAAACCCTCACCTCAGTGATCATCCCAATTTAAACACCACACACTAGGCTAAGAATAAGAAAATCATAGGAAGTCAAAAGGAAACAATTAATAGCACATGTACATGAACAATAATAAAACCATACACACATATTCACCATTCAATATATAATTACAACATGAATTGTTACAACATTTGATATTACATATTGAACAACAAACTATACATATACATGTACTACCACTAAACTACATGATCTTAAGACAACATGTCCACCTGTACATCAGCTCGCCATACAACTCTCAACTATCCTGGATCTTCAAGATCATAAGCCACAACCTAAACAAAAGATTACGTGGTACACGTCATCACAATATTCAAGAATATTGTACTGAGTACACCTACGTATCTTTTATATACCCCTCATCATATCTTGGCAATAAGATAAAACTAATACTTGGCAGTTATAGAGAAATATAAGAAAAAGCATATACTTGCACAAAGATGTTCATTAACAAAAGAGAACACATGTTTTAGCATGACTTTCCATTATATGTAAATTTGATCAACCATATGCACTATTCTACCAAAGAGATTTAGTGCTCACATGTACTATTCAGCCAAAGAGATTTAGTACTTCATAAATGCACTATTCTGCCAAAGAGATTTAGTGCTCACATGTACTATTCTACCAAAGAGATTTAGTACTTTCATCAATGCACTATTCTACCAAAGATAATACACATAAGGTTGGTGATGGCTCGTGGGAGAGCGGATGAGGGCGAGGCCGTGGGCAGATCCCTAGCAGTCGAGGGGGCGAACAGGGTGTTGCAGAGTCAGCTTCGACTCCTCCAATTCATCAATTGGAGAGATCAAGAGATGGAGGCAACCCTAATCAGTCCCCTAGCCCATCAAAGGAGACGCCTCGCAAAGGGAAGGAGGCGGCGGCGTTGGCTGAAGCTTCCTCAAGCGGCCCTCCGAACCCTCCCCCAAATAGCCAGTCTGAAGCAGATTCCCCGCCACCGCCGGTAGCCGACTGGATTTTGTCCAGTAGACAAGATCGTGAGGTTGCGGGAATCGAATTGATCGACTTCGTTGAGCCTATCTTATTTGATGGAGAGCGATGCGCTTCACTTTCCTGTCAGGAGGCCGTCATCCCAGATTGGGATGAATTCGTCTCGATTCGCTTCGTCGGTAGGAAGCCGTTCCGGGAACAGCTAGCTGGCTGGATCAAGAGACAGTGGAGGTTGAGTGGCCCTGTCGAAATCTTCTCTGAAGAGAGAGAGGGCTACATCGTCAAGATCCCATCTCTGAGCGAGCGGGACAGAGTTCTGGACGAGGCCCCGTGGTTTATGGATGAATCCCTAATCGTGGTGCATTCATGGTGGCCGGGGTCTCCTCTCCTACCCCTTTCCTTTTTGCAGGTCCCCATCTGGGTGAAGGTTGAAAATGCTGGCATTCCATGGACTCACGACCATATAGCCAGCGTCGCCAGCATCCTTGGAAAATCGGTTGACTTCGACGACAACTCAGTTACAGTGGGGTGCCTTGGTCCGGCTCACGCTTGTATTGAAGTTAGTAATGATTCTGCTCTGCCCAAGTCTTTGAAAGCTGTGGTGGATAAGGTTGCAAAGCAACTGAAGGTAGAGATCATATCAAAGCCTTTCACATGTTCTTGCTGCAAGAGATTCGGCCATCGTCAGTCTTCTTGCCCCCATAAGGTCAGGGAACCTCCCCCAGTCAATGATCTGCAGGTGAGGTTTGGGAAGAGTGAAGGTATTCGTAGAAATGCCCCAAAGAAGGACAAGGTTCTCGCCAACTCTGACCAAAAGAAGAATACTCAGTACAATATAGGAGATACCATTCTCCAATCTGCTGAAGATGAATACCTTTTAAAGGTCATCGATCAACATGTGGAAGAAATGGTTCTTAAAAGTAATGAATCAGGTTCCCCTATCCAGTTAAATCAATCTCTCGCTTCCCTGGCTGAGCCAGATATGTTCGGGTCCACGCCGGTTTGTAATGTGAGTAGCATTAACTTGGAGTGGGAGCTTGAGTTCAATAGAAGCTGCTCTGAGTCTTGGAAAATTAACAAGATCTAGGAAAGCTGTGGACTCTCAGTTGAATACCAGCAGAGCAAAGCTAAGTTACTTGAGGAAGATGAGGAATCCATTGGAGATTCAAACTCTAATGTCGGTTCAGATCACTCGAGAGATGAATTTCTAGAGTATGAGGAATCATGGTCTAGGAGGAAAAGGAAAACAACCAGGAAAAAATCTGAGGGTGGTTAGCCACTCTTGGGACGTTTTCCTAGTTGGCTGGCATCCAGGGTGCAATCTGTCAGTCCATCAGGAGATTAGTCCTGGTTAGTGGGTCAGTATGATGCTCGTCAGCTGTTTGTTTGGTACACATTCAGAGTATGATATTATTGCAAGTGCTTTAATGATCAGCTACGAGCCTTGTTCTGGTCCCATTTGTTCAGGGGGTGAAATCTTGGTGTACAGAGATCTTGCTAGCTGGTTGTTTTTGATCTGGACTCTGGATAGATTTTGGTTGTAGACCTGCTGATTATGCTGTCATGATTAGGTTCTTATGATATTTACCTGCTACCTAAGGCATCATAAATTCAGTAGGATGTGGTTAATGCTATTGGTGTTTTGGGTAGTTGGGTCTATTTCCTTAAGTTCTATGGGTTGCAATTTGGTTGGCAGGATATGTACCCGCTTTGTTCTATGTCCAGTTAGTTGGCTCAATAGGAGCTTGGTCTTTCTTCTGTATCTTTTTTGTTGGTGATAATTTTTTTCTCACCCTGGTTGTAATTGGGAGCGCAAGTTTTGTTGTACCCAAAGTTTTTGGCATCAATATAGTATCAGAGTTTTTCACCGACCAAAAAAAAAACTATTCTACCAAAGAGATTTAGTGCTATCATATAATGGATCAGATATCTTATGTTTCATGTGTTCATAGCCATAAGTACAGAAAATCAAGCAAGATATCATACAAAAACAATCATTTCATCCAATATCATATGCCAAGTATTTTACTACACATATACCACAAGTATATTGTATAATAATCCAAGTAAGAGGTAATGGCGTACCTTCAACCAAGATAACCTAATCATCAAATATCCCTCATGTCAACTATAACTTGGTTAAACCCTGATAAAGACAAGATCATACACTATCATCAGATTCTCATCATCTTACATCTCATCTTAACCCTAATGGTCACCATTTTAGGGTTTACCTTATCTCTTTAGTATATTTCCATTATTACTTACATTCTTGTCTTAGAATTATCTTACTGATGTCATTTTCCAAATTATGGTTCATTATCTGAACATTAGGTTCCATATCCTTTTTATGCACATATTAACCCTAGTTTATATACATTAATCCAATTAGGATTTATATCACATTAAGAGAAAACATCCTCGTATACCATGGATTATGTGTATCATCTTGATCTCATTATTAAATCTGAGGTTCTATATACTGATATGAGCTTACTCTGTAAATTTCACCATTTATTGAGCATGCATGTATTTATTGCATTTTATTTAGGGTTAAAAGCCCTAAATAATAATATTGAGAAAATTACATGATTTCTTGCATCAACATCATAATATCCAACCTTATATGGATAAAAACATGATTATAGACTTACTGACATTTTTCCATAATTTTATATCATAATTTGATATTTATTACTCATGAAACAAGCATAATACATCTTACATGATATCACTGATACTAAAGCATTAAAAGGCTGACATTATGCTTCCATATTGTTCTACACATTTTTTTGAGAATTTCGGTATATTATATGTATTTTCTGATCATCGAGCTAATTGCTATGAATTATACAAGAACGGAACATTATTTGGATTACTAACCTTTCTGGTGAATGGGAGACTACCACGTGGCCATAGGCTGGCGCTTCCCCTTGCTTGGACTGGTCAGATCTGAAGATGGATCCACAGATCCATGGATCCGTTAGCATGGGTCAGGGCTCTGCCCCCGTCTTTCTCACACATTGGCGGAGTCCCAGCGAGACTCTGTTTCTCGCGATGCAGCCGCTGCCGCCTGGACTAGCTCCGGCGAGAAAGATAATGGCACGAGGATGCTCCCTGCCATCTCCTTTGGCCTCCATCAGCTTCGACAACCTCAGTTAGATGCTCTCGACATCTTAGCTCCCTTGCTCGTGGCTCCATCCCTATTGTTCACCAACTCACCACCATGGCCACCGCCGTGGAGGAGAAAAAGGGGAAACATGGCATCCACCACTGCTCTCGCATCTGGGGCTTCCAAAATCTTTAGAGCACCTCCACGAACTCGTATATGCCATCTTATTTTAGTTGTGATCACCTACTACCAGCCCCGAGCTCCGCCTTCATCTCCAACTAACCAGAGTTCGTTAGCCATGGAAGCTTAACGACAACCCCTAGAGCCTGCCACTTTGGACTCCCTTGACCTCGACCCTTCTTTCCCTCTCTTGTATTCCTCTTATCTCCTCACTAACTCCATGTTCTACTCGTGGCAACCACCTACTCACTGCAAAGGAGAAGCAGTTAAGGGATGAGGCTCGTTCTCTCTCGTCTCTTGGTCATTTGACCCGCTCAAGGTGTCAATCAGTTCATAAAGGGGAGGGGAGTCTGAATCCTCGATCACCTATCCTCATCACCCCACGATCTTAGCGAGTGGTGTCTAGGGTGGGTGCGGGTTCAACTGTCCCACTACCTTGCTCTAACCGCAAGGTAGGAGATAAGCTAACATCCCTCAAATCCTAATTATCCAAGGGTTAAAGGCCAGAGGACGCTTAAGTTAATCTGTGGCTTCACCTTTTCAAAGGCCACAGCCACTGGATCGACAATCTAAGGCCACAAGTTGGCCACATGGACCCAGCCCAAAACCAACAGGCATGACACAACCTGACTTAGGCTCAGCTAGCAAACTTAGGTCTATTAACCATCAAATATACTCATTATTTACCCAATTTCAAACCTAAATAACTTCCTCTAGGAACATCCAATTGCCACCAAATTTTAACCACAACTTCCTCACTACTCAAGCTTCCGTGTATACGAATTTGGTGTCAAAACTCAACTGTTAGACCAATCAATTAAATTCCTCAAATAGGTATAACTTATGGATCCAAAACATTATACAAACCTCAATCAACACTCCTACTTTACTAGAACACTTGGGATTCTCAAGACAAATCAACATGCATGACTTCACTTGTGTCATTGGACATTTTAGGATTCCAAAAGTCCATTGCATCATATCGAGCACTAAATCTCTTTGGCAGAATAGTGCATTTATGAAGTACTAAATCTCTTTGTCTGAATAGTACATGTGAGCACTAAATGTCTTTGGTAGAATAGTGCACATGGTTGATCAACTTTACATATAATGGAGAGTCATGCTAAAACATGTGTTCTCTTTTGTTAATGAACATCTTTGTGCAAGTATATGTTTTTTATTATATTTCTTTATAACTACCAAGTATTAGTTTTATCTTATTGCCAAGATATGACGAGAGGTATATAAAAGACACGTAGGCGTACTCAGTATAATATTCTTGAATATTGTGCTGACGTGTACCACATGTAATATTTTGTTTAGGTCGTGGCTTATGATCTTGAAGATCCAGGATAGTTGAGAGTTGTATGGCGAGCTGATGTACAGGTGGACCTGTTGTCTTAAGATCCTGTAGTTTAGTGGTAGTACATGTATATGTATAGTTTGCAGTTCAATATGTAATATCAAATGTTGTAACAATTCATGTTGTAATTATATGTTGAATGGTGAACATGTGTGTATGGTTTTATTATTGTTCATGTACATGTGCTACTGATTGTTTCCTTTCGACTTCCTCTGATTTTCTTCTTCTTATCCTAGTGTGCGGTGTTTAAATTGGGATGCTCATTGAGGTGAGGGTTTCAATTTGAATGTCACACATCAGATTAAGTTTTAGAAAATCTGGGGACATCACAGGTGGTATCAAAGCATGAACAATAGCAAAGCCTGACATTTGCTCATCATGCAACTCAAAACCAAAGAACCTTGAACATAAAAATCTTTTAGGGTTAGATTAGTCATCTTTTGGAGACTATATCTGACCTAGCCTCTAGGTTAGCACCTAGATGTCTGAGAACTAGGTCTAGACTGATGCTTATTCTATAGCAGGTCCTTAGACGTCATCCTTTCCTTATAGTGCAGCAGATGGGATGTTGCATTATTTGGAAATGATGTGCATCAAGGGAAGAGAAACCCTAGACATATGGAGCTTGTTGTCTAGAGTAGCTACACTAGTCTACCCCTTCTTCTCACCCTTTTCACCAGTTTTCATATCACTGTACTCTCTACTATGTGTGGGACACTCATTTTAAGGATTTGGTTTTTGATTCCAAATGGATCGAACCTCGATAGTTTTATCTGACGCTTGTTTTATCAGAGAAAAACTATATAATATTTTATTATGTATTTGTATTACAAAAATGTGTCCCCACACATGTACAAGTAGGAGGTGGTCATGCAACCCAAGTGAAAGTGAATGACATTAGTCTAGAAGAGAGAGAGAGAGTAGTTCTAGATTAGATGTCTAGAGCCTTGTTGGAATATGTGATAGATGGAATAGATGAAATAAGTTTTGATGATATAATTTAAGTCTTATATAAATGATATAAGATGGTTTATGACGATTAATGTTGTCTTAAGGAGTAAGGTTCAGTTTTGTGGATTTGAGATAGGCTTTGATGATGCAAGTATGTATGGTTTTTTAAGATAAGATAAGATGGGTTAAGACAAGGATGTGTGTGATGACCCCAATTTCTATATACTTTCCATAGTGACATTCACATATATGCGTGCACTCATATCTATAGATGTCAAAAGGGAAAATATAAGAGATTAA
Organism: Alisma plantago-aquatica; assembly: GCA_963693085.1. Lineage (NCBI taxonomy): Eukaryota > Viridiplantae > Streptophyta > Magnoliopsida > Alismatales > Alismataceae > Alisma > Alisma plantago-aquatica. Next base: position 339,906,079 of record OY856414.1, read on the forward strand.
GGTAGTCAACTAAAAATAGAGATTTAGCCAAGATCTAGTCCACATCATCATATAATGTCACACGAAGATTCATTCATATAGATAAAATAAAGTCATTACATATGGAGAGGAAATATTGTTCTAGAGAAAGATAACTTTATTACATAGGATCTCAATCATCCTCAACATCAACTAGGAAAAGAATTAAACTAACATCTAGCAAGAAATGAGATAAGAGGAATAGATCTATCTAATATATCCTCCATGCTTATTATTTGTGCCTTTAGGTACTTTGAGCATGTATTTCATTTTGGTTGTCAATTGTTCCTTGTACCTAGAAAATAGGAGAAACAAAACATCAACAAAGTTGGTACGTGGTAAAAGAGAATATTTTAATAAAGCTTTTTATTTTGGTTGTCATTAAGGCTTTAGGCAACTATTATTGAAATAGGATATGGATCTAGGTCCTGGTATCATTTTATTTGGATATAGAATATTTTTTTGATCAAAATAGTATATAGGTTTGATATATTCTGATATTCGTAGAATTTACTATGATTTTTCTAAGTTAAGCTATTTTCTTGAGTATATAAAAAAATGAAAGAAAAGAAAAACCTCGATCAATGGACGGATCTGACTGGATCAATGACTCAGTTTGATCTACACCGATCTGACATTCTTGGATTGATCTACCCTGATCGGACGCTCCTGGATTGATCCCGCTGGTGTCCCCTGTTGCTTGTTGCTTGCTCGAGCAACAGGATCAACTCTGATGAGGTCGATCTCGCCCCTTGGTGCTGCTCGCGAATGGGAAGGAGCTGAGGTAGATTCGAGGGATCCGTCTGAAGCCAGCAAGGGTCAAAATAGGGTGTAAGACCCTGCGCATCTCATCGCCACCGCGTGGGCAGGCAAGGTCACCGGAGCCGAGGCCATTTTGGAGCGGGAGGTGATCATGGATCTCTTGGTTGTGACAGGGAGATGTGCGGGGTCTTGACGATGTGAGGGTGAGGTTAGAAGGGAGCGGGGGATGCTGCGGAGCTCGATTAGTGGTGGTGGATGAAGGTTGAAGAAGGTGAAAGGGAGATGGATGCTCGGGGTATCTCGGGTGAAAAAGAGGCCGCAGAATGGTAAAAAGGGGAGAGTCGGAGCTAGTGGAGGGGTTAAATAGGCATCTGGGGAAGCTAGGCGATGAAGCCCTAAAAGCTCTACCACCTGAGTGAAAAGAGCGGAGAAGCAGGGGTCTATTCTCCCTGCTATGAGAGAAAGGGGGTCAATATAAGGGTGGATGACCTCGTTTTGGCGAGACGAAGATATTTTTTGGGCTCAAATTTTGAAAAGAGGCATGAGGTGGCGAGTTTGGCCGAGCCTCACCTCCTGCTACCTCCCCGCCCTTTGCGGGAGGTAGGAGACAAGGTCTCCTCCGTTAGATCGGGGCCTGATCCAAGGATTGCCCGATCCAATGGCTAGGAGAGGGGCCGAGATATCAAGGTCAGTGTGACATTTATTCACACTTGATTAAAATGAAAACTTAGGTCCAGGATATATATAAAAGGTGATTTATTAAATTGGCCATAACTCTTGATTGGTAAACCCAATTCTAATAAAATTTTAGGGGTAGCTTCATAAGGGCATTATGCTACTATGGTATAAATTTGAGATCCAAACTCAGCTATTTGATATGTTCATGCACTAGATACATTAACACATGTATTTTATCATTATAACATACTAGGGTTTGCATTTTCTTTGCAATTTGTGACACAACTTTGTTCAATTGAGTGAGGGAAGTATATGAGGGTATTTTGGTCAACAAATTGATAATAAAACTTTTAAGATAGAGAAAAAATATTATAAAAACTCACTTTGTCACATTCTCCCCTCCTTTTAAGAATTTTGCCCTCAAAATTCAAGCAGCCTGAAAGAGATGTGGATATTTATGCTCGACTTCGGACTTGAGCTCCCATGTAGCATTGGTTTGATCATGGTGGCTCCAGAGAACTTTCATCATATCTATATGCCGATTATTGCGAAGCTCCTTTGTCTTTAAATTGAGGATTTTGACTGGTGACTCAGCATAAGACACATCATCTTTCAACTCGAGAGGCTCATGATTCAGAATGTGACTGGGGTCCTTTACGTAAGGCTTCAGATTAGATACATGAAAGACATTATGCATAGCACTATACTGAGGTGGCAAAGCAAGATGATAGGAACATTCTCCAACCCTATCAAGGATCTCGAATGGTCCCGCATAACGAGGACTGAGCTTTCCCTTATTCTTGGCCAAAGCTCGAATAGGTCAGATTTTCAAAAAGACATGATCACCTTCCTTGAACTGACATTCCTATCAGTGAGCATCTACATATGATTTCTTCCTATCCTATGCTCATTTCATTCTCTTCCTGATCAATGCAACTTTATCTGCATACAACTGCATCTCCTCGGATTTCATCAAGGTTTGTTCTCCGACATCATCCCAATGTAATGGAGATCTGCACGGTCGGCCATAGAGAGCTTTGTATGGTGGCATCCCAATACTCGCCTGATAGCTATTATTATAGGCAAACTCAGCTAAAGGTAGGTAATGGTCCCACAAGCCTTCCCAGTCAAGCACACAAACTCATAGAATATCCTCCAGAATTTGCACTGTTCGTTCTGACTGTCCATCTGTCTGCGGATGATAAGCTGTACTGAAATTCAACTTGGTTCCCAATTCTTCTTGAACCTGTTTCCATAGCTTTGAGGTGAAATTTGGGTCCCGGTATGAGACAATGGACGCTGGAACTCCATACAGATGTACAATCTCCCGTATATAAAGGTCGGCCAATTCAGAAACTTTCGCAGTAGTCTTCACAGGAAGGAAACGAGCTGACTTCGTGAGACGATCCACGATGACCCATGCAACATCGTATCCCTTCCTGGTTCTGGGTATCCCTACCATGAAATCCATGGTGATGTGCTCCCATTTCCATTCCGAAATTTCAAGGGGTTGTAGTAGACCGTCTGGTCTCTGGTGTTCGGCCTTGATCATCTGGCATGTCAGGCATCTGGACACGAATTCAACAATATCACGCTTCATGCCTCTCCACTAAAACTGACATTGCAGGTCTTTGTACATCTTCATCGTGCCAGGATGGACTGTGTACTTTGAGCCATGTGTCTCACTGAGAATCTTCATATTTTCAGTTGACTGCTCTGGAACCCAAATACGGTTCTTGTATTGAAGACCACCATCAAGACCTACCGATAGATGTGATTGAGGCTTAGCCAGGAGAGAGGAGAGTTCTACAAGCTCGGGACTAGCTTTCTGTGCCTCCAAAAGTTCAGAATGCAGGTTGGATGTGATAGAGATGTTATTGACATGCATACGATCATCCAGGAATTGTGGTCTCCAGCTTGCTAGGTCCTCCATGTTCCTCCATTTGGGTATGGACATGGATGCACAAATGGCTCTTTTCCTGCTAAGAGCGTCTGCAACTACATTGGTCTTACCTAGATGGTAGCCAATAGTGAAGTCATAGTCCTTCAAGTACTCGATCCATCGTCGTTGCCACTAATTCAAGTCCTTTTGCGTCAGAATGTACTTGAGGCTTTTATGGCCCGTGAAGATATCAAACGTTGCCCTGTACAAGTAGTGCCTCCATATTTTGAGAGCATGGATGATAGAAGCTAACTCCAAATCACGCGTAGGGTAATTCAACTCATTGGGTTTTAGCTGTCTGGAAGCGAAGGCCACTACTTTCCCGTTCTGCTATAGGACACACCCTAGACCATGTCGGGAAGCATCAGTGAATATTACAAATCCTTCATTGCCAAAGGGTAGAACAAGGACAGGTGCTGATGTCAACTTTTGTTTAAGCTCTTGGAAGCTAGACTCACAAGAAGCTGACCAGATGAAATGCTCATCCTTCCGAGTAAGCTTAGTGAGAGGAAGTGCCACTTTGGAGAAATTCGGAATATAACGACGATAATATCCGGCCAGACCTAAGAAACTCTAGATTTCAAAAGGATTACAAGGAGGTTGCCAATCAAGTACAACAGATACTTTAGCGGGATCAACAGATAGGTTACCCCCAGAAATGACATGTCCAAGAAACATAACTTTGTCAATCCAGAATTCATATTTAGAAAGCTTGCCATAGAATTTTGGGCTCGAAGAATCTCAAGGACAGACTTCAAATGCTCCCGATGTTTTTTCATAGAGTTAGAATAGATCAAAATATCATCAATGAAGACGACCACAAACTCATCAAGATAAGGTTGGAAGACTTTGTTCATCAAGTTCATGAATACGCCAGGTGCGTTGGTCAACCCGAACGACATCACCAGAAATTCATAGTGCCCATAACGAGTTTGAAAAGCAGTCATAGATATATCTGAATCCTTGACCTTAAGTTGATGGTAGCCAGAATGAAGATCGATTTTGGAGAAGACTTTAGCAGTACAAAGTTGATCAAAAAGGTCATCAATACGAGGGTGAGGATACTTTTTTTTAATGGTAGCTTGGTTCAACATGCGATAGTCAATACACATCCGCATTGAACCATCTTTCTTTTTAACAAAAAGGACAGGTGCACCCCAAGGGGAAACGCTAGGGCGGATAAAACCCATATCAAGAAGTTCTTGTAATTGTATCTTCAACTCCATAAGCTCAGCAGGTGCCATCCTATATGGTGCCCTAGCAATCAGAGTGGTTCCAGGAAGAAGGTCTATGGAGAACTCAATGTCTCTGTTTGGAGGCAGCCCAGGAAGCTCCTCCAGAAATACGTCAAGGAAATCACGTACCACCTTTAGTCTTTCTACAGACCCATTGTCAGGACTGGTCTCTGAGATGAATGTGAGGAAGTGATGCAGCCCTATTTTAGGGCTTCATCTTGTGTTATTTTGCTCTTCAATCACATCTACATCTGTTAAATTGCATGTCATTACCCCTAATATGCTTATTTGTATAAAATGCACTTATGGACATCATTTGTGTGTTTTTCAGGCGTTTGGACCACACTTGATGGAAGAGAGAGAGAAGGAGTGATCCTAGGGTTCCTCTGCCCTTGGAGAGACCCAAAGTGAAGTCCAATACTCCCTCGACCTACCCCTAGTGGCTAAAGATCGTTTGAAGCAAAGATGTCCAAGAAAATCCAAAGATCCAAGTCAAGGTGCTGCCCCAGGACCCAGCACGGCCGTGGTACCACAGAACGGCCGTGCTAGGTGACTTAGAAATTAACAACCTCAACATCCAAGTGAAGCAGAGCACACCACGGCCGTGCACCGCACCACGGCCGTGCAATGGGAAGACACCACGGCCGTGTTCCACAAAACGGCCGTGGCACAGTTCAGCAAAACGGCCGTGCAGAAGCACCACGGCCACCCTCACCAAGCCCACCACGGCCGTGCCATACACCACGGCCGTGGCACACCACCACCACCACGGCCGTGTTGACCCACCACGGCCGTGGCCGTTTTGACCACCAACCTGACATTGTGCAATTCATTTCCCACGACCGTGCCCCAGACACCACGGTCGTGGCCTACCTTGCCCACCACGGCCGTGGTACACCACCACGGCCGTGCTACTCACAAGATCCAGCCACTTTTCCACTGCTTTCCCCATTTTACCCCTAACTTAACCTAGTGCTTCCCCCACACCTATATATACCTAGGTGGCGGCTGGGGCACGAGGTTGGCTACCTTCTATCCCATCCTAGCTCCCCAAATCGCCATCCACTCCATTCCACTCCATTTCCACCTCAAATCCACCCCATTCCACCATTTTCACCACCAAATCACTAGTTTACACTAGTTCCTACCCATAATCCCCTTCATTCTTCACCCTTGCACCTTGGAGGAGGGAGGAGGACGACCTGCTGCTGCTGGAGAGAGGAGTGACAGCCACTACTTCAAGCTCCATGGCCACCTCTATCTTCTTCTCCTTTCTTTTTGTATCTTGTTCTGTTATGAGTAGCTAGGCCCCTTGGGTGGGCTGTTTGGGGGATTTTATGTTACTTTGATACCATGTTGGGGGAAAATGACATGTAAACTTTGTAATTCCATTTGATAATGATTATGTTCTATTTATGTCTCATTCTCCATTAATTGCTTGTTGGTTTGTGTGTGAAATCACTTAGGAATTTAGGCAAATTGCTTATATGTGTGAATTTTGGGATTTGCCCCTAGGTCCAATTCTTGGATCCCTAGGTTGCCTCCCATCTTCCTACATCCTAATCAATCTCCCTAAACCTAAGTGAGAGATCTAAGTAGCTAGATTGGATAATTCTAGTGCAATTAGCATGGAGCCTTCTCAAGGCTAGAATGTGGGGGAATTGGGGCCCAAAACCCTAATTTCACCCCCCATTACTACCCTCGGCCCCTAATTGCCCTAGGAATGTCTAATGTAGAAACCTAGACTTGATTAGACTCTAATTGGATTAAACCTAATCCCTAACCCAATTGAGCCTCGTAAGGGTAGTAGGGGGTGTTAGGGACTAGTTCCCCTATACACAACCTAGCATATCCATGGCCAGTTAGTAGCTTAGGTTAATTCATTAGACTCTAACTTGTTGTTTGGTTTGGATAATCTAAATGGAATCATAATGTTCACATGTCACCCCCCAACTTAAGTGATAAGTTCATACCCCTAAACAGCCCACACATCTCTTTACTGTTTAAAACCCTAGTTTTGTGCTTGCTTAGCTTAATTAATTTTTTCCTTGCTTAGTTAGATTCTTTCTTTGCTCTTGTCTTGTTCTTGCTACTGTAGTTCTTTAATTGCTCTTTTGCTTTTCTCTTGCTTGCCTTAGTGTAATTTGCACTTTCATATCTAGTTTAGTCCTTTCTTGCCTGCTTAGTCTTAATCTAGTCTAGGGTTAACATAGATTTCATTCCCGCCTTTAATTGCTTTCTTGTTCATCCTTAGTTAACAATCAAAACAACCTTTAAACCCTTAACCCTAGTCTCCGCAGTAGGAACCTAGCTAAACTAACCTAGCTCTAGCGCCCCCTCTTTTCCCTGTGGATCGACCCCATACTTGCCACCTTCCTATACTACGACACGACCCCATGCGCTTGCGGGTGTAGTGTTTTAGTAGACGTAGGTTGTTAGTTTAGGTCTTATAAATTTTGAAAGCAAACCTCCATCCACCGTGCATTCCGACCTCGTGGGGCGCATCTATTCAATTGAGTAGTGTGTTAGCACCACTAGCGGAGACGCACCAGGAAGACTTTACATCCTTTAGATATGAGCTTTTTAGCTTTAAGAGAGGAAATTATTACATTATTACAGAATCTACTTCCCCAAGGGATCACTACAGGAGAGGAATGAGGTTGAGAGAGAACTACCATCTTGTTTCTACAATCAATGTGAGCATGATATGTGTATAGCCAATCCATGCCCAGAATAATATCAAAGTCTTCCATGGTTAAGAGAATGAATTCAAAAGGCATATCATGATTTTCAAAATTTAGAGGGAGGACATCTGTTTTCTGTAATGTAGTGAATATTTTTCCACTAGGAGTTGATACATCCAAAATATATCCCAAGTCCCTTATATGTAAGTGCAACATTGAGGCCACATTTTGAGAGATAAAAGTATTTGTGGATCCAGAGTCAAATAATGCTTTAACATGATGTCCATTCAAGAAAACAATGCCTACACAGGATAATTAAATTTTCAATAATTGAAGGCATTGAACAAGATATTAGATATATGAATAAGATTTAAGGTTACCTTTGACAAGCTGGTTCAGATTTGCCCTAGCCTCCTCTCCTGTTACTGCGAACACCCTAGCATTGCGGTGTCCCTGAGGGGGTGGAGCACCCGCTGGAGGTTTGCCAAGGATAGACGCATTAGGACACTTGGAAAGGAAATGTCCCTCCTTCTTGTAGTTGTAGCATACCAGCTTGGTGTAGCGACAAGGCCCATCATGTCCATGTCCACAAGTCTTGCATTTGCTGTGATAATCCATCAACTTGCTATTCTTTTGTCCTTTCTTTCCTGAACCTCCTCCTTTTCCTGATCCTTTATTATGGCCAGGGTGGAACTTCTTGAATTTCTCTTCCTCAGTGGTGGTCAACCCTAAATATCCCATACTAGAAGGCTTCTGCAATGGCTTCTCCCTTTCCTGCTTAAGGGCCATGTCTAGGGCTTCATCAATGTTTTGGGGATGGGAGGCTATAACTAGGGTTTTCAAATGGGAAGCAAGGCAGTCTACATAATATTCAGTGAGGTGGTCCTCAGTCCAGATAGGGGAATAGCATTCTAGAAGCCTAGACTTCTAGGTATAATCGGCCACTAAGAGACTGCCTTGCCTAAGCTCCATGTACATCTTCTCTTTCCTCTTCCTCTCAGTTATGGGCATGAAACGGTCAGTGAAGAGGGTCTTGAAGGCTTCCCACCCCAAGTTGTCTACTTCCTCTCCCCGGTTCCCACCATAGTTCTCCCACCAGATCTTTTCCCCTCCCTTAAGCAGATGGGTGGTGAATTTGACCTTCTTTTCCTTGGGTACTTCTAGGGTACGAAAGGCATTCTCTATGGAAAGGATCCAGGCCTCAGCCTTGTCCATGACCTCAGGCTGGTCTTCCCCCCAAAAGGAGTCAGGGTTGATCTTAATGAAGTCTATCACCGTCACCTCCTTTTTCATAGAGGAACTGGGTTCAGGGGTTCCTTTTGTAGCAAGGGTCTCCATGAAGTCTAGTAGGATCTTCTTTTGTTCCTCCCATCTTTTTTTGGCCATAGTTTTGGGATCATGTACTTCGGAGGTTTCAAGATCTTTTATCTTCTTAGAGGACGATTCCTCCAAGGCCTTAGAGTTGCGAGTCTTAGGAGGCATCCTGAAATTAATTTGGACATATTAGATTTATTACTTCAACAATTATTCTCATCATTATCATTATTATCATCATATGATATTTCATTATTCTCCTTTATCAATAATTAATGTTCTTAATGTTATTATTTATGGAGGATATCCTAAAATCCTTATCAGTCGATCCTTAGGGCTTCTAAATAGAGAGACTCCTTCCTAACCTTATAACAGAGGTAAGAGGGAAAATTTATTTTAAAACATAGATGAGAGGGATTTTTTTTATAGAAGGGATGAGAGGGAAAATCTATAGATGAGAAGGTTCCTAAATTAAGGTAAGCCCAAGAATAGGAGATACTTAGGGTATTGGCCAGGTAGACTTATACTACCATAAAGGTAGCCTCATGATTGCCAAGCTAAGTGGCTCAGAGACTTTAGTCAGACCCATGGAAGATGCTATCCTAGACACCTCAACCATTCACATCCCTAACTCAAGGACTACCCTAGACTCAAAATAGGGTGAATGAAGTTCATGTGACTTGATGTGTGAACATCGGCTCTGATACCAACTGTGACGACCCCAATTTCTATATACTTTCCATAGTGACATTCATAGATATGTGTGCACTCATATCTATAGATGTCAAAAGGGAAAATATAAGAGATTAAGGTAATCAACTAAAAACAGAGATTTAGCCAAGATCTAGTCCACATCATCATATAATGCCACACGAACATTCATTCATATAGATAAAACAAAGTCATTACATACGGAGAGGAAATATTGTTCTAGAGAAAGATAACTTTATTACATATGATCTCAATCATCCTCAACATCAACTAGGAAAAGAATTAAACTAACATCTAGCAAGAAATGAGATAAGAGGAATAGATCTATCTAATATATCCTCCATGCTTATTGTTTGTGCCTTTAGGTACTTTGAGCATGTATTTCATTTTGGTTGTCAATTGTTCCTTGTACCTAGAAAATACGAGAAACAAAACATCAACAAAGTTGGTACGTGGTAAAAGTTACACTAATAAGGTTGCATAAAGAAAAATATTTGAACAAGAAGAAAAGAGAGATAAAACCATTTCTTAAGACAAAAATCAGGCAAGCATCCTTTTAATTACAATTATTTTGATGCAGTTGTACTACACATATTGCACTTGAATTACATCTAGTGTGGGCAATAGAATATCATCATACATCTAACATGGGCCAAGAATCATACATCCATGTTAGGAAACATACATCTACACCATGCTATGTGCTCTAGTAGCTACAACCCATCATAACCATTTATGTTCTAGGTTTGGCGAAGTATAACTCATACTAGTCAACCAAGCAATAATATTCAAATATGAGCATTCAAGGTATTACATATCATAGGCAACCAGAAATCTATTCTTATACTTATAAGACAACGTACCTGCTTATTCAAATCAGATATCTAAGAATGTATAATCAACAGGAAATAAGTCACCCTGCATAGAAAGCAAGGGTACAAAATTACAATTGGTCCATGTGACCAAGGCTAAGATATGTTCTTAGCTATTATCCTCTTTTACACTATCTAATTTGGATCAGGGATTTCCCATAATTTTAATTGTTTTTTTGAGATATTATCAGATATGATCCATCATACAAAGTTTGATTAAAAGATAATATTTAATTAATCAATAAGAAGATTTTCATAAACTAGGGTTTCTAAGATGGTCGGATAAAAAGGGGAAAGCAACCCTAGAATATTAATCATTCATAACATCAAGGTTCGTTTAAGGGTTCAGGACCAATCATAATCACTAGTCATCATCTAGTGATATCAGATTTTGTTATAAAGATATACCTTTAATTTCATGTAGAAATAGAAAATTAGATTTAGGGTTTCTTCTAATCCTTTGATCATTTATCAACTTGGGAAAATATTTCGATTTATTTAGAAATCAGGGTTTCCTCTAGGGTTAATTACACCTTAGAAAGTCATACATCATCAAGAAAAACCATTATCAATAATTAAATATAATTAAGGAGGTCATTAAGGCTTTAGGCAACTATTATTGAAATAGTAGACTGATCTAGGTCCTAGTATCATTTTATCTGGATAGAGAATATTTTTTTGATCAAAATAGTATATAGGTTTGATATAGTCTGATATTCGTAGCATTTACTATGATTTTTCTAAGTTAAGCTATTTTCTTGAGTATATAAAAAAATAAAAGAAAAGAAAAACCTCGATCAATGGCCAGATATGACTGGATCAATGACTAAGATTGATCTACACTGATCTAACATTCCAGGATTGATCTACCCTGATCGGATGCTCCTGGATTGATCCCGCTGGTGTCCCCTGTTGCTTGTTGCTTGCTCGAGTAGCAGGATCAACTCCGGTGAGGTCGATCTCGCCCCTTGGTGCTTCTCGCGAGTGGGAAGGAGCTGAGGTAGATTCGAAGGATCGGTCCGAAGCCAGCAAGGGTCAAAACAGGGTGTAAGACCCTGCGTAGCTCGTCGCCGCCACGTGGGAAGGCAAGGTCATCAAAGTTGAGGCCATTTTGGAGCGGGAGGTGATCAGTGATCTCTTGGTTGTGATAGGGAGATGCACGGGGTCTTGACGAATGTGAGGGTGATGTTAGAAGGGAGCGGGGAATGCTGGGGAGCTCGATTGGTGGTGGTGGCTGAAGGTTAAAGAAGGTGAAAGGGAGGTGAATTCTCGGGGTATCTTGGGTGAAAAAGAGACCGCGAAATGGTAAAAAGGGGAGAGTCGGAGCTAGTAGAGGGGTTAAATAGGCATCTGGGGAAGCTAGGCGATGAAGCCCTAAAAGCTCTACTGTCGGAGTGAAAAGAGTGGAGAAGTGGGGGTCTGTTCTCCCTGCTCTGAGAGTGAGGGGGGTCAAGATAAGAGTGGCTGACCTCATTTTGGCGAGACGAAGATATTTGTTGGGCTCAAATTTTGAAAAGAGGCATGAGGTGGCGAGTTTGGCCGAGCCTCACCTCCTGCTACCTCCCCGCCATTTGCGGGAGGTAGGAGACAAGGTCTCCTCTGTTGGATTGGGGCCTGATCCACAGATCGCCCGATCCAATGGCTAGGAGAGGGGTCGAGATATCAAGGTCAGTGTGACATTTATTCACACTTGATTAAAATGAAAACTTAGGTCTAGGATATATATAAAAGGTGATTTATTATATTGTCCATAACTCTTGATTGGTAAACCCAATTCTAATTAAATTTTAGGGGTAGCTTCATAAGGTCATTATGCTACTATGGTATAAATTTGAGATCCAAACTCGACTATTTGATATGTTCATTCACTAGATACATTAACATCTATATTTTATCATTATAGCATACTAGGGTTTGAATTTTCTTTGCAATTTGTGACACAACTTTGTTCAATTGAGTGAGGGAAGTATATGAGGGTATTTTGGTCAAAAAATTGATAATAAAACTTTTAAGAGAGAGAAAAAATATTATAAAAACTCACTTTGTCACAATGTGAGTCAGCATGAGCCTCAAGCTCTTTTACAAAGGAGGACCTCTAGTGTTAGGACCAATTTTAGGGTTAACTCCAGATAGAGTGAGACCCATTGAGAGAAGGTTAGAGAACCTAAAATCCAAGATATGAGAATTATGAGATATGTGATATGATATATCCTAAACTAGATTACTCCTGAGTGATTGAGTTGCGTCTCTCTATGTATGATTCCTATAGTTTTCTTGAACCCTAGATGTCATTGGGAGGACCAAACCATAGAGATAGACAGATGCTCGTTATATGTGTGCATATGTGACCATGAATATGAGTGCCTGCCATTTGGGTGAGGGAGAGATCCCAAGACCCTGGAGGATGTAGCTATGTTTGTTTTGTATAGCCTCATGCTCGAGTTGGTGGTTCCCATATAGTAATCTAAAGGTGTGTATATAAGACAAATAGAGTTGAGAAATAGTTTTCATGGGTATAGAGCTGATAAGAGTATGTCATAGCATGTTTTGGTTTGTGCTTATGTGGCTTGAGCTTGTTAGGCTATCATGAGTGCCAATGAGGTAATCCGAGAACCCTAGATAAGAGAGGAAAGATAACGTTTTTGCATATGAGATACTCATAAAGTTGAGTTAGCTCAGAGAGACTGAGCATGGCACTATCCTCATGATATCGGTTAGGAGAACCTCAATTGGACTAGATAAAGTTTTGATAAATGTTTTAAGAAGCCACTTGTATAAGTTTGTTAGCACAACCATGATATAATATATGTAAGATGTGATCTAATCTCGAGACGTGATATATAGACATGCTAAGATGGAAACCTAGATATGGTTTAATATATATCAATGCATAGATGGTTAACCATATACATGAATAATGATGATAATGTGATATTTTTGGTTAATCTTGTGATGAAATCACTAGTAAATCTTACAATTTATTATGAATAATGAAATAAGATCATATAAATGAAACATGTTACACGAGGTGTTAATATTAGTGCTTAACAAAGATGGAAAATATAGTTTGATAGCTAGCACAACATAATAATTATAACACCTTGATATGATCTAGATGGATAAAGTGGGTTAATTTTAGTTAACTTTCTCCTAAAAGGCATATGTTAAGGTCGAACATGTTCTAACAATTAGCTCAATAAAATGCTGATGACACCATGACATAATGGGTTAACTGTAGTTAACTCCTTATGAACATAGTAATATGATGACGAAACCCTAATTCATGGGCAAAGATAAAGATGAAAACCTAACAATGAGATATGTTATGACCTAATCAGATTTTCTAAACCCTTATTTTAGCCTTCTATGAATGGGTGATTCACCTTAGATGCTTTAAAACCTCCTAATAGTGGTGTGGATATCATTATGGACCTTTCTTTTTGGATATGTTGCACCTAAGATAGTTTTCTACATATGAAAGAAGATCCTTAGTTTTTCCTTGGAGTATGAGTATGGCTCAATTTCAAGGACGAAATTTCTTTTAATATGTATATGATGTGACAAAGTGGTTTTTGGCTTAATTCCGAGGATGAAATTTCTTTTAAGGTGTGTAGGATGTGATGGAATAGACTTTTGGAATCCTAAAATGTCCAATGACACAAGTGAAGTCATGCATGTTGAGTTGTATTGAGAATCCCTAGTGTTCTAGTAAAGTTGGAGTGTTGATTGAGGTTTGTATAATGTTTTGGATCCATAAGTTATACCTATTTGAGGAATTTAATTTACTGGTCTAACAGTTGAGTTTTGATGCCAAATTCGTGCAAAAGGAATCTTGAGTAGTGAGGAAGTTGTGGTTAAAATTTTGTGGCAATTGGATTTTCCTAGAGGAAGTTATTGAGGTTTGAAATTGGGTAAATAATGTGTATATTTGATGGTTAATAGACCTAAGTTTGCTAGCTGAGCCTAAGTCAGGCATTGTCATGCCTGTTGGTTTTGGGCTGGGTCCGTGTGGCCAACTTGTGGCCTTAAATTGCCGATCCAGTGGCTGTGGCCTTTGAAAAGGTGAAGTCACAGATTCACTTAAGCGCCCTCTGGCCTTTAACCCTTGGATAATTAGGATTTGAGGGATGTTAGCTTATCTCCTACCTTGCGGTTAGAGCAAGGTAGTGGGACAACTGAACCTGCACCCACCCTAGACACCACTCGCTAAGATCGTGGGGTGATGAGGAGAGGTGATCGAGGAGTCGGACTCACCTCCCTTTTACGAACGGATTGACACCTTGAGCGGGTCAAATGACCAAGACACGAGAGAGAACGAGCCTCGTCCCTTAGCTACTTCTCCTTTGCAATGAGCAGGTGACTACCATGAGTAGAACATGGAGCTAGTGAGGAGATAAGAGGAAGATAAGGGAGGAAAAGAAGGGTCGAGGTCAAGGGAGTCCAAGGCGGCAGGCTCTAGGGGTTGCCGTTAAGCTTCCATGGCTAACAAAATCTGGTTAGACAGAGATGAAGGGGGAGCTCGGGGCTAGTAGTAGATGATCACAACTGAAATTAGAGGGCACAAATGAGTTCGTGGAGGTTCTCTAAAGCTTTTGGAAGCCCTAGATGAGAGCGGAGGTGGATTCCCCATTTCCCCTTTTTCTCCTCAACGACGGTGGCCATGGCGGTGAGTTGGTGAACAACATGGATGGAGCCGTGAGAAAGGGAGCTAAGATGCCGAGAGCATCTAACTAAGGTTGCTGAAGCCGATGGAGGCCAAAGGAGATGGCAGGGAGCATCCTCATGCCATTATCTTTCTCGTCGGAGCTAGTCCAGGCAGCGACTGCATCATGAGAAACAGAGTCTCGCTGGGACTCCAAGAATACGTGAGAAAGACAGGGGCAGAGCCCCGACCCAGGCTAACAGATCCGTGTATCTGTGGATCCATCTTTAGATCCAGCCGGTCCAAGCAAGGGGCAGCGCCAGCCTATAGCCACGTGGTAGTCTCTCATTTGCCAGAAAGGTTAGTATTCCAAATAATGTTCAGTTCTTGTATAATTCATAGCAATAAGCTCGATGATAAGAAAAATACATATAATATGCCAAAATTCTAAGAAAAATGCGTAGAACAATATGGAAGCATAATGTCAACCTTTTAATTCTTTAATATCAGTGATATCATGTAAGATGTATTATGCTTGTTTCATGAGTAATAAATATCAAATGATGATATAAAATTATGGAAAAATGTCAGTTAGTCTATAATCAAGTTTGTTATCCATATAAGGTTAGATATTATGATGTTGATCTCCTTTTTCCTCCATCAGCTTCAGTAACCTCAATTAGATTCTCTCGGCATCTTATCTCCCTTGCTCGCAGATGCATCCCTGTTCTTCACCAACTCACTGCCATGGCCACCGTCGTGGAGGAGAAAAAGGGGAAATGGGGCATCCACCACCGCTCTCGCATATGGGGATTCCAAAAGCTTTGGAGCACCTCCAAGAACTTGTTTGTGCCCTCTGATTTTAGTTGTGATCACCTACTACCAGCCCCGAGCTCCTCCTTCATCTCCAGCTAACCAGAGTTCATTATCCATGGAAGCTTAATGGCAACCCCTAGATCCTCCCGCCTTGGACTCCCTTGACATTGAACCTTCTTTCCCTCTATTGTATTCCTCTTATCTCCTCACTAACTCCATGTTCTACTCATGGCAGCCACCTGCTCACTGTAAAGGAGAAGCAGCTAAGGGACGAGGCTCGTTCTCTCCCGTCTCTTGGTCATTTGACCCGCTCAAGGTGTTAATTAGTTTGTAAAGGGGAGGCGAGTCCGACTCCTCGATCACCTCTCCTCATCACCCCACGATCTTAGCGAGTGGTGTCCAGGGTGGGCACGAGTTCAGCTATCCCACTACCTTTCTCTAACCGCAAGGTAGGAGATAAGCTAACATCCCTCAAATCCTAATTATCCAAGGGTTAAAGGCCAGAGGGCGCTTAAGTGAATATGTGGCTTCACCTTTTTAAAGGCCACAACTGCTGGATCGGCAATCTAAGGCCACAAGTTGGCCACATGGACCCAGCCCAAAACCAACAGGCATGACACAACCTGACTTAGGCTCAGCTAGCAAACTTAGGTCTATTAAACATCAAATATACACATTATTTACCCAATTTTAAACCTCAATAACTTCCTCTAGGAACATCCAATTTCCACCAAATTTTAACCACAACTTCCTCACTACTTAAGCTTCCTTGTGCAAGAATTTGGAGTCAAAACTCAACTGTTAGACTAGTCAATAAACCTCAATCAACACTCCAACTTTACTAGAACACTTGGGATTCTCAAGACAACTCAACATGCATGACTTCACTTGTGTCATTGGACATTTTAGGATTCCAAAAGTCCATTCCATCACATCCTACAAACCTTAATAGAAATTCCTTCTATCCTCAGAATTAAGCCAGAAACCACTTTTTCACACCACATTCACTTGCTTGTTTTGGACATATGCTTTTTGGCACATGGCGTTCGGTCTGTGCAACGCCCCTGCCACCTTTCAGAGGTGCATGCCAACTATATTTTCTAATCTAATAGAAGAGGTCATGGAAGTCTTCATGGATAACTTCTCTATGTATGGGTTATCTTTCGAAGATTGTTTAAAGAATCTACCCCTAGTCCTCAAAAGATGTGAAGAAAAGTCGGTAGTCCTCAACTAGGAGAAGTTCCACTTTATGGTATAAGAAGGAATAGTCTTAGGACACAAGGTGTCCAAAGTCAATATAGAGGTGGATAAAAGCAAGATAGCGGCCATAATAAACTTCCACCCCCTCTTCAATCTCTTTTGTCCGTAGTTTTCTAGGGCATGTAGGGTATTATCATCACTTTATCAAGGACTTTTAAAAGATCACAAAACCTTTGTCCAAACTTTTGATAAAAGACACTCTATTTATCTTAGATGAAGAATGCCAAAAGGCCTTCACTACCCTCAAGGATGCTTTTACCAATGCTCCCATTATGCAAGTCCTAGATTGGGACCGACCCTTCAAAATAATGTGCGACTCTAGTGATTATGCAGTCGGGGCTATCCTAGGACAAAAGAAGGACAAGAAACATCATGTTATCTACTATGCTAGCAAAACTCTTGATGAGGATCAAATTAATTACACCACCACTGAGAAAGAGATGTTATCCATCATCTACGCTTTTGATAAATTCAGATCCTATATGTTAGGTGGGGAGGTGACAATCTATATTGATCATGGGACAATTAAGTATCTTATGCATAAGAATGATACCAAACAACGTCTCCTCAGGTGGGCCCTTCTTTTGCAAGAATTTGATCATGAAATTGTTGACAAAAAGGGGACATAAAATGTCATTTCTGATCATCTCTCTCGTATAAAGGTGGAAGAAAACAATTCACTCCCTATCAACAAATATTATCAAGACAAATCATTACTTCTTATTCATTCTCTTGATCAAGTTACTCCATGGTACATTGATTTCTATAATTACCTAGCATGCCAACAGTTACCTCCAGGAATGACCTATAATCAAAAGAATAAATTCTTTTCTGACATCAAGAACTATTTTTGGAATGATCTCTTACTTTTCCAAAAGTGTGCATACAATGTATATTGTCATTGTGTGGATCATGATGAAGCTCACTTAATCTTAGAAAAATGTCATGCTGCCCCTATGCACGACATCTTGGTGCTGAGAAGACAACTTTAAAAATCTTAAACTCTAGTTTTTACTGGCCAACTATATTTAAAGATGCACACGCTTCCACTAAACAATGTGATGCATGTCAATGCACTGGGAATATCAGCAAACGCAACCAGATGCCCCTTACTGGATGGATATACGTAGAGATCTTCAATGTTTGGGGGATAAACTTCATGGGACCTTTTCCACCATCTTCTGGGAACAAATACATCCTAGTGGTCGTTGACTACGTCTCAAAGAGGGTGGAGGCTATATTGTCATCAACATGTGACTCCAAGACAGTCATGTGTCTATTCACAAAAACCATTTTTCATAAGTTTGGAGTTCCACGTACTGTAATCAGTGACGGAGGATCACACTTCATTGAAAAGCAATTTGAAGCTCTTTTGAAGCGGTATGGAGTGAGACATAAGATAGCTACTCCATATCACCCTCAGACTACAGGCCAAGTTGAGGTCTCCAACATGCAGATCAAGTAGATTCTCGATGAAACAATGAGCAAGTCAAGAAAAGATTGGTCGTCTAAGCTTGATGATGCTCTCTGGGCATATCAGACTACTTACAAGACACCCATAGAGACCACCCCTTATCGGCTAATCTATGGGAAATCTTGTCACCTCCTACTAGAATTGGAACACAAAGCCTATTGGATGATGAAAGCCCTAAACATGGATGTTGGACTTGCTAAAGAAAAGTGTTTTTCATAGCTACATGACTTGAAAGAACTTTGCCAGCACACTTATGAAAATACAAAGATCTACAAAGAGTGCACCAAGATTTGGCATGACTCTCACATCAGGTAAAAGGATATTGCAGAAGGGGATAAGGTTCTGCTATTCAATTCTGTTCTACGTCTCTTGCCAGGATAGCTTCATTCTCGCTGGTCTGGACCATTCACAGTGATTACCGTCTATCCCTCAAGAATGATGGACATTCACAGTGAGAAATTAGGGACGTTCTCAGTCAATGGTCATCAATTAAAGTGGTAGTATGAAGATGAAGACATCACCAGAAAAGTGGACTTGGAGTTTCCAGATGCGCTAGAAGCACAATGATATGATCAAGAAGTCAAGCTACATGACTATAAACAAAGCTCTACTTGGGAGGAAACCCAAGCATTTATCTTTTTTTTTTTCATTTAGATTAGTTTTTGATGATTTTGTTTTCTTTCTTCATATAAAAACTTCATAAGGGTTGTTTAGTCTAAATCAAGGAGGACAATTGTTTTTCTTTTAAATGATGATTGGAAGACATTTATTTTACTTTGACCTATCGACCTAAATTCTGATCCGACTTATCAAATATTACATTTAGAAAGTTTTTTGTCCATAGTCACAGGTCGACAACGCTCTCGAACCATCTAGGTCAACAAGGTTGTCGACCCATCTAGGTCGACAAGGCTGTCGACCAACTAGAGCTGATCTTCCCTTTGGGAACAATTGTCATCCTTATAGTCACACTGATCGACAAGCTTTCTGTCGACATGACAGTCAATAGTCTTTTGGTTTCCAACCGTCGAATTCATAATCGATAATTTTCACCAAAAGATCGACAAGTACATATGGAGATCTATCGACCCTCTTTTTGACACCCTTGTCGACTGATAATAAGTTTTCAGATCCAAATCCGCATCCGAATAACCAAATAAAGTCTCACTGACCTTAACTTGCAGCTATAAATACAACTCCTAGTGTTATGAAATTTTTCCATCTTCTAATCATAGTGAAGCTCTACCTCCTGGTTTACTCACCTATCGACCTAAAAGCACTGTTGATCGACAAGCCTTCTATCGATGTACCGGTCGACACCATTGCTCTGTGTGTTCCTGTCGACTACGATCTTAACTAATGATAGGTAGATGATTCATGCCAGTCGACCGTCTTGTCAACCTATGCCTCGATAATAGTCGATCGATGACCCTATTGACTTATGCCATGACTTTAATCCTCTAGTTGATTTACCTCTCGTTGATCATCCTGTCGATAACATTGTCGACTTGTTTTCACTATAATCACTCAACAACCATATCAATAATATACTCCTTTTTCATGTCGATATCACCAGCATTTGTGCACGCTGTCGACACCTGCTTATATAATGCTAACCAACAGAGTTAATTCACACCTAATCTGTGCTCTATCCTCTTTCCTTTACAATAATAGCTCACCAAGGAATCACCATCCCATTGAAGAAGGGGGAGAAGAGACATCTTTCTAAGCAACCCACAACTGAAACAGACAAGAGAGCCAAGATTACTGCACCAAAACGAGAGATTCTACAAAGCTCACAGGCGGAGCTTCCCTATTTTGGAACCTTTAGGCCTCAAAACAAAGACCATCCAGAAGCATTCAAGGCTGTGAAAAGAGAAATTTTCAAACCCACTCACTTTATCTCTTCCATCGCTCTTGAAGAAATAGGCATACAGGCA
The DNA here is from genome assembly GCA_963693085.1 of Alisma plantago-aquatica. Lineage (NCBI taxonomy): Eukaryota > Viridiplantae > Streptophyta > Magnoliopsida > Alismatales > Alismataceae > Alisma > Alisma plantago-aquatica. Next base: position 339,926,427 of record OY856414.1, read on the forward strand.
CAAGTGGAGTAAATGTTGGATAAATCCAATCTAGCCCACCTCTATTTTGCTAAACCATGAGCTTATGTGGAAGAAACTATAGAGTTCATATAATATATCAAGGAAGTATCATCTACTAAGGAGGTGCAATGTAAACTGCTGCAAGTCAGGATCAACAATGTCGATCACATTCTCACTGATCAAAGTTTTAACAAAATAATCTATGGTTCATAGGAAGATGCTACAGGAGCTTCTTTGGGTCTCTTAGAAAAAAAGATTCCAGCTTTAATGCTTCCAGATATTGGGAGAAATTGACATGTCAAAAGAAGTATCAATCTGGGTCAAAAGAAGTATCAATCTGGGCACTCCAAAGCATCAATGGTGCATTCTGGATTCTATAGAATATGCAAAAAAATAGTAGCCAACATCCTCTTCACTAAAGTAGAAATGAGAAGTATGTACCTTGAGGAACTATATGTACTATCTTTGATAATGGAAGGCAGACTTGTCAACATAGGCCATCTTCTTATTGATAAATGACTGCTTATCCGCTCCGCTATGCAAAAGGAGTACTACATGGGTGGCCTCGTCAGACTCATCTTTCAAGCATATGGCCACCCACCTTGTGTTGCTTTCAAGGAAATGCTAGGTGACAACCTTATCACTATAAGATATTCGATGTCTGTGGGAATCTTAGTCCGCCTCAACAATACAAGCCAATGCAAGTTTACTAGAACTAAGATTTCCATCCCTCTGCCTAGACTAGCAGATTATGACAAGGATATGTTGTTATATTCAGAGGCAGAAAGTATTGAGATGCTTCAAAACTTCCACAAGACAAGTGCAGGACAGCTGAGAATATTATTTGGTAGAGTCTGACACAAACCTATTATTACAAAGAAACCTAAGTGGCCTCTGTCTAAGATATCAGAAGAAAGTGAGAAAGAAGAGTTCTCAGGTATGATTTAGAAGAACTACGGGTGTCCCCAGAGCATGGCCCAGACTCCCCTTCAATTTCTAAAGAAGAATGCCCAAGCTGATAAATAAAAGCTATTCATCAAGATTGAACTCATTCATATGTCATCATCAACAACAATATCTAGAACCACACCTTTTAGGTGAAACTAATCATACTTGAGTACCCAATTCCTCAATTTGAGTTCAACCATAAATGAAACATTCATGGTCATAAAATACTTTATTGGGTATCAAAAACACTAACATTGAAGGTCATCACATAGGCTCTCACATATGCATTTGGGACACATGTCTGCAAAAGAGGTGATGCTTCTGAGAAAGATAAGGTTGTTGTGTGGAGAAATCATTGGAAAGTTATATTTCTATGAGCAATGTGTTATTTGGAAGGCCAAACGCAATAGCTTCAACACGACAACTCATTTATCCAAGATGCTCTAGATTATGTCCACTATGATCTACAAGGTCCTTCTTGTGTTCCTTCCAAAGGTGGTGCTAAATATATGATGACCTTCATTGATGATTACACAAGGAGTTCTAACTTTATTTTCTCAAGAGCAAGGATGAGACATCCTCTACTTTGAATTAGTGAAGTCTCTTGTTGAGAATCAAACCAACAAGAGCATAAAGACTTCTTTGATTGATAATGACTTTGTAACAAACTGAAATCCATGTGTAATCCTTAGTTTAGCTTTTCCTAAGTTTTTCCTTTCATTTCTTTCCTTGATGTTGAATTAGTGGAAATTATAAATGTTTGGTGTACATTTGTTCCCAATATTTTACTTTATAAGGATTTATGCACAAATATCTTAGTGAAAGTGTACTAATTGATTTAATTTATAAAATGTCCACTTAAGAGGGATAAGGATAAAACAAAATCGATCTATAAGTTTCTATGGCTTTTGTGTGGGAAAATGAAAAGAAAATCCTATAACTAAGATAATGTGACATTAAATGAATGAATTTTTCCATTAAGTAAAAATGTGAGTAATTTGCCTAAAAATCATAAAAGTGGAACTCAGAAGATGATTCTAAATCCAAATTCATTTTCTTTGAGTACAAGTTTTCTTGGGTAGTAAGTTTCACAATTTTTAGAAAATTAGTAAGTATAATTGTATTAATTGAATGGGAAATAGGAGATAATTCAAAAATACCAAATAAAATCACTAATGACTCCAAAAGTAACATTTGATTCCAAATTCATGATGTACACATCAAAATATGCCTTTGTGTGAATTTTCACTCAATTTGTTAATTAAAAGGTGAAATCAGGAGAGAGAAAGTGTATAGAGCCTTCAAAATATTAAATAAGTGTACAAGTGACTTTAACATGTAAAATTGATGGCAAATTCGTATCCAAGGCACTTAATGTGACTTGTGGGTGAAGTTTCATCAAATTTGGATAATCTTATAACCATTAATGAAGGAGGAAAGAGAACATAAGACTTGATTTATTTAACACATTAAGAGTTCCCAAAAGGCAAAATTAATTGCATATTTGGAGTCCTCATATCCCAAATAGTCTAGATGTCAATTTTCATTTAATTTGGAGCATGTTTTTCCCTTCAAATGAGGAGAGAGAAAAAGGGGAATTAATGCATATATACACTATATTCCAATAAGATTGGGAATTTGATTTATGTGTCATGCGGGTTATCTTTTTATTTTTCAATTTTTCGCACCGTTGGATGGTACAAATTACTCGTCCACTTGATCAGACGGCTGGGAGCTTGTCTCCTAGCTTGCGACTAACAAGGAAAGCAAGGCAGTTCACATTGTAATTTCAAATCGTGATTTCTCGATCTGTAGTCAATCTTTTTGTGAGATTTTTGATCCCACACTTTTCTCATGTGATTCTACACTGATGGATCCATATATTTTGGTGTTTTTTCAATGATTCAAGAAATGCACAAAATTGGCCGCCGAGCTCTCTCACCGCCATTGTGCTTAAAACCATAGGGCAAACCACATATATAAACAGTACCCCCAATACCTTCATCTCCTTTTACCCAACTATCCTCTTCCCTTGATTTCCCCATCACTTACGTTTGTGGATGTTAGGAAGCTTTTATTTGACCTGAGTTCACGGGGACATGTTCTTCCTCCTCACCTCGTCTCTGTACGAATTAAGGGCATATTTAAGTTTGTCCTACTTCCCTCTTTCTTTTCATGTTCTGGTTTCGAGTTTGATCAATTCTCACAGATTCGCCCAAAAATCAAGTTGCTACTCACTCGACATGGAGAGGATGACGAAGGGGACGAATCCCCTGTGTGTTTTTCCTCTCCTACCCTCCTTATTTTCTATTTTCCTATGTTTTTCGCTTAAGGGTAGTATTGTCTTTTTGCCACCACCTTCTTTGCTTTGAGAGAGTCAAAGTTGCATCTTTGACCCCTGATTTGGCTGGCTCTGATTGGGCCAAGTTAGCAAGGTAGGCCCATTCTTCGCTCTCTCTTTGTCTCTCTGTGATGGTTTTGGTGACATGGCACTCTCTGATTGGTCAAAATAGGAAAAAATCATTTCTTTTTATTCCTTTGTCTAAAAATTAAAAGAAAACATGTTCTAGATTCAAAAAAACATAAGATTTCTAATAAAAATATTTTGGAGACTTGGTTTTGAGTTTTATCAAAAGGTTCTTTTAAAAAATGAATTTAATGCATAAAAATCACCAAAAATGTACTTTTAACCTCAGAACTCCAAAATAGACAACGTTATATGTTTTCTTAATTAGTAGAACCTAATAAGATCAATGGTGATAATTTCAGAGTCTAAATCAAGGTTTTATACAAAAGTCCAAAGTTTGGGTTTCCTTACCTTTATACATGTGTAAAACCCTAATACATGGTTATACTTTGAAAATAGGAAAAGTGGGATTTGGACTCAGTTAAAGTAGTGAAAGAGAATAATTGATTTACATTAAGAAAGGTATATTCTTTCCTTACACCTACACTGGGATAATTGCAAACCCAAACCTAGTTTCCCTAATGAGACTTCTATGAAACCCTAATTTCTCTTTTGATAATTCCTTTGCTATAGTTGCCTCAAAATCAATTTTATTAATTATTTTTTAGGTCTAGTACTCCACTGCCATGTCTTTATTTACTTGATGCTTATACTTACCATGGTTCTTTAGTTGATTTTATTAGACTATTTAACTAGTGTAGTGGTACTTTTGTACAACCACCCATAGATAGGGAATGTGTAAATTTGCCCAGGGAATGTGTTACTCTCCCCAGTATAAAATATTTGTAGGTGAGTGGAATGTGTTATTGGTCGAGGTTAGGTAGGTTCCTCAACCCTACATAGTTTAGGTAGTCAATATAAAGCATGCATGCAACCCTTTTATTATTTTTCTTGTTATGGAAAGCATCTATTTATTTATGCCTCATACTTTTGACTATCTTCATCTTATGATGAAATATTAGCCTTACTTTCCATGTTGTTTCTTATCTTTTGTCCTTGTTCATTATCTTTGAAACATACCTTGTTTTCTTTCTCTTTTGCTGGGTTCTTTCCCAACCACCCAGGGTTAGATCAAGGTGTTGAACAAGGCCAAGGTGACCAAGTTCAGGAGTAGTAGATTCAAGTTTTGCAGTAAAGGATGACTAGGTTGCTTATCGCTAGATCCTATAGTTTCTTTTGAATTTTTACTTTTCAAAGAAACTCATGTAGTGAACTAAGTTCAAAAAGCAATGTAATAACTTAATTTCTTTCTATTGCTATTGACATTTTACATGTATCTGAAACATGCTTATTTACTTGGTTTATTATACATGCATTCCACAATGTCTATTTTTCATGGAAAAAGTGGATGTTTTGTATTTACTTTAAATTTTAGTAAGACAGTGATGTCGCCTCTTTATAGACTTGAGTTCTATTCTGATGAGTTCAACAAAGAGAGGATTTGTTGACCCCCCCCCCCCCAATTTTCTTACTTAGTAGAAAATTGTGATAAATGATAATTCTTTGGAAAATTATTGTAACATCCCAAGATTTGAGGCTTCAGATAAAATGATCTTATAAGGAATGATTGGACTACCCATATCACCAAGGTGCACCTCTTTTTCCAGGAGCTCATCACTAAAGAACTCCATAGTTAAGCATGCTCAGCTTGGAGTAGTACTAGGATGGGTGACTAGTCAGGAAGTTGATCCTGGCTTGCACGCGAGTGATGACAATGCGTGTAGTTAAGGCTAGTGGTGGTCTGTGGGGCCAGTCATCATTTCTGAAACTCCACTAGAGCCTTGGGCAGTGGGCCCTGGTGTTACAAAGGGTATTAGAGCCATAACCCCTCCAGTAGGTGGAGCCCACATGGGCCAGTGACATGCCAGTCTTTGAGTCGTGCGGTCTAGGCATGTTGGAAAGGGCTATTTGTGGTGATGGAGCCGCCCTTACACTGGTAGCCATGGTCGGGAGCTGGGTATACATGGCCATATTGGGTCTACACTGAAATGGGGAAATATTATGAGGCCATATAGTTGAGCCTTGACGAGGACGTCAAGAGTCTAAGTGGGGGAGATTATAACATCCCCAGATTTGAGGCCTCGGATAAAATGATCTTATAAAGAATGATTGGACTACCCATATCACCAAGGTGCACCTCCTTTTCTGGGAGCCCATCACTAAAGAACTCCATAGTTAAGCGTGCTCATCTTGGATTAGTACTGGATGGGTGACCAGTCGAGAAGTTGATCCTGGCTTGCGCGTGAGTGATGATAATGTGTGCAGTTAAGGCTAGTGGTGGTCTGTGGGGCCAATCGTCATTCTTGAAACTCTACTAGAGCCTTGGGCAGTGGGCTTGGGTGTTACAATTATGGAGTTCATTCCATTTTCCCACATTTTCACATTTTATCTATTTTTCCACATTTATCTACATTCTTCCATACCCCCCACATTTTCCACTTTGTCCTTTTCTCATAGGTTCCCATGATTTTCTTGATTTTCTCCCTATTTAATACACATATTTTGACCCATTTAACCCAACTTTGGGCTTTCTATTAAAAAACTATTGTCTATACTTAAGTACAACTTGTGTATAAATTCTTCTTTTTATAAGACTTTTGCATAAATTGCCCAATTTAATTATCATGAACTAAATATTCCTTTTGCCACACAGATAATTTGATCTCCTTTATCCACACAAAAATACATATCTTTTGGATAATAATAAAGGATGATCTTGAATCAATGCCTCTTCTATCTCTTTCATTGTTTTAGTTGACTTTTATTCAAAATTTGCCTTCCACAATTTCTCTATAAAATTCTTGAAATGTCCATAAAATCAAATATTTGACTTTATACAACCCGGTCCACCTAGTAAATTGGATAAATCCACCAACGAAATGTGGCAGATGTCCTCAATCTGTGGGCCACGCCTTGAGGTGTATCATTGCAATCCACCACCTCTTTCAAAATCTTCTAGTTAGAACCCTAAAATTCATTTATAAATAGACCTCCACACTCTATGTATTATGAGCTCCTTTTGTCTCTTCTAAAGTCTGAAAGTCAAACTACCTCCCTCATTTATCATCTTCATGTGATCGTGGAATCCTTCCTCTAACAATAAATGCTCTTATAATGTCGATAGGCTGCTCAAAAACTATTATTTTCTTTGCTAAATCCATATCAATAACTACTACTTTCTCTACTATGCCATATTCATAATTTTTCATATATTCACATCTTTTTCAAAGATCTAAGATGTTGCTCGACTAAATCTCTCACCTCTCTCTCTCTCCCTATGCATCCGTGCCAACTAATAGTGATGGATCTCCAATGTTGTTGGTCCTAAGGCGATTGGGACCGCAACAAACCTAAAACTATGACCTTTATGGCTATGATGGGAAAGCCAAGGCCATCTCCAGAGTCAAAGGTTCGCCAACTTATAAAATATTTATTTCATGTTTCCAGACATTTTCTTTAACAATAACCTATATCACTTTGTTTTTAATTTGAGAAGTCTAAAAGGTTGCAATATCATTTTCAGTGAGATGGCGGTGCTAACACCTTCTCCACTCGTAACAATATTGCCTAGTTTGATTTCTAAAATCATGCATACCTTTATGACCCGCCCATGGGTGGAGTTAAAATTGGGTCACTTTCACATTTTCCCACAGATCTAAACACCCACCTTCACTTTTTTCTTATTTTACAGTAAAATTGGGTGGCAAATATGAGATTTATCATTTTATTTAATTTCTCCATTGTTCAAACCGTTGGATCTATAAGATGTTTTGTGTTGGGTACAACAATTTGGTGATTTGTTGAGGATCGTCATACAATCTGAGTTGTGATTATCTTTTTAGTGATCTCACATTTTATAGACTGGTCGATGTTTCAATTTTCCATTCATTATTCTTCAGCTCCTTCTATTTTTGACCAAATGAAGAGTTTTTTTTAAAATGACAAGAAATCTTAAGAATTTGTTGCAAATAAATTTAATTCAAAAAAGAACTTTACACCAGAACAATTTGATCTGTCAGATAAAAAAGAAAGGTTTGCATCACTTTTTTTTGTTTCATGTTAGTGAAGTCTGGAGAATCCTCTATCCCACTTGTAAAAAAAGGATTTTTCTTCAGTATTATCTTTTAGGTTTTTTTAGTAGTACAATAACTACCACATTTTCAAACAATCACCACTTTTAGTATTAGCCTCTGCTTCTCTTCATGGGTTTGCTTTTGCTTCCCTTCTAGAGTTATCTTTCACTTTTTTCTCTCTCATCTTCTTTTTTAATATATATATATATATATATATATAGATATTAAAAGCTTATGCTTGCACAATGCATGCCTACAAACACATGTGCCATGGAATTGGTGCCAACACTCATGTTTGATCCCTAAAAGTGGTGTGGTGGTGTTTGTAAAAGTATTGACACAAATTTAAGTTGGACGTTTAAAGGCCTCGAGGACACCCCCTTTCCTTGCACTCACGATTGATTATGATTGTCGTAGTCACGATGTGTATTAGGAGCAGTAACTATTTTCAAGGAACCCGAGTTATCCCCATGATGATATCAATCATGCTATAGACAAGATAAGGACTAACCCTACTATGCATATCATTCTTAAGTGAGGACATAAAATCACATCTAAACTCATGGGATAAAATTAGGGACTTTATCTTCTTCATATGCATTGTGTTTACTTGTTTTACAAATTTTAAGATTGTTGCATGTTTTGCTAATTCGAAGATTGTTGAAAGATTTATGCTTTAATATTGTAATCATTGTGCATGCATTTTTCATCATTTTCTAACATTCTCATGTTCAAAACTATCTTATCAACAACAATATTTAATCAACAATCTTACTATACCAATGACCGCACATGATATCAAACAAATCTCAAAACAACAATCTTACATGATCTCAAACAATCTCAAAATGACAGTATCCAACGATCTCCATTGATTTAGAAGTATCACAGATAACTTCAAACAATCTTAATCATTAACAACCTTTGATCCATGATCTTTACAAACTTAAAATATTTTCAATGATCTCAACAATATCAAATGATCTCTCTCACTCAACAAACTTCATCCAATGATCTTGATCGAGCAATCTTTCCAGAAAAAAGTTCCTTTAGAAAAATAATCTTTTTCCAAAAAAGCAACAATCTTTTTAAAAAGAGAAAAGGAAAAATCTTTTTAAAAACTAAAAAAGAAAAATCTTTACACAAAAAAGAACCTTTTAGATATAAAAATAATTTAAAAAATCTCTTCAATAATAAAAGTAGAAAATATTTTTTAATAAGTGTTTCTATAAACAAGTATAACTTTTCCAAACAAAAAAATAAGAATGTTTTATTAAAATCTTTAGGAGAAAGAATATTAAAAAAAACAACAACAATCTTTTCTTAAAACGATATAAAAAAGAATCTTTTTAAAATAATTTTTTATTTGAAAACAAAATAAATCTTTTCAAATAAAAAATAAACTGTTAAAAAAGGAAAAATCTTCACAAAAACAAACAATATTTTTCCTTTCAAAATACTCAACAAAGTTGAAAATGCTTTCAAAACTCAACAAAAGTTTAATCGTCTTTCAAAATTCTTAAAAGTTGAAGAATATTTTTGTAACAAAAGAAGTTTAAAAACGCTGTCAAAAGTCAACAAAGTTGAAAAATGCTTTCAAAATTCAACAAAAAATGAATAATGTTTTAAAACATAGAAAAACTATGCTAAAATAAAAAAGTTAAAAATGTTTTCAAAACTCAATAAAGTTGAACTGTTTTTTAAAAATGTTGGAAATGTTTTTAAACTCAAACAAAAGATAGAACAATCTTTTCAAAGTTCTTCTGACTAGATCCATGTTAAAAGGTTTCCTATTTGTGAAACTTTGACATTCGCCAAAAGGCTAACAAAATGTTATTCAACTCCTCTGCGTGCTCTTCAATCTTCATCTTTGATTACACATGAACCAAATATCCATCCTCTTAGAAAACTTTTCTAGAATACCTTGACCTTCTGAGGACTAAGTTTTCAAACTTTCATCATCGTGCCAAAAGACTGCTTGATTTTACCTACAAGTTGTGTGCTCTCATGATCAAATTAAATCTAGCTTTGCATCATTCTGTCTGGCCTTGGGATAGAAATTTTCATATATACCCAATAGATACATCCTTGAATGGACTCTACTCAACTCAATCCTTTAAAGACAAAGATTTAACTATTATGTCGTAAGGAAACTCGATCCTTAATCTTGGATATATCTTCCATATCATGACTAGGATATTGACTCGTGTCTTGAGCATACCAAAACATTTGATACAAAATATTTTCCAGCTTGATTGAAATATTACCAGTAGCCATGGTTCTCCCATCTTTACCTATCATGCACTATCCTGAACCACAACCTAAAATTGGGCCATTACCCCACTTTCACTTTAATATCTATATACAGTCTCAGACCATGACCTAAGACTGGGCCATCACAATGCCTTCACTTTCATATATGTATGGTTCCAACCCATGAACTAAAACTAGACCATCAACATTCCTTCACTTCACATCTATATGGTCCTGGTCCAAGACCTAAAACTAGACCATCACCCCGCTTGAAATCCATTTTCACATGCACTTGGACTATGACCTAAAACTATACCAACACCCCCTTTTCCTTGTGTGCATTTCTCTCATGAAATATCCTTGAGGAGAGAAGAATCTCACACACTCATATCCAACTAGTCTTTGTCCCCAAGTGAGTCATCTTGTCCCTAGATGTCTTTTTACTTATGTGTATTTCTCTCGTAAAATCTCCGATGAGGAGAGAGAAATATCACACACCTATATCCAGACACATACCTTGCCCCTAAAAGGGTCATCTTATCCCTGGATATTCCCATTTCCCCATGAGTATTTCTCTCATAAAATCTCCCATGAGGAGAGGGGAACCTCACACATTGATCCCCAACTACAAGTCTCTGTCCCGAGTGGCTCACCTTGTCCCTAGATACCATTGTAAATTACCCTCTACAACTAGAGTCCACATACTTTATCATGGTGCTACTAGAAGTATCTAATAACAAGATTGGAAAATTCCTCTCATATAACTTGATCTAGAGGCATGTATCTCTCTTCATGTATTGGATCTAACAATCTACAATGATACATGAACAATTCCTTTTTGTGAAAAGGGTGAACTTTCATATCTCGACATGATCTTTGTCCCCTTTACTATGCAAGGGGCAGGTTACCTTTTTCTATCATGGTTCTTGAAACTTTCCTCCACTCAAGGGGAAATTTCTATTGAGCCATATCGGGAATGTTGGGTACACAAAGAAGATGAATTCTATATGTTGAAGCCTCTTGCCTAATGCAAGGGGCAGTATGTTTAAAATCCTATTTCTTCCCTTTCTATCTAATTTCTACACTAGGGGAAGAGTTTGAGTTGGTCTGTTGATCCCAATAACCAAACGCTCTACCTTTGATGCCCAGGTGGACATCACAAAGGTCTTGGATGGAGAGAAACAAAGAACAATCCAACAATTGTGAGTGATGTAGACATTGGTTGTAGAATCTCACGATAAACTAAAGGCTTGAATCAACACATGATCCATCCAACATTCAAGATGGACTGATGAACCACTGGTCACATAAACACTTGAGTTTAGCAGCAAGCAGACAATCAAATCTAACATGGGTCAACCAAAGCCACATGTAGATGTGTTCCCCTTTGTAGGTCATGCACAAGAATCACAACTGTCATCACCATACAAATGACAGGGTGAGCAACTACACCACCTTGTACGACTCCCGTCAAGGGTATATCAACACAAGAATGTTACATATGAGCATCTACAATAGGATATATGTATGAGCAAAGGAGATGATTAGATAGAAGAATCCAGTGAACAATAAAACATGATTGTTTATAAAGGTAGAAGGCCAACAACTAAAAATGTTAGAAGACTAAAATTCTTATGCATAAGAACATGTATTATGTAGTCATCCCCATAATGTACTGTTACGACCCGCGTTGAGCTTACCCTGTAAGTATGCTGTTAAGCATGTGTTTAGCTGATTTGCTAAGTTATAAGCTTGTTTTGTTAATAACGTTTAAAACAGATATGATATGTGCGTAGTGTGAATCCTAGCCCTTAAAACGTGTAAGATCTTGCGCTTGAGGCGTTGCCAGAGAAATTGATTGAAACTGACTTTCGAGTCAAAAGTTGTATGTTTTTGGGCTTGTAGAGACCTGTTTGTAGTTTTTGAAAGTTCTTGGACTTTACATTTTGGTCCCTAGGTTTTCCCTTCTTATCCTTTCTTTCCCTTTTTCTCGTTTCATTTATCAGAAATGAGAGAAACGCAGAGCGTTTCTTCCCTTCTTCGCTTGAGAGGGAAAGAGAGGGAGATTTGGGAGAGAAGGTGATTTGGAGCCCTAGCTTGGTTCCGGCCAGCAGCTGCGGCCCTCCATCTTCGCCTCACCGTTCTTCTTCGCCAGCTGAACCAACAGTAGCCGGAGTTACGCTTGCAGCAGGAGCTGCGCTAGCAGCAGCGGCGGCCAGGAGAAGGAAAGGGCGCGAAGAGCATCCCTAGTTCGTCCTCCTCCTTTCCTACAACTAGTTCGTGGTTGTGTGCATCGGTTGCAGGTGATTTGCTGCGCAAATCTATAGTTCTGCCCGTTGATTCGAGTGAAATCGACATCATCAGGTCTGTTTAGGTTTTCAGTCTGTACGCCGTTCGATCGAGTTATATGTGATTCGGTCGAGTTTTCTTAGCAGGAATCGAACAACAGGTTGATCGGTCAAGTTTGCAAGCTGATCGGTCGAGTTGTGCAGTGATCGGTCGAGTTTCCGACCAATCGGTCGAGTTTCTGAGCTGTGAGTGGCAGTTCATTCAGAAATCATTATTTAACTCAATTTAAGTGCTTTAATGCTTCAATATCAATTGGTATAACTCCTAAACAGTGTAGCATATACAACAGAGTATGATAGATTCATTGGAACTTGAAATATGTGATATGATTGATGAAAATGGTGGAATTTTATGTATTACAGTTGCAATGTATATACTGGTTAAAGATGGTTGTTTAGCATTGAAACCGGATAAGTGATACTGAGTCATGTCTAAAGATGACAAATGATATATATATGTGTTTTCAAGTGAGGTACAGAATGTGAAATAAGTATGATATGTGATATTCCTGTTAAAATGTTTATTTGTTAACCAGTTAATAGACTTAAGTGCCCTAACACCGTAGAACCCCTTTGAGAGATCTGCTTCTTAGGGGTGAAACTCATGTTGCAACAAGAACTGTGCGGAGTCACGGTGGCACGAGGACAGAGAGCCAGTGTTGCAACAAGAACCGTGCGGAGTCATGGTGGCACTGGAGGAAATAGGGGTTATTGCAACAAGAACCGTGCGGAGTCATGGTGGTAACCCCGTGAGACTCTCCGCCTGTGTGCTCAGGTTAGTGAGGAGGAGTCTAGAGCACTCATAGTAGTGCATTGAGGCCGGAGAGCCTGTGGTCCTGTGGCAGAGCAGGGCTGGCGTCAGACTTAGCATTTCCCGGGTGTGTCGCTAAGTCTTGTACGGTGGGATCGTAGTTCGCTACGGATCTTTATATGCAGAGTACACTGCATATGATTAGGGCATAATAAAAATATAAATATGAATCATATAGGATCGCAGTAAATTTAATATGTTAAGAGATTTGAACTTCTGTGTCAATTCTCTAAATCAGTTTATTTGTTTAAAATATCTGTTGTTGCATAGAAACGAAATTGTTATCTGTAAAGATGCTATGTCATTAGAATTGCCCTGTTATTACTGCACTTATCTTTATTTCAATTTTATCTATCTGATGAGTTGTTTAGTGATAGCTAAATGAAATGCTATTCACTGAGTGAGTAGGCTCATACCTCTACTCAAACATTTTCAGGTCAACAACAGCAACAGGAATCGGAAGGATCTTTTCATCCTAACGCTTAGTCTGTAGAAGGTATATGTAGTTAGTTTAGTTAGAGGTCTCTTAGTCCTTTCCCCTCGATCCTTGGAACATGGAGTGGGTGAGAGAGAGAGAGAGTGCGTATGTGGAATGTGTATAAAGATGTAAATTACCTGTTATGCCTTACTTTACGTTGAACAATGTAATTTGCTGTAGACTTTGTATATATCTCTTTTCAGTTTAATAGAAATGCTTCTGCAGTTTGTTTGGCTTTAGTTTACAGCATAACTCATGTTATCTTCTTAATGTCTTTAAGATGTTTTTAAAAGTGATGAATGGTTTGGCTTGTGTGTAAATCCCTCCGTCGCGCCCTAATCTCGTGGTCTGTGGTTAGTGTGAGATCGGGGTGTGACATGTACCTTCCATTGTCTGCCTTGGAACTATCCTCTAGTTCTTGGACTATATGGGAAACCACCTCATCTAGTCTTAATGGTAACATTGACAGTTGCAATTTGCTCAAAGATCCAACACACGATTGACTGTCGTATGAGGAAAAATATGTAGAAGTCGGGAAATCTATAGGTCACGATATTATAAATTGACACCTTTAGAGGGCCCATCAGGAGGTTACAAATCTTGATTGCCGAAGAATGACAAATTGATATACCTTTTTAGAAGAGATTACTGCTCCCATCATGGTAAAAAAAGGAGATATCAATGTGGAAACTAAAGAAAAGGTTCACACCCTTAGAGGCCTCTAGCAATAACATTCTTCCATTGATCAGGCACCTAGTGGACTTTACAACTAGAAGGTAGCCTTTGGATCTCATTCCAAAGAGATGCAATTCCAACACTTACTACGATTCCCATTACAACAAGGGACACAAAACAGACTAGTGTATAGCCCTCAAACACAACATTCAAGGCCTAATATATGCCAGATTGGTCCAAGTAGACACTGTTATAGAAGTCACTCCATAGCTTTTCACCGAAGAGCTGGGTGCAATCACACAATTGATCGAATCCATGCTCGAGCTAGAGAACAACAAGGACACTCCAACAAACGTAGTTGCAGAGTTGATTGAGCTTGAGCTCTATAATAGAGCACCAAGACACAATTGTCATGATCCCTAAAGCATTCAGGGGTCATGAAAGATCTACCTTATTATTTTTGCTTTTAATAATCATCAAAATGAGAGAGAAAAATGAAAAAAAACATTGTCAAATTGAAAAAAATTCAAATAAAAAAATTTAAAAGCAAAAAATGAAATAAATAAAATCAGAAAAAAGACAAAGCCAAAATGAAAAAAACATCAAAATTCATCAATATTTTTTAATCTACTTAAATACATGGTCGCGTCCCGTTGTGTACCCTAAAGTGAAAGGGTCAAAGTAGAACCACATGACCTACGATAGAAGAAGCATGACCGTTATCGTGAGGCCCCAATAGTTCAGAAATCTAATCTCACCCAGAAAAATTATCCAATCAATCAAATCATGACATTGTATCTCAAAATCCATAAATACCCTCTCCTAGCTCTCATTAAATTGAGCACCCCATAGGAGAGTTGGAGTAAACCCACAAGTTTTAACATATTGAAAACAAGTTTAGGGGTCGTTCCCTGCTTGAACTATAATGTTTAAACATGACAACAACCCTACTCACATGGGACAACAAAGATAGGTGGAGTGGATAATAAGGAGATTTGGATCACTTGCGACATTGATCGAATCACACTATCTTCATGATGATCTATAATGGGGACTACACATGAGGAACTTATCTAAAAAGCTCCCATTAATCTACAATTCAAGTTTCCATCTGAAGGCTTTGAGAACTAATGTCCACAATATCAAATGATTAACTGAATATACATTAATTATGAAGTATAAAGGGAACCCAAACTTGGACATATGCTTGTGTTGAGTTGATTTTTAACCATGACATCCCAGACAAGTGGAGCATAAAAACTCTCCTTTGGGGAGTCAAAATCCCATCCTAAGGTTTTAAGCATCAATGCCCATGTACTAAAATAAAAAATGACCAAAAATATGAATAATTAAGTCTAAGGGACGCCCAATAATGTTAATACTTTGTTGTGACAAATTGCATATACCAATAAGTGTTGAGAATAGAGCCCATAGGGGTTCCTCTGACGTCGAGCGTCGTAACCCAACTAGGTATGGAATTGCTGCTGGAATTCTCACTACGTGGCACAAATTGAGTCACACAAGCATGAAATCAAGAGCCAATGGAGCATCAAATCCACCCGAAATGAATCTTACTTAGTAGTGCAAGTGTTTATGATCATCTCAAGGGAAGAACCAACAAATTCATAGAATACTTTGGGCAAGCTTAAACATGTTAGGGGTCTCAAGTCACCCTAAACTCCAACACTAGAAAGTGGAAAGTAGGATGAGCATGGTAGTTTTCATTTACCATCATTAAGCTACAATAATTACATGACTAACCCTAACATCTCATAGAAGGCATCCTAATTAGCATGGGTTACCACCAACTCGCCAAAGGGATCTCAGTCCATAATATTTGAATCTCGACAAACGGTCTCAGCCTAAAAGAAAGAGAAAAACCCTCCAAGGTCTAGATCTTAACATCAACCATGGTAAATAGAAACATAAGAAGCCATAAACCATGGTATGTTAAATAAAAAAAATGAATAAAATCAACTTTGAAACAACTTCTTGCCGACTAACATGATCATATTAATGTTAAAAGAAGAATTCAAAATCTATGAAACAAAACAATGGGGGAAAATGCTACCACCATAATTCAAATCATGATAATCAATTACCTCAAAAATACGAACAAAGAAGGAAAATGAAGGATGATAGTGGCTCACTATACGTTGGTATCACAAATCATTTCTGTAGAAAGAAGGTCTCCTTAAACAATTATGACATATCTCCACTACCAATGTTTTTTAGGGAACTGTTGGCAGAAGGTGGTAGACAGTAAAGACAAGATGAATTGTTCACTATGAGAACAAAGTCTAACTCAAATCTAGCTCCAACAATGCCTTCTACATCTTCAAAGAAAGAGTTGAACAATGTACATCATATCCAGAGATACTAAAAACCTTACCTGCATTCTAAGATAGACTTACAACCCATGGCAAGCTTACCTCTTATCATTCAACATGGCCTCCATGGCATGCACTCTGCACCATAGATACTGAATCAACAAAGGACATCTGGTTTAGTGACCTTGTAGAAGGACAACCCAACTATAGTGAGCTCATGTCACCTCATGATAATTCTTTTGCATTAGAGCCAACATGATGAAACATATGATGATGATATCCACTAAGCAACTTCAAGCCTCTACCTTCCAAGCAAGATGCACTGATCAATTTTCATAAGGCCACAAAAGACCTATAAAAATGTAGCACCAATGCCACTCATTAAAGCAGACTGGATGATATGTTGGGCCTTACTTTTAGATTGTTACCACCATCAACTCTTTTGCAATGAAATTCATTACCTCATGAACAATTGAAACTAAGGAATTCAAATGTCAACACAAACTGCATCATACTTCATAAGATAAAGTGTGACAACCCTCCACACAAAATGAGTTTACTCAAAACCAAAACACCAATCAAACATTAATTAATCATATTATCAAAAAGGTACAAACTTAAAACTTTATAAAAATTTTGACATTCCATAGGAACACTTGCACAAAGGCCCAAACATCACATATATTCATACCAGGTATCTTTACATAAGTATCCAAGTCCTCAACCACAACCTTTATACAAAGTGTATATTCAATTAAATTATAACATTTACATTGTTTCATGGCTTACAACCAAAAACTTGAGTTGATATGCATGACACATAAACCAACCATGCTTGGACTTGAGAGTACAAGGACGACTATAGGACACCAACAAAACCATACCAACCTCTCAAGCTCTACTTGTAAATAGTGGGACCCGACATGGAATCCACTCAAATTATAAGATACATAAGTTTTAGCATGATTAGATAGTAGAAAAAAATAATTATTTCATTTGTCACAAATATCCCAATATCTTTATCCTCACCTTAAGAGGTGGTATTACTAAAATTTCAACTATTTACATATAAGACCACCTACAGAGGACAACCTAACCATCCCAAGTTATCCTCATGTCCACATTGTGCTTGTGATCTTCTTGAGTTGTTGTCTTCTAAGTCACCAATCACTTGTATGGTTTGGAAAAAACATCCAGAAGAGCAAAGATAAAGAAAAGGTATGTGTCAGATAAAATCAATTGATGTGCATAATTAAAATATTTGGACATTGAAAGAATGCAAGTATAATGGAAGTACAAAAGAAAGGGTGTTCTTGGAAAAAGAGGACTATAGGAACTAGGTAGTTCAATAGTAAGCAATCAATGAAATAATCACCCGAAGGATAAGTAGCCAAAAGGTTGAGGCATTATCAAATTAGAGAACAATCTTAAGAAATAATGAATTTTTTTCCTTAATCACAGAAGTAGTGCATGCAAATTAAACAAAACTAATAAACTAAAATAGGGTTATGGAACCATAAACCACTAACCACGGTAGAAGGACTAAAACCTCAATGCCCATATATAAAACATGGAAATGAAATAAAACCTAGCGCCTGATAGGGGAATAAGTCCCACTGCCTATATTTATAACGTTACAGGGGAATAAAACCCAATGCATAACAGGCAATAAGACTGAATGCCTATAATAATAACATTGTAGGGGAATAAAATCCAATACATGGTAGGGGAATAAAACACAATTATTGACAAGAGGAATAAATCCTCAGTGCCTAAAATATGGTTACACTACTATGAGTTATTACTAGGCCCTATCCAACATGCATAATTGAGTAGGAAAGTTCACAAGTATATACAAATTGATAATCATTTATGAAAATATAAGAATATCCAACATATGGCAATTGGGTCCTGAGACCCGTAGATAAGGAGTTCACAACATTAGTAACCAAGAAGAGGGAATATTGATCAAGGAAAAGTATTTAAATAAGAACTTTCAATTGTGAAACAATATAGAATTCAATGCTTTGATGAAGGAGATAAGATATTTTCATTATTGTATGCCAAATTTAAATAGGTAAGAAGTAAATACATGTATATCTTGAACTAGATATCCATTGATAAATTTCATTCCATCTGTCAAAGTCTAAAATCAACTAATGACAAATTATGTAAGAATTATTGTTATATTCCATAATAGTACTAAACCTATATATCAATTTCTAAAACCATCCCAACTAGATTCTATAAACCATCCCTATCGACATGGTTTTGTGAATTTAAAGCATATTTTATTACATTTTTTTGATGATCTATTAAGTGGTTATAAATATAAAAGATTAAGGTTTTTAGTGAAATTAATAAGACAACATTGGCCTAAAGGACAAATCTGCCATGCATATAACATTTTGAGTGTATAACACATAACAAGATTAAAGCATACATATGTGGAGTATAAAAGCATGCGACTAAGCATAAGCATTGGAGGATGAAATATATGTTGTGTCCTTGAGGGGCATGGGATAATTAAATCTAAGGAAGGGTAGATCTTGGATTTTAAATGGTCTGATACTTCCCTTACAAAACTCACAAAGTTTTACTTTGTGGTATTGATTACCAGTTCAAACCCCTATAACCGAATGATCATTGACATTATATGAGGATCTGGTTGGATTTCACATCACATATTGGTCCCAATAAGCCCTAGAGTGGGTTGCGAGGTGACCAAGATTTTCACATAGGCCTCCAGCCATGACAGAAAAGAAGGTTGAGTAAGAAATTATTTACGATTGAAGAGATAAACAAAAAAGAGGTTGAAAGATCTTCAAGAGGAATCAACTAACTTCCCAAAATTAAATTCCACAAATAAAGTTATTTTAAATTGACAACTTTGTCATGAACTCGCCAACACACATTGTAAAAAGGTAATATGGGCATTTGCAAGATACTTGAGATTGCCAGGATCCAAGGGTTGAGAAGCTCCTCTGACCCTCACTTGGGGTTGTCTAGTAGTTTATATGATTCCTCTATGCCTTTAGATCTCCAACAAATTCAAAGTACTCAACCCCCTACAATGAAGTTGGTCAGGCAACAACGCTACTATCGAAGTAGGGTCTTCGATACCCAGATCAAGGATGAGGCAAGTGATTCTAAAGAAGACTCAGGGTAGGGCACACTTGGTGGCAATGCACAAAAGGGGAAATACCAGTGGCGGCACCCCTTCCAATTTAGGCCTTAGGGATCTATAGTTTTGTTGCATTGAAGTCAACCATCGAGCTTGGTGGTTTTAGTTCTCTTTGTTGCAAGCACGATTGGCTAGGGTTATGATTGTATACAAAAAGGAGAAGGAGAAGTATTGGGGGGGTGCTTTTGTTTGAATTGCAATCCTAAGACTTGCAACACCACCCATAGTGTTATGTCTGGCAATTGCAGTTTCACTTTCAAGGAAAGACACATGGTGAGGAGAGTGTAGGGGTGGAAGCTAGAGATTTGTCATAGACTGTGAAAGTAAAGGATATAGAGAGATAAGGAGGAGGAGGAGAGTAAGAGATTAGGAGAAGGAAGAAACAATCTTCATCCATCTGTTGAGATAGTTGAGACCCAAGAAAATAATGCAGTGAAGGGACACAAGTAGGATAGGAGGTGTTACAAGGAGATGTGACAAAAATTAAAATGGGGCCTTTAAAAAAAGAGATGTGACAAAAATTAAAATGGGGCCTTTAAAAAATAAATGCACCTAATCACATTATCATCCAATACTTAAGTTACATTATATATTTTCATTTCTATCAAATTAGAGAGTATACACAACATATGACTGCCTCAAATCTTGGCACATAACCTAACTAATGCATGAAGAGTTTAACATCAATTTCTCCTTTTAAAAGCATTTTGCATTTTATCTCATTCATTGTATATTAAGTATTCATTTAATCATTTTTAATATTCATATTTATTTAATTTATTTCATCAATTAGACTTATAATAATTCTAATTAACAAAATTGGGGTCAAAATTAATTATGAGTGAATTTTTTATAATTGATTCCCAAATGGGAACTTATCAAATTTATCATTTTTTGATGACTGAGAGAATCCACCCCGGGCAAGCCCGACATGGTAAACTCTCAAGGCATGAGACAGTGTGGTCCACTCATCCCCCTCCCATGTCAAATTAGTTGGACTACCATTTGTAGAGTGCCTTCAGTGTGGTTTGAACCCGGGTCCTTCATTGGGACTTACCAGGGTCTTACCACCCAGGCTACTCTGACCTGACTAATTAATTTATCATTAATATTGTATAAAAGGTGATTTGCTAATACATTATTTTTTGTTGATTCAACTAATCTTTATTGAATTCAAAATCAGAGAAAAAAGGGTTTTATATTTACATAATTGAAAAGCCCGGATAGGAAATTGTAGACTAGATATCTAGATTTGGGTATGTTACAACACTCCAACCCTTAAAAAGGATTTTTTTATAGGGATCTACCCATTCCTAACCTAGAGAAAATGTATTCCAAAAATTAACCAAATTATACTTTTTGTTACTAATTTATGCATTATTATTAATTCATTGAGTGGTTATTTACTTCCCTAAATACCCATTTTATATCATCATCTGATTGGGCTCGCTCAACCTTAGATCTTACCTTACTTTGATAAGTACAACTTTTGTATCGATTAATTTTAAGTTATGAGATTAATGTCCATGCATATTAATATGGTTTTACTAACATAATCAAGGGTAATAATATTTTTGTAACATTCTATGAAGAAATTACCCATGGATATGCATTCACTATTAAGTTAGACATTTCCAAGATCAAATTGCTGTCCTAGATACTAAGGTACAAACTCCACCCCTTAAAGGATCTTATGATCCAACTAACCACTTAAATAGGTAACTCGGGGTAGATCTATCGAGTAATATATATCCAAAACTTCTTACTCATTTTTCTACACTTAGATCTAGGGTTTCAGGTTTGACTTAACCGCACAAGGGATTTGCCTCCTAAGGGTTTTCTTACTACTCAAAGCTTCATATGATGGTGACTTTGTTCATGAATCTGTCAATGAATCCAAAAGACCTTTTTTGTACATATAATATAATAATGAAAATGTTTTTGGCAATGAAAACTCTTTTAACACGAAGCTGAAAAATTGGCACCAAATCCAATGCGAGAACCAAATCAACATTTGTCACCATAACTCATTCTATCGAGAGAGCTAAAAACTCTTTTCACATGAAGCTAAAAAATTGGCACCAAATTCAATGCAAGAAGCAAGTCAACATCTGTCACCAAAATTAGAAATCCATTCCAAAAATTGCAAAATGGGGGTGGATCACCCCAAAAAGAGGTGGTGACGTAATCTGACCAATAGGCTCAAACAACACTCATGCCCTCCTGACTATAAGACAACTCTAAGTGTCTATAAGGGGATACTAGAAACATCTCTATCATATTATAGGTGAAAAGATATAGATTACATGAACATGGTGTCAAGTTCTACTACATCCATATTGGTTACTTAACATGTCATTCGCCACTTTGCATTAAATGGAATTCATTGTATTGCACAATACATAACCTCAACATTGGACATCATCAAATCCTAATGTCATTCAAATATCCCAATAAAAAATAGGGTTTGTTAGACCAAGGGGACTATATGAGCCTCCAATCCTTGGCATTGTTAAGAAACCATATGTCCATATGTTTAGAAGGAATTGTCAAGGTATGTTATCTAATTATGTAGGTGATATAGTCAAACTCCTAAGGATATCCACCAAGTACTAATCCCTCCTCAATGGGCTCTAGTGTGTGTGGAAATAAATCTCATGTGAGGTAGAAAACTGTCCTTTAGGTAGTGACAAAAAAAGCTATACTAAATCTATCATGTTGAAGGGAAGGCCTACCTACTCCTAATTTAGCTACATCATAACTCTAAAACATAGGTTAGGTTTCAAAGTTTGTAATCCATAAATGGTATGTTCTCAAATTGGACATAGTTGTGATACGCTTGAAAGACAAAAAAAATGGGTTTAAGGCGGGAACTACGGGCAAGTCTAGTTATGAATGTTCAAGGAGATATACACCCTATGGTCTATGTAGGAGATAAAAACTATTCACTAAAAGCCAACTCTCATGCAAGGAAGTTTCCATCCCCATATAGAATGTAGAGGTGGTTAATCTTGCTAAAAATTGAGTGTCAACCACATAAGTGGTTTGGGGTGTGGAAGGGACCAGTTTAGTCATGGATTGAAACACTAGTTGGTATTCCACAACTAAGAATTCAATATGTATAGGTTACTTAATCCTAATTTGAGAAGAAACACAGGATAACTTGGAATATCAAATTTCGACTATGATATCATATTGTAATGAGTGGGACCCAATTGGGGATGCACTCAAATGATAAGATACATATGCCATTAAATAATCAAGCAATGGAAACACATAACTATTTCATTGATCACAAATATCCCCCACATTTATCCTCACCTTAAGATGTGGTGTCACCAAATACAAATTTTCAACTATTTACATATAAGACCAGCTACATAGCATCCCAAGCTATCTTCATGTCCACATTGTGCATGTAATATTCCTGAGTCACTGTCTCCTAAGTCACCTATCATATGTATGGTTTGGGAACAACACCGAAAAGAAAATAGACAAAGAGAAGGTATGCATCAAATAAAACTAGTATATTTTCATAATTAAAATAGTTGGGCATTAAAAGAATGCAAGTATAATGGAAGGACAAAAGAAAGGGTATTCCTCGAAAAAGAGGGCTACAAGAACTAGATATTTCAAGAGTAAGTAATCAATGAAATAATCAAGAAAAGGATAAGTAACCAAAAGGTTGAGGCATTATCGACTTAGAGAACAGACTTAGGAAACAATAAATTTCTTGCCTTTATTGTTGATATGATTGTAATGACATATCTTATAAACAATTTGATTAATAATAAAAGGTAATTCCTTTGTTCTATTTGATTCAATTATGAGATAATGATGTAACATAATAAATCTCTTAAGAATGATGTTACTCAATGATGTATGTATTCAGGTTGAGGACCTGAACAATGAGATCATATAGATGTTAAGAGTATATACATTCTTGTTATGTCCCTAGTCGGTTCTTATTGTGGATGTTGATAGACAACAATAACACATAAGACTAAAGTGTGTGTTGGTTGATGACAAAATCTCATTAGTCATGATATGTGATATCAAACCATACACATATATACTTGTTAGAGAACTGTGTATCAAAGAGACCCACATTGAGAGTGATGCATGGAAACCATTGAATGTTAGTCAAAATCATCTCTCATAGTGATGGTGGTGATTGTGGTTCTTAGATCTAAAATCACTGCACTCATCACATGTCGTTTGATGTACTTTGGCATCATCCAACGTGACCTTGAATAAGGGTTACCATAAAGGTGATGCTCAAATACATTGAGACACATGGGAAATGATTATGAGTGATGAAGATGGGATTTGTCCCTCCTATTTGAGATTGATATCCTAGTCACTTGACAAGTGAGACTGAGAAATGCATGGCCATACTCATATGAGTCAATATGTGATATTGAGCTCACATGTATCTCAGACAGTCTGCTCTAGTTCAAGGAACATGGATTGAACATTGAAGAGGATGATGATTCTTGTGCCTCGAGTTCAATCTGGATATCAAAGACAAAGGAACTATATGATCACTATAACACTAATCATAGATTATAGGTTGAAGTTGTTCTCCAACTTTCCAATTACTTGGGTAGCAATGATGTGTTTCTAGATATCAGTCATTGCTTGTGATGTCATAAATCAGTTATGGACATTCACTACCAATGTAAATTGGGACCTATAGGGTCACACACATAGGATACACATGGAAAATGAGTTTACTCATGAATGAAGTTTAGCTTGATTACTAAAAACATTTAGATATTCAATTTAAACAAGACTAGAAATCAAATATATGAAACAACCAGTTCAATAAGTGAAATGATTGGTTCAAATGTATGAACTGACCAGTTCAAGTTGTGAATCGACTGATTGGTTGATCAATGATATTGGATCAAGGATTAATATTGATGTCACATTGTGCATTAATCGAATATTGAAAACCAATATGATTGAAAATAGGAAACATGGTGAACTGATCGACTAAAGAATTGAACCGACAGACTCACGTTTGAACCGATCAATTCAATGGTGAACCGACCAGTTCATGGTTCAAGGGTTACAAAAAATTCATGAAATTCCTTCTCTTTGACTCCCAATTGATATAGAAATACTAACCCTAACCCTTCTATAAATACAAGGGTAGTAGAGGCTTTTAGAAGACACAACAATAAGCTTTGACAATTGTTTTCTTCTCATAGTTGTGGTAACGTGAGAACTCGAGAAAGTCTTACCTATAAAAGGGAGAGACAACAAGGGAGAGCAAGTTGACGCTAGCACATTAACTAGAAGAGAGAACTCCTTCTTGTCTATTTTAAAAGAATGACATGAGTTCCTAGTGGTCTGTGTGGACTATGTAGAGGTGAGGAGACTTTTGTCACCCACTAGGAGCACACAGTCAACTGCTGACCGAGGTGATATACCAGGAGGCTGCTAATGACAGCCGTCCAGATGCAACTTGAGAAAGAAGCACATCACAACAAGGAAAGTCACTGGATTTGCTCCAGGATCAAATATATGCCTTGCAACCTTCCTTACCAATTCCTAGTTGTTGATGCAAATTGTTCCCTAAGGGGAATATGGCAAGTAAATTTTTGTTTCCGTGCCATGCTTGATGTCATATTTTCCTACAGTAGTATCAAAGCCACTTTACTATTTTTGGGATTTAAATGATATGATAGGATTTTGGCTTCATCATTTATTTATTATATGTGATGTGAATATTCAAAATGATTATATGCATATCTAATTAAATACCACATATAATACCTATGTATATATGTGATATGATATATATGCAATTTATGTGTGTCATTCTAAAATTTGGTTTGATGGTGGATATTCACATGGTTATGTCCAGTAACCCCCATAATCTTTGTGTATGGTTGCATGGTTGTTACTCCTATTTTATATATGAGTTTATATATCAAGTCTCTCTCTCCTTTTTCATATGTAAAAGTATTAATAACTTCCTTCATATGCTCTCTTTGACTGTAACTCGAGCATTCCCTAAGTTAAATAGGAAAAGGATAGTCTTTATTTCATGTTATGGCAAAGAAGGCATTCTACATTAGACGAATCAACTGACTTAAAAGTCAAACCAATCAATCGGAGGACCGAGGAGGCCAGACAATAGGAGGAGCCGACCAATCGATTGGTGGCCCAACCAATTGACTGGAGGAGTTCAATGTTGCCTGAATTGGAGACCAGTTGACTGATCCCACAGACCAACCAACTGACTAGTTCCAACACAAATCTTCTTCAACAACAGGTTGCTACATATGATGTGGACCTTAGGTGGTATCAATTCCTTGTGGCTCCAAGGAATTGCATTAGTATGGCCATAATCATTTCTCATGTTTTACAATTTCATGTTTCATTTGTGGATATTATATGTATATGATACATATAAGTATGTCATGTTTGGATATGTATATGTATTTATATAAATATAAAATTCCTCCATTAAATATTAAGTCTTAGATACTTCACATAAACAACACACATGAAATTCTTGATCGACTAAGTGTGGGCACACCAAGGGTGGGGCATCGTCCATCTTGTGGAAGTGTAATGGTAGTTTTATGGGCCTACCAAGTAGGGTGCATTACTATCGTATTGTATTTTGGGCCAAACTTAACTAGGTGAACTTAATAAGATTAAGTGCGTGGAAGTATGCAGATGACCATGGCAAAGAGTTGCACATATCATCTATCCAAGAATTGCATGAGATGCAATTGGCAAAAGTTGCCTACCTTATGGTTATGAACGTTGGCGTTAGTCGGGTAATAACTCTATTGTTTTGGGTCTTGGCTCACTAGAAGGTTGTATGCTGGAATCTTTTGAATTATATCTGAGGGCTATCAACTTGAACAAAATAGTGGGGGTGATAATTACTTAAAGGCCTAATTAGACATTGTTAAATTTTATTTTAATCAAATCAAATCAAAAGTGTTTTGAAAAAGTACAAATTTTTCTTATAGAAACAAATGGGAAACAAATCATCATTATGTCCAGTCCATAAGAAAAACAAACTTTATGTGACAAACTTCCATGATTGGTTTTGAACTTTGAGAAGGGTTCTCCATAATGAACATAAGCTCTATGTCCTAGATACACCAATGCCAGAAGAACATGATCCTGATGCGTTTAAAGCTGAGGTGGATGCTTATTGGAATCATGCCAATGATGCCTTAAACGTTAGCACCTTTTGCTATGTTGTATGAACTACAAGTTACATGAGAAACATGAAGAAATGGGAATTCCTGAGATGATAACACATCTGAAGAACATGAACTAGTATCATGCAAATCAAGAAAGGTATAATGTCTCAAAAGCACTCTTTGAGTGCAAGATGACAGAAGGAGAGTGTCTCAAAGGTGCTCTTTGAGTGCAAGATGACAAAAGGAGATCCAATAGAGACCCATGTGCTCAATATGACTAGACATTTGAAACATCTAGAGAAAATGAGATTCCCTTTGAGCCAAGAGTTGGACATAGATATGATTCTACAATCATTGCCTGAATCATATAGACAATTTATCAATTTTTATTACTTGAGTAACTTGGCCAAACAGATGTTAGAATTGCGTGTCATGTTGCTAAATGTTGAAGCACAAATGAACAAGGACAAACTCATGACGGTGATAAGAAAAATAAAGTCCAAGGATGAACGCAAGGCCAAGAAGAGTTCTGGGGCTAAGATGAAGTCCAAGTCTTCAACACTCAAGACAAGGAGAAAGAAAAGTGCAAATGGAATATGTCCTTTGCACTTAAAGGGATTCAGGAAGATGAAGCAAGGGATAGAGATCTCCACTTCAGATATATACATTATATATTTATATATATATATATATATATATATATATATATATATACTTCTTCATCATGGGTACTTATTACATCCTAAAAAGTTAGAGATTTCAAATCTAACTCAAGTTATGATGTTAATATACAAATGGAATAATGAAGAGAATAATATGAGATTGGTTGATGAATTTGAACCCTAGATCATATTAAGTTTTCAATTTAAGTAAATAATGTGTTTTTTGGCGGTAGGTTTTCATATAAGGCTAATATGAGATGCAATGGTTATCAAAGCCTTAAATGGGTAATTAGGACTATAATTAAGCTTATGGATCCCTTGGATGGCCCATATGTGATTCATTGGCCTTAGGGACTCATTCCATCCCAATTAGGCCAATCAAGAGTTACAAATGGGTCCTTGGGATATGAAACTATATATTTTCTACCTCGTAACCATAATAAATATCCAATATATTTTTAGTGAGTAAATAATCGGGATATAAGATAATAGGAGAAATTCCAGGAGATTCCAAGATAATATGTGGCTTGGGTAATTAATTAAAGAAATAATTTTCTTGTTGCTTAAAATCCATGTTTTGGTTAATTACTGGACAATCTAAGACTTTATCTTTTCCAAAAGAGAAGATAATAGTGTTAGTATTATACTAGAATTTGGGATCATTTCGATTAATAATGTGGCTTTAATAAGTACTTATATAAAGTGGGTCTTTTTAAAAGAAAAGAAAAGAAATAAAGTTTTGAAACCAAAACCCAACCAGACTCTGAATATATGGGAGACTGTTGTCTCCCTCACATGCATGACCCGACCAAGGTAGGTAGACCTGTCAAATGGGTGGGTGGGTTGGATTGATATTGGGCCATTGTGGGTTGAGATGTCACGGGTGCCGGTCAAAAAGATGCAATTCTAAATAGGTCGGTGAAAGACAAATCCAAATCGTACCCAACGGGTTGCTGGTGGGTGCCCATATAATGTGTTCAATAAAAAATATTTTCCAAATTACTATTCTAATAATAAAAGAAGACCTTTCTCTAATGTTTTTACATGAAATATAGCAAAGAAGCAACCAACTACTATACATTATCACTATCAAATAAAAAAATATTTTGTTAAGTTTTTACAATCATTCAATCATATATAATTTTAGGTAAAATCATTGGCTCTATAATTATAATTCTCTAATGTGTGATCATGACCGAAAAACTAGAGTTATAAACTTGTAATACAAGTCCAAATTAAGTTTCATAGACCAATTAGATAATATATAATACATGGATGTGTTCTCACCCATATCTCCCTCTGTGATATCAGATCTTGTAGGTCAAGTTCTAGTTTGGACTGAAACTCCTTAACAAATAATAGGTAGTAGTAGATCATCATATATATTTGAAGTAATACTAGATCATTATTTATTTTCATACGGTTAATTTAATTTAACGGGTCACATGTGGGTGCCCATTGGCCACCCATGCAACTTGCTAAATAAACATCTGAGTTTGGGTTTGGGTAATTTTCATTGGGTGACAAATGTCATCATCCAAACCCGACTTAAACGGGTCGACCTATGGGTGCCCACAGATTTTGACCCAGTTTGACATGTCTAAAGACAGGGAAAAGAGTCCGCAAGATCCCTAGACGCCTCTCCCCGTCCTCCATTTGATAATATCAAAAATTATCCTTTCCATTAGCATCATGATATCAAACCGAATCTAACCAACCCTAAGGTTGACCTTATCGACCCAGAGTGTGATAACCCCCAAATATGACCTATATCTAGACTTTGAGTCTGAGGTTACCACCACCATGTTCCACGAACCAAGAACCTATAAAAGTCTTAAAAACACCTTTAGTCGTGAAAATAGAGCACCTCTGAGCCCCTTGCTTCCCCCAATGGAAATGAAAACTTGAGTGATCAGTCCAAGCCTTTGTACAAGCCCGACGATGATGGAATTGGATGGGTGGCTACCTATGGGCATGGTGAGTTATCTCAAGCATCCAGAAAGGAACACCACCTAAAACCAAAGTGTATGAGATACTAGGTAACACCCTATCTTTCCAGTAGGTTTTGCTTTTAGTCCTACCTCACAACCATGGTCTTGAAGGTTTGGGTCATAGCAACCTACACTCTGTGGCTTGCCCAATTTGACACAGTCGCACGGAGGTGCCCAACTCTTTACCTTAGTGCCCCCTGTCCAAGAGAGCAGAGTCGATGTTGGAGTTGACCACTTTGTGGAGAGTAGCTTGCATGAAGTTGAGACCAAAGGGGAAGAAGAAACTCCACATGAAATGATAGTGTTACCCTAATCCACATGATTAGAAGAATCACTATGTAAATGGGCATTTAGGTCATTCTATAGGGTAATAGGGGGCGGCGACGTTGGAGGTCCATGTTGAGATGGTGCACGTCCATTAGTTAAAGCCCAACCACATGGTGAGAAAGATAATGCCTTAATTCCTGATAAGTCGATCTATGATTGGTCAATTTATATTTTTGTTGCAATTAAGGTAGAATATAGACCCTTACTCCAATGATATTAAAAGTTATATGAAGTTGATTAGAAAACTTTGTAGATCATGAATAAAATGGTTTTAACACCTAATTATGTTTCATGTTCTAAAAGTATGAGTGATATATGAATCTAATGTGATTAGTACACTAAAATCCTAGGTTTGATTAATATATTGCTCAAACTAGTGCTTTGGTTATATTGTTGTCATACCTAATGTTGTTAAATGTAATGTTGAAACAAGATAATGATTATGATGTAGATTTTTAGGTTTCTAAAGTGAATAATCATATGCATACTGAATTAGGGTTTGTGACCCTTATTCTTGTTCCAAACCCAATGTAACCATGAACCCAAGTTGGAGATCTGGGTTAGGTCTGATTGATATGTTAAGAATGTAGGTGACACATATGTAGTATATGTACATGCAGATAATGTTGATTCAATGATTGCTTCCTTGACCTTATTTAGATGAATGGATTCCATCCTTAAAGTACATGAAATATTCCACATGGTTCTTCAAAAAGGCATGTGGTTACACTTATGATTACATGTATCGACTTCTAAAGTTTTATGATGTTTCTAGAAGATGAAATGAATGATATATGTTGGATGTTTATTTATTTCATACAATGTATAAAGGCCCTACAAGTATCACATAAACATATATAATATTTTGAACCTTGGGTTTCACCCATCAAGGGGTAATACACATAAATCCAATGATGGACATTGATTACACCTGAGAGGGCATACCAAGAATGAGTTAGAATATGAAAGAAAATACAAGTTCATATGTGCTATTGAATATTAGTTGCATATATGTATACATGATGTTTTAGATGAACCCACGTACTAGTATAGAAATATGCTGACCACATTTTGTTTGTCTGTGTTTTAGGTAGTTGATACACGTGATATAGGAAATGATGATAAAGATTGAAAGCTCTTGAAGATGTTATAGATAAGGCAAGTAGGATTATATGGTTTCATACTTATTCTCATATGTATAAGTTAGTTTTCTTCTAAAATATTCATGTAACTCTTTATAGGAGTATAGTTCAAATATATGTACTCATTCAAGTTCATTTAATGGAAATTATTTACTATTCTTTATTATTTGTTAATCTGGTCTTGGAAATTTAGAGTAATGATCCTCAACTTTCAGGTCCTATGGACACTCAAAAATGGGGTCGTTACATTTGCTATTACAGCCCAGATTTAGCAATTAATATTTAATAGTTTATGATTTCAAATAATTCTTAGACATATAAGGGAAAAAATTATTAGGGCATAATGTATCATCTAGGTTTCTCATCTCTTATCTCATCCACTTCTCATCTCTTTGCTTAGTAAACCCTAAAGGACACTTCCCTCCTCCCTCCTCATCTTAAGTTAGGGTTATGAGACGAAGTAGGATTAAGGCATCCTTCTCCAATTAATGCACACATAAAGTTAAAATAATGACATGGTTATAAAAAAATAGTTATTTAGTATGTAGGTTTTCTTTAGTGAGGGTAAATCATATAAATACCTAGGTAAGGGTAGGAAAATCTAGTTGTCTATAAAGGACTTGAGTATGGTATCCCACTAGGCTATGAAAACCCTAATTGGTAAAGGGAACCTCAAACCCTAAAGTACAGGGTTTAGTCCCTAACCCTAATCCTAGATAATTGGATTAGTATGGGTGAAATGATAACCCTAACCAACCAAACCCTAAGTAGGGGTGAATGAAATAGGAAAATCCAAATGGGTTTGAGTAATTAAATTTAGATACCCTAGTTTCCCATGTATGCAAGTATGTGGAGTAATGCATGCTTGATGCACATAAAGGGTTTTTAATTAAGTGAAACATATGAAATCAGTAATGAAATAATGAAAACAATGAACCCTCAATTCACTTTTAGAGTTAGTGTCCTGTCCTGAGATCGGTTAACCCAATAGTGGGAAAAGGACTATGGGGGAGGTATAACACTAAACCCTTGGGGTCAGGTTTTGTTTGGAAAGCCTATCCTCCTCCTAGAGGTCCAGAAGACACCCTAGACTAGGACCTTCTCTAGAAGTGTCTTTCTTGTTTCCTCCTCCTTTGTTTTAAGTTTTCAATTAAAATTTTAAAGTACTAAAATCTTTATTCACCATCATTTCGATCTTTTCAATTGGTATTAGAGTAGGTATTCAAGGAGCCTTAACCAATCTTGAATGGGGGACTGTGTTCTACACAACCTCAACCTCGAAGGTACTTATGGGAGTTGGCCACCACCCTTTGATGGAAGGAACTACACCTATTGGAAAAGAAGGATGCAATTCTACTTCTAAGGGATTAGTCTAGAGCTTTGTAGAATGGTGTCCTTTCCCTATGTGCTTACTAATATAGAGTATGCAACATGGAATCCCAAAACAGTAAAGCAAGTTCAATTGAATGCAATACAATAAGTATCTTACATTTTTCTATTTCTGTCAGTGAGTTGAATAGGATATCTTCATGTAAAACCTCTTATTAAATATGGCATAAGCTTTTAGTTACACATGAAGGTACAACTCAAGTTAAGAATACCAAGATTAACATGCTTAGATAAAAGTTTAAACAACTCCACATGACACCTAATGAATCTATTAGTAAAATGTATGCAAGGTTATCTTCTATTATTAATAGATTGAGTGCTTTGGGTAAGAATACTGGTGAGGAAGATCAAGTGTTCAAGATTATTATATCCTTGCCTCCAAATTACAAGCCAAAGGTAACGAACATTGAAGAAGCTAATGACCTTACCATGTTGAAGACGGAGCTACTCATCAGAAACCTAGAGACCCATGAAATTACTCTTGAATAAGAAGAAAGATTAGAGTTGGAACTTAAAAAGGGAAGAAATAATGATATAGCATTCAAGGATACAACCAAAGCTCAAAAAAGTGACGAGTCAAGTGAAGGAGAAGATGAAGAGGATGCACTCATTGTAAATGGTAAGCAATATAGAAGATTTAAATCTAACAAAAATTCTAGTGTTTCTTCCTCTTCTTCCCTTAGGTTCTTTGAATGTGGCAAGAAAGGACATGTAAAGAATGGTTTTCCTAAAGATAAGAAAGGTATGAAATCCTCCTTTAAGAAGAAATAAAAATCCTACAAAGCAGCTTGGGATGAGTCAAGTGACTATAGCGAGAGTGGAGAAGAAGAAGTAGAATGTCTCATGGGTAAAGAATACAAGGCGAGTTGTCTCATTGCAACAACGAATGAAGAAGAAAATTAGGTAAGTCCTCTTGATTTATTTAAAGAAGATCTTATAAATAGTTTATAAGAACTCCATGATAAATATGTTGATTGTAAGAGGAAATTGAAGAAGCTTACAAAAACTAATGATGATTTTCTTGCTAAACTGTATGATCTTACTTCTGAAAATGAAAATTTTATGTCTGAAAAAGACACCTTGAAATCATCTATTAATGATTACAATATCAAGTTTCTTGCTCTAGAAACCAACAATGTTCTTCTTTCTCAAGAAAAGGATGAATTGTTTGCTAAAATAAATAATTGTCAAACTCAACATGTTCTGTGTTCTCATTCAAATTATGATATCATTATTAGAGAAAGATATTCTTTGTTTTCTAGCTTAGATCAAGCAAAGTTAGATATTACAAAGAAAATGAATGAAATTGTTAAGTTGCAAAAGTACACTAATGGCTTGAAGAATAATGATATTCTTGATAAATCTTAGAGGATTCCATTGGACAAGTTGGAAGGAGAGGCCTAGGTTATGTACCCAAAGATAAATCCAAGCCTAGATCTAGAAAGACACAAGTGCCTAATACCAAGATCAGGTATGTGCCTAAAGACAATCTAGCTCATGACCATAATGCTAAGAAGAGAAATGAAATTGATTTTATTTTTTGTCATTACTATTTACATTTTGGTCATTATTCATTTTCTTGTCCATACAAGAAAAAGATGGATGTTGACTTGGTTTGGGTTCCAAAACCCCCAACTTAGTTGAGATTTAACCTAAACTTCATTTTGAAATTCATAATGTCTTATCTCAACTAAAATAAGCCTCAACTTGTATATCTTTGATTAGTTTATTTATCAAAAGTGTTATTTGGATTAAAACAAATGAAATAAGAAATATCATGTTCAAACTAGAAGTAGTACATGTCCTGAAGAATCTGTAGAACTATATTCGGTCGACAAGAATCTTGACAAGGGTGGTCATGCTAAGAACACAGAATGAACACTTTGTACTCCGGTAAGAAAGAGAATAAAATGTGTCCTCAAGGGAGACGACGTTTGAAAACAAGATTAAAGGAACCGAAGGAAATAAACCAAAAGACTATCTCGAAATGGAGCTACGAGAAAGAATTAAGTTTTTGGGTTAAGAGGTTTTTATAAAGGTTTTGCGAAATAGAATCCGGGGAGATAAAACTATCGTAAAGGTAAAGCACGAAGGAAGAAGACTTAGGCATAACATGCGATAGCGGAAAACCTCCTGCACCCTCTTCTCTCAAAGAGGGTGCCCCAAACTATGTGTCAACACCCTCTCTCAAGAGTAATGGACATGAGTTGGAGTGGGAAGAAAGCTGGGGTGGCCCCGATCCTGGGCACTCTCGTACACCGGGATCAGACTGAACTCTAGAGTTACAACGTCCCTCTCTCGAAGGAGTTCAAACGGGAAACACGATTTGATAGCTAGTCAAAACATGATCCAAGCATACATGCTAGATTTTAGATGCTACAAAGAAATCATCCAACAAAAAGGAACCATACACAAAATAAAAGATATTAAAATTCACTAATTCCATAATCGTAGATATGAAGAAAAAAGGGTTGAGTTACAATGCGTGATGGATGAAAAGTAAATTGTTGTAAAGAAAAAGGGAAGATAGATATCGGCCCCCTTGATGGAGGGGGTCGATATAGAGCAGCAGACCCCTAAGCAATCTCTAACCTAATACCGAGTGGGAGCTCTGCCCGATATGCCTGTGTCGGGAGGCTAGCCCCCTCTCGAGCGACACACCGTGACGGGTGGATGTATCAGCCAAGGCTCCCTACCTAATATGACTGTGTCGGGCGGCTAGCCCTCTCGAGCGACACACCGTGATGGGTGGACCATATTGAGTTTGGTATCTCGCCGAGTTATAGGTGACTTAGGTTCTCGGGTTCCTTGTATCCGGTGTAGGGGGGCGAGCCGTCTCGGGCAGGATCCCTTCTAGGAACCCGACACGTCGGGTGGCCTTCTTTGTCATATCGGGCTGCTACGGCTACCGGGACGGGTTCTAAGTGAACCACTCCCACCCCTTTTGGGTTGGGGGAGTGCTCACCTAGTATCACCTGGCACGCCTTGGGAGTCGACACACTAGCTTCAGATGCTTTCCAAAGTTAGCTTTCACGAGGTTCCGACCCATCCCTTCGGAGTCCCGTAGCTGCTATTTATAGGCAGCGGCTGGGAGAAGTTGCGGTTCTCGTAGGGCCACACGTCCTAAATTAGCTCCCTTTTCATGGCTTCGGGGATGGTCGACACCTGTGTGTCGCCCGACATAGCAGGTCACCGTGTGTCAGGTTGAAAATGTATCGGGTGGCCATGGCGGGTAAACGCTACCAATGAGGGACTCGTATCGCACGACATGTCTTAACGGGCTGATCAGTCATGGCGGGCAGAGTCCTCTATCGGGCAAGTGACGTATCGCATGTTAGAGCCACCTTGCACGACATGTCCATGACACGTTGCTGCTATATCGGGCTGAAGCCATGACAGGTAAGTGACGTGTCGGGTGGCTGGTAGAAGGGCTGATGCGGGTGGGCACCGTTCATGGGCCGGGATGGGCCTTTGACGGTCTTTTAGGTATAAAATAGGGAGAAATATGTACAAAAGATGGAAAAAGAGTTAGGATTAGAGCGCAGTTTACTTTTGTGCAAAATCATGACAAAAATTAGAGGAAAAGCGGTTTAGAGGACAGTTTTGATAGGAAAATATAAGCTATAAATAGCCCTAAAATGAGTGTTATCAACTCTCCCAAACTTAGCATTTTGATTGTCCTCAATCAAACGGTACCTATTTTTTAAGTTTCGTTTGCGATACTACTTCATGACCAGACACTATCCTCAGACAAGGGGTTTAATCATGCTTTTCGAGACGTTCATTGGAAAAATTAAATCTACTCACGAGCAACGAGCTTTATTGTTTTTCATCGCCTTATATACGCAAAAATTTTCTCTTCAACTTCAGCGAGACTTTGATGCATGGTTTTGAAGTTAGCTTTCTCACCGAACAGCTTTTGGGAGCAAGAAGTTGCGTTTTTGGGAAGGTTAAGGCTTTTTTGGGTTTTTCTTGTTTCCCATTGGTCCATCCAGGTACGGGTCCATTAGCGGGCAAGTGGTCCTTGCAGTCCAAGCCAGTTGGCTTTAGAGCAGTGATTTCACATCCTACGTACCAATGCCCCGGATCTACCATGCCTAAAGACGGGTACTTTTGGAAGAACAAGTGTGTTGTTTTTTTATTAGGCACAACTCTCATGCTTTTATTCACTCTCATAAGGCTTTTCTCTCTTTTTCTTTTGGGATTTTGGTAGATAAGGGGGAAAAGGAGTTTTGCTGTTCGGCCAGCTTTTTCCTTCCTATGCACATCTCTTAGCTGTTGTGAGATTATTTCTTTTCTTTCAAAATTGGCATAGAAAAAGTTGTAGACTTTTTTTCATTTGAGACTGTGTTTTCAGAATGATCATAACAAAAGCGTGCACCACCTTAGACAAAAAGAGAATAAGCGGGGAGTCTGATATTTACTATAGAATGAATATGTACAAGCGTATAGAGGTAAGGAGTTGTATACACACTATTTTGTATTATACTTGTATATGTATATATACACATGATATATATAAGAAAAGAAGAAAGAAAGACAAAATGGAAGAGTTTTTAATACCTCCCTCACTGATATATAGTGCCCCCCCCCAAATTTAACCCACACTCTGTCCCAGAGTAGTGAGAAAAGATAAGGTGAGGTAGTGACAAGTCAGTGAGGGCTAGCTGGTGAGCGCACCTTCGTCAGATATAAGCTCCCACATATATTCTCCACATTTTCTGTGATAGTCGATGTGGTGGATCTTGTCAGGCATTTGTTGTAGCGTCACCGAGCTAGAGATCCATTCTAGCATGAAGATGTCGTAGTCATTGGATAAAGGAACTTGTTGTGGACTGCTGTGGCAGAATTGAAGCTAGTGCCATTTGCTCTCTGCCGTCTTCAAGAATGGCTGGATCAGCGTTGCCACCTCCGTATAGTATTTCCTTACTAAGCGCTTGAGGGGTGTCAATGTTGTCGATGTACACTGCACTGGATGCTCTTTGTTGCTATCTGAGCTGTTGTAGAAAATTCCTGCTCGTGGGTGAGTGTACATCGTCAAGAGCGTTCAATGGTTGTAGTGTAGGATAGGTAGGAAAATGACACGTGGCATTCTGATTTGTATCTCTGCCAGAAAAGATTGTTTTCCTCCTGAATCATCGGCAAAGCAGATGTCATTGAACAACATTGGATGGGCTATGTATGCATGTTCAAACTTTCTCTGTAGTATATGGATGTAGGCGGCCGCCACTGATATCGCCAAACATCCTCCTTCTTTCACCATGTCCCTTAAATCGTCAATTGGGACTATGACACTGCCTGCCTCATAGATGACATCTGCGGGGGTAGAGTCAGCTAACTTCTATAGGATCTCATTTACCTATTCCTGTGTTAGTATAGAGCACGAGGAATGGTCGAAGTTGTTGATCATTTCTTTTGAAGCATTAGGCGGGGCCTTCTTTTGAAAATATTTCTTCTAGAACGTCCATCCGCTTGCCTGCCCAATAAACGTATGTGGCCTTCTCGACTTCTTCTTCTAGAGGGCTGCTGGGGAGGGAGGATATGCCTTCTTGATCGCTGTCCAGCAACTTCTCTGGGACGCCTGCATCTTGGAAATAGAGCCCGTCCTTGATCAGCAGAAGTGCATAGGTGCTTCTAAGCTGGTAGAAGTTCTGGCCCTTGAGCTGCCTTATGTATCCAAAAATGTGGAGCAGCTCAATGGTGCGAAGGACAATGATGGCATTGTTCCCACTTCCCGATTCTTCTTGGACGGGGAAGTCTCTGATGATAAAGAAATTCCATATGCCGGAGTGGCATTGGACTCCATACTTGATCACTCAGGGTAGACACAGTGGAAGGAGCATGAGAATCTTATCTTCGGGGTGTACAAATGTGTGTTCTGAGCATGGGACCTCCTCGTTGTAGCAGCTGAGGAGCTGGACATCATGATTATGAAGATCAACCACACACATGAACCAATTCTTTCTATGCTTGTAAGGGGCCAACACCAATGTTGCGTTGTGTTCTTCGATGTGCTGCAACATGTTGGCCACCAGAACAGAATCATACGACCCCATCATCAACCTTCTTACCAAGGCCGGGGTGGCGGTATATATCAGCTTTCAGCTTGTCCTAGTGCTGAGATTCTCTAGTATGGTGCCTTCCAGGATCCTGAACAACTTCTTTGTGATGACGGCTGGTGAGCAGAATATACTGCTCAGCTCCCCTCGTCGTGTAGAGAAGTACTTGTCGCTCCAGACGATGTCTTCTTTATCAGCCTGCGATCTCAGGACCTTTTTCAGCATCATTTGGTCCCTGATCGTCAGGAATTTGATGGTTCTTCTATCAAAATCTACCATCTCGAATGAAGCGATCTCCGACGGCGCAGAAAACATGTCTGCCATCGAGCTTCTTCCTATGGGGGGTGTCTTTCATTTGATGTGTAAATGTCCCCCCTTCTCCCTCTGATTCATCAGAAGAGTCCTGACCGACCCTGATTGATTCGTTGTTGTCTTTAACTTCGTCCAGAGAGGCAGAGGGAGCATCTTCTTCCATGCCGCGGGATCTCTCATGTCCATCTGGAGCCCCGTCAACTGTCTTGTGCGTCGTTCCTTCCTCGGGCGTTGTGGAGGGCCCGCTGGAGAAGGAAGGGGACGACGTCCTAGAGGAGGATGCTGATGAGAAGGGTTGGGAACCTGAACCAAGAGGTGATGGAGACCTCCTTGGCTGTCTTGAGAGGCGGTGGCCATCCCTCCGGTTAAGCTTCTCCTCAACTGCGTCAAGGCGTAGGAGGGCCTGCTGTGGTGTTGCGTTAAGTGTCTCTAGTTGGCCAGGAAGGCCAACTAGAGTTAGCAGCTGCCGCTCCTATTCGCTAAGCCTCTGCTGGAAAACAGAAATTTTGCAGGTAAGGGAAAAAGGTAACTGAATGGTTGTTCGTTACCTCCCACAAATGGTCAAACTCTTGACCAAGGATCTCTCCCAAAGACTAAGGTGTGCATCAGATGCCCTTCTCAATCTCGTGACACTCCTCGCGTGTGAAGGTCGGCCCGATGACTGCTCGACTTTAGGCGGGTCCGAGCCCATTTGTACCGTTCGCGAGGGCGTCACTTCAGGGTGAGGCGCTGGCACCTTCGTGGCTGCCTCTACCTCACCTGTTGGTGTTGGTAGAGAAGGGCATGAGGTGGGTGGCTATTGCTCTATCATTTTATTATCAACGAACTCCTCCTCAGCTACCATCGACGACGTTGGCGGCGACATCAGCATGGGCTGTGTAGCCATGAGCTCCATCTCGAGGAGCTCAGCGAATGCCCCATTGCTGGCGTCTAGCTGTACCATCTCCTTCGTCATTGAAGGCACAATAGAAGCTTTGGGAACTGCGGTTGTCTCTCCCATGGCAGCTTCCCTTGGGGCTATCATCATTGTATCAACCTCAGTTGTCTCGGTGACCTCCATGATCACCATTACTTCTTCTACAGCCGCGACAGTTGTTGTTGTGGCGGCCGCGGCTGGGATAGGAGTAGCAACGACAGCTTTATCAGTGGCTGCCACCGGTTACGTGGGGGTGGTAGGTGGCTCGGTAGGGACTGTGGAAGCCTTGTCCTGCCGGGCATTGACAGGAATTGGTCCTCCCCTTGCTGCCACCCTTTCTTGTATCCTGGTGGTGGCAGCATAGGCTGCTTCAACCTCCACATCTTCGATCTCTGCTGTGGTGAAGACCAACTTCTATGCATATAGTTGATGCAGAGCCGGAGGGGTAGAAGCTTGGAAGTTCTTGCAAACTTGTAGATGTACCGACGGCCCTCCTTCTTGATAATGTTGGCCCTTTGCAAGAACTTCATGTCGATCCTGTCATCGCCTCGGGTCCTCGACAGGCTGCGTGGCTCCTTTGGGTATCCCAACCCTACCGCAATCAGATTGATGATGCCACCCATGCAATACTCCTTGGTGGCATCTTTTATCGGGTACATCTAGTTCATCAAGAAGCATCCTAGATTGACCACCTTGTCCTCCATCATGTACCAAATGAGATGGAGTTCTTCGGTGTATATGTTTCTCATCTCATACTTGTTGAACAGGAGGCAAGCCACGATCTTGTGGATGATCCTCCAAAAGCATGAGTGAATGGCCGCCAC
The DNA here is from genome assembly GCA_963693085.1 of Alisma plantago-aquatica. Taxonomy (NCBI): domain Eukaryota; kingdom Viridiplantae; phylum Streptophyta; class Magnoliopsida; order Alismatales; family Alismataceae; genus Alisma; species Alisma plantago-aquatica. Next base: position 339,966,794 of record OY856414.1, read on the forward strand.
TTTGCTTCCCGGCTTGTAGGACGACTCACCGGTTAGTTTCTTCTAGACGTTGACCGGGTTGAAGTTGTCGCCCTCACAAATCCTAGCACCTCTATTTAGCATTTCCTTCTCGGATTATGAGGAGGAGAAGATTTCGTTGAACAGATTTTCTGAAATCTCATGCTCAACGTTGTATAACCGACCGTACAATCGGTCTGCCCCTCCGTATCTCTCCACTTCTTTTGGCCCATTGTGGACTCATCGGAGGGAGGGCATGAACTCCTTGGTGAGTTCAGTGTATGATCCGGAGAGGTTGAAGCAGATCATCTTCAGCCCGCAGCTCCCAAGACGTTGTCCAATCTGTTGAAGATTCCCAAGTGGTGGAAGGAGGGCTGGTGGCAGAACCTGGTCGGCCTATAGATCTTGGCTGCCAGTTCCGTGTACCTCTTTTGATGCTCCTCGTTCCTGGGCATGAACCGACCTGGAGAATGGGCTAGGGGTTCTGCTACCATTGATGGGTCTGCCACCGCTTCTGTTCTTGGCCTCTTCTCGGCCCCAGATGGCCCTGCTGAGTCGGGGTTCAGGCGCTTCTTCCCAACTGTGGAGGCTTCTGCTGTGGCCTCTGTGTTGATCCTCCGGCCATGCTCGTCTACTTGGACGACGGTTTGCTTTGTGCATGCCATTTCTGTAATTGTCAAATGAAAGTATTAGTAATCATCAAAACTTCTGAATGGGTCACGTTACCTCATATCGGGTGGTAGGGTTGTGTCCCCCGATACAAGGTAGGTGATACTTTTTAAGTTGAAAACAGACAAAGCTCAACACAAACAAGTCGATATCGGGTATCGGGTATCGTTAACCAAATGGACTTTGCCCGACATGGCTGCCCGACAAAAGTCTCACATGATACAGGTATCACCCAGCAAAAATTTGGTGACCAATACGATCCTAAGTTGGTTAAATAAAAAGCTTGTCGTGAGAGTAGTCAAAAAAAGTAAAACATGATCGATACTGGTTATCCTGCATGATACACGTCACGCGATAGGTGTACCACGCGACATGGTCAAAAGGACCCCGATATCGATGTTGTTCGATACAAGTGCCGACCGATACGAAAGAGTGTCAGGCGACACGAGTTGAACTATCTTACCCGATATGGGTGTCGTGCACCTCGTATCGCCTGACACAAAAACCTCGCGCGACACGATCAACTAAAGTTGTGCGATACAAGTTTCCCGATACGATAGGGCATATCAGGCTATACCTATTTTTGAATGATTGATGCGCGATACAGGAGCTCGCAAGGATGGCCGGCGTGAGAGTAAAAGCTAAGGACAGATGCACGATAAGGGAGTAGGTAAAAAGTAAATGCAAGTACCTGACACATTTAACCGAGGTTACTATATATAGCCATCTCGGGCGGGGGTAAATTGGGTAAAACTGGGACACGTGTCACGCGAGGAGACCAATCATTCCTGAGATGAGCAGTTAAATCAGTCTAATCAGCCACGTCAAGGGTCGATTTGGCTTCCTGAGTACGACTTGATCGCGACGGTAAGGCATGTCCCACGAGCTAAGTGTATCGTGTGACACAGATTCATCGTTAAAGTTCGATGCTCGATATCATTTCCCGATAAGGGTATGTCGCGCGGATCGAGGAGCCTCGCCCGATACAGGTCTGGACGATTTGTAGCCCGATACAGCATAACTCGTACAGCCTGTCGATTTCCCGACACTACTACGTGACACGGGCAAAGGTTATTCAGATGCCTGATAGGGCCAGAGAGCAAGGTATCGGACATGGCAACTTTACGTGCCCGATACAAGCTTCAAAAAGGAAATCAAAACAAAATAAAACAAAATAAGAGAGGAAAACTAAAACTAAATAAAGGATAACATTGATGGGAAAAACATCATTGGCTTAAAGGAAACGACTTCCAGCCTCAGATAGTATTACTCATCAATGCATAAAAACTAAGTCGGTGGCCCACAAAACGAGAGAGTTTGTGCACGTGGTGCATGCACTGGCTCGGGCCTTATTACATTAATAGCGTTTGTAATGTTTTTCTTACAGGAAAGGAAATAACATCCTATTCTAAGGAAAGTAAAGACTCGAGCTGCCTCCCGAGGAGCGTTGTGGTTTCCGTCGTCAGCTCAACAGCTTCAAAGTCCTTCACTCTACTTTTTCGGTTGTTGTTTCAGCATCTTGTAAGTCTATCTCTGATCTTCTTATGAACTCTTCATCTTCATAGTACCTCTTGACTCTGTGCCCGTTCACCGGAAAGACTTTTTCTAGACAGTCTTTGTCGTGCAATTCCATCATCCCTGAAGGATAGATCTTTGCCACTGTGAAGGGTTCAGACCACCTTGTTTGTAGCTTACCTGGAAAAAGGCAGATAGAGGATTTAAATAAAAGAACTTTGTCACCTTCGCTAACATCCTTCTTTTAAGGTGGGCATCATGCCACACCTTGGTCCTCTCCTTGTAAATCCTTGCATTTTCATAAGCGTGTAATCTCATCTCCTCGAGCTCCTACAGCTGCAGGAACCTCTTTTTCCCGGCCTTTTCTAGGTCCATATTTAGAAACTTGATTGCCTAGAGGGCCTTGTGTTCAAGCTCCAATGGTAAGTGGCAAGATTTTGCATAGATTAATCTGTAAGGCATTGTACCAACGGGCGTCTTGTATGTAGTTCTATAAGCCCAGAGAGCATCATCTAACTTTAATGCCCAATCTTTCCGCGTGCGGCTGACAGTCCTTTCTAAGATTTGCTTGATCTACCTGTTTGACACCTCCACCTGCCTAGATGTTTGGGGGTGGTATGGTGTAGAAACCTTGTGCCTAACCTCATACTTCTTCAGCAGTGCTTCAAACTGCTTCTCTCCAAAGTGTGATCCGCCATCACTTATCACAGATCGGGGTACCCTGAAGCGAGGAAAGATTGTTTTCACAAACAGCTTAATCACATACTTGGAGTCACAAGTTTGAGTAGCAACTGCCTCAACCCACTTTGATACGTAGTCCACTGCTACTAGGATGTATTGATAACCTTTTGATGGGGGAAATGAACCCATGTAGTCTATTCCCCAGACGTCAAAGATCTCGACTTCTAACCAATTTGATAAAGGCATTTCATTTCTTCTTCCGATATTCTCAGTAGATTGGCATTCCTTGCATACTTTCACGTAGGCAGCTACGTCCTTGAATAGTGTAGGCCAGAAAAACCCAGATTGAAGCACTTTAGCAGATGTTTTGTCCCCGGCAACAACACCAAAAAGTTGACTGGCCTAATTCGCACGTCCAAAAGGAGCGGATTAAAGTAGTCGAGCTTTTAAATAGATTACCCGACTTGCAGGCCCCCACAACGATAACGGGGTCCGATGTAGCGATCGAGGTCGAACAGAGGGACAAGGGTTGTCGTGCTAAGAACGTAGAATCAACACTTTGTACTCCGGTAAGAATGAGAATAAAATGTGTCCCCAAGGGAGACGACGGTTGAAAACAAGATTAAAGGAATCGAAGGAAATAAACCAAAAGACTATCTCCAAATGGAGCTACGAGAAAGAATTAAGTTTTTGGGTTAAGAGGTTTTTATAAAGGTTTTGCGAAATAGAATTTGGGGAGATAAAACTATCGTAAAGGTAAAGCACGAAGGAAGAAGACTTAGGCATAACAGGCGATAGCGGAAAACCTCCTACACCCTCTTCTCTCAAAGAGGGTGCCCCCAACTGTGCCAACACCCTCTCTCAAGAGTAATGAACATGAGTTGGAGTGGGAAGAAAGCCGGGGCGGCCCTCTACAGTTACAACGTCCCTCTCTCGAAGGAGTTGAAACAAGAAACATGATTTGATAGCTAGTCAAAACATGATCCAAGCATACATGATAGAGTTTAGATGCTACAAAGAAATCATCCAACAAAAAGGAACCATACACAAAACAACAGATATTAAACTCCACTAATTCCATAATCGTAGATATGAAAAAAAAGGGTTCAGTTACAATGTGTGATGGATGAAAGTAAATTGATCTAAAGAAAAAGGGAAGATAGATATCGACCCCCTTGATGTAGGGGGTTGATATACAGCAGCAGGCCCCTAAGCAATCTCTAACCCGATATCGAGTGGGAGCTCTACCCGATATGCCTGTGTCAGATGGCTAGCCCCCTCTCGGGCGACGCACCATGATGGGTGGATGTATAGGCTAAGGCTCCCTACCCAATACGGCTGTGTCGGGTGGCTAGCCCTCTCGGGCGACACACCATGATGGGTGTACCGTATCGGGTTTGGTATCTTGTCGGGTTAGAGGTGACTTAGGTTCTTAGGTTCCTTATATCGGGTGTAGGGGGTGAACCATCTCGGGAAGGAGCCCTTCTAGGAACCCGACGTGTCAGGTAGCCTTCTTTGTCATATCGGGCTGCCGCGGCTATCGGGACGGGTTCTAAGTGAACCACTCCCTCCCCTCTCGGGTTGGGGGAGTGCTCACCTAGTATCGCCCGACATGCCTTGGGAGTCGACACACTAGCTTCAGATGATTTCTAAAGTTAGCTTTTGCGAGGTTTTGACCCATCCCATCGGAGTCATGTAGCTACTATTTATAGGCAGCGACTGGGAGAAGTTGTGGTTCTCGTGGGGCCATACATCCTAAATCAGATCCCTTTTCATGGATTCAAGGATGGTCGACACTTGTGTGTCGCCCGACACAACAGGTCGTCGTGTGTCAGGTTGTAAACGTATCGGGTGGCCACGGCGGGTAAATTCTACCGATGAGGGGCTCGTATCACATGACATGTCTTAATGGGTTGATCAGTCATGGCGGGCAAAGTCCTCTATCGGGTAAGTGGCATATCGCCCGTTACAGCCACCTTGCGCGACATGTCTGTGTCACGTTGCTGTTATATCGGGCTGAAGCCATGACAGTTAAGTGACGTGTCGAGTGGCTGGTAGAAGGGCCGATGCTGGTGGGCACCGTTCATGGGCTGGGATGGGCCTTTGACGGTCTTTTAGGTATAAAACAGGGAGAAGTCTGTACAAAAGATGGAAAAAGAGTTAGGGTTAGAGCGCAGTTTACTTTTGTGCAAAATCATGACAAAAATGAGAGAAAAAGCGGTTTAGAGGGCAGTTTTGATAGGAAAATATAAGCTATAAATAGCCCTAAAATGAGTGTTATCAACTACAGGTTCTGAAATTCTATATAAATGCCTCTCATCTGATAAGGAGTTCGACAGAGGGGTGCCCCGGTTGAAGTCATGGTCGACAGAAATTAAGCCTGATAGATGCCTATTTGTAAATCAAATTATTTTGTATCTAACATTGATATATTAACCTGATAAATTGATCATCATGATAATTCATTACAAATGTTTTGAATGAGAGAAATTAGTGATTAAAAATTGTGCAAGAAAGAAAATTGCTTAAAGATCATAAATATAAAAAAAATCTTACTTGATAAATTGATTTTAAAGCTGGTTATGATTAGAAATACCTTAACATTTTTTGGCTCACTTTTGAGAGTTTTAGGGGGATCTCATAAAATTCTTGGATATAATATCTTTTTTTTTATCTTGCTCTTAATTGAATTCTATACACCAATATGGGCTTAACATCCCTTATATTTGGTTATAGATACATTTCTTGATCCCACTATGAGCCTAAAGGAATCTCATATCATTTCAGAGATTAACATCCCTTGTAAATGGTTGAGAAATTAATATCCTTGAATTGTGGCTAAATTTGACTTTTTTCTTAGAAATAATAAATTGAGGGGGTGTAATTAATCAAGGGGGAGTCTTATTAACTCACACAAATGATTATCTTTTGGAAATGACAAAGGGGGAGAGATAAAATAAAGTAAAATATTTTATTAAGTTTCATGCACTCTTGGTGTGGTATTAACTTGATACTAAATTAACTTTAGAGATTGATATCATGTTCCATATCTCTCTAGGCATATTAGCATACATTTCATGAGGTCCAAGAGGTAATTCATCTCAGGTATGTCACATGTATGAAACTCATTTCATTTCAAATATTTTTCTTATATTTTAGAAATGTTTGTCATTTTTAAAAAGGGGGAGATTGTTGGCTAAATTGGACATTAGCATACTATTTGTTTTGATGATGACAAACATTTCATTATTGTGGATCTCAAGTGCTACTTGAGTATTTTAGGGTTCAAGATGTTGAGAAGATCATACTAAGTGGATAATTGAAGATCAAGGTGCTTAAATGTTTAATATTTTCATGGTTGTACTCATTGTACAAACTTGTACAAGTATATAATGTACAAGTACTTAGATATCATGTATGTTCGATTTTCCTTATCCACCAAAAACCCTATCTTACACTCACATGAAGACTTTAGGGTTAATAGATTTCATATGAGTCATAAATAGGACCTCACATACATCGAAGATCCTTGCAAAAAGTCCTTCTCAGTTGATAAAATTGTTGACCAAGAATCACTCGATCAAAGACACAAAGAATTGAGAAATAACATTGCAAATTTTTAGTTTTGAGTCAATTTTGATCAAAAATATTGTCGACCAAGATATATACATTGCAATAGGTTTAAACAAGAGAGAGAGACATATAGTCGTTAGATCCAGTTGAACCAAGACAATCATCTGGTCAATGAGTTTGTGGACTGAGAGTCAATCCGATCGACAATATTGTCGATCGAGAAAAGTTCTAGAAACTTCACTTTTAAAGAACATTTTAGCCGTTGCAACCCAACTGCTTTTTACCTAATATCTAGTTAAGAACTAAGAACACTCTAGACACTCCCTACAACATCCTTAATCACTTGTAAACCATTCCTATAAATAGGAGAGGCCTTAGGACACCTAAATCATCACTTGCATACACAATACATAATTTACACTTGAGCATTCATTATAGAGAGCAACAAAGTTGAGAATCACTTGCTATCTTCTTCCTTGATCTCTAAAGTTGTGTCCTATAGATACAATCTCCTATCCACCACATATAAAAATCCATCTTAAGTAGATAGGAGATCTATATGCTTGACATAGAAATCAAGACGTAACCAAGGCAAATAATGCATGAAATGATTTATACATCTCACTAAACCCTTGGGAGGGTAGAAACCTAAGTCAACCCTATGGTCAAGGAGGGATTCTTAAAGGTATATAAGATCCAAGGGGTCAGGAGATGATCTGGTCCTAAGTGCATAAGGCCCATGGGTTTAGGAGATAGTCATCCATGTGTATCCAAAGCTCATGGGTTCAGGAGATTGGCCACCTTCATGAGTTCATGATGCGCAAGGGGTAAGTGGAAGAGGCACTCCATAAGCACTTAAGAAAAGATAAACTCTAAAGGTACATATACCCCTAGAGACCTTTAGGGGATGACTAAGGCTAAAAAGATGGTAACATGAGGAATACAAGAAAAAACTATGCTAATGGTTGAAGTAGAATTTAAAGGGAGTTGTGTACAAACTCAAGGGTGAGAAAGGCACCATCCCTGAGTCCAAATTATATAAGAAAAAATCATGGAATTTTGAATGTATTCATGGTTAGTGGTCGTTGTTGAGAGTTACTCAACCTAAAAATTCTAAAATATAAGATGATATGTGGGTGAACTATCTCTACACATGGAATGGGGGTGAACTTTGTATTTGGATTGCATCCAAATGCATTTTCATTTTGTTATGTGTGTTAGATATTAGGTAGACACAAGTGATATATAAATTTTACATATGAAGTTGAATACCCTAAATTGAAAATTAATGGCATGCTTTAGGTATGGAGGTGTTACCTCACCCTCTCATAAAAATATAGTGAATGATGCTTAGTAGGTTTGAAACCTAGTTGGAAATACAATCACCAAGTGAAAATGAAATCACAAGTGATAATGCATGAATAAGGATATGGTAATATTCTTTGAGTGAACTTGTATTCCAACCTATGTAACATTGACAATGTTTATATGAAGTAAAGTTACTATTCTAGCCAAAATTATCCAAGAAATGTTGTTGGTCCTAAGGTTTGAGGCAAATATGAGTTATCATTCACCTTAACCTGGTTGGGTTTGAATTTTGGGGACAAAATTCCTTATAAGGAGGGGTGAATATTACAACATTGAAATTTAGAGATTTCAAGTCTAACTCAAGTTATGATGTTAAGATAAAAATGAAATAATGAAAAGAATAATACGACCATGGTTGATGAATTTGAGCCCTAGACTCATGTTAAGTTTTCAATTTAAGTAAATAATGTGTATTGGGGGCGTAGGTGTTCATATAAGGATAATATAAGATACAACGATTATCAAAGCCTTAAATTGGTTATTAGGAGTGTAATTAAGCTTACAGACCCTTTGGATGACCCAAGATGTGATTGATGGGCCTTAGGGATTCATTCTGGTCCAATTGGGCCAATCACGAGTTACAAATGGGTCATTGGGATATGAAACTGGATATTTTCTACCTTGTGATCATAATAAATATCCAAGATATTTTAGTGAGTAAATAATCGAGATATAAGATAATAGGAGAAATTCCAGAAGATTCCAAGATAATATGTGGCTTGGGTAATTAATTAAAGAATTAATTGATTATTTCTTAAAATCCATGTTTTGGTGAATTAATGAACGATCTAAGGCTTTATCTTTACCACAAGAGAATATAATAGAAATGTTAGTGTTGTAATAGAATTTGGGATCGTTGATTAATGACGTGGCTTTGATAAATACTTATATAAAGTGGGGTTTTTTTTAAAAGAAAAGAAAAGAAATAAATTGATGAGACCAAAGCCAAACTAGACTCTAGATCTACAGGAGACCGTTGTCTCCCTCATATGTATGATTGGATCAAGGCTGGGAACAGAGTCCCTGAGATCCCTGGATGCCTCTCCCCCTCCATTTGATAGTAATAGCAATTATCCTTGCCAGTAGCATCAGGAGATCAAACCAAATCTAACTAGCCCTAAGGTTGCTCTTATCGCCACAAGGTGTGATAACCCCTAAATACAACCTATATCTAGGCTTAGAGTTTGTTGCCACCACCACCACACTCCATGAACTAAGCACCTATAAAAGTCTTAAACACCTTTGGCTATGAAAATAGAGAACCTCCAAGCCCCTTATTTTCCCTTATGGAAACAAAAACTCGAGCGACCAGTCCAAGCCTTCTTACAAGCCCGACGATTATGAACTTGGATGGGCAGCTACCTATGGGCATGGTGAGTGGCCCTGAGCATCCAAAAAGGAGCACCACCCAAACCAAAGCATCTGAGATACTAGGTAACATCTTATTTTCTAGTAGATTTTGCTTTAGTCCTATTCCATAGGCGATCCTTGCCACCATGGTCAGTCTGGGCCACTACAACCTACACTTTGTGGCTTGCCCAATTCAACACAGCCTGGCAGAGGTGCCCAACTCTTTACCTTAGCACCCCCTATCCAAGAGAAGAGAGTCAATGTTGGAGTTGAACACTCCATGGCTAACGGCTGCCATGAATCTAGGACCTAGGGGAAGAAGAAACCCCATGAGGAAATGACAATGTTACCCTAATCCACATGATTAGAAGAATCACTGTGTAAAGCAACATTTAGGTCATTTTGTGGGGTAATAGAGGCAGCCACATTGGAGATCCATGCTGAGATGGTGCACATCCATTATCTAGAGATCAAGCACGTGGCGAGAAAGATAATGCCTTAATTTCTGACATGTCAATCTGTAATTGGTCAATTTATATTTATCTTGCAATTAAGGTAGAAAATAGACCCTTACTCGGATGCTATTAATAGTATATATGAAATTGATTAGAAAAAATTGCAGATCTTGAATAAATTTTTTTACTACCTAATTACACTTCATGTTCCAAAAGTATGAGTGATATATGGATCTAATGTGAATATTACACTAAAACCCTAGGTTTGATTCATATCTTGTTTAAATTAGTAGATTAGGTTATTCTGTGATCATACCTAATGTTGTTAAATATAATGTTGAAATAAAATAATGATGATGATGTATATTTAAGTTGCTAAAGCTAATAATCATATACATGTGGAATTAGGGTTTTTAAACCTTATTCCTATTCCAAACCCAATGTCACCATGAACCCTAGTCTAAAACCTAGGTTAGGTCTAATGGATTTGTTAAGAATATATTGGTGACACATATGTAGTATATGTGCATGCAAATAGTGTTGATTAAATGATTGCTTTCTTGATCTATTTTGGATGAATGGATTCCATCCTTAAAGTACATGAAATATTCTTCACAGTTCTTCAAAAAGATATGTGGTTATGCTTATGATTACATGTATCGACTTCTAAAGTTTGTAGAGGTTTCTAGAAGATTAAATGTAGGATACATGTTGGATGTTTATTTATTTCATGAAAATTATAATGCCACTATGAATATTACATAAATATGGAATATTTTGAACCTTGGGTTTCACCCATCAAGGGGTAATACACATACGTCCAATGAGGATAGTGATTACACACCTAAGAGGGCATACCAAGAATGGGTTAGAATATGAAAGAAAATACAAGTTCATATGTGTTCTTAAATATTTGTTGAATATATGTATATATCATGTTTTGGATGAACTCACATACCAATATTAAAATATGTTGACCGCGTTTATCTGTCGGCATTTTAGGTAGTTGACATACATGATAAATGACATGAAGATAAATACTGAAAGCTCTTGAAGATGTTAAAGATAAGGCAAGGAGGATTAGATAGTTTATTACTTCTTCTCATATGTATAAGCTAGTTTTCTTCTAAAATATTCATGTAACTCCTTAGAGGAGTATAGTTCAAATATATACTCATTCAAGTTCAATAGATGGAAATTGTTTACTATTCTTTGTTATTTGTTAAATATGATCCTAGAAATTTAGAGTAATGATCCTCGACTTTAAGGTCCTCCGAACACTAAAAAGTGAGGGTCATTACAGTACTAGATACAAGATGTGGATCTCAGATATCTTTGAATATGTAGGATCTGAAAAGAAGTAAAATTTTATCAAAGGGCGAGTTCAAACTATGGGTTGCAAATGGAGAAAGGGTTGTTGCCATTACAGTTGGAACCTATAATTTATCTTTGCCCACAAGGCTTGTAATAGAGATAAAGAACTGCTATTCTATACATGCCTTTAATAAACATGTTATTTATGTATCTTATATGTACAATGATGTATATGAATTTCATATAAATAATGGTCAATGTTCTATTTCAAAAGATGAGACCTTTTATGGTAGTGCCCCAATGTTTTGTGGTTTTTATTTGCTAGATCTAAATACAAATGTTTATAACAAAAATACCAAAACATTAAAACTCGATGACTCAAACAAAACATATTTTTGGAATTGTCATCTAGGGCACATCAATGAGAAACATATTTCTAGACTCCATAAAGATGGATATCTAGTCTCTTTTGATTTTGAATCAATGGAGACATGTGAGTCTTGTTTGTTGGGTAAGATGACAAAGACTCCTATCAATGGTAATAATGAGATGTCTAGTGATCTATTATAACTCATACATACTGATGTATGCAACCCTTATAGAACAAATGCTAGAGGTGGTTACCAATACTTCATTACCTTTATGAATAATTTTAGTAGGTATGGGTGTGTTTACTTGAGGAAACATAAGTTAGAAACTATTGAAAAGTTCAAGGATTTAATGAATGAAGTACAAAACCAACTTGGTAAAAGTATTAAGGCACCTCATTCTGATCAAGGTGGAGAATACATAAGCCAAGAGTTTGAGGACCTTTTGTGAGACCATGGTATCGTATCACAATGGATTCCACCTAGAACACCACAACATAATTGTGTGTCAGAAAGAATAAATCACACATTTCTAGATATGGTGCGATCAATGATGAGTTGTATTGATCTTATGACTTCCTTCTGGGGTTATGGTCTTGATGCAATGATTAAACTAAGACATGTACCATGTAAATCGGTTCAAAAGACATCATATGAGATATGGTACGAGAAGTGTCCAAATGTGTCTTTTAAGAAAATTTGGGGATGCAAATCGTATGTGAGAAAGAATTTTCCAAAAAAGCTTGGACCCAAATTAGATAATGATATTTTTTGGATATCCTAGGGAAACCAATGATAATACTATTATAATCCATTTGACAACAAAGTGTTTGTTGTCGGAGATGCTATATTCTTATAAAAGGAATTCATTTCCAAAGGAATTGGTGGGATGAGTGTAGAAATTATAGAGGTTCTAGATCAACAAGAAAGCATTGAACCGATAGAGGTACAAGAGGAGCATAGAGAGTCACAAACCATTGTGGAATCTCAAATTCCTCATGTAACACAGTAACCTTGAAGATGTAGTAGGAAACACCTTGAGCCAGAAATATTTGGTTATCTTGTGACTCAAGAAGGCGATGAGTCGGTCATTGATGATGTTAAGGGTCCACAATATGAGAAATAGCTTGAGGCTATGGGATTTGAGATGGAATCCATGTTCACCAATAAGGTATGAACCTTGGCGGATCCACCTAAAGGGGTAAATCCCATACAGTGCAAGTGGGTCTTCAAGAAGAAGACTGACATGGATGGTAATGTACAAACTTAAAAGGTCAAATGGTTGCAAAGGGTTTCAAACAAGTCCAAGGTGTTGACTATGACAAAACATTTTCTCCATTTGCAATTGAAAAGTCCATCAGGACCATGATTTCCATTGCATCTTATCATGACTATGAGATTTGGCAGATGGATGTTAAAACTAAATTCCTAAATGGGGATCTCCTTGAGGATGCGTACATGATACAACCGGACGGTTTTATAAATCTAAAGGATGTAAATAAAGTTTGTAAGCTACAAAAGTCAATGTACAGATTGAAGCAAGCATCTCAAAGCTAGAATCTTTGATTTGACAAAATAGTCAAAGAGTTTGGCTTTAGTCAAAATGAAGATGAACCATGTTGTTACAAGAAGGTTAGTGGGAGCATGATTGTATTCCTCATATTGTATGTGGATGACATACCATTGATGGGGGATGACATACCCATTTTATAGATTGTAAAGACCTGACTAGGAAATACATTCTCTATGAAAGACTTAGGCGAAGCATCCTATATCTTAGGAATCAAGATATATTGAGATATATATAGAAGGCTTCTTGGCCTAAGTTAGATCACATATATTGACAAAGTGCAGAAAAGGTTCTGCATGGAGAACTCAAGGAGAGTAAACTTACCCATGTGTCATGATGTTAGTATCTATAGAGCTCAATGTCCTAGTTCTTGTGAAGAATGAGAGTGCATGAGTAATATTCCATATGCATCTACAATTGGATCTATCATGTACGCAATGTTATGTACTCACCCTGATGTCTCATACGCCTTGAGTAAGACTAGCAAGTATCAGTCAGATCTCGGTGAGAGTTGGCAGACTATTGTAAAGAACATCCTTAAGTACTTGATAAGAACTAAGGATCAGTTCCTTATGTACGATGGTGAGGAAGAGTTGGTGGTAAAGGGTTACACTGATGCAAGCTTCCAATCTGACAAAGATGACTATAGATCACAATCTAAATTTGTGTTTTGCCTAAACAAAGGAGATGTAAAGCGGAAGACTTCTAAGCAAGAGACAACTGCTGATTCTACAATAGTGGCTGAGTATATTGATGCATCCAATGCTGCAAAGGAGGTTGTTTGGATCAAGAAGTTCATTTTTTGAAGTTGGGGTGATTCTAAGAATTAGTGATGTAGTAGAAATATATTGTGACAATAATGGAGATATTGCATAAGCTAAGGAACCCAGATCACATTAGCATTACAAGCACACACAATGACGGTTCCTCCTCATACAAGAGATTGTACATCAAGGAGATGTGAAGATTTATAGAGTACCAACTAAAAGCAATGTGGCTGACCCCTTGAAAAAAGCACTTTCACAGCAAAATCATGAAGGTAATGTTAGGTAACTTGGGATTAAGTTCCTGGGTTATTGGCTCTAAGTGCAAGTGGGGGTCTATTGGTATGTATGCCCAGAGAGACAATTATATGATGATTGTAATGGAATATTATGTAAACAATTTGATTAATAATAAAAGGAAATTCTGTTTATTCAGTTATGATATAATGATGTAACATTATAAATGTCTTAATAATTATGTTACTCAATGAAGTACGTCTTCAGGTTGAGGACCTAAAAAATGAGATCACATGGATGTTAAGAGTGTATACATTCTTGTTATGTCCCTAGTCGGTTGTTATTGTGGAAGTTGATAGACAACAACACATAAGACTAGATTGTGTGTTGGTTGGTGATATAATCTCATTCGTCATGATATGTGATATCTAACCAAACACATAGATACTTGTTAGAAAACAGTGTATCAAACAAACCCATATTGAGAGTGATGCATGGAAACCATTAGATGGTAGTTAGAATCATATCTCATAGTGTTGGTAGTTCTTAGACCAGATATCATTACACTCGTAACATGTCGTTCGATGTACTTTGACATCATTCAATGTGACATTGAATAAGGGTTTTCATAAAGGTGATGTACATATACATTATGACACATGGAGAATGATTGTGAGTGATGAAGATGGGATATGTCCCTCCTATTAGATATTGATATCCTGACCACTTGATAAGAAAGACTGAGAAATGCATGGCCACACTCATGTGAGTCAATATTTGATATTGAGATCTCATGTATCTTAGACAGTCTACTCTAGTTCAAGGAACATGAATTGAACATTGAAGAGGATGAATATTTCATGCCTCAAGTTTAATCTGGATATCAGAGACAAAGGAACTGTATGATCACTATAACATTAATCACAAATTGTAGGTTGAATTTATTCTCCAACTATCCAATTACTTGGGTAGGAATGATGTATTCCTAGATGCCTTTCATTGTTTGTGATGTCATAAATAAATTATAGACATTCATTGCCAACGTAGACCTATAGGGTCACACACAAAGGATACACCTAGAAAAGGAGTTTACTGAAGTTTTACTTGATTACTAAAAGTGTTTAGGTATTCATTTTATAGAAGATTGGCAATCAAAAGTCTGGAATGACAGGTTTAGTAAGTTAACCAATTTTTTTAGATGTATGAACTAGTTGGTTCAGGTTGTGAACCGACCATTGATTGATCAATGAGATTGGATCAAGTATTGATGTTGACGTCATGTTGTATATTAATCAAATATTGAAAGTCAATACAATTGAGAATATGAAACATAATGAACCGATCGATTCAAGAGTTGAATCAATTAACTCACGTGTGAATTGACTGGTTAATAGCTTGCAAAATTCTACCTCTTTTACTCCCCAATTGATCTGGAAATCTTGACCCTGAGCCTTCTATTAAATAGAGGGGTAGTCGAGGCTTTCAGAAGACACAACAATATACTTTGAGAATTGTTGTCTTCTCACAATTGTGATAACATGAGAATATGAGTAAGCCTTACTTAGAAAAGGGAGAGGTAGCAAGGGAGAGAAAGTCGATGCTAGCACATTGACTAGAAGGGACAAATCCTTATTTGTTCTAAACGAATGAAAGGAGTTCCTAATGGTCCGTGTGGACTATGTAGAGGCAAAAATTCTTTTTCCACCCGTTAGGAGGATCATGTCAACTGCCATTTGTGGTGGTATACTAGGAGGTCACCAACGACAGTCATCTAGGTGCAACTTGAGAAAGAATTGCACTGCATCAAGGACAGTCACTGGATGTCTTGCAACCTTCCTTCCTAATTCATAGTTGTTGACACTATCTGTTGTCTATGGATAATATGGTAAGTAGATTTTTTTCCATTACCACATTTGATGTCATATTTCTCTACATTTATTTCAAATAACAACATATACAAAGTAGTGCATGCAAATTAAACAAGACTAGAATAAACGAAGGGGATAGGGAACCACAAGCCACTAGCCATGATCGGAAGACTAAAACCTCAATGCCCATATATAAAACATGGTAGGGGACTAAAAATCGATGGCTGGAAGGGGAATAAGACCCATTCCCTATAATTATAACATTATAGAGGAATAAAACTTAGTGCATGGAATGGGAATAAGACCAATCTCCTATAATATAACATTACAGGGGAGTAAAACTCATTGAATGGTAGGGAAATAAAACTCAGTTCCTGGTAGGAGGAATAAAACCTCAGTGCCTAAAATATGGTTACACTACTATTAGTTATTACTAGTCTACATTCAACATGCATAATTGAGTAGGCAAGTTGATAAGTATAGTCAATTTGATAATCATGTAAGAAAAAATATAAGAATGTAAAACATATGGAAATTGGGTTCATGAGTCCCAAAAATAAGGAGTTGACAACTTGAGTAACCAAGAAGAGGGAATATTGATCAGGAAAAAGTAATCCAACAAGAATTTTCAAATGTGATGCAATATATAATTTAATGTCTCAAAGAAGGAGATAAGAGACTTTAAATCATTGTATGCCAAATTTAAATAGGTAAGAAGAGCATACCTATATGTCCAGATCTGGAGGCCAACAAAGCAATTCTAAGTCCATTTTTCTAAGTCTCAAATTGCCTAATGAGAAAATTTAAAAGAATTATTATTGTATTCCATAACAGTACTAAGCGTAGAAATCAATTTCTAAACCTACCCCAACAAGGTTCATAAACCATTTCAATCAACATGCTTATTTGTGTGATTTGAAAGCATAATTTATTACAATTTTCCGACATTCAATTTAAACATTATAAATTTAGAAGATTAAGGATTTAATGAGATTTATAAGACAACATTTTCCTAAAGGATGAATATGCCTTGCATATAACATTTTAACTATATAACACAAAAGGGTTAAAGCGTAAAGACATGGAGTACAAAATCATGTGGTTGAGCATGAACAACATAGTATGAAAGTATTGTTGTACCCTTGAGGGGCTTAGGATGATAAAATCTATGTTAGGGTAGATCTTAGAATTTAAGTGGTATGCTACTTCCTCGACAAAACTCATGAAGTTTTAGTTTGAGGGATTGATTCCCAGGTATAACCCCTGTAACCAGATTATTATTACCATTACATGAGGATCTAGTTGGATTTTGAATCACATGTTGGTCCCAACAAGCCCCATAGTGGGTTGTGATGTGACCATTGTCACACAGGCCTCCCGCCATGAAAGACAAGAAGGTGGACCAAGAAATTATTAATGACTGAAGAGGCAAACAGAAAATAGGTTGAAAGATCTTTGGAAGACACCAACGGATTCAATATAATCAAATTCCACAAAGAATGTTATTTAAAATTGGCAACTCCATCATGAAATCTCTAGAACACATTGTAAAAAGGTAATATGTGAACTTGCAAGCTACCTGAGACTGTTGTGATTCAAGGTTCAAGCATCTCTACTGACCCTCACTAAGGGTTTTCTAGATGTTTCTATGATTCCTCTAAGCATGAAGATCTCTGACGAACTCAAAGTACTCGACCCCCTACACCAAGGTTGGCTGAGTAGTGACGCCGTAGTGAAATAAGGGGCATCGACACCCAGATGAAGGCTGAGGTAGGTGGTTCTCTGGTAGACTTAGGGTAGGGAACACATAGTGACAACGTACATACAGGAAATACTAGTGGTGGCATCCCTTCCAATCCAGGCCTTTAGGCTATATAATTCTGCATCACCGAAGTTAACTATCAAACCTAGCGATGGTAGTTCTCTCTATCGCAAGCACAATTAGCCATGGTTACGATTGCGGATAGAAGGGAGAAGGATAAGTATGGGGGTGCTTTTGTAGGAAACGTGATCCTGAGACTTACAACACTAGTTGTAGTGTTGTTTCTGGAAGTTATAATTTTTCTATCAGGGAAAAGACACAGTGTGAGGAGAGTGTAGGGGCGGAAGCTAGGGATTTGTAATAGGTTGTAAAATTAAAGGAGATAGAGAGATAAGGATGAGGAGAATAGGAAGAGAATACGAGAAGGAAGAAACGTTCTTTGTGCAACCATTGAGGTAATTGTAACCAAGGCAAGGAACATGGTGGAGGGACACAACTAGGGTAGGAGGCGTTACAAGGTGATGGGGAAAAACAAGACCTTAAAGAAAATCAATACAATTAAACACATTATCAACCAATAATTAAGTTAGATTATATCCATTATATTAAATTAGGAAGTATAAACAACATCGCATTGCCTTAAAATTTGGTGCATAGTCTATTTAATATATTAAGAGTCAAATTTTAACATCAATTTCTCCTTTTAAATGAGTTTTGTATTTTATCTCTTTTTTCTTGAATGGTGACTCTATTCATGTTGTCCTCGTACATTGAATCTGAGACCTTTTGGTAGCAAACCAAGGATCTAACAATTCCCATATTGAACTGCATTTCATCTCATTAATTGTATATTAAGTATTCTTTTATTTTTTTAATAAATTTGATACATCAATTCACATTTATTGATTTTCTTCCATCAATTAGACTTAAGATAATTATATATAACTAAACTAGGGTCAAAACTAATTATGATTGAATTATTATAATTAATCTTCAATTGAGGTCTTAACTAATCTGTCATTAATATTGTATAAATGGTGATTTGTTAAAACATTATGTTTTTGTTGACTTGATTAATCATAAGTATATTAAAATTAAAGAAAAAAGGAATTTATGTTAACTCAATTGAAAAGGCATAAGAATAGGGAAATATTAGATTAGATATGTAGATCATAGTATGTTACACTACTAGCTTCAAATTGAGACTCTGCATCACTACATGTCTGATCGTTTCATCGATCACGTTAAAAGGGTGTGAAAACTCATGAAGTGAGACCCCAAGTCCCAATGATATTTGATAACTTGTAATCACATTTTCTTACATGCAAGTTATCAAATTAAATTAGATACAACATGTTAGAGAACTAATCAGAATCTATAAAATGAGCAGGTACAAGTAAAGGTACATGTACATATAATGAACCTGTAAGATAATGAAGTACATATGATACTAGTAAGAAAATTAAAACAGTAGTTATCATTCAATGTGATTTTCCCAATAATCCAACATGTATACTACACGGATGAATTATATATTTTATTAATCCATGGGTAGTTTGAGACGTACCACTCAAACTAGTAGCTGACTACCATTAAGTCATGATCAACTCCACATAAGATCTAGGATGACTGTAATCCTAAAGATCTCTTCCCCTCGATCAGTAAGAGTGACAAATTATACTGGCACAATGGCCCAACCTATTAAAAACAAATCTGCTCTGTCTTGGGTACACATACCACAATACTAAAATTAGGGTATAAACACTCACTCTGAACTAGGTTGTAGCCAGTCTCTATCACATAATCCAAAACATGACCTCAACCACTCTCTAAAACCTTATAATTAAGATGGCAATGATATACCCTCCCTGCAACTAGATATACTCAATAATACACAACTCTGTGCTCCTTTTGGATTAGTCATTTTACTATCTAACAAGTTCTTATACGAAGATAATTCTATGGTCATTGGGAACTGCATGATTAGGATTTCACTTGATTAATTAAGCCAATTAAGTATTTTTGGCATCATCAGTCAAGTTACATATAAGAACCTAAATGATTCTTGTAAAATAGATAATGTTTTCGACTTCAGAAGATGTAAAGTATGAAATTGTTCATGTTACTCCATCATTGTATATTTATCCATTCCTCGCCATACAAAGGGCCAAACCTCAAACTAGAACATATAACAATCCAATTTGTCTTTACGACCAAAGCAATGATCTCTCTTCATAAAAACCTCATTCCTTTGAATTTTTTCAGAGAGCTTAACTGATTTTACAAAAATAGCACTCAAAATTTTAGCTTAAAATTCCATTGTATGTAAAAGTTATGCTATTTCTAAGGTTTATGCAAACTTATGTGCAAATCCTATATTATATGAGAAGCCTTCTTCAATAATATTTCGTCCAATAATCATTTCAACAAAAAACGGTAAACTAAATGTCATATATATATCATGGGATGACTATCATACATTAAGGAATAATATATAGGCTGGATTTTTTTCATTGGGTACCAAAACGTCATGAAAATGACATTTAAGAGCTTTTATACTTGTAATTCGAATTTGAGATCTTGCATGTTCAAAAGAAACGTTCTCTTTTTTTTTTTATGACCGAGAGAACCCACCCCGGCGAAGCCGACATGGTAAACTCTCGAGGCATGAGAGGGTGTGGTCCGGTCACCCCCCTCACGCGCCTAATCAACGTGAATTACCGTTCGCAAAGTGCCTTCGGTGAGGTTCGAACCCGGGTCCTTCATTGGGACTTACTGAACTCTTACCATCCGGGCTACTATGGCCGGACAAAAAAAAGAAACGTTCTCTGTATAGTAGAAAATGTACACAGTTCCTAGTAGAGACTTAAGAATTTGCATTACCATTACTCATATAGAAAACAGTACATGAAATACCATATTTAGCATATTTTGGATTTTTAATACAAGATTTACATTATGCATGTCATAAGTAGACAAGAATTGTGTCAAAAGTTATGTCATTCCCATTGGAGGTGAAGAAAATGAAGTCCACACCAAGATCTACCAAGATCTGAGTTTTGCCCTCTGAAGGTCCCAAAAGACTTCTATTTCCAAGATCTGGGTGTATCTAGAGAAAAGATGGAAGGAGAGATGGTTCTTTAGCTATATAAATAAGTTTTCAATTTGTAACACCACGGATCTCGGCCATGGAAAGAAGAGAGGGGGAAGAGATAATAAGAAAAGGTTTTAGAATGGAAGATCTTACCGTGTAGAGAGCAGCAAGAAACATAATTTCAAGATCTGAGACATGCATCCACGAACTTGTGCTTTCTGCCAACCTCTGATGCCTCTTTGTCGATCTCCAGATGCATCAAAGAAAACTGGTTAAAAATTATTAGAAAAAAAAGAGAGGGATATTTATAGGTAAGGTGGTAGTCAAGGAGTCTAAATCCATATTTTCGCTGACTAAAGAAACCAAAAAACCCATCAAATAACATTGTCGATCTGGTTCTCTTTTTGTTTGATACCCCTTTTGTCTCCGGTTTATCAGGATACCGTCGGACACATGAGGACAGAACCAGTAGAAACAATTGATTACTGTAAGTGGTTATCAGACATACGATGAACGTAGCGCTGATTAGCATACTAAATTCCGTTAATCGAGACAAAAGAAAAAAAGGGAAATCTTTCCCAGAGATAGCAGCTCGTGGGGCTAAGGGGGGAAAAAGGAAAGAAAACTTACTTCGCATAGCCTTCCGTCAGGCAAGGAATGTTCAAAGCCCAGCCATTGGGATCACAAGTAAACGACCATCAGAGCTCATGCCCATCTAATAGAACCATCAGTCTGATGAAATTTTTATCCTGAAACTATCGACCCTAAAAGATCATTGTTCCAAAATCACAACTTAATATTTATTGAGGACTAGTAGTTCATGCAACTAAGTTAAAAATCATCCAAATAAAATGAAAATTTATCAAATTTTTAGAAACACCGTGTAACAAATTATGTATGTATTAAAATTATAGCTGACCCAAAAAATAGATAAATTGCATATAAGCCCTAAAATTACATAACACGAGCAAACAAAGTCTGATTTGACCCAAATTTTAAGAATAACTTTGTCAACTGGTACTAAATTATAAATAAAGTTCAATTTCAAACTAAAAATCTAATTGAGATAAATAAATATATTTAATTTATAAAGCAATATTAGGGGCCATACTGTCATAAATCCCTAACATGAATTTCACCTCAGAAATCTTAGGCAAACAAAGATGGGTACTTCCTATGTATCACATCTTCTAACTCCCATGTGGCTCCTCTACCCCACGATGTGCCACAACATCTTAAGTAAAGCTATATCCCTCTTCCTCAACTTCCACACATGTTTATCTAAGATCAACATTGGACCCTCTACATATGAAATATCATCATTCAACTCCATCTCCAATGGTTGTATATTATGTTCAATGTCTCTATGGAACTCCTCCAACATCAAAATGTGGAACACATAATGCAACTACCCAACTCTAGTGCTAACTCCAGTCTGTATGCCACCTTCTCAACTCCAGTTGTGATAGGCTAAGGTCCCATAAACCTATGAGCCATCTTACCCTTCTTCCTAAATCTCAGAATGCCAATCCAAGGGGAGACTTTAAGATAAACATGATTTCCAACTTGGAACTCTAAAGGTCTATGATGGTTTTTTGCATATCTTGTGTTGCCTTCAACTTTTGCTTGATCACCTTCATCTTTTTTGTACTTTGTTGAACCAACATATGACCCAATAGCTGGTATTTACCTGCCTCATACCAACAAAGAGGCGACCTATAATGCCTTTTGTACAAAGCCTCATATGGTGCCATATCTATACTAATATGGTAACTATTATTGTAGGCAAACTCAATCAGGCTCAAGTGAATATCCCAACTCCCAAAAAACTGAAATACACATATTCTCAATAGATTTTCTAATATTCGAATGATCCTTTTTGACTGATCATCTGTTCGTGAATGGCAGTTCGTACTGAATCTAAATTGTGCCACCCAAATTGTATGTAGGTGCTCCCAAAATATACTCATAAATTGAGGACCCTTGTCTGATACTATTGTAATTGGTATGCAGTGTAGACAAACTATTTCATTAACGTAGATCTATGCTAACTTCTTAGTGGCATAAGTAGTCTTGACTAAAAAAAAAGTGAGATGACTTTGTCAATTCATCACCAATCAGCCAAATGAAATCATGACCATTGGTTGTCCTATGAAGACCAACTACAAAGTCTATGGTTATATGATCCAATTTCCATAATAGAATTGGTAAAGGCTGCAACATCCATGCAGGCTTTTGATGCTCTACCTTGACCTGTTAATAGATTGAACACTTGGCCACGAACTCTATCACATCATGTTCTAGACTTGGATACCAATACATGTCCTCAAGATTATGAAACATGCTTCTACTGCCATGATGCATTGCGTGCATATTAGGGAATGAGCCTCCTTTAGTACCGTCTTCCTTAGACTATCTATGTCAGGAACCACCAACTGGTTGTGAAAAAACATTGTCACACATCTGACTCATGAAACCCATTATGCTTTCTTGTGAAAAACTCTAATTTGATGTTTTTTATCACAATATCATCCCTTTGAGAATCTTCGATATGATGTATCAACGTCAAATTAGCCTATAAATATGTTAGCAAACCTACCAACTAGGTACCTCCATCTGTATATTCATCTATGAAGCGTACCTGCCGGCAAGGGAATAGCCCGGTTGGCGAATTCCGCTGGTCCCCAATGAAGGGACACGAGTTCGAAACCACACGGAGAAGCATCTCTTGATTTATCACCCTCCTGGGCGTCCGGCCTCCACCACGGGTTATGGGAGAGGGGGGGAGAAATCTTTCTCTCTTAATCCCATCTATGAAGCGTACCAACATGTCTCTCTTTTGACAAGCCATTGGGTACAACTGTAGACAATGATGAAGACAAAGATGACTTTCTACTCAATGCATCCACTACTATATTTTCATTTCCTAGATGATAGTCTATCGTACAGTCATATTCCTTGATCCATTTTATCCATCTTCTTTGCCTCATGTTAAACTCCTACTTCAAAAAGATGCACTAAAGATTCTTGCAATCTGTGAAGATTTGACATTTCTCTCCATATAGTTAGTGCCTCCAAATCTTCAAAGCAAGCACCATAGCTGCTAACTCCAGGTCATGAGCTGGGTAGTTCTCCTTGTATTTCTTAAGTTGATGAGAAGAAAAAGGAATCACGTTCTTCTCATGCATTAGTAATCCATTTTTTAATAAAATGATGTAACCTCTCCCAGGCTCTAGAAGCACCAACACTGGAGCACTTGTCAACCTCTCCTTTGGCAACTGAAAAGAACATTAATGCTTCTCATCCCAAACAAAAGGCACACCCTTCCTAATTATCATGGTCAAAGAGCTATTGTACTGAAGTTCTTGATGGAACTCTTGTAGTAACCAGTTAAACCTAGGAAGCTTTAGACCTCAGTCAGTGTCTTGGGATGCTCCCACTCCAACATTGATTCCACTTTCTTTGGGTCTACACAAACAACCTTTGTAGAGACAAAATGTCCAAGAAAAGGCACATCAGTTAGCCAAAACTCACACTTGTTGAACTTAGCATATAGGGTATGTTTCCTCAACAACTCCAACACCTGACAAAGATGTTGCTCATACCACTGACTATCTCTAAAGTATATCAAAATATCATCTATGAGCACCACCACAAATTGGTCAATATACTGTCTGAAACTTTGTCCATCAGATCCATAAATGATGTTAGTATAATGGTTAGACCAAATGGCATAAACACAAACTCATAATGACCATACCTAGTCCTAAAAGCAGTCTTAGGTATGTCATTTACCTTGATCCTCGATAGATGATACCATGATTATAAGACCCCTGACCTGGATTTATGGTTAAACATGCTTTATTAACTTGATTGGGTGCTTAGTGTCTTAATAAACCCTAATTAATGCTTTGATATCATGTGATAAAGCTATGTTTGAAATTTGGTCCAGTATGGACTTTGTTTGCTTAAATTTTACAATATATGTGCTTTGTGGATTTTTATGCAATTTTCCTATTTCTAGGGTTCTATCTGTAATTTTCACACATGCATGTTGTGCTTCATAGTTCTCTTCATAATGTTTGATATAGTTGGACCTTTGGATGCATTAGATGCACCATATGACGTTTGCTCTTTTCCCTTGTAGGTTGAGAATTAATGGATTTTCACCTAAGTGTTAGAATGGATGGTTTTCTATGTTTGGTGGGGATCTGATGGTTTCACCATGCGGGTGAATGATACGATGGTTCCTCCTTGAAGTTGAGAATATGACTTTCCCTTGAGGCTCTAGAACTGATGGTCATCCTTGTTGAGTGCACAATCTGATTGAGGAACATGGTTTGCAACAATGGCTAAGTATGGTGCACAAACTGATGGTTTCTCTGATGATTTCACAAAGGCATGAACTGATGGACATCCTTTGTGAATGGACATGTGACAACATAGTTTCCAAACCATGCACAACATAATATGATAATCAAAGTTCTCAATAACATCAACAATATGGAACATAGTGTTTATTTCCTCGGCATACATAAGATAAAGGAAAAGAAAGAGTATTGTCCACATAAGGGACTACATCAGCATGTTAAGAAAGATAAATATACTACACCACACAAAGGTCACCTTGACATGATCCTAGATTTCTCCTAGTACTCTGTACTAGAACACTCCATGTGAGCAAGTCCTTCTATCCATGAATTTCCCATAGGAAAAAAACAACAGATGGACCCCATGAAGGGAAAATAAAGGTTAGCTAGGCTGGTACTAAATTCTTATATTGAGCTATTTGCAAAATATAGGTTCTAAGTATGATTCAATGTGGTATTAAAATTAGGTAGGAAATATTTGGTGGTCAAAGTAAGGATATCAATATTTTAGTGTTTATATTTTAAGATTAAATTTCCACAAGGCTATGCAAAATAGTTCAAGATATCAAATTATCAAAACACTTGCAATAATCAACTTTTGAATATTAATATTGAGCACTATCATATCATTTCTTTCAAGGGACACTACGTTTTATGTTCAATCATCAATGAAAGAACAACATTGAGCCTAATTACTATTTTAACCAGTTGACATTGGATAACTAATCCATTACAAATATGCATATAAGATAGCATGACGTACCCTACCTCAAGGAGGCAAAGCTCTAAGGGGCCAAAGCCCAAAGGGACCAAAGCATAAGGAGTTAAAACTCCAAATATATAAAATCAAGTGATACTATAATATTCAACGAAATTCAACAATAATAAATTTGTAGTGGTGAACTTTCAAAGAGGTAGTAATGGCTTACAAAAAAAATTATAAGGTTCACCACTAAACAATGTATATGAAATTCAAGAGGAAAATTAATAACTCAATATGGAAATAGAGAACTTAGTACCTCAAATTATCCAAGACTCCATAGATTGCTCAATCACCAAGAGTGGCTCCAAGACTAAGAAATCTACAAAGTAGTATAATGGTGTTATCACTTGGCTTGGAATCAATGTTCTTCAATCTTTTTATATTTCGGGTTTTTATTTCCCATTTAGGGTTGTTACTTCAATTCCTTCTCTTTCTAGGGTTTCTATTTAAATTGAGTATGTAATAAATTTACTAGTCCATTTACCTTATACTATAGATAACCACCACATTGTATTATCAATAACCCCATTCTATTCTTTCTCAAGGTTTGTCATGTTATTAAGTGGGCATATAGTCCTTAGTATATTTATGTCCTTTTTAATCAGTATTTAGTTAGAGACTACAGATTAGGTGTGTCTCATCCTCAAAATTACATATTCAATTATCAAAATTCATATTTTGTACTTTGATCTAATGTTACATATTCTCTTTCTATTACAATTCTCCAAATAAATTCCATCATGGTTATTCATTCATTTTTACTTCTTATACAATATTCATTACTATGTCAAGAGCACATGATATTCTAATGAGATCTGATTTGGCTTATATTTTAAATGTACATATGTCAAAAGTACTATTTTTCCAATTAAGATCTTCTTTTCTAGATAAGATCATGCCAAATGGAATGTAGGTGAATCATAGTCGTTCAAAGTAAACTTGATATCCACTTCTTGGGTTTATGCTTCCAAAAAAGTAGAATATGACAATTTAGACCCAATATCATTATTATCGATAGAAATTGCATCGATATAAGTAATACTATTAACTAGTATACTAGGAATACATGAGGCATACTTACTAAATGCTTATTCTTCGATTCCTATTACACATGCAACATGGTGTACCTATATGTGACTGCACCATACCAGATTTGTAGATATATTATTGTTGAATTGTGACTTCTCATATCATAATATTATCTCTCTCTCACTTCATTTCATCAATTATTTGTTAACAGACTAAACTACAAACAAAGTAAGATGGCTCACCTATAGTTCATGTAGTTTGAAGGGTTCTCCATAGATTATTTCATCATCTATTGAACTATGATGGAGGAGACCAGTATGCACCCATCCATGGTCCCCTTGATCTTATCAGGGGTGATCCAGGTAGTGGTCAGATTATTGTTGATGAAGGCATCAATCTAGGAGACCGACACTTGCCATACTTGAAGAGGGTCACCCCTTGCTTTTTGTAGTGTTAGGGACATCGACTGATCTTGCAATCATTGTTGTAACCGGAGATCTATAGATCTTTAGATGGCACCAAGGAGTAGGAGGAGGGTCTGCAACTTAGTCATGGTTTCTTGTAGATCATGTTCATTCAAGGTCAATGTTGACTCAAGGTCTAAATTGACTAAAGTTTTGTTTTGATGATGACTAAACATTCCACTTATTTGTGTCTAATGCTTCTACTTGAGTGATTTCAGATTAGGTATGCACTTTTTTGGAAAAGACCTCAAATATATTAGAATCATGTTGTAAATCACTTGTAATGATTGTATGACTTGTATTTAAGCTGAGAACAAATCAAGAGCACTTAAATAAAATATTTAAGCACTTTTATGGCACTTTCTAGAATTCATCACAAAGTGTGTGTTCGATCAAGTTTCATCCTTGATAAACTCAACTGACACCCTTGATGAATTTTGGGAATGTCTAGGTTCATTTGAGTTAGTCTCTGGATAAATTTGACTGACACCTTGTATTGGCAAAATAGATTTAAGCGATCAACTGAGTTTCATCCAGGAAAAACTTGACCAATGCTTCAAATTTGCTTTGTCACATAGTGCAATCCATCTAGTTACCTTTATTGAAACTCGACCAAATGCACTATATGGAATGTGCAGAAAAAGTGTTTCTAGTCATTGGAGTGATACAAATATCAAAAATAGATATGTTGCAATATCCCAAATGACTAGAATTCATCGTTAAGTGTTCCTACCGACTAGAAGGCATCCCCAACTATAAATAGGACCCCTTGGGCTTCACCCATAGTTATCCAAGCACTATGAAGGTCCCTATGTTATAGTTGAGTGACTCCAAGAGCCTTCCTCTCTCTCTAAGCTTAATCACTTGCAACATCCATTAGAGTGAGTAGGATATTTGTAAGAGAGCTAGTCCTACATCCCTAGCAGAATATATACCATTTTTCTTTATAGTCCCCCTCCTTTTATAGGAAGAAAGGAGAAGTGAAAGCCCAAGAAATGAGGATTGTGGTGGTTTTCGTTGTTGGATCCAGACCGCCAGTTTATTGATAGGGATAGCAAGTTGATCGATTGGTTTTGGAGTCTGTGTGCTTTCAAATGCTAGGGCCAATGATGGCTTATTGACTCAGTTTCAACTGGAACCCTAGAAATGGTTGTTGGAAGCGGCTGGCTTGGCTGAATTTGGGGTGTCAGCCGATCGACTGACAAGGTGATCGATTGGATTTGATTTCTTTCTTTAGTCCAAGTCACATTGATCAAGCTTTGTCCGCATTGATGATTGTCTTATTTTGGCATTTGACGGGTCTTTGGTGACGAGCCAATCAACTAGGGAAATGAGTCGATCGGTTGGAATTTTGAGCTGAAATCTGGAGACAATGAGACGATGATTGGATGAGTGAGTTGGTCGATGGGAGGTTGGAATTGGAATTTGAGGCCTCCTATTCTTCGGTCTTTTGAGCCTTGATGTGATTTGGATATTTCCCTACAAAAACCCATGTAAATCAAGTAAAAATTCTAAGAAAAGAAATAAAATCTAAACAAAAACAATTTATGCTAAAACTATGCAATAGTCAACAAAGTAAAGATATAAAATATGCAAATAAAAGTGATGCGTTTACACTCATCAAATTCTCCAATAACTCATGCAACTTCTTCTTCAACTCCTTTGTCTTAGTAGGAGCTATCATATATGGTACCTACACAATGGATTGCATGTTAGGAACTAGATTGATTACAAATAAATATCTCTTAGGGGGTGGAGCACCTGGAAATTCATCGGGAAAAACATCCTCAAACTCACGCACCATAAATACATCTTGAATATTGGGACTTCTCACCTTGCAATCTACTACATGATCCAAGAAAGTATCACATCCTTGTCTTGCAACTTCTCTATTATCACAGTCGACATTGACTTGTAGGAAGAATCTATACCCTTAGAAGGTCTAAGAGATATCACCAACACTAAACTTTGCAAGTTTGGAACCATGGTAAAAATAATCTTATACTTCTCCAAGGTATCCATACGTAGGATCAAGTAATATCAAGTAATATCCATGCATATCAAGTGGGATAAGATCCAATCAAATGATGCATCCTGAGAAATAAAGAATGCAAGATCGATATATTTCCCGTAACACGGTAAAACCAACAAAAGAGGTTTTAACAAAAGGTTACCAGTTACTACAAACATGCAAGTTACGACTATATATCACCTCCTTGGGTGATAAATGAGTGTGTTTCACCCCATTCAACCAAAATAGATACAAAGGTAGATGCAAATAAGTGAAAAATAAAAAGTCCAATCTGACATGCCACGACTCATGGACTAACCACTCCTTCCTGATAACTCATGGCATCGAATCCAGTCGTTTCTTGTTTTTATCCTCCACCTCTATTTGTTGGTCCTAAAGACCCTACGTGAGATGTTTGACCACATCCTCTTCCAATACTGCTAATGTATTGTTGTTGTTGTTGTAAGCATTGTTGGCTCAACCTCGACTACTATGTAACTTCTTAGTTCTTAATGGGAAAAGACCATTTCACATGCCCAACCTGGGCATACTTGAAGCATGTCCTCATATCATACTACATCCTAGTTGAAACTATCATAAACATAGATCCTGAGCTATTTGCACTAGATGGAAAAAAAGTACAACCTCTCCCCTTTCTAGAAGACCACTGTGACTGCACATAAATCCTTGGTCTAAACATTGCTGACCTTTGATGTGACTGTTGGTACTAAGGTGTCAGTAACCTCAACTTCTTGAAATTGCTCGATAACTGTCCCTAATATCTTCCTTGCACTAGCCTCTCACTTATCCACATATGTCCTCTGTATCCTCCTAACAAACTCCAAAAAGGTGGAAAACTCCTCACAAGACTCCAGACTCAATGCCATCAATGCGAACTTGATATTTAAGCCCTTCTCAAACCTTCTAATCCTCTCCTTCTCCATCGATGTCGTGTGAGGATAAAGCCTTAAAAACTCCATAAACTTTACCTTGTAGTCATTCACATACAACAATACTTATAAAAATGCTCAAACTAAGCCATCTTATCCTCTAGATATGTCCTGAGAAAGTAGTGGCTCACAAACTCCCGTAGAAACCCTTCCTATATGATCACTTCACCTAGTCTCTTCTCCTCCTCAATGACCCACTCATGTCCAACATTGTGCTTCATAAGGTAGATCATATTCTTAACCTTGTCATGTTCAACAATATTTAGGATCTGAAATGCCTTCTGTAACTCTGTCAACCACATATTTGCGTCTGTTCGGTCTGTTGTGCCCTCATACTCTATGGAACCAACACACTTCAACATCTCGAAGGTCTTCCCAGGATCACGTGACTCAACATTAGTGGCAGGTACCCTAAGTGGAGGTACATTTGCATTGTCATCCAAATGCATGATTGTTTCCATTAGATGTCCATAAACTAATTAAAAGTTTGGAACAACTATGGTCGTAGGATCAAAAGAAGACATGACAAGCTTGTAAGGTCCCTCTCAGGCACTGTTCCCTCTGGTACCTAGTTTCTGAGTGCCATCTCTTAGTGCCACATAACTACTCCCAACATGTTCTTCACGTTTTCTAGACATATCTACATAATCATCATAGTTAGATATGTTGGCTGTGTAAGAACAGACACAACAACCTAAGTATTATGTCCTTGTAGACTCAACGAGCCTAAGATTTTGATACCACCAAAGTGTGACAACATGCCGCATAAAATGAGATTACTCACAAAGTTCCTATGTCCTTATAGACTCAACAAACCTAAGGTTCTAATACCACCAAATGTGAAAATTGTCCGCATAAAATGAGATTACTCAAAACCTAGACATCAATCAAACACTAATTAATCATATTATCAAAAAGGTACAAGATTAAAACCAAATAAAAATTCAAACATTCCATAAGAATATTTGCATAAAGACCCAAACATCACATAAATTCATACTAAGTATCTTTACATAAGTATCCATGGCCTCAACCCCAACATGTATACAAAATGCATCCTCTTGAAAATTACAATATTTACATTGTTCATGGCTTACAACAAAAAACCCGAGTTGATATTCATGACATACAAATCCCCATGGCCAGACCTGAGAGTGCATGGACAACTCTAGCACTCTAACTACACCACACCAACCTCCCATGCTCTATTGATATCCAAGCTGAGTGTCCTCACCACAACATGCATGATCGTGATGTTGATCACCTTGAAAAGGTTTGGAAACCCATGAGGTGAGACCCCAAGTCCTAGCAATATGATATAAACTCTAGTAACATTTATTGATTAGAAGTAGGTTATGAAATTAAATTAGTTACAACATACATTATAATAGGCTAGAGGAGAAACCGGAACCTATAAATGAGTAGGTAAAAGTAAAGGTGCATGTACAAATAAATGAACCTATAAGGAATAGAATCACTTATAGTACTACCAGGAAGATCAAAACAATAGTTAACTTCAATGTGATTCTCCAAATAACCCTAAAACATATATTACACTGTCAGATTATATATTTTATGAAGCCTTGGGTAGTTTGAGGCATACCACTCAAACTACTAGTTGAGCATTGTAAAGTCACAATAATCCCCATAAAAGATATAGGATGATTGGAATTCTAAAGATCTCTTCCCCTGGGTCAGTACCAGTGATAAACTATAGTGGCTGAATGACCCAATCTAGTAAAACAAAACCTAGTCCATCCCGAGCACACAGATCACGATACGGAAAACTAGGATATAAGCCCTCTATATGAGTTGCAACCACATCCACTCTCTATCACATAAAATCTGAAACACAACCTCAACCGCTCTCTAAAACCTTGATATATCATCCCTAGATTTGAGGCCTTAGATAAAATGATCTTAAAAGGAATGGTTGAACTACCCATATCACCAAGGTGCACCTCCTTTTCAGGGAGCACATCACTAAAGAACTCTATGGTTAAGTGTGCTCAACCCAGAGTAGTACAAAGATGGGTGATCAGTCACAAAGTTTATCCTGACCTACATGTGAGTGAGGACAAAGCATGTAGTTAAGGCTAGTGGTGGTTTGTAACCACCCTCAAAATGGTATTCTGTGATCAGGAGTTGGGTGCTTGTGGGCCATTCCGGGTCTGCACTGATATAAGAAAATATTATCAAGTCATATAGTTGAGCCTTGATGAGGACATCAAGAGTCTAAGTGGGAGAGATTGCAATGTCCCAAGATTTGAGGCCTGAAATAAAATTATCTTAAAAGGAATGATTCGACTACCCATATCACCAAGGTGCACCTCCTTTTTAGGGAGCCCATCACTAAAGAACTCTATGGTTAAGCATGCTCTATCTAGAGTAGTACTAGGATGGGTGACCAGTTGGGAAGTTTATCCTGACTTGCGGGTGAGTGAGGACAAAGCATGTAGTTAAGGATAATGGTGATATGTGGGTCCAATTGGCATTCCTGAAACTATACTAGATTCTTGGGCAGTGGGCCCAGGCGTTACACTTGAAATCAAGATGAAAAAGATACACCCTCCATGCAGCTGCATATACTCAACAATATACGACTTTGAGCTCCTTTTAGATTACTTGTTTCACTATGCAATAAGTTCTAACACTAAGATACTTTTATGGTCACAAGGCACTACATGGTTTGAGTTTCACTTGATTAATTATGCCAAGTAAGTATTTTAGACTACATCATTCAAGTTACATACAAGCACATAAATGATTCTTGTAAAATAGATAATGGTCTGCAACTTTTTTTTTTTGAAAATAATGGTCTGCAACTTCATAATATACAAAATGTCAAAAACAGTCCATGTTACTCCATCATGGTATATTTATCCATTCCTTACTATACAAAGGGCCAAACCTCAAACTAGGGTAATAATCTAATTTGTCTTTAAGACCAAAGTTATGATAGCTCATTAGCCTTCAACATCTTTAAAGAGATTAATAAGTCATAATTAAGATGGCACCCATAATTTCATCTTAAAACTTTATGCTTTTCCTAAGGTTTAGGCAAACTTATGTGCAAAACCTAGCATAGACGAGCAACCTTCTTTAATAGAATTTCGTCCAATAATCATTTCGGCAGAAAAATATTTAATAAAAACCTTATAACTATCAATGTATGACTATTATATTACAAGGATTAATATGTGGGTTAGATTTCCTTTCAAAGAGTACCAAAACATCATAAAAATTACATTTTAAGAGCTTTTATACTTGTATCTCAAATTTTAGATCTTGCATGTTCAAAAGAAACACTCATTGTATAATAGAAAATGTATATAGGGCCTAGTAGAGACTTAAAAATTCGTATTACCATCATAATCATGCAAAATAATACATAAAAGACCAACTTTTAGCATATTTACATATGTATGCCATAAGTAGGCAAGAAATGTGTCAAAAGTAATATCACTCATATTATAGGTGAAGAAAACAAAGTTCATAGTAAATATATGATCTTTTCCCTCAAATGGTCCAAAAAGACTTATATTTTCTAAGATCTAAGTGTATTTAGAGAAAAGAGGGAAGAAGAGAGGGTTCCTTAGCTATATGCACAAGTTTCCAACTTGTAACAGCATGGATATTGACCACAAAAGAAGAAAAGGGGAAGAAACAGTCAGAAAAAAGTTTAGAATGGGAGAGCTTACATGTAGGGAGCAAGAAACATGATTTGGAGACTTATATTTATCTTAGGGATGCTTGATTTGAGATATGCAACCACAAATTTGTGCTTTCTATCGACCTTCAATGGATCTTCATAGGTCTTTAGACGAAGAAAAAAAAAACCAGTGAAGATTATTATTAAAGAAAGGAGAGGAGTATCCATAGGTAGGATGGTATTCAAAGAATCTAAAACCATGTTTTTTCAGTCAAAGGGGCCAGAAAACCCATCAAGAAACACAATCAAAAATCACGTCGGTCTATACTAGTTGTCGCAGGAAGGGGGTTCGATCATCAGACTTTTTACATTAGAGTAAAGGTTGGTGTTTCTTTGGTTGCTAATAACTTAGAATCCTCATCATATGAGGACAAAACCATGATAAACAAATCACTACTATAAGGCCCGATCATCAGGAAAAGGATGAACATAACACTTATTAGCAGACTAGTGCTCCATAGATTAAGACAAAAAGGAAAAGCTTTCCCAGATAACTGCTCATCGGAAAGGGAAAGAAAATAAAAGAAAAGCTTGCTTCACATAGCCTTCTATTGGGTCAAGGCACATGAAAAGCCCAGCCAATGGGCTTACCAGCAAGCAGCCATTGGATCTCTTACTAATAAAACCACAGGTCAGATTGATTTTATCCCAAAAAAATTGACCCTAAAAAATCATTGTTCCAAAGTTACAACTTAATAATTATAGGAGTCTGGTACCCATACAACCATGTTAAAAAGTTTTCAAATAAAGTGAAATTTTACCAGATGATTAGAAACAGTATGCCAAAAATTATGTATGTGAAAAATTGTAGTTAGACCCACAAAATGGGTAAATTGCATATAAGTCCTCAAAGTACATAAAGTTGCAGGACTTGAGGAAAAAGTCTGATTTGGCCCAAGTTTTAATGATAGTTTACCAACTGGTCTTAAAGAATAATCAAAACTTTAATTTCAACACTAAGCATCCAATTAATATAAAATTATGCTTAATGTATAACTCAAGATAGGGACCTTACATAAAGCAGGACCTAGAGTCATCAACCATATGATTAGGGGGGGCCCACATGTTTAAGATTTTTCCTTGATTTAAAAGTCCTACACCCTTCTAGGAATCCTCAACCATGACCAATTTTGTAGGTGGTCACTTCCAATCTTTATCATCCTAGATTATGACCTAAAATTGAACCAAACCCACAATTACATTATCAATTTTTTTGGGTCCTGGACCATGACCTGAAATTGGACAATCACGTATCTTACAATCTTTTTGGATCCTAGACCATGACCTGAAACTGTACCAATCACTCTCTTATCTTCCAATATCTTTTGGGTCCTCAAGCATGACCTAGAACTAGAGCAACATGAGATATATATTCCAATCTTTGTTCAGTCCTAGACCAAGACCTTGAACTAGACCACAAGCCCTACCTAAAAAGGCACCTTTCCTTCCAACCATAAAGCTCTTTGGTCATGTAGGTATTCAAACCTCAAATCATAAATCACATAGTAATCTACACCAAAGCTCTGTTATGAATGGCCAAACATCTACCAGCTCTAACAAATCCAAAGACTCCTATCTCAAATAGGCATGCTCCATTAACTAAGTCCTATTTGAATATGCATCCACATTCAAGCCCTATCACAGATAGGTGTCTCCTTGAACTCAAACCCTAGATTAAGGTAGGCACACTTGATTGAGACCTACATTTGAGTTTCCACTCCTTGTAAAATACTTATCAATAGATAGACACCTCAATCAAAGCCCTATCTACAATAGGAAAATCATGCGCCTATCGTGTTGAACCATCTAGTATTCAAGAGATGCTCTAGGGAGCGTACAATTTTTAGTTACAGTCATTGGTGGCAAAGGACACCTTAAATCTAAAAAATTATATGTTGCCCACCCTTATATATCTTGAGGACTTCTAGATAACTAGAAATGTTCTACAGAGCAGAAAGATTTCCGATACAATAATTGGCCAGAAAGGCTACCTTAAATCCAGAAACTTGTTTGATGCCCAATCTTATCGATTTTGAGCATTGTTTGAGAGATAGATTAGTTGAGTCTATGCTTTTAAAGGTCCTACCAAGAAACCTAGAACTTTTCGAATGACAGGTTGATGCTTTGGTTGTCCCTACATCTGGTAGGATCTTTTCAATGATCAAATGATATAATTCCCATATCTATCGTTCAATTTTCTAAGACTTTAGTAAGAGCCTTATATCTTTAAATCTAATAAGATTCAATTTTAATTCAAGAACAAATCATTCCTAGTGGGGATGTTGTTTAAAGGAAGGTTGTATTAGGAAATATAGGCACAAAGTATAGAAACAGAAACAAAAAAATTATCTATCTGTATTCCCATAACAGCAAGATCACGTCAACTACTATGAAATAGGAAGGATGATTTAATGAGATATACCTAGTCCTGGAGCAAATCCAATGACAACAACTCACTTCAATGCAACTGGCTATTAGTTGCTCTTAGATGGTGGTTGTGCTGCTCCTGGCATTCACCGCGAACAATGAACATGACAACTTATACAACGGCCCATGTGGTCTCACCACAAATTGCAGGCTGACTTTGCTCTTGTAGAAGCATTCAAAGGACTCCTGCCTCTATAGTAGCCCACATGGATCAACTAAAACTCTTATCATTCAACTAGAACAGACATGAAGGAGTTGTCCCTCTCGTTGGTGTACTAGTCACCAGCTTGCTCTTCCACAACAACAATCCTTAGTTGTTCTCTCCTGTAGATATCCCTCCCTTGTCAAGTAGGACATGCTTGGGCTCTCTCAATTATGACAAATAGAGAGGAAAAAAATTGTTAGAGCAACTAATCCTCAATTGATGTTGTTGTTGTACTCTGGGAATCCCCCAGTACCCCTCTATTTATAGGCGGGATTAGGGTCAGGGTTTCCAGTCTGTATGTGATTGTGTTGGAGTGGAAGGGACCAGAGGATCTTGCATTTTCACAACATGTGACACTTCAAACAATCATCTGGAACACCCAGATGTTCGTCTGGTGTGTGAGACAGTCATCTTGCACTGCGAGACGGTCATCTGGAAGTTTCCCAACTACTTACAAATTTGGCAAATTGATTCCCATTAATTTTAGACATTAATTGCTTGCCCCACAAGAATTATGTAATTGAAACAAGTTCAGGAAACATATAGAACCTTCATTTGGCCCCAACCGCACCATCTCACCCATGAAGATGCCTGTCTCACTCACCCAGATTCCCGTCTGGTGAGTTGAGTTGAACCAATTGGTTCAACCGGTTGGTTCATAGAGTAGAACTTAGCCAATCCAAATTCTCACCAGCCTAATGTCCCAAACTTCCATCTCAACTCTTGAGTCAGTCATCTAGTACCCCAAACAATTGTCTCAATTGGTGAACGAACATCTAGAGTACAAACATCACATTCAGCTAATTTTTTATGTGAATAGAGTACCTAAACACTTTAGTAACCAATCCAATTATCATTAAAGATTAAACTTCTCTTCTAGATGAGTTCCTTTGTGTGTGTTCCTATAGGTCCCATATCACATTGGCAGTGAATGTCTATAACTAGATTATGACATCACAAGCAAGGAGCGGTGCCTAGTCACACATCAGTGCTACCCAAGTGAATGGAAATTTGGAAAACAACTTCAACCTAAAATCTATGTAAGGTGTTGCAGTGATTGTATAATTCATTTAACTTTGATATCCAGAGTGAACTCGAGGCATGGAATCATCATACTCTCAATGTTCAACTCATGTTTATTGAACCAAGAGTAGATTGTCTGAGATAATGTGACCTCATTATCATATATTGATTCACATATGCATGCGCATGTGTTTCTTAGTCTCACTTATCAAGTGGCCAGGATATCATACTCCAGTAGGAGGGGTAAATCTCATATCTATCACCCACAATTTATCCCCATGTGTCAAAGTCACCCAATCATCAACTCTATAACAATTTGTGTTTCAGGATTGCGTTTGATGATGTCAATGCGTACCCAACGACAGGTGACGAGTGCAGTGATTTTAGGTCTAAGAATCACAATCACCACTTTCACTATGAGAGATGACTATGACCATCAATGATGGTTTCCAAGTGTCACTCTCAAGGTGGGTATGTCCGATACACTATTCCCTAACATGCATCTATGTGCTTGGTTTGATATTGACATATCATGACTAGTGATATTCTATCATCAACCATCTCGCACTCTAGTCTTATGTGTTATTGGTGTCTATCTACCTTCCACAGGATCAATTGACTAGGGAAAAAATAAGAATGTACATATTCTTAACATTCGTATGATCTCATCCACCAAGTCACGTACTTGAAGACATATTCATTGAGTATTGTCATTCTTTAGACATTCATAATATTTCCTCATTATCTCATAACCAAGTGAAATAAAATGAATTGGAAGCTTGCCTTTTTTAGTATTATTCAAATCCTCTATGGTATATGCCATGTCAATCATCACATGATTGGCTCTCTGGGCATACCTTACCAACAAGACTAAAGAGTCAAGGATAATCACTTGTCAAAACTCTAGGGGAAGGGTGATAGATCTGTGGAGGAACACATCATAGAGGCTACCTTATCATTGGATAACCACTTGATGCTCGATATTGTCTTTTTTTAGCACTCTTCCCATGAACTTTGTCATGTGGGGTTGTAAATTCTTTAAGGAACTGACTATTAACTCACTATAGCTATGGGCTGTGAATGACACCTTAACCTGAGATATTTGTCTGGTTCCCTAAATTATCCATCTTAAGCACTTTTTGAAGAAATAGAACAACTAAGATGATGTTTTTGAAGATCCTAACAAGTGATGCACTGAATATTAGTTATTTTTCACGGGCCATTTTATTATGTATTTTGTGCATATTTTCTCATTTTGATGTTATTTGTGCATGGTTTATCATTGCCCGTGACATATGTTTGCATCAAAAATTTTCTCTTTCTACCATTTCATATTGATTTATCATTATTTGTGGGACTTATATTCTTCTTTGTTGAATTTCAGGTGCATTGACAGGTGTTGGATCAGCTTGGTGCTACCAATAGAATTGTATGTGGTACTCTCACTTGAAGAGAAGAACATTCATGATTTAAAGATGCTTGTTTTAATCCTAGATTGAACTTTGTAGTTCACATACTTTATTTGAATTCTTGAAGTTATAAAACCTTTTAGGTTGTGTCAGGTACACATCCTCTGATGTATTCCCTTTAAGGAATCAAGTTTTATCTTCATATGCCAAATTTCTTAGTCTATTTCCACTACAACAACAAGCATGACAAGTGGTAAAGGAATTTCTATCATGTTCAACAACTTGAACGGATTTGAAAAACTTTTCAACCTATTTTCCCTTTAATGTCATCCATGTAGGTCTTTGCCAAAAGACCCTATTGCACCCTTTAGGTGGGGCTATCAAGGTCCTACCTTGTTAGCTTACATGATTTCCATATTACTCAGAAATAGCTTCTAGTTGACTAGTTGGCTCATCCTATTATGACCATCTTGAATTATTGGATTCACAATCCCTCAATCTCAGATATGTTCTACTAGAACTATTTTGTTCTTTGTTATATGATGAACTTGAGATTCTACAACATCTTGTGATTCTCTTAGTTCTCATTTTACCTCTTCGTTGACCTCAAACATTTTAAATTCTACTTTTACTCCCACTGATTCTTTTTGGAACTCATCTATCCTATCAATAAACACTTTTGTTATTAGATTGGGATTAGTAGAAAAATTCAACAATTATGGTTTGTGGATAAACCTTTCAAGAAATTACTTTCTCAATGTAGTTTCAATCCTTTAGACATATTGAGACATTCCCAATTCATATCATATATTATGTCTTATAAACCATTCAGATGGTACATTATTTAGTGATAGGTATATATTAGTGAGGATATAAGAAGATTATATTAATTGATAATCATATCATTACTCATCATGGTATAATTTCTTCATTATGATACATCATGTTTAGATGGATTTGACTTGTGATACATTATCATAGTTCTTTGTTTGAAGGTACTCAAGGTATTAATGTAGAGTATTTCAACATTTTATCGCGTCAAAGTTTCTTAATACTTTCATTAAAGCCATACTTCATTTATAATCTCCTTGAACACTTTAAGAGATTTATGTTTCTATTTTACTGAGTACATATCATCATATTACCAATAAATGAAATGAGGCATGATTGATTATCTATAGCAGTTATTCCATAAAATCTTCATGCATCACATGTATGAGGTCTGATGGAAAGCTTATCCTCCCACTAAATTTAGTGAAGGATGTCATTTCACACTATGTGTAAGTAAGATTTGCATATTTCCTCAGGTTCAATAACGAAGGGAATCTATATTAACATCAATATGTATTATAGACATGCATTTCTTATTTGTACGCCCAAGATTACTTATTGCTAATGATAATCTTGAGTATCAATTATAATCCTCTGGTATTAATGTTATAAACATTCATCTCAAAATCTTTCATACAAAGACCATATGGATGTTTGGGCATTGCCATGCAAGATCATATATTTTGAAACAAAAACATGAAATACAAGATGCTTTAAAGTAAATGGTTCAATTAAATGGCATAATGAAATAACAATTCTAGTAACTCGATTACATGTCCATTGGGCTAAAATAAATTTAAATGTAGACTATTGCTTCTGCAACTCTTGCTCCGCCTTGTCCACCTTTTTCTTTCCATGAAGGCTTCTACTTCTTATTAGATCATGCACATCAGTATGTCAGATCTTTGTTTGGTATCACATACCAAAATAAAGAAGTAATCAAATTTATCTTATAAAGATTATGCCTAAAGTGGAGGCCTCAATGCCTTCCTTATTCTTCTTTAATTTATCTAATCAGAGTGGGAAATTTCTTTTCTAATGTCCAGGCTGGTGACAATCACCTCTTACTTTTTTCACACATCCCTTTGCTTTGAGATCTGAAGACTTGGGCTTCTGGATAGCTTTAGAAGCCTTCTTAGCTTTGATTTTGCCTTTATTCTTCCCACTTGTCTTTCTGATCATCGTCATAGACTTGGGCTTGTCTTTCTTCATTTGTGTCTCAACTATTCTCAACATACCCAACAACTCTGTCAATGGTTTGTCAAAGTCGTTCATGTTTTAGTTCATGACAAATTGGTTGTAAGATTTTGGCAGAGACTGCAGAATTACATCAGTGGCCAACTCTTGACCCAAGCGGAATCTTAGTCTAGCTAGGTTCTATACATACCCAATGAGCTTGAGCACATGAGGACCTAATGGATCTCCTTTTGCCATGTTACATTTAAAAAGAGCCTTGGAGACATCGAATCTCTCTTATCTTGCATGATCTTAGAACATGTTCTTGAGATGTGTGACCATCTCAATCACATCCATGTTCTCATTTTTCCTCTGCAACTCATAGTTCATGGAGCATAGCATCAGACACTTGACATCCACAACATCTTTAGTATGTTTCTTATAAGCATCATTGTTAGCCCTTGGTGAATTTTGAGGTGGTTCATCTAGTTCTGTTATTTCCAGGACATAGAGCTTGTGCTCCTATGTGAGAACAATTCTCAACATCCTAAACCAATCGTCAAAGTTGTTCCCAGTTAGTTTGTCCTTCTCAAGGATCGATTAGAGAGAAGTGACTATTGTTCATTGCCATTTGATTCTATAAGAGAATTTTCAATTTTTTCAAAAACTCATTTTTTATTTGATTTGATTTTATTTGGACGATAATAATTAGGTATTTAATTAATTATCATTCACAATATTTTGTTCACATTGACAACCCTCAAGTATCAGTTCGGAAAATTGAAGTGAACAATTCTATAACGAGCCAATATATGAAATGATTCAATTATTACTTGGCCTACACCAACGTCCATAATAAACCATTAAGGTAGGCAATCATGGGAATTGCATCATTTACAACTCTTAGATAGATGATATGTGCAACTCCTGGCCATAATCATATGCATGCTTCTGGGCTTAGACTCTTTAAGAATCACCAATCAAACCTGACCCAATAGCCAATACAATAATAATGCACCCCGCTTTAGCACAACCTACATTACTACCATCACACTTCCACGAGGTAGATGGTGCACCACTCTTAAGCGTAACCTACACTTAGTCGAACAAGATTTTCATGTGTATTGATATTGTAAAGCATCTTAGACTTAATATATTTGATTGAGGGATTTATGTATAGCATATATATACATATATTGTATCCAATCACCACATATATAGTACGTATCATATACATGCTATATCCCACAATGTAAACATGCAATATAAAACAAAAAGTGATGGTTATGGCCATGTCTACTTGTAATTCCTTGAATCCAGACATCATTACTACCACCTAGGTCAATCATCACATCATATGCATGAACCGACTATTAGTGTAGATTTATGCTTGCCAATCTGGGTAGATCGGTTCAATCCTTGAACTGGTTGTCTCGCCTCTTGGATGGTTGGTTGGTCCTTCAGGATGGTCGTCTGGCCTCATGTCCAACCAATGTTTGGACTCCTTCTAAACCGTCAGTTGGGTCCACCAGACGGTCATCTGGCTCCATCGTTCTGTCCTCCATGGTCCTCCAGATAGTCGGCCCGTCTCATGAACTGCTCGTCTCATTTGGAGATTATCATTATAAGAAAAGAAACTATCTTATTACTACTTTATTACATTGTAAGAGAAATCTCGAGTTACATTTGAGGGGAGAAAATGTAGGAAAGAATTAAATTTACATTGGGAAGAGGAAGGTTGAGGTTTGGTACGTAGAACAATATAAATAGGAATAAAACCAAACCATCCAACTACATATAGATATTGGGTATTGGCCATAACCACGCTACACATCCACCATTAGAACTGCTTTTAGGGAGACATGTGTCAATTGCATATATATATATATATATATATATATATATATATATATATATATATATATATATATATATATATATATATATATATATGAGTTTGGGATTATGTGGTCTTTGATCGGATACCCATATGAGATAGTTTAAATATTTACATTGTATGCAATAAATAAATGATTAAACCAAAATCCAATCATATTGATTGTCCTAAATCATAATAAATTGATGTGGCATTGATACCACTATTAGGAAATATGGGCATAGAGTGTCACATCGGAAACAAAAAATTTATCTATTTGTGTTCCCATAAGAACAAGATCTCGTCAAATACTATGAGATAGGAGGGATGGTTTAATTAGCTATACTTAGTC
The DNA here is from genome assembly GCA_963693085.1 of Alisma plantago-aquatica. NCBI lineage: Eukaryota > Viridiplantae > Streptophyta > Magnoliopsida > Alismatales > Alismataceae > Alisma > Alisma plantago-aquatica. The sequence continues at coordinate 340,009,977 of OY856414.1, forward strand.
CTAGAGAAAGTACATTGGCAAAAACTTGCTTCAATGAAATTGTCTACTAGTTGCTCTTGGATGGTGGTTGTGCAACTCTTGGTCTTCACTATGAACAATGAACATGACAACTTGTGCAGCAACTCCTGACTGCAGGATGACTTTGTTCTCCTAGAAGCAGCCAAAGGACTCCTACCTCTAGAGTATTCAGCACAGACCAACTAGAACTCATGTCGTTCAACTAAAATAGACAAGAAGGAGTTATCCCTCCCATTGACATACTAGTCACCAATGAGAGACCCCTAAATTGCTAAAAGTGTTGAACATACTTAATTATCATAATTGAATTATTATAACTATAATATAACCTTTTGATATGATTTTGAATCATAAGACAAGCTTAAGTTTCAAGTTTGGTCCAATTTGAACAATGTTTGTGCAAGGTATACAATTTTATGTACATTTTGGACTTTTCTACAATTTACCCAATTGGGTGGTTTTTCTTGCAATTTATCACTTTCATTATGTTCTTTGGATGTTCTCTCATCATTATTGATCTTTTTGAGCCATGGGTCTCCTAGTTGAACCTTGGTTTGGAGGTGTTTTCCCCAAGAGTATTTTAGGATTTACCCCTTTATGGATGAGCTACCTTTAGGAGCTATCAAGCAAATGGTTTATCTACTTTTCTTGCAAAATCAAGAAACGAGGGATAAGCAGGTTTCCATGGATGGTGGGTCAGCTACTTGTGTGTATGCTTGTATATCCTTAATAGTTTAAGGCCATGGATGCATGGATAGCTTTTAGACACCTCATGCTTCTTCTCTTTCCTTATCCTTCAATATTTATATACCTACTTTTAAGCTCCCAAATTAAAGTTTTTCCCTCTACCACTTCTAAGAACCTTGTTCCCTCTCTATTTATCTATGGAGGACTGTTCCCTCTCTATTTATCTATGGAGGACCTGTCTAAGGTAGAAGAAGAAGGCGAATTTCTTGGTGGAAGCATGTAGGGTTTTGTTTTGCTTCCTTTAGGGTTTCTAAAGTTCCTTGTTGGTGATCTTGACCTAACTTAGTAAGTTTCACCTTATATTTCCCATTTCTTTTGTTGTTATTCTTCCTGCTATCTTTATCCAGATCAGAACCTTGTTGTTCCATGGTATAAGTTGCTCTAAAGCTCTACCCTACCTTTCTTGCTCCTTATGCTTCGGGTTTGCTTATTTGATGGAGAAAGGTGTTAGATGGACGAGTTTAGAGCTTATGCTTGGATTTTCTACCCTACATACTCGAGTTTTCTTCTGTTTGGGATTTTATCTTCTCATTAGAGGCAAGTTTTATAACTTGTTTCATTTTTATTGCTTACCATAAGCTTGCTAGATCATGTTCTTGCTTTAAATGATGATCCATGCACTAAAAAGCTATGCTTGACTTGGATTTCGATTTTTATGATGTTCTGAGTTCTGATTTCAGTTCTAAATGAACTTGTAATCATATGTACATTCCTCCTAAGATATAAGAGGACTTGTATCGGGTTGGTTTGACAACTGGTGGTGCTAAGCACCCATCAACTAATGGTTAATTTTAGGATTTAAAGCTGATTTCTTCTATAAACACATGACCCAATGGTGGTACCATTGCAACAACCGATGGTGTTGTCTTCATGAAAAATGATGGTGGTGATCAAGGGTGTCAACTGACGTTCACTACTTAGGTTAGGTTTTGGCCTAATTATAATCTTAACGATCAACAACTAAGTACCCTAATGATGCTATCAATCAATGGTGACATTAGCTTGATATCCGATGATGATTAATGAATATAGTGTTGATCTAACAACTTATGGTGACTTAATGGTCACTACTGATGGTGGATCAGGACTCCACAACCTATGGTGAGTTAAGCATGTAGTTATATCATCAATTAAGCCTTAAACCAATGGTTTCTTGGGTCATTTGATGCAATGGTTGGACCTATACCCCAATTGATGATTGTAATATATAAACTTGACCCAATGGTTAAGATCTAATGATTCTTCATCCAATATATTGGAATGATGCCAATGTAATATTTTGGTCCTAGTAAAGTGATTTATATGGCTTCCTTTATGAGATCAACTTAAGAAGCTCATTTATTGACGGCTTGGTTTAAATAAACAATCTCTTGTGGGTTTTACCTTACTCTCAATAGAAATTTTTATGTTGTTAATCAAGGGATGTCTAGGATTAAATGGTGACTCTTTCTAGAGAACAACTCAATGACTTCATAGGTGGTTTATATAAGGTTTTTACCTATGTAAACAACCAATAGTCTTACCTTCTCAACAATCCAATGTTTTGGGATGATGCTTATGGTAAGTTTGTACGGTTTGAGTGATGTCAAAACCTAATGGAGGTTTACCTTAATAATATAGTCTTACCTTTTACCTCATATGATTTGAATTGATAATAGATATAATGAGTTAATGGGAAACCCTGATGAAGTATATTTTGTTATACTTAGCCCTAATATAACCAAGAGATGGTAATTGATTATGAACAACCCCTTCCATGATGAATAGAATCATGGAGTACTCTCTTTTGTGGTTGAACCCTAGTATGCTATGACCTGATGGTTACACCTTGAGTTATGTGTGGATCCATACGTGAGAATGGTATGGAATGTGACAGTTATGCTTCACCTTATGCATCCATGATCCAATGGGTATTCCATGAGATGGGGTTTGGGTATGAGTGTTGATTAGTAATATTAAGATAATTTATCATGTTGAACCTTACTCTAATGCAAATAGATAAATAGGAGTGTTCATGTTTAACCTTCTTATATGATGGCATGATGGTGTAATAATCTCCTTAATATGATCATAACCTTAATGTGTTAATTGGTGATTATCATAGCCATGTGGTTGATACTTTATTATGCTAAACCTATGCATTATGAATATTATAAGGGTTAATCATATTTAGATTTGTTGCATGTTGATGTAATAAAGGAATGTACTTAATATTAATATAACCCTGCTATGATTGTTTATGAATATCTCCCAGCTCATTAATATGATATTGTGTTGTTTGATGTATTATATGTAAGTGATGTTGTTGAGCCTTGTTATAAAGCATGGAAAGATAATGATGATCTTATAGGGAATAGTATGATGGTCTTAATGACCTTTGGGCATGGTTGAGACCTGAATGAGGTGTAATCTTCTTGTTTTGATAAGGGTTGATACCATGTGATATTGTGAAAAGGATTTTATCCTGTGATAGTATGATGACAAGTATAGTCTCATGAATGGCAAGACAATAGTATTATGTGATAATGATTTGATGATAAGTATAATCTCTTGATTGGAAGGTGAATACTTCCATGTGAAGTTGAGATGAGAAATTATGTCTCATGTGTTTTATATCTTCTGAAGTTGTTATATAGCAATGTTTTCTAGATATGAATTAGGGTTTTTATGTCCACTTTTTGATGTAGCCTTAATTTACCCAATTGGATATAACTAATTAAGTGAAACTCTAGTCATGTCGTTCTTTGTGATGTATAACCATCTTCAGTGTCAGAACTTGCTAGATAGTGAAACGAGTATTCCTAAGGGAAACTCAGAGCGCATATTTTTGAGTATGTGGGGGTGGCAAGTTGAGGATATATCCTTGTCATCCACAATTGTAGGTAATGGAGGATGACTGTGGTCATGCCTCAGATATTTTGAAATGTGAAAGGTAGCAGTATAACTGCAGGTGCCTCTTATAAAACGGTCATGTGTGAGCATGTTCTCTAGTTCCATGACCTGTGCCAAGGGCAGACTAGTTGTTAGCATCTTAACTATATGTCATTGTAGTGGTAGAATTGACTGATATGTTACTACCTTTTTAGTTGTACTGACTGAGGGGGTGAGATCTTAGGATACTAGCACTCCTAGATCTTGTACGAAACTGAATAGCCCTTTGCATGGGTCGGTTAGACTTTGATTGGTACGATTCAAATTACCCATGGCATAATAAAAGATGTAAGACAGTCTTGTAGCATATATGTTTAGGGTTATACACAACGCTTCATATTGGATGATAACCCTTGTTTGCTTTCTTTTCACTGAGATCATGTATAATACAATAAGAGATAATAGATATGCTTATGATGTAGTTATACTCATGTTGTAAACACACTTATGTTGTTAAATATATTGAAACTGATGGTTAAGATGATGCTGCTAGAAATGTCTAATATTGCTAGCCATGCCTATGTAATTAGAAATGCTTAAACTACTAATCATGCCTATGTAGTTAATTGTGCTATGATGTTAGTTTTACATATGATATTGATAAAGATCCCTTATTTGAGATGCCAATATTGATAGCCATGTTATGTTACTAGACATATTCATGATGTTAGGGATGCTTATGCTACTAGATTGCTTGTGTTTTTAACAAGTAATATAATGATGGTCAAATTAATGATGATGATTGTTATTAGATGCAATTTGATGAAATTTGAGTAGATATATCCATAAAATGGATTTATTTGTTACCTATATATATTGATAATCATACTTATTGCAAAGATTAATTTCTTATTCTGTCTAGCATACTGGAATTGGTCAATATGTTCAATTGATTATTAAATACTCCAACTACTCAGTTATCTACTATTCATACTGTTGCAATCAATAAGCATTGTTGGATGTTATATCTCTTGCTGGGACATGGGTCTCACCCTTGTGGTTTGCTACATCTTTTTAGGTAATTGGTAGTGATGACAACAGAATCGTGGAAGTAAAGAGGACCTACAGTAATGAATCTTTTAGAAAGTTGATCAGATGTCTAGTATGTCCTAGAGTCGTCTCTGTACTCTCAGGTCCACGCTGGAAAAGTTTGTATATGCTGTTTCAAACAAACCAGACTTTTGTTAGCATGTTAATGCTTGTTTGTGTGGCATATACAAATATTCTTTTCCTATGTATATATGTTGTGGCTAAGGAAATAGAACAATTTGTATCAAATTCTTGGCATAGTATGGATACAAGAAAGATGTTGGGCTCTTATGCAAATGTTTCTGAGTGGGTATTGATGTTGAAATCGGTTTTAATTTACCCATATTTTTGGGTATGTGATTAATTAGTGATCAATTGTGTTTTATGTCTTGAGTGATCTCATTTAGTGTAATGGATTCTTACAAGTTGCTATCAGAGCTTTAGGTTCACTGAGTCTATAGGGACACTAGAACTTAGGACTAGGATGATGTTTAAGTAAGGAACGTGACATGAAAATATAGTGCATACTACCTAATCTCGGCACTTGGATGCCCTGGCCAGGTCAATTATTAAAGAAAAGGTAAGTATGGAACTCTTAGAGTGTTATTTTCTAGTTACTCTAATCAAGTAGTCATTTTGAGACAATCTAAAGAGCATAATGAATCAGAAATCATGGTGCATATAACTCAATATTACCTGAAGAGAAGATGAGCATCACATCATTATCTATCAAAACTTGAATGTTTGGTAACTATAAGAGAAAGATACAACACCATGAAACTAATTCCAAATACAAATAAGAAAAAGAGGAATTCTTGAAGATGTGATTCAAGAAGATAATAAAGTAAAAGATAGATAAGTATGTGCTTATAAAGTGAATCAAGATATGAAATCCACCTAAGATGGAGAGAACTCCTATAAAAAGTATAAAATGAGAAGATGATTGGGAACAATGAAAGAGGAATAAGGATGAACCTGAGTTAATCTCAGACCAACCTATGTGCGTAATAAAGTGTTAATGTAAAATCAGCAAGGCATGTGAAAGAAATTTAGGGAGATGATCCCTATTTAATGAAGAAAATGTGGAATATGATGTTTTACCTGTTGATAAGTGGTTGAAAAACATAACAAAATAAGAGAACATACCCAAGTGTGATAAATAGTCATCAAGGAAGGAGTAATGAGATATGTTAATCATGATGATTCTTATGCTAATGGCAAGGAACCTAAAATGAAAAAGGTAAAATGATACATAGGAAGTTGTAACCTGCATAGTAAAAATAGAATTTGCTACCTTTTTGCTAGTGACCCTTGAACAATGTTGCTATGATGTGGAAAGTGTGTTTCCCTTTGTGTCTTTCCTTTCTAGGGCACAAATTTCAAGTGGATCATTGTCACTTGGTATGTGTGGATTCGTTAAACATGAGGGTGGATAGCTTATTATAGCATAAGGTTGCTTGGACTATGGTTCCAAGATGATAAAGTTTGTGATGACTTTACTTTTGAGCCTTCTATAATGTTGTGTATGGTTTAGTGATAGCTAGGCAAGACCACTATCAAGGATAGATGGTTTGTTGATCAGTAGACATGTGCTATCATGTTCATTTAAGATAAAATATCCTTTAGACATAAGAGTTAGAATGGATAACATAAGTTACATTACCATGGTGAGTTTAGGGTTATGTTCTTTAGACTAACCAATGTATCAATAGAATTTATGAATAGGAGGAACAGAGTGTTCAGGTCATGTCTTACAAGTTGTAGCAAGCTTTGAATGATGCCATCTCAAGGTATTTCATAGATGGTCAGTAACATGGTCAACACTTCTGCTAAACCTTAAGAATGTTGAAGTAACTATACTTATGTGTGATAAGTCTACCAAGAATGAGTTGGGGGTTGACTAAAGTATCCTCTTGGAGTTATGATACCTCTACTAAGTATGTTATGTGAATCCTGATAAGATGAAGACAATGTCTCTTACAACCCCAATTTTTGGGTTTATATGGTTGGAAATGCAATTTTCCCAATAAATGTATGATTATGTGAATTGTATGATTTATGTGTATTGAATGGATTTCCTTTGCAATATTTCCTTTGTGCATGTGATTTCATGGATCATAATATGTTAATGAGTCCAATATGATTAGAAGAAAAAGAATAAATCAAATAATGCATTATTAAGATGGAAATTTGAGATAATTATGAAAATGTGAGAAATATGTGAGAAATATGTGGAAAGATGTATGAATGATCATCATGGATGAGATTTCGAATCCACAAGGTTTCTAATGGTAAAAGGAATCCAAATAAAGAGAATAAAAGAGTAATAGAGAGAGAGAAAATGCATAAAATATGCCTTAATAAGTGATAACTTTCTTATGAAGAAAAGTCCCTCATACTTTCGAATTTGAGTCCCAAACTTGTCACATAATTAGTTTAAGTCATTATGAACTTTCCTCTAAAATTTTAGATCAGATAAGTGGTTTAAGAGATATGATTTTTGGAATTTTTCCTAAAGTGAAGAGGATAACAATTAATGTCACGATTTATTAATCAAATAGGATTATTTGTTAATTTGATGCACGTGATGAGGAATGTTGATCTATAGATCCGATGGTGGAGAACTCATCACCTTCCTCATGCCTAGTTAGGCAACATGGGAACAGTACCCAACTTTTACCGTGTTTGGTTTCTCTTCCCACAAGGATCGAGCAACCATGGGAAGTTTCCCATTGTGTTCGCGAGACCAAATCGGACCGGGCAAGCCTGGGTTGTACCCCCTTTGGAAGGGTATCACAGGTTTCCCCAAATTTATAGGTCTCCTGTCAAATCCCATCGAGACTAACACGTATTTAATGGAGATAACCAACCTCTCCAAAAGAACCCATATGTTCACAAGTTACTTTCAGACTTTTGGTCCTCTTCCCTTCTCCCAATTCAGCACTGAGACATGTCCTTGCCTTGGTTTTCCTCTTGAGTTCTGTTGGGAGCTTTTCCCTTATCATCCACCAGATAGAGGCCATCACAGACTAATCTGAACCCACCAATGAGTCAGGCGGGTTACAGCAAAGGCAATGGTGCCCTTGCTCGTCACAACGGAGCACCATCTCCAGGAGTCAACCCTCGGTTGACTGTGGCCTGGACCTGGAGGAAGCTGCATCGTGAGTTCATGAAGAAGATGATGTGGGGGTGGAATACCGATGTTTCCCCCAAGAGTACATTGATGAAGAAAGGGTGATTATGTCTTTTGACTCCGTTTACATCCCTCACCCTACTGAATGAGATGTTGAGATGGACACTGGCCATTGGTAAGCCTTAATCTATGTGGAAAAGATAAAAAGGAGCCTGGTTGATGATGTGGCAGCATCCTATTGGCCCAAAGGATCAAGATTTCTTAATTGGTTGCTTGACTTGCTTGATTGAACATCTTAATTGGATTGGATATCTTGCTTATATTTGAGACTTCAAATCATGTATGTGGTTACGCTTATGACTAATCGCTCTAGTTTCACAGTGATTTTTGAGGTTTTATCAGTTGCTTAGAAATAACTTCTTGGTTGACTTTTATTTCATGCAACTGTAACGTGACTATGAATATCACCATAAATATATGTGCATGACTAGCTCAGATCCTAGTCCTCCTCTGTAGCTTGATGATGATGAGATGGATGACCTAGTACATGGTCTACCCTTGGGGTAGGATCATCAGGTTATCATGAGTCGATGTGTTGGTCTACCCTTGGGTAGGACCATACGACTACACAACCCTAGGTTGTGGTCAACCTGTGAGGTAGGATTATAGGGACTATTTGAGATCTACCATATGAGAGAGGTAGTATCCATGTCCATTGTAGGGAAAACATAGAGACAAGGATATGTAGGGATTGAGTAGTTATGTTTAAAACTTAAAGTTTGATTTGTTAAATCATAATTTGATTGCAATATGTTGTCACAATTATATGCAAGATTTTGGTTCCCCCACATACCAGAATAATTCATTATACTGACTGATGTTTTGTTTGTCGGCATTTTAGGTTTATCAGAAAGTGGATATTCCTTTAAAGTGACATTGAATGAATAAAGCTCAATAAAAAAATGGAAAATCGTAGATAGATAGTTTCTTATCTGGGTAAAGTCCCTCAAATCCTATATTTTTCAAGGTATGTGAAAAGAAAAATTTTATCCTATTTCAAGCTTAATTGTGGTAGAATTTATTAATTATTTTTATTATTTGCAAAACCATTGATCCTATTTTGGGATAGCATCTCTAACTTCTTGGTCTTCCTTAATTGGGGGTTACCAGGAAGCGTGGTCATTACATTTGGTATCAGAGCATGGTTTTCCATTTAATATCTAATAATTATTAAATTTTACAAACTCTTTAGAACCCAAGGGAGTTATTAGAGGATTTTCTAATGATGGATGTGTCTAGAAAAGGATCACAATTCGGGGGCTGGCAAGTTTTTCCTCCGCCCCACTAGTCGGTCTATGAGGACTCCCAAATTCTCTGTGACTGCCTAGCCAAAATCAGAAGATTTGACTCAAAATCATATACCTCTAGGTCTTCTCTCATATGTCTTGATCCCTTCTCTACCTCGTTCATTGGATAACTCATATTAGGGTTTCTCTCTCTCCACACCCCTCCTATGTTTGGGATAAGATTAATAAGGATTAAGGAATCCTCCACCAAATAATGAAAAACATGTAAGAAAGATGCCACAAACATAAGTTATGATAATTAGAAACTCAGACGGAGTTTAGTTACATGCTTAGGTTGCATGGCCTATGTTTTTGTGCCGTTGGTTACCCCTCAGGAGAATGTTGAGGTTAAACCATCTTGTAGGAAGAGGAGGAGAGAGTTAGCCTTGGAGGAATAAGCTTCCAGGAAGAGGAAGAGACCTGACGCATCCTCTGAGGATGATGCTCAATCCAAAACCTTAAGTGGCAGATAGAGAAAGAGAAGACACAATGATTTGGATATTGTAATGAACCCACCTTCCAGTCACCCCCAATTAAGGGAGACTGAAAGGTCGGTGCCGTTATCCGATTTTCTAGATCAAGGTTCAGCAATTAATTGGTAACAATTATTAAATTATACTAGACTATACTGAAAAGTTGTAATAAATAAAATTTTGCATCCTTTGAAAATTTGGGATTTCTAAAATGCTATCCAGAACTGGAACTAGTCTAACTAATCCTCCTTGAACTTTAATTTGTGTATTTCACAATATTACGATCTTACTGTTTGTCATTTTGGTTTTGTACCTAAAACGCCGACAAACAAAACGACGGTCAGCCAAAGCTGGTATGTGGGGGAAACACTAATCATGCAATTATTTGTAACAATGTATTGCAATCAATTACAGTTTAACAGACAATTTTACGTTTTAAATATAACTGTGTGATCCATGTGTACCCTATCCCCTGCGATGTCCCTGCAGTGGACTTGGACACTACCACCCTTAAGGTAGATCCCCATTATACCCCTCATGATTTCACCTAACAGGTGGATCAGTTTCTAGGCTGAGTCACATGGCACTACCCATAGATATCCCACTCCTTAACTCATGGCAAGCTAAGAGTCTCATGACACTACACATGTGTAGCCTAGTTTCTAACTCATGACAGCCTAGACCTTACTCTAGGTTATCCATTTTAGCCCTTGCATAGCCACAGGGGTGGACCCGGATCTATCTAGTTATATATGTATAATCATAGTGATAATCATAGTCACTCTATATTTGCATGAAATAAAAGCATCCAACAGTTTATTTCATCCATGAGCGAAACGTCGAAAAATCCTCGGAAAACTAGTCGGGATAATAATAAGCATAACCACATACCTGTTATGCTGATTCAGATATAGAAATAACTTTGTAGAGAGAGAAAATCCAATCACTCAAGCAAATTGCATAGAAAACCTAAAATAAACATTCGAACTACATTTTACCAAAACTTATCCAATTCCTTCTTATTCCTTAGGGTTTCTATTCCAATTTTAGGGTTTCCTTGGAAATTAGGGTTTTGCCTTCATTCTTAATTATTATGAATCCTAATTCATCAAATCCACTTAAAACCTTTAAATCCTCTCCTTTTAATATTCCTAATAGTTTTAGGATCATTATTTAGCAATTTACTTCCTTAATCTAAAATAACATGGTTTTCTTCTTCTTTTACCCTAAATTAGGGTTTTCATGTACATTATCTTTCATTTATAGACATAAACCCTAAATTAACCATCTTTGTACTCAAAACGGATGAAAACTTCATGTTATCAATCAACAGGTTGAAAATCCTCAATTTAACCTATTAAGTTGCAAAGAATCACTCTTTATGTACAATTAGGGTTTCTAATTACTTTTCAATACATACTTCTACCAAATTAAGGTACTTTTGTAAAACAAAGTAGAACCATGTTCTAAAATTATTTTTATCAGGTTCTTTGTATTTTCCTACACAACTTTCATGTATAAAGTTTCTTCATACGAGATTCCTAGCAATCTCTATTAATTTTGCAAGAAAAACTATTTTCTAGATTATTTGATCAGAGAGGATATTTTACCGAATTTTGGTGGCCGCTCGGTCTGTGGACCGGTGGTCCGCTTCTCAGATCTGATGGTCCCAGTTGCGTGTTCCTAGCTAGCGCCTCTCCCATGTAGGAGCGTCAGATCTGACTTGAGCCCACTGTGGACCACGATCGGATGGGGGTCACCTCGTCGTCTACCTCTGCTCTGAGCAAGGAACTGCGGTCAACTCCCAAGTTGACCTTGAACTTGAGGCCACCAGCAGATCAACTGAGGAGCTGTGAAGCTTCTCTATCAAGGCACGAACTTGATGTGTTGGTCAATTGCGCGATTATGCCCAACCTTCACCACCAACACATCGTCGGAGTGTCGCCGCCGACTTGCAGGTCGTGGAGGGTGTATATTAGGTTAGAACCACCAATTGGAAGCACTGTTCCACTCGTTGTCGCGCTCCGCAGCAATGAGGATAGTTTTTAGGGACACTGGTACCCTTGTGCTGCTCTCCCTTATATAGGGCTAGGTCATAGGAGTCCAGTGTTTGGGGGTTTCTCCCCTCGTCAACGGTTGCCCATAAATCTTGGGTCTAGATTCTTCACAAAGATCTCCCGGTCCTAATGGGACTGTTATCTCATCGTTTCCTTGCCTCAAAACTGAGAATGTAGAAGAGGAAAATTCCCCTGAACTAGTCAGAGTCCTCATCCTACTGGGATCTAGACGATGAGTGACACGCACTGGATTAAGATCCAACGGCCCACATCCGTTGCTCTCAAACAAAAGGAAAAGGATTTTCCCAATTTTCGAATTGATTCCCAAAGAAGAGGATAACTTGAAAAATTGATAACTCCCAATTCTTAACTCTTTTTTTATTCAAAATTTGAGGAAAGCTCGTTCATACTTTTATTTCTCATCATGAAAAAATTGAAGTCATTATCTAAATAAAACGAGCCCTTTTTTCCAGTTTCAAGTTATCACTTATTTATTCTTATTTTCCACATATTTCCTATTCTTTTTTCCATTATATAATTATCCTGAGTTCCTTGAACCCCAAGGAACCTTTTTATTACGAAATTCATTTTTGGGAAAATATCCCTTAGCCTTTTAATCACTTTTTATTCATTTTCTTATATATTCCCTTATCCAATTGAATTCCTTTTTCATTTCTTTTTCTTTCAATTGGGCTTAATGGCCAATAAGGCCCATCAAGAAAGCATACAAGGCTATCATGCACAAAATTCATTCAAAATAACTCATCAATCAATCATTGATTTCATTTATACTTTTATAAGAGATTTACAATCTCATTACATACTTTAGAAAATTGGGTTATAGCATCCTCCCCTCCTTATAGGAATTTTGCCCCCAAAATTCAACAATCAAACAAACAAATTAGGGTATGCCTTTTCCATGTCCGTCTTCAGCTCCCATGTGGCCTCATCCTCTCCATGGTGCTTCCAAAGAACCTTTACCATCTCTATATTCTTATTTCTGAGTTCTTTTACCTTGGTATCTAGAATCCACAAAGGCAACTCAGGATAAGTTAGCTTTCCTTGAAGCTCAATAGGTTTAATGCTCAGCACGTGGCTCGGATCTTGCACATATTGCTTCAGATTGGACACGTGAAACACATCATGCATCATACTATATTGAGGGGGTAATGCCAAATGATAGGCGGCTTCACCAATCCGTTCTAACACTTCAAACGGACCCACGTATCGGGGACTCAACTTTCCTCTATTCTTAACTATAGCTCGGAGCGGTTAGATTTTTCAGAAAAACATGTTCTCCCACAGCGAAATGCACATCAGTCCGCTTCGCATCAACATACGACTTTTGTCGGTCCTAAGCTCTCTTTAGCCTTTGCCTGATCAAAGCGACTTTATCATCATACACTTGGAGTTCATCTGACCTCAATAAGGTCCTTTCACCAACATCATCCCAGTGAAGTGGTGACTGATACAGTCTCCCATAAAGAGCTTCATATGGAGGCATCCCGATACTAGCTTGGTAATTGTTGTTGTAAGAAAACTCGGCTAAAGGTAGGTATTGCTCCCATGATCCACCCCAATCGAGCACACAAGCTCTCAGCAGATCTTCTAAGGTCTGAATTGTCCTTTCTGACTGACCATCTGTCTGGGGGTGATAAGTGGTACTGAACTTCAATCTTGTACCTAGTTCCTCTTGAACCTACTTCCACAACTTGGAAGTAAACTTTGGGTCATTGTCCACGATGATGGAACCGGGTACGCCATGCAAGCGGACTATCTCTCTAATATACAACTCAGCTAAATATGACACCTTGGTAGTGGTCTTTAGGGCAAGGAAGTGTGCTGACTTGGTAAGGCGATCTACCACAACCCATATCGCATCATGACCTCTCTTGGTCCGGGGTAGACCCACCACAAAATCCATGGTGATCTGCTCCTATTTCCACTCTGGAATCTCTATAGATTGTAAAAGGATGTCGGGTCGTTGGTGTTCAGCCTTCACCATTTGGCACGTAAAACAACTGGCTATATAAGTTGCAATGTCTTTCTTCATTCCTAGCCACCAGAAAAACTTCTGCATGTCCTTGAACATCTTCGTAGTCCCTGGGTGCACCGTGTATTTAGAACCATGAGCCTCTTGTAGGATACGTTCCTTCAACGGTGAATCTTCAGGAACCCATATGCGATTCTCAAATCGGATTCCTCCGTTTATTCCCAATGAAAGACGGGTCTGAGGCTTCTGCATCAAGCCTTTCATCTTGTAAAGTCCTCCACTGGCCAACTGTGTTGTGACAATCTCACTCAACAATTCAGATTGTATCTGGATGTTGGCCAATTGAACTCGATCATCTAACAGTTGAGATGACCATTCCACCAACTCTTCTAAGCTCTTCCATTGTCTGGACAACACAGCTGCACACCTTAGTTGTTTCTGACTTAAAGCATCAGCTACGACATTCTCCTTTCCCAGATGATAGGCAATGGTGAAGTCGTAATCCTTCATATACTCCATCCATCGTCGTTGTCGTAGGTTCAAGTCTTTTTGCATCAGAAGATACTTCAGGATCTTATGGTCTGTGAAGATTTCAAAAGTAGCACCATAAAGGTAATGCTGCCAAATCTACAGGGCATGGATGATAGCAGCTAACTCCAGGTCATGTGTCGAGTAATTCACCTCGTTGGGCTTGAGTTGTCGGGAGGCATATGCAACCACATGTTGATTCTGTTCCAACACACAACCAAGTCCCATCTTTGATGCATCAGTGAAAATCATGAAACCCTCATTGCTTGATGGTAGAGTCAAAACTGGTGCAGTGGCCAGTTTCTCCTTCAGCTCCTGGAAATGACCCTCACAAACATTGGACCACACAAACTCCACATCTTTCCGAGTCAACGTAGTCAAAGGCAAGGCGGTCTTTGAGAAATCCACGAAGAAGCGCCGATAATATCCTGCCAACCCCAAGAAGCTTCGAATATCTGAGCGGTTCTTTGGTGCTAGCCAGTCTCGAACCGTCGACACTTTAGCTGGATCTACGGCGATCGTTCCTCAAGAGATGATGTGTCTAAGGAACATGACTTGGTCTATCCAAAACTCACATTTAGAGAACTTCCCATAGAACTTCTGCTTTCTTAAGATATCAAGGACTTTACTTAGGTGGTCTCAGTGTTGATCTAAGTTATCTGAATAAACCAGTATGTCGTCTATGAACACTATGACAAACGAGTCAAGGAAGGGTTGAAACACACTATTCATAAGGTTCATGAACACACTAGGTGCATTGGACAACCCAAAAGGCATAACCATAAACTCATAGTGGCCATACCAGGTTCTAAAAGCTATTTTCGAGATGTCCTCACTCTTGACCCTCAACTGGTGGTAATCCGATCTCAAGTCGATCTTGGAAAAGACTCGAGCTGACTTCAACTGGTCAAACAAGTCATCTATCTGGGGTAAAGGGTATTTGTTCTTAATGGTAGCCTGGTTAATCATCCGGTAGTCTATGCACATTCAGAGCGAACCATCCTTTTTCTTTACAAAAAGAACCGGTGCTCCCCATGGTGACGTGCTAGGGTGGATAAAACCCTTGTCTAGCAATTCCTGCAATTGCTCCTTTAACTCAAGCAACTCATCAGGGGCCATTCTATAAGGTGCTCGGGAAATAGGGTTTGTACCAAGAGCTAACTCTATGGAGAAATCTACCTATCTTTCGGGAGGAATCCTGGGTAGATCATCTGGAAAAACATATGCATAGCTTCGGACTACCTCTATCTCCTCTAAGGGTTGCACCTTGGGTTCTGGATTGATGACAACTACTAAGAAAGCTTGACATCCTTTACTCATCATCTACTCTGCCTTCAAGGCTGACACATACAGGCTAGTGGTGGCATTCTTCATACCCCTAATGACAAAAGGTGGGTGGCATGGTCTTTTAATGATCACTTTCTTCTCCCTACAGTCAATGTTGGCCCTATAAGTATAAAGCCAATCCATGCCAATGATCACATAAAAATCATTCATGGCAAGAAGGATAAAATCTGTAGGAAACTCATGATCTTGATATTTCATAGGTATCAGTAGAGTTTTCAAAAGGGAAGTAAAGATTAGACCACTCAGGGTTGTAACATCTAGGACATACCTAAATCCTTGATATCCAAACAAAGCATAGTTGCAAGATTTCTCGAAATGAAAGTATTAGTAGATCCAGAGTCAAACAAAACTTTTACATTATGTCCCATTACTTCAACAATGCCTACATTATTGTTCACCATGCATTAGACCATTACATGCTTAACTTAAAACATAAAAGAAAACTCTAAGGGTTAATACCCTTGATCAACCGATTGGCATTAACTTGAGCCTCCTCATTGTCAATGGCAAACACCCAAGCTTGTCTTCTCTCTCCTGCAGGTGGGGCTACATCTATAGGTGGGGCTGTCATAGGTGGGGCTGCCACTTGTCCTGGTCCTCTGGGATCTGGCATAGGACATACGGATTGCAGATGTCCTTCTTGGTGGCATCGAAAGCAAGTCTTCTTCTTGTAGCGACATTCACCGGCGTGCCCCTTTCCGTAGGTGCGACAAGGAGGTCAGTTGTTCTCTTGACGGGGTTTCCCTTTTCCTCCATGTTTTCCTTTAGCTTGATGACGTCCTTGACCCTTCTTGTGGTTGTTTCTTGGGCCTTGGGCTCCTTCAGTGAAACCCAAGTACCCCTTGGGTGGAAACTGGGCAGGCATCACAGTCCTCTCCATGTCTAAAGAAGTGTTGTAGGCTTCAGCAAAAGTTTTAGGCTTGCTTGCCATCACATGGGGCCTGATGGCAGGCTGAAGATGCTCTATGAAGTGGTCCACCCTTCTTTCCTCATCCATCTTGTACCCAAAACGCTATAGGATTCGAAATTTGCGCCCGAAGTCTGCCACAGAAGAGTTTCCTTGGGTCATGTTGGTGAACTCCCTTTCCTTTTCCTTCTTAGCTGAGACTGGGATGAATCTGGAGGTGAAGATCATCTTGAAGTCAGCCCAAGCCATGGGTTCCTCTGTCAAATCCCGACCGGTAATGTGGGTCTCCCACCATATCCTAGCTGCCCCTTCCAAGAGATGAGCAGCAAAGAGGACCTTCTTGCTCGACTGAACTTCAAGCATGCAGAATCCATTCTCAAGTGCAAGCAGCCAAGCTTCTGCTTTTTCGACTACCTCTGTTTTGTCCTCTCCCCAGAACTTCTCGATATTCAACTTGATGAAGTCCAAGATAGTGGCTCCTAGTCGAGGATGAACTGGAAGTGGCTCGCCATTCTCAGATCTGGCTAGGTCTCGGAGGGCCAAGGCATTGATGGTCTTAGTCAACTTCTTCTGTTGCTCCATCCACAAGGCTTCAGGGGTGTGGATCATCATGGTCGGTTCTGGTCCTCCAGCTTGGTCTTCTTCAAATTGGTCTACTTCCTTGTACACATGTTTCTCTTCATACCCTTGGTCCTGCTCTTGATTAAGGTTGTCGAAGGGTAACGGGTCAGGGTTAGGGACCTCATGAGTGGTCTCTTCATGCCTCTTTCTCTTCTTAGAGGATTCACCATCATGGTTCTTCTTCCTCTTCTCTGAAGACCCCTTTCCTTTGCGGGGAGGCCAAGCACTCCTAGCTGGGTTCCCAGTACCCTCAGGGATAGCAACTTTCTTTGTACAAGCCATCTACATAAGCATAACAAACATACCTTTCGTTTATCATTAAACTAATTATACTTATGTCAGTGACGTTTCATTACGTATCTTTTATTAATTTGATCTAGGATTCCTTAATCCTTAACTTACTTTCCCATACCACATGAGGGTGAGGAAGAGAGAGAAAACCCTAACTCTTAAAGTCCTTAATAGAATATGTGATGAGAAGGGATGAATAATATGAGAGAGTCCTAAGGTATCTTATTTCGATTCATATCCTAGGACATTGGCCAGGCAGTCACACAATCTGGGAGTTCTCATATTCCGACTAGCAGTGCATAGGAAAATGTTTTCCAACCCCCAGAAGTATTCCTTTTCTAAACACCTCAGTCTTTCAGAAAATCCTCTAATAACTCCCTTGGGTTCTACAGAGTTTGTAAAATTTAATAATTATTAACAATTAAGTGGAGAACCTTGGCTCTAATACCAAATGTAACGACCCCGCCTTCCAGTCACCCCCAATTAAGGGAGACCGAAAGGTCAGTGCCGTTATCCGATTTTTTGGATCAAGGTTCAACAATTAATTGGTAACAATTATTAAATTCTACTAGACTATACTGAAAAGTTGTAATAAATAAAATTTTGCATACCTTTGAAAATTTGGGATTTCTAAAATGCTATCCAGAACTGGAACTAGTCTAACTAATCCTCCTTGAACTTTAATTTGTGTATTTCACAATATGATGACTTACTGTTTGTCATTTTAGTTTTGTACCTAAAACGCCGACAAACAAAACGTCAGTCAGCCAAAGCTGGTATGTGGGGGAAACACTAATCATGCAATTATTCATAACAATGTATTGCAATCAATTACAGTTTAACAAACAATTTTACATTTTAAATATAACTGTGCGATCCATGTGTACCCTATCCCCTGCGATGTCCCTGTAGTGGACTTGGACACTACCACCCTTAAGGTAGATCCCCATTATACCCCTCATGATTTCACCTAACAGGTGAATTAGTTTCTAGGGCGGAGTCACATGGCACTACCCGTAGATAGCCCACTCCTTAACTCATGGCAAGCTAAGAGTCTCATGGCACTACACATGTGTAGCCCAGTTTCTAACTCATGACAGCCTAGACCTTACTCTAGGTTATCCTTTTTATCCCTTGCATAGCCATAGGGGTGGACCCAGATCTAGCATATTATATATGTATAATCATAGTGATAATCATAGTCCCTCTATATTTGCATGAAATAAAAGCATCCAACAGTTTATTTCAGCCATGAGGGAAACGTCGATAAAATCCTCAGAAAACTAGTTGGGATAATCATAAGCGTAACCACATACCTGTTATGCAGATTCGGATACAGAATAACTTTGTAGAGAGAGAAAATCCAATCACTCAAGCAAATTGCACAAAAACCCTAAAATAAACATTCCAACTACATTTTATCAAAACTTATCCAATTCCTTCTTATTCCTTAGGGTTTTTATTCCAATTTTAGGGTTTCCTTGGAAATTAGGGTTTTTCCTTCATTCTTAATTATTATGAACCCTAATTCATCAAATCCACTTAAAACCTTTAAATCCTCTCCTTTTAATATTCCTAACAGTTTTAGGATCATTATTTAGCAATTTACTTCCTTAATCTAAAATAACATGGTTTTCTTCTTCTTCTACCCTAAATTAGGGTTTTCATGTACATTATCTTTCATTTATAGACATAAACCCTAAATTAACCATCTTTTTACTCAAAATGGATGAAAACTTCATGTTATCAATCAACAGGTTGAAAATCTGCAATTTAACCTATTAAGTTACAAAGAATCACTCTTTATGTACAATTAGGGTTTCTAATTACTTTTCAATACATACTTCTACCAAATTAAGGTACTTTTGTAAAACAAAGTAGAACCAGGTTCTCAAATTATTTTTATCAGGTTCCTTGTATTTTCCTACATAACTTTCATGTATAAAGTTTCTTCATACGAGATTCCTAGCGATCTCTATTAATTTTGCAAGAAAAACTATTTTCTAGATTATTTGATCAGAGAGGATATTTTATCGAATTTTGGTGGCCGCTCGATCTGTGGACCGGTGGTCCGCTTCTCAGATCTGATTGTCCCAGTTGCATGTGCCTAGCTAAAGCCACTCCCACGCAGGAGCGTCAGATCTGACTTGAGCCCACTGTGGACCACGATCGGATGGTGGTCGCCTCGTCGTCTACCTCTGCTCTGAGTAAGGTACTGTGGTCAACTCCCGAGTTGACCTTGAACTCGAGGCCACCAGCAGATCAACTGAGGAGCTGCGAAGCTTCTCTGTCAAGGCTCGAACTTGATGCGCTAGTCAATTGCATGATTCCGCCCAACCTTCACCACCAACGTGTTGTTGGAGTGTCACCGCCGACTTGCAGGTCGTGGAGGGGGTGTATTATGTTAGAACCACCAATTGGAAGCACCGTTCCACTCGTTGTCACGTTTCGCAGCAATGAGGATAGTTTTTAGGGATGCTGGTACCCTCACGCTGCTCTCCCTTATATAGGGCTAGGTCCTAGGAGTCCAACATTTGGGGGTTTCTCCCCTCGTCGACGGTTGCCCATAAATCTTGGGTCTAGATTCTTCGCAAAGATCTCCCGGTCCTAATGGGACTGTTATCTGATCGTTTCCTTGACTCAAAATCGAGAACGTAGAAGAGGAAAATTCCCCTAAACCAGTCAGAGTCCTCGTCCTACTGGGATCTAGACAATGAGCAATGCACACTGGATTAAGATCCAACAGCCCACATCCGTTGCTCTCAAACAAAAGGAAAAGGATTTTCCCAATTTTCGAATTGATTCCCAAAGAAGAGGATAACTTGAAAAATTGATAACTCCCAATTTTTAACTCTTTTTTTATTCAAATTTTGAGGAAAGCTCGTTCATAATTTTATCTCTCATCGTGCAAAATTTGAAGTCATTATCTAAATAAAACGAGCCCTTTTTTCCAATTTCAAAATATCACTTATTTATTCTTATTTTCCACATATTTCTTATTCCTTTTTCCATTATATAATGATCCTAAGTTCCTTGAACCCCAAGGAGCCTTTTTATTATGAAATTCATTTTTGGGAAAATATCCCTTAGCCTTTTAATCACTTTTTATTCATTTTCTTATATATTCCCTTATCCAATTGAATTCCTTTTTCATTTCTTTTTCTTTCAATTGGGCTTAATGGCCAATAAGGCCCATCAAGAAAGCATACAAGGCTATCATGCATGAAATTCATTTAAATCAACTCACTAATCAATCATTGATTTCATTTATACTTTTAGAAGAGATTTAAAATCTCATTACATGCTTTAGAAAATGGGGTTATAACATATATCATAGTTGACCATACATGCATATACATGGGTTTGACATGCATGTTTTACGTAAAGGCCTTGAGTATGCTTGAGGAACATAGACTATGTGTGGTAGTTTGACCCCTGGTGCCTTGTAGTGATCCGACCTTGGGTGGGTTGTGCCTGTTGAGGGTGAGGGATTGCTCCCTCATTGAGAAGGTTGATGGTGGTCGTATAGGGACCCTAACAGGCATATATGAACAAAAAATAAGTATGTGCCTACCTAGGAGAGAGTGGCAGCAAGGCTAACAGTAGGTTGAGAACTAGGCCAGAAGGGTTATGCCTATGAGTTTATGAGGTGAGCGTGCAGAGCTTCGGTCGGTCTTGGTCGGATGTAGGTCTTGATAGTATGTTTCACCCAGGTGGGGATAGATGTGTATCCTTAAGATCTTGACCCATCTTATGAGAGAGAACCTCCAGTAGTAGGACCAGTTGTAGGGTTAGATCTAGAGAAATAGAGCAAGACCCGATGAAGAAGGTTGGAGAACTTGACTCCGAGACATGAGGAATCATGAGAAGTTGGGTATAATATGGCATGGGATAGACGACCATAAGTAGATATATGTGGTTGCCTCATGCACGATCCTTAGAGGCTTATCGTACCTTGGATGCCTTTAGAGAAACCAAACCCTAGAAGCAAGAAGGAGGCTTTTTGAATGAACATACAGATGATATAAGTGCCTACCTTTTAGGTGTAGGAAGGAGAGTTCCATAGACCCTGAAGGGATATAGTAACAAGTTGTGAGGCCTCACACCCAGTTGGTTTTCCTGGTGTAGGACTCTAAGGGTTGTTCACATGGAAGAGTGTGAGGATGTATATGCCCTATCTGGTATTGGTTTGGTTCATGATTGAATAGCTGAGCAGGCAATTAGGCAGCTGATGCATAAGAGGTGAACTTGGGGTTCCTAGAGCAAATAAGGGAAGTAGTTGTACCCAGTGCATATGATGCTCACGAGGCTAATTGAGTTTATAGTATGTAAGCTTGGCACCCCTTCTCATGTGTTAGAAGGAAAACCCATTTGAGATTAAATATATGGTTGTTGGTAACACATGCATGTGTGTTATTGGTCCAACCTCAAGGAATGATGAACAAGTATGTTTTACCAAGTAACTTGGCATGGAATAGTAGGTTGTCTTCTTGCTAGTTACATGCATAAGTATCATTTTAGGAGCTAAGCATATACATGACGATGTAAACCTTGGAGGTAAGAACGTTTTGTGACCTTTGTTACTATCAAGTGATAATTTTCTCTCATCCTAGGGAGGGACCCTTCATGTTAGGGTGAGCACCAACTTTTGACTAGGTTTGAGATAACCTGAAGAGGTCACTTATAAGAGCTTGATGATATAAGTGTAAGAGCACGTAGTATTATCATGAATCTATAGACCCATGTGTGACCACCTCTCATGGGCATGAGGATATGTTGACATGGAGGTAGCTTGTATGGGGCCAGACCGAGTTAGGTAGGTCGCCATGATTCCTACAAGGGATGAAAAGTTAACCATATATTCCTAGAGAGAGGATGGAGTTTTGGGTGAGGATTCAAGGATGAGATGTGCTTGAGAATCAACAAAGGAACTATGAGCCACCGAAGAGTCCTAGGTCAATACTAAGGTCAAGTAGGGACAAGACCGATGGGAGTAGGAGTTGTTTGTTCCCTGAATGCATAAGATCATAGGGTCAGGAGGTAACAACTACCTTTGCCCGAGGCCCATGGGTTAGGAGGTTGACCATCTTCATGAGTTCATGGGGCCTAAGGGGTAAATATGAGAGGCACTCCCTAGATGCATAAGGGTCGGATCACCCCAAAAGTACCGACATCTTAGAGACCTTGAGGTAATGACTAATGATTGTACATACGAGAGACGTTAAGATCCAAAGGTGATGGGCGTCTTCCCATGGGTGTAGACCCATAATGGAGATGTTCATGGTGAGGATTCATGTGAAGTATGTTTCAACTTAGATTGGAAAGAGTTATGGCAATGTGTGATGCACCATCTCTACTGTTGGAATGGGATGAACTCTGTATTTGGGCTGCAACTAGATGCTTATTTCATCTTGTTATGGGTGTGAGAGACTGGACAAAACACATGCCATATACTAAGGATAAAGGTGATATGAGTTAAAACATTTCTATGATGTTTGAGGATAGAGGAAGTACCACACCCTTTTGGAAAATTATTGGATAGATGATATGCAAGCATATATGAACTAAGTTAATCATCATATGAGGACGTTCTTATCAAGAGCAGTTTGGATCCTAAGAGTTGCAACTTGGGTATGGTAATCGAGATGATGAGCTTGAAGTTTTCTTGACTCATTTAGACTTAAACCCAAAATGAGGATGATGAGTGGAGTATATGAAGGTTTATGTCTTCACCATCACCTAGCATGTAAGGAAGCTTATGTGGTAACGAGATGTTCTTAGATGAATACAACTCAAGTATATAACTGTCTTATCTAGATAGTGGAGAGAGCTAAAAGAGGTTGCTAGATGGATCCTATGACCATTAGGGGACTAGAAATATGTGGCTAACACCCAGATACAACCAGACTCATGGATCAAGTTGGTGGTTGCTCAATTAACCAGCCCAGAGCTTGATGAGGTGAAAGGGTCGCTATAAGAATCTCAGATACACCTCCTAGGAAGAGAAGGTAGTGAAACCCACTACTAGAGTGTTTTAGGGATTTTGAGGAGTCATCCTCGAGGAATCATGGCATACAAGAAGCTCATGATTTTAAGTACACCATATACCATGGTATTACCAAGATGGTTGAGGGTTGCAGTGGTACCTTGAAGACCTAGAATGAAGAAGGATATAGTGCTGCATGTGGCCAGTTGTCATACATGCCAGAGGGTGAAGGTTGAACACCAGTAACTTAGTGAGTTGCTACAGATAATGAGGAGTCCCTGAGAGGGAATGGGAGTAGATAACCATAGACGTTGTGGTGGGTCTCCCCTAGACTAAGAGAGGTCATGATGCAATATGGGTTATGGTAGACCGCCTTACCAAGTTGATTTAATCCCTTTCCTAAGAGAGGGCACCGCCAGGGTGACACATCTGGTTGAACTACATATATGAGAGAGAGATAGTTCAACTACATAGTGATTCGAGTTCAAATGGTCTTGAGCATGACCTCAAGTTCACTTCCATGTTGAGGAAGTAGGTACATGAAGAACTCAATGCTATATGGAAGTTTAGTACAACATATCACCCCTGACTGATGGATAGTCAAGAGAGTATGAGCCAAACTCTAGAAGGTTTGATGAGAGCATATGTGCTCGTTTAGGGTGATTCGTGGGAGCAGTTCCTGCCCCTAGCAGAGCTTGGTTGTTATGATAGCCACCATAGCCAATATCGGGATGTAAGAAGCTCTGTAAGGGTGGCTGTGTCGGCCATCGCTTCATTAGGATGATGTCAGTGAGAGGACCCTATAAAGGTTAGAGAAACCACAACTGTATGTTGATGATGTCGCTTTGATCTAGCAATGGCTGAGGAAGCCCAAGATCGATAGGAGTCGCATGCTGATGCAAAGCAGACTGACATGTAGTTCACTGTGAGTGGATATGTGTTATGAAACCTGACCCCTTTGAGCTGTAGCTAAGAAAGCTAAGTCCCCGATACATGGGTCAATTTGAGATGGATTGGTGGAGTTGCTTATGTTTAGCCTTACCCCTCAGGATAATATGATGTATGATGTGTTCCATGTGTCCAATCTAGAGCACTATGTGAGGTACCCGAGCCATGTGTTGAGCATTGAACCTATTGAACTCTAAGGGAGGCTAACTTACCCTGAGTCACCTATGAGGGTACGAGATACCAAGGTGAGAGAGAGCTTAGGAGTAAAGAATAGAATATGATAAAGGTTTTTTGGAAGCACCGTGGAGAGGATGAAGCCACATGGGAGATGATGATGGACATGGGAAAATCTTATCCTGGCTGTTTGTATGATTGGTGGAATTTTAAGGGAAAAATTCCTATAAGAGGGGAAGGATGTTACAACCCCAATTTTTGGGTTCATATGGTTAGAAATGCAATTTTCCCAATAAATGTATGATTATGGGAATTGTATGATTTATATGTATTGAATGGATTTCCTTTGCAATATTTCCTTTATGCATGTGATTTTGTGGATCATAATATGTTAATGAGTCCAATATGATTAGAAGAAAAAGAAGAAATCAAATAATGCATTATTAAGATGGAAATTTGAGATAATGATGAAAATATGAAAAATATGTGGAAAGATGTATGAATGATAATCATGTATGAAATTTCAAATCCATAAGGTTTATAATGGTAAAAGGAATCCAAATAAAGATAATAAAAGAGTAAGAGAGAGAAAAAAAATGAATAAAATATGACTTAATAAGTGATAACTTTCTTATGAAAAAAAGTCCCCCATACTTTTGAATTTGAGTCCCAAACTTGGTACACAAGTAGCTTAAGTCATTATGGACTTTCCTATAAAATTTGGGATCAAACGGATAAGCGATTTAAGATAGATAATTTTTGGAAGTTTTCCTAAAGCGAAGATGATAACAGTTAATGTCACGATTTATTAATCAAATAGGATTATTTATTAATTTTATGTGCATGATGAGGACCATTGATCTATAGATTCGATGGTGGAGAACTCATCACCTTACTCATGCCTAGTTAGGCAATACGGGAATAGTACCCAACTTTTACCGTGTATGGTTTCTCTTCCCACAAGGATTGGGTAGCCATGGGAAGTTTCCCATTGTGTTCGCGAGACCAAATTAGACCGGGCGATCCTGGGTTGTACCCCCTTTGGAGGGGTATCACAGTTTTCCCCAAATTTATAGGTCTCCTGTCAAATCTTGTCGGGACTAACAAGTATTTAAGGGAGATAACCAACCACTCTGAAAGAACCAGATGTTCACAAGTTACTTCCAGACTTCTGGTCCTCTTCCCTTCTCCCAATTCAGTGTTGAGACATGTCCTTGACTTGGTTTTCTTCTCGAGTTCTATTGGGATCTTTTCCCTTATCGTCTGCCACATAGAGGCCATCACAGACCAATTCCAACCCACCAACGAGTCTGACGAGTTGCGGCGAAGGCAATGGTGCCCTTACTCGTCACAATGGAGCAACATCTCTAGGAATCAACCCTCAATTGACCGCGGCCTATACCTGGAGGACGTTGTGTCATGATTTCATGAAGAAGATGACGTAGGGGTGGAGTGTCGATGTTGCCCCTGAGAGTACGTTGATGAAGAAAGGGTGATTATGTGTTTTGACACCATTTTCAACCCTCACCCTATTGAACGAGATGCTGAGATGGCCATGGGCCATTAGTTAGCCTTAATCTACGTGGAAAAGATAAAAAGGAGCTCCGTTGATGATGTGATGGCATCATATTGGCCCAAAGGATCAAGATTTCTTAATTGGTTGCTTGACTTGCTTGATTGGACATCTTAATTGGATTGGATATCTTGCTTATATTTGAGACTTCAAATCAGGTATATATGTGGTTACGCTTATGACTAATCACTCTAGTTTCATAGTAATTTCTGAGGTTTTATCAGTTTCTTAGAAGTAACTTCTTTGTTGACTTTTATTTCATACAACTGTAAAGTGGTTATACTTATCACCATAAATATATATGCATGAC
The DNA here is from genome assembly GCA_963693085.1 of Alisma plantago-aquatica. NCBI lineage: Eukaryota > Viridiplantae > Streptophyta > Magnoliopsida > Alismatales > Alismataceae > Alisma > Alisma plantago-aquatica. Next base: position 340,036,389 of record OY856414.1, read on the forward strand.
TAGCTCAGATCCTAGTCTTCCTCTGTAGACTGACGATGATGAGATGGATGACCTAGTACATGGTCTACCCTTAGGGTAGGATCATAAGGTCATCATGAGTCGATGTGTTGGTCTACCCTTGGGTAGGACCATACGACTACACAACCCTAGGTCGTGGTCTACCTGTGAGGTAGGATCATAGGGGCTATTTAAGATCTACCATATGTGTAACACCCCAATTTCTAAAACATGCACAACACTAAGCGGAAGCATATATCTCATTGGGATGTCACAAATATGATTATCATTGCATAAAAATAAACTTTAATTAAACCCACACAGGATACATAATTTGCAATTCTCATGTCTCAAGTCCTCAACATAAACCATACATGAATAAAACGAAACATGTTTACTCTTAACCATTCTACACTTTCTCATAAAACTCACATGATTCATAAACATAAAGAACATCTAATCTATGGATAGTTGGCACCCCACCAGGTCTGGTCTCAGATGTCCTAGAGCTCCTTCTTTAACTGGTCCTCAGCTAGCTTTGTCCTTGACGTTGCTCCTTTCCTACGGGCATCATGCCCCCAGCCATGCATCAAACAAAATGGTAAGTAGAATTGAAGATATTACAATTTAAGAAAAGCATGTAAACTTGAAAATAAACTTAAGCATTAGACATTGAAAAGAAAACACAATTGCTTTGAAATTAAGTCTTTTATCTGGACCTATATAAGAATCCTCGGGTTTTGCACCGAAGTGCCTCTTCTCTTATGCACTGAAGTGCTTCTTGGGTTGCACCAGAGTGCCTCTTCTCTTATGCACCGAAGTGCCTCTTAGTTTTTCTCCAAGGAGCCTCTTGGTGAGGACCTTACATAAGTTATCTTTTAACATTATCTTTCTCTTGAAAATGCTTACTTTGCTCTTAAAACTTAACTTTAAATTTACTCTTAATGTGCATGAAGATGATACAATATTATTGACATTAAACATGGCATTCAGTTCAGTATAAATTCAATGACCTTTAACAATTAAAATAGTAAATAAGACATTCAACATTCATTATGCATACATATATATACAATCAATCAAATATTTATGTTCAAAGTGCATGGACCACTTACCTCTTTCTTAGAGAAGACCTAGATGCTCTTCTTAGGTTTATGAAACCCTAAACACGTTCTTGGGGTTAAGAAACCCTAATTACCCTATTAAAGCAAATATCATCCATTAATAATTAATATTCCACCTAATTTCTAGGGTTTTAGGGTTCTTGATCAAAATAGGGAAAATCAGCATCAAAATAGGCTCTAAAAGTTATTTCATCTTGTAGATCTCAAAAAATTGAGCAAAATCCATATATGATTTGACCCCATTGGACGTACCAGTAAAAAGATATAAATTTTCATAGATTGGCCAATCAGAAACTCCAGAAAATCCACCCATATTATCCAAAATCAAAACCAGTGACGCTGAGCTGGACCACACACAAAGAGTCGCGTGGATCCTCGTCACTCAGAATCGATGTGCACTGAGAAAGACAAAAAAGGCATGCAAAAGGTCTAAATTACCCATGTAACCTGAATACATATGATTAATCCTCGATGGGCCAAACTCGAAGAACAACACTGAGTTTGTTCTTCCGTTGCTTCATCCACGAACAGGAGGACATCCAGCGGGAGCATTGACCGCAGATCGATCAAACGAGCTCCCTACAAGACACAAAGATCAGGGACAAGTTCCCCGTCGTCGGCCGAAGCCAACAAGCCCCGGCTCGGGCCGGGTGAAGATCAGATGCGGAAAACAAAAACAACGACTCGCCATGGCTGACCATGCGAGCAAGACCAGGAAACTGAAGGGAAACAACACCAGGTAGAAACTATGCGGGCGACATCTATCGACTTGGGAGCATCTTCCCCATGCTATCAAAGGAAGAGAGAAAGAAGATTAGACCAGGCGAGGTCCATAGAGGCAAAAAGCACAACTGGAATTTCATATTAGCAACCAAAGAAAAAAGGGGTAACGAGATTTACCGAGCTAGAGATGAAATTCATGAGCAGGAAACGTTCGTGATGATTCTACGATCAAACCTGGGGCATCATGGAACCTTTGGGTGTCCAGGATTCTCGTCACCGGCCTCCGGAGGTAACTGGAGCAAGGTTGAGAAGGGCGAGTATGTAGTGGGCAAGCGGGAGGAACAAGGATGGTGGAGGAGGGTTTATAGCTGATCCATGAACGGTTTGGTGAGTTTTATTTATATAGGCTATGGCCCTAATGGCTGGGTTTCCCTGCTGCCACAGAAACAGGGGAGAGAGGGAGAGTCCTTGTTGACCTAGAACTCCATAGCACCAAGCCCTAGCACGCTTGGGATCATCAGAGTCTGGAAGGTTCGAGGATGGTGAAAAAGACCTTCATTTTGTGCGGTGTTGTGGAGAGCGAGAGAGAACAGAGGCGAGAAAACACTACTGTCATAGCGTCATGGAGACAGCAGGAGTCGGGTGAAGGAGGGACTCCCTCCGTGCATCGTTGCCTCCGGATCTGGGTCCGACCCAGCTAGTCAGCGTGACCCTCAAATAAACAGTGGAACAAAGTCCTAGCAGATGCAGGATTAGATAAATTAGGATTATTTGTTACATTAGGTTAGTTCTTTCCTAGTTTAAATTGGATTGGCTAGGGAAGTTCAAATCTTCTCAAATTTAACGTGTTACCTAAATGAGACAAGGAATCCAAAAATATAGTTATTTTCATGATTTGATCATCTTAGCTTATTATATTTCTCTTTTTAGCATTAGTGTTTAATTAATCATATAGGATGAATTAAAATGAATTTGAGGATAAAAAATTTGGGTAAATTATTAAATTATCAACACCAACTTATAGTAAAATTATTATTCCAAAACAAGAACTTTTACTGGGTAAATTTCATGTTAAACCCTAAATGTCACTTATTTAATAATTATGGCTATCTTGATGATATTGATTTTTAATTAAGTTCAAAAATTATCGAATTTGCTTTATGTAACATATTTGGGAACCATCATAACATTATTATATGTTTTTATCATAAATTTTAAAATAAAACAAATTAGGGTTTCAAATTGGGGTCATTTTATAAGGTTCAAAATTTTTGGATGTTACAATTCTACCCACCTTATAAAAATTTCGTCCTCGAAATTTTCAGGGTACTACCCACCTTAGGATTTTCCCCATCCTTAACATGAAAGGTTTAACTTATAATTCTACACATGTTCATACATAAGATGAGGTTAATCACAACTATAACCTCACAGAAACTTAAACCATACCTTGTTCATTCTCATCATCTTCATCATCCACCATGGTGAAAATTCTAGCGTGTCACTTCTCTCGAGGTGCCTCATTGACCTTGGGCTCTTTCTTTTGAAACTTGGGGCAGTTGGGTCTAATGTGGCCTGCTTCACCACATGCATAGCACACTCCAGTTCCAAACATGCATTCTCCTAGATGATACTTGTAGCACTTGGCACATTGGGTCTTGGCAGGTTGATTTGCAACAACCTCAGCTGGAGCCTTCCTCTTCTTGTCATTATGGTGGTTGTTGTTGGAGTGGTTGTCCTTCTTCCATGCTCTTCCTGGGTGGTCTTCTAGTTCAAGGGCGGCATCTAGGGCACCTTGCACGGTGCGGTGTCCTCGTCCAGACAAAGCAAAGCTAAGATCCTCCTTGAGACCTCTAATGAACTTCTTCGCCTTGCGTCGTTCATCATAATTATATCCATACTTCTGTAAGATTCTGAACTTCATGCCGTATTGTGTGACTGTCATATCACCACGTTGACAAAGGTTGTGAAACTCCTCTTCCTTCTTCTCGATCATAGCCTCAGATATGTAATGGTCTTTAAAGGCTTCTGTGAATTCCTCCCATGTGAATGGAGGAGCATCAGCTTCACGAGAACATAGCAAGTTCTCCCACCAAGTCCTAGCAGCACCTTTGAGCATGTGAGTCCCAAAACGGACCTTAGATGGGTTAGGGAAATCTAGGTCACAAAAACAATGTTCCATGTTCTGCAACCAGCTTTCTGCTTTACCCACCACATCCAACTCTTCCTCTCCAGCAAAAGAATCAGGCTTGATCTTCAAGAAGTCAACTAAGGTCAACTCATGGTTCCTCAGTTGATGTGGTCTTCCTTGTTGTCTAGTGATAGCATCAGTCAGAGCCTTGATAAGCACTTCTAGAGGCGCATTAGGGTTAGCCCCTCCAGAAGCACTATGATCACTTTCTCCATTGGAAGAGCTTCCTTCTCCATATACGTGCTCCTTTCCCTTATCAGATCTCTTCTTGGGAGCCATCTACAAGAGGGAACATAAACTATATGAGATTTTGAGAAAAGCATGGTGGCCAACTATATTTTCACTCTGATACCATATTGTAACACCCCAATTTCTAAAACATGCACAACACTAAGTGGAAGCATATATCTCATTGGGATGTCACAAATATGATTATCATTGCATAAAAATAAAGTTTAATTAAACCCACACTGGATACATAATTTGCAATTCTCATATCTCAAGTCCTCAACATTAACCATACATGAATAAAACTAAACATGTATACTCTTAACCATTCTACACTTTCTCATAAAACTCACACGATTCATAAACATAAAGGAAATCTAATCTATGGATAGTTGGCACCCCACCAGGTTTGGTCTCAGATGTCCTAGAGCTCCTTCTTTAACTGGTCCTCACCTAGCTTTGTCCTTGACGTTGCTCCTTTCCTACGGGCATCACGCCCCCAACCATGCATCAAACAAAATGGTAAGTGGAATTGAACATATTACAATTTAAGAAAAGCATGTAAACTTGAAAATAAACTTTAAGCATTAGACATTGAAAAGAAAACACAATTGCTTTGAAATTAAGTCTTTTATTTGACCTATATAAGAATCCTCGGGTTTTGCACCGAAGTGCCTCTTCTCTTATGCACCGAAGTGCCTCTTGGGTTGCACCAGAGTGCCTCTTCTATTATGCAACGAAGTGCCTCTTAGTTTTGCTCTGAGGAGGCTCTTGGTGAGGACCTTATATAAGTTATCTTTTAACATTATCTTTCTCTTGAAAACTCTTACTTCGCTCTTAAAACTTAACTTTAAATTTACTCTTAATGTTCATGAAGATGATACAATATTATTGACATTAAACATGGCATTCAGTTCAGTATAAATTCAAATACCTTTAACAATTAAAATAGTAAATAAGACATTCAACATTCATTATGCATACATATATATACAATCAATCAAATATTTATGTTCAAAGTGCATGGAACACTTAACTCTCTCTTAGAGAAGACCTAGATGCTCTTCTTAGGTTTATGAAACCCTAAACACGTTCTTGGGGTTAAGAAACCCTAATTACCCCATTAAAGCAATTATCATCCATTAATAATTAATATTCCACCTAATTTCTAGGGTTTTAGGGTTCTTGATCAAAACAGGGAATATTGGCATCAAAACAGGCTCTAAAAGTTATTTCATCTTGTAGATCTCGAAAAACTGAGCAAAATCCATATATGATTTGACCCCATTGGATGTACCAGTAAAAAGATATAAATTTTCATAGATCGGCCAATCAGAAACTCCAGCAAATCCACCCATATTATCCAAAATCAAAACCAGCGACGCTGAGCTGGACCACACACAAACAGCCGCGTGGATCCTCGTCACTCAGAATTGATGTGCACTGAGAGAGACAAAAAAGGCATGCGAAAGGTCCGAATTACCCATGTAACCTGAATACATACGATTAATCCTCGATGGGCCAAACTGGAAGAAAAACACTGAGTTTGTTCTTCCGTTGCTTCATCCACGAATAGGAGGACATCCAGCGGGAGCATTGACCACAGATCGATCAAATGAGCTCCCCACGAGACAAAAATATCAGGGACAAGTTCCTCGTCATCAGCCGAAGCCAACAAGCCCCGACTCGGGCTAGGTGAAGATTAGATGCGGAAAACAAAAACAATGACTCACCATGGCCGACCATGCGAGCAAGACCAAGAAATTGAAGGGAAACAACACCAGGTAGAAACAATGCGGGTGACATCTATCGACTTGGGAGCATCTTCCCCATGTCATCGAAGGCAGAGAGAAAGAAGATTAGACCAGGCGAGGTCCATAGAGGTGAAAAGCACAACTGGAATTTCAGAACAACAACCAAAGAAAAAAGGGGTAACGAGATTTACCGAGCCAGAGATGAAATTCATGAGCAGGAAAGTTTGTGATGATTCTACGATCAAGCCTGGGGCATCATGGAACCTTTGGGTGTCCAGGCTTCTCATCACCGGCCGCCGGAGGTAACTGGAGCAAGGTTGAGAAGGGTGAGTACGTAGCGGGCAAGCGGGAGGAACAAGGACGGTGGAGGAGGGTTTGCAGCTGATCTGTGAACAGTTTGGCGAGTTTTATTTATATAGGATATGGACCTAAGGGCTGGGTTTCCCTACCGCCGCGGAAATAGGGGAGAGAGGGAGAGTCCTTGTTGACCTAGAACTCCAGAGCACCAAGCCTTAACGCGTTTGGGATCATCAGAGTCTGGAAGGTTTGAGGATGGTGAAAAAGACCTTCATTTTGTGCGATGTTGAGGAGAGCGAGAGAGAACAGAGGTGAGAAAATGATGTTGTCGTAGCATCCTGGAGACAGCAGGAGTCGGGTGAAGGAGGGACTCCCTCCATGCATCGTTGCCTCTGGATCTGGGTTCGACCCGGCTGGTCAGCGTGACCCTCAAATAAATGGTGGACCAAAGTCCTAGCAGATGTAGGATTAGATAAATTAGGATCATTTGTTAGATTAGGTTAGTTATTTCCTAGTTTAAATTGGATTATCTAGGGAAGTCCAAATATTCTCAAATTTAACGTGTTACCTAAATGAGACACAAGGAATCCAAAAATATAGTTATTTTCTTGATTTGATCATCTTAGCTTATTATATTTCTCTTTTTAGCATTAGTGTTTAATTAATCATATAGGATGACTTAAAATGAATTTGAGGATAAAAAGTTTGGGTAAATTATTAAATTATCAACACCAACTTATAGTAAAATTATTAGGCCAAAATACGAACTTTTACTGGGTAACTTTCATGTTAAACCCTGAATGTCACTTATTTAATAATTATGGCTATCTTGATGATATTGATTTTTAATTAAGTTCAAAAATTATCAAATTTTCTTTATGTAACATATTTGGGAACCATGATAACATTATTATATGTTTTATCATAAATTTTAAAATAAAACAAATTAGGGTTTCAAATTGGGGTCATTTTATAAGGTTCAAAATTTTAGGATGTTACAGCTTCCATGTGTCAGTCTCACGGTGGGTCTGTCTAATAAATTGTTCTTTAACATGTATCTATGTTCTTTGTTTGATATTTCCATATCATGACTAATGAGATTTAGTCATCAACCAACTCACACTCAGATCTTATGTGTTATTGTTGTCTATCAACCTTCCACAATAACAACCAATTAGGGACATAATGAGAATATATATATGTAGTCTTAACATCCACATGATCTCATCCACAAGGTTAGTAACTTGAATACATACCTCATTGAGTAATATATTCTCTAGACATTTATGATGTTACATCTCTATCTCATAACTGATTTAAACAGAATAAACTGGAAGCCTGCCTTTTATTAATAATCAAATCATTTTTACATGATATGCCATTACAATCATGACATGATTAGATTTTTGGGCATACATAACCAACAGACTCACACTTGCACTTAGAGACAATCACCCACAAATTGTATACTAAGTGATATTACATGTTCATCATGCTTCTGCTATAAAAGTGCCTTAGTAAAGGGATCAACAATGTTGTTTTCAGTTGGTACTTTGCAAATTTTTACATATCCTCATTGTATAATTTCTCATATGATATGATAACACATTTGTATATTCTTTGAACATTGATGTGATCTAGGTATTAGCCTGTGCAATAGCTCCATTGTTGTCACGATATAGCTCGATTGCATCATTGTTGCTTGGAACGACCCCGAGTTATGTGATGAAATTCTTGATCCAAATAGCCTCCTTTGTTGCACTCGATGTAGCAATATACCCGACCTCTATTGTAAAATCAGCAATGATTTCTTGCTTGGAACTCTTCCAGCTCACAACTCCATTGTTGAGGCAGATCACGAATCCTGATTGCAACTTATAATCATCTTGAACTGTCTAGAAGCCTGCATCGGTGTAACCCTTTACCACCAACTCTTCCTCTCTACCGTAGACCAAGAACCGATCCTCAGACCTTCTCAAGTACTTGAGAATGTTCTTCATTACTATCCAGTGAGCATCATCTAGATCTAACTGGTGTCTGCTCGTCATGCTCAGGGCATACGAGATGTCTGGATGGGTACACAACATTGCATACATGATTGATCCAACTGTTGAGGCATATGGAATCACACTCATGTGTTACCTTTCTCCACAATAATTGTGACATTGAGGTCTAGAGATGAGGACACCATAACGTGCATGTAGGTTTCCTCTCTTTGAGTTCTCCATGTTCAACTGCTTCAACACTTTGTCAATGTATGTGCTCTGACTTAGTCTAAAAATCCTTCTGCATCTATCTCTATAAATCTTTATCCCCAAGATGTAGGATTCTTATCCCAAGTTTTTCATAGAGAATGTATTTCCAAGCTAAGTCTTTACCTTCTGAAAAGTAGTGATGTCATTCCCCATCAACAATATGTCATCTACATACAATATGAGGAATTTCACTATGCTCCCACTAACCTTCTTGTACACACAAGGTTCATCTTCATTTTGAGTAGAGTCAAACTCTTTGAATATCTCATCAAAATGAAGATTCCAGTTCTGAGATTCTTACTTCAATCCATAGATTGATCTTTGTAGATTACATACTTTATTTGCAAATTTTAGATCTATAAACCCCTCACGTTGTGTCATGTACACATCCTCAATAGGATTCTTGTTAAGGAATGCAATTTTAACATCCATTTGCCAAATCTTATAGTCATGATAAGCTGTAATAGCAAGCGTGATCATGATGAACTTAACCATGGTCACTGGAGAAAAGGTTTTGTCATAGTCAACACCTTGAACTTGTCTGAAACCCTTTACAACCAATCTGCCCTTATAAACTGTTACTTACCATCCATGTCGATCGTCTTCTTGAAGATCCACTTGCACCCTATGGGTTTACCCCTTCAGGTGGATCCACCAAAGTCCATACTTTGTTAGCATACATGGATTCCACTCATATCTCATGGCCCCAAGCCATTTCTCAGACTTTGGCCCCTCAATAGCATATTTATAGAATATTTGATCATCATTTATAACCAATTCCCTACCTTCTTGAGTCACAAGATATCCAAATCTTTTATGTTCAAGGCATGTCCTATTAGATCTATGAGGTTCATGTGTTACTGAAGAATTTGATATTCCACAACACTTTGTGAATCTCTAAGTTCCTCTTGTTCATATATCGGTTCAATGTTGTCTTGTTGATCTTGAACTTCTTTGAGTTCCACTTTCCTCCCAATGATTCCCTTGGAAATAAATTGTGTTTCCAGGAATACAACATCTCTGGAAACAAACAATTTTCTTTCAAATAAGGAATAAAAGTAATATCCTCTTGTCTCTTTAGGATATCCAACACAATAACATTTATCAGATTTAGGACCAAGCTTATTAGGAATATAAAAGACACTTTGGGATGTTTCCCATGCCATATCTCATATGGTGTCTTTTAAACTGACTTAGATGGTGCTCAATTTAGTGTATACGAGGCAATTTCTGGAGCATACCCCCAGAAGGTATTCGGAAGCTTAGATAAACTCATCATCAATCGATAATGTGTGATTCCTTCTTTCTGACACACCATTATGTTGAGGCATTCTAGGTGGAGTCTACTGGGATACAATCCCATGGGATCTAAGAAGGTCCTCAAACTCTTGGCTTAGGTATTCTCCACCTCAATCAGAATGAAGTGCCTTAATACTTTTACCAAGTTGGTTATGTACTTTATTCATAAACTCCTTGAACTTTTCAAGAGTTTCTGACTTGTATTTCATCAAGTAAACATAGTCATATAAACTGAAGTCATCAGTGAAGGTAATGAATTATTGATACCCACCTTTATAGATTGTTCTAAAAGGTCCACACACATCAGTATGTATGAGTCCTAATAGATTAGTAGCCCTCTCATTGTTACCAGTGAAAAGGGTTTTAGCCATATTGCCCAACAAATAAGATTCACATGTCTCTATTAATTTGAAATCAAAAGAGTCCAGATAACCATCTTTATGGAGTCTAGATATATGATTCTCATTTATGTGCCGTAGACGAAAATGCCAAAGGAATCTTTTATTTGATTTGTTGGGTTTTAGTCTTTTGGAATTAACGTCATATACATATGTCTTTAGATCTAACAAATAAAGACCATAAGACATAGGGGCACTACCATAAAATACCTCATCTTTTAAAATAGAACATCGACCACTTTCAATATGGAATTCAAATGCATCATTGTCCAAACAAGATACATGAATGATGTTTCTATTTATAGAAGGTAGATAATAATAGTTCTTTAAATCTATTACAAGCCTCGTTGGCAAAGATATACTATAGGTTCCAACTATGTTGGCCACAACTCTTGCACCATTAGCAACTTGCAGTTCCACCTCGCCTTTTCCCAAAGACTTACTTCCTTTAAGATCATGTATATGAGAACAATTGTGAGATCCACATCCGGTATCTAATACCCAAGATGATGAACTAGATATATTTATCTCAATAACGTATATACTTGAAGTGGAGATCACCATCCCCATCTTCTGCTTCCTGAAATCCTTCAGTATAAAGGATGAGTTCCTCTTGTACTTTTCTTTCTCCTAATATTGAGTGTTGAAGAATTGCACTTGCTTGACCATAGAACTCTTATCGGTCTTGCTTTGATCCTTGGACTCAGCCTCACTGATCACCATCACGGGCTTTCCCTTCTTCACTTTTGATTCTGCAAGAATCAACATGGCAAGCAATTTTGACATCTGTCTAGCCAAATTACTCACATGATAATATGTGATAAAGCGGATATATGATTATGGCATAGTCTTTAGAATCATATCAGTAGCCAACTAATGGCTCAAGGTGAATCCTATCTCTTCAAGATAATACACATGTCCAATCATATTGAGAACATATTCTTCTATCGAGGTCCCCTCTGTCAGCTTTGACTCAAGAAGCACCTTTAAGATAGCATCCCTTTCTTGCCTGTCAAGACCACGTGTTACTTTCTTAAGATGTGTCACCATCTCAAGAATACTCATTTCCTCACATTGCTCATGTAACTCATAGTTCATGCAACTTAGCATAAGGTACTCTATCTTCAAGGTATCATTGGCATGCTTCTAGTAAGCATCCACTTGTGCCCTAGGTGCATCAAGAGGAGGTATTTTAGGCACTGGTTTGTCAAGGACATAGAGCATGCATTCTTCATTGAGAACACTTATCAAACTTCAAAACCAGTCATGGAAATTTCTCCCTTCAAGTTTGTCCTTCTTCGGGACCAATCGCAAATTGGATTTGTTCGTCATTGATTCTACAAGAGAAAATTTGCATTTGTCAAAAATCCATTTTCAATTTGATTTGATAAAAATTCACAATATTAAGTCTTTAAATATTACCACTCCCAGTATTTTATTTGAATTGGTAGCCCTCAATATCAATTCGGAATATTGCAGCGCACAATATTCTATTGGGCCAGATCCAAGATGATTCAAATGTGTCCCGATCAACACCGCAAACACAATCAACCGTCAAGGTAGGCAACTCTTGCCAATTGCATCATATGCAATTTTGGATAGATGATGTGTGGAACCCCTTGCCATAATCACATGCATACTTCTGAGCCCAGACGCTCTGAGAATCACCAGTTAAGCATGACCCAACAGTCAACACGATAGATATGCACCATGTGAAGACTGAAACTACATATCTACCATCACACTTCCATGAGATAGACGGTGCACCACACAAAGGTGTAAGCTATGCTTGGTCGATCAAGCTTTTCATGTGGGTTGTTGTTGGAAAGTATCTCAGACTTAATATTTTATTTGAGGGAGTGTGTACTTATAAGTATATACATATACTTTATCCAATCACTACATATACAGTATGTATCATATACATGCTATATCCCATAATGAATATGCAATAAATGAAAGAAATATACATGTCCAGCCTAATGTAATCCCTTAGAGCCACAAAAAATTACGGTCATCTAGGTCTACATCACATGCGGAAACCTATTGTTGATGAAGATCCCTAATTTTCCAATCTGGATTGATTAGTTCAACCTTTGAATCAGTCAACTCACCTCTTGGCTAATTGTTAGGTCGTCTCACCGGTCCTCTGGTCCTTCTATCCACCATCAGCTGGCTCCTCTAGCTGATCGGTCAGACCCACCAGGTGATCGATCTGGCTTATCCACCATGTCCTCCAAGGTCCTTCATATTCAACATAATAGGAAAGTAAAATATCCTGCTTGTACATGATAATATGGAAGCCTCGAGTTACATTGGAGGGGGTCAAAGGTAGGAGATTATTAACTTTACATGGGAAGATAAGATAGAGGCTCAATATGCAGACTGAGATAAATAGATAAACCAACCACACAACTATGCACAGAATATAGGGGTTATTGGTCATAACCATGCTACACATCCACCATCAAAACTACTTTCAAGTATATATATATATATATATATATATATATATATATATATATATATATATATATATGGGATCATCTTTAATACCTGTGCGGGTAGCTACCCGCCCCCTATTTTGGTTATTTTTTCAAGTTTCTTACTTTTGACATGTAGAGGGTTACTTTACCTTGCAAACTGTTAAATTTCATGCATAGATAGTTACGCTTGCATCAGCAGATTTCAAAACATTATTACATATATATTTGTTGTGTATTTTGTACTGATTTACTTTTTTAGTCATATAGTTACTTTCTTATCAACATAGTTACTTTTTTGATAGAATTATTACTTTTCTGGCTAGAATAGTTACTTTTTTGGCTGCCGGGTAGCGAACCCCAGGCTACCCATATATGTATTGAATGAACGGCATATATATATATATATATATATATTGGGTAGCGATCCAGTGAGAAACATCCTAAGGTGAGAGCATGAGAGGCATTTGAATAACTAAAAACTTGTAACTATTTTTTAAAATCCAACCGTATAGATGGAAAAAGCATCATTTCATTTACCTTCTCTCAAAAAACCATTACAATTGGACGTTGTTTACACATCCATATGTACAATATACACTTTTTACATCCAACGATCAGCCTGAAAATCAATATAGAGCGTCGAAAAGTATTTGGTTGTTGTGAATGATCTAAAAATTGGATGGTGATAAAATTTTATAGGAAGCCAAATATTAAGGTATACTTGTAATCTGTATGGTTAGATTATGAAAAATTTATCTATGTGAAGAGTTATCCAAATGCCTCTCATGCTCTCACCAAGATATGTTTCTCACTTGATCGTTGCCCTATATATATATATATATATGTTAGTTTGGGATTATCGTGGTATTGGATTTGACAAGATATTATTTTCATAGAATGCAATAATAAAATGACAAAAATCTAAACTCAATCATATTGATTATCCCATAATATAGTAAATTGACGTTGGCTATGATACCACTATGGGAAATATGGTTATTAAGCAAGTAGTAGAATTTAAAATTTTATCTACCATATTCTCATAATCACTAGATCGCGTCAATAACTATAATGCAGGAAGGATGGTTTCAAAGATATGCATGGTTCTAGAGCAAGTCCAGCAACAATCCTTATCATCATAGATATGCAACTTTGAATCTTGGTTGCACTGGGACTCATCTGATTGTTGTGCCTCCTAGTCTGCACCACAAACTGCAGTCATGAATGCCATCTTCTTCAATAGCTCCTCTCATCATGCATTGTTGGTTGATGTTATCCTCCAAGCGGAAAACAATGACCTCCCGCCTTTATGGTAGTTCACACAGACTACCTAGAACTCATGTCATCCTTCTATAATGATCATGAATGAGTCATCCCTCCTGTTGGTGTATTAGTCACCAACTTGCTCTCCTATAACGACAACTCTCAGTTGTTCTCTCCCGTTGCTATTACTCCTTTATCGGGTAGGACTTGTCTGGGCTCTTGTGGTTACCACAACTAGAGAGGACAAAAATAGTTAGAGGAATTGATTCTTAGTTCTCTGTGTTGTGTTCTGGGAAGCCCCCAGTACCCCTCTATTTATAGGTAGGGTTTGGGTTTTTAGGTTCCCAGTCTATGCGGGGGTGGAAGGGTCCGGAAGATCTCAAATCTTTGCAACACTTCTAGAATTTTCACAACTTGTGACAGTCAAAATGGTCATCTCACACTACGACATGATCATTTTGTAGTTTCCCAGTTGTACACAAATTTGGAAAATCAATTCCCATCAATGTTAGATATTGATTTCCTTATGCAACAAGTATTTCTCAAACGAAACAAATAGGAAAACATCTAGAACATTCACCAACCGAACTAGACTATTTCTCCCATCTGAGATGGTCATCTTGGTCACCCAGACGATCATCTGGTAACCTGAGTTGGGCTAGTTTGGTTGGGTCATTTTATTCTTTATCCAGATTTAACTCACAATAGGACTGACACCCGAACACCTGTCTCAACTCTTGAGATGACCTTTTGGCACTTCTAGGCGGCTGTCACAACACTTGAGATGGGCGTTTGGAGGTGTTTTCATCCTATTTGTATCTTGAATCAAATGCCTAAACACTTAATCTCTTGATTCAAATGTCATTCAAGATCTAAACTCCTCTTCTAGGTCGAGACCTATGTGTGTGACCCTATAGGTCCCATATTATGTTGGCATGAATGTCCATAACAACTTATGACATCACCAGCAATGAGTGGTACCTAGTCACACATCAATGCTATCCAAGAAAATGGAAAGTTGGGTACCAACTTCAACCTACAATCTATGTATGGTGTTATAGTGTTCGTTAGTTCCTTTGTCACCGATGTCCAGATTGAACTAAAGACATGGAGTAGTCACCCTCATTATTATTCAATCTTCTTTCTTGAACCAAGAGCAGACTGTCTGAGATATATGTAAGCTCAATATCACATATTGACTCACATGTGCATGGTCATTGTAACGACCCCGTCTCCCGGTAACCCCCAATTAAGGGAGACCCGAAGGATAGAGCCGTTATTCCATTAACAGGATCAAAGGTTTGACAAATAATCCATAACAATTAATAAACTTTACCAACTAAACTCAAAACTGGTATAAAATAAAACTTTATTTACGTTTTTAAAATATGGGATTTCTAAACTTCTATCCATGAAGGTGCTACTCTAACTAATCATCTTGTGCACGTTAATTCTCATTTAATTCCACATATGCCACTTTACTGTTTGTTCTTTTCATTTGTACCTAAAACACCGACAAACAAAACGTCGGTCAGTATATCGAAATATACTGGTATGTGGGGACAACCAAAAGTTTGCACATATGGATAACAATTTAAATATCACAATCAAATTATTTAACAAGCCAATTTACACTTTTCAGTATGACATTCTCCACTGCTTTTGCCCTAACCCTGGCATACCCACCTTAGGGTGCCCTTTTCCAATGACTTAAGGCCACCTTCTCAATCCCGAGCTTGGTGCCTGGGGGTCACCACTCATGGTGCCCACTAGTCATGCAATATCATAGGCCACCTTCTTAGTGCCTGGGGTCACCACTCAAGGTGTCCATTGGTCTACCCATTTGGGCCTGACCTTTGGCATCATCCATCAGAGTGGCATGTAGGTGCGAGAATCCATACTTCTATTATTAATGTGATAATCATAGTGACTTTATAATTTGCAAATATGAACATCCAAACTGATAATTTGCAATCAATGCGATCAATCATCTGACAACCATGCGGGAAACTAATGCGATTATTCATAAGCGTAACCACATACCTGTCAGGCAGACTCAGATGCACGAATATTCCAAACAAGCAAGTAATCCAGAATCAAGCAAGTACACAATTCAATCCTGAAATAGTCATTCAATATTTTCTATCATTGATCATGGCACACAAAACTAATAGACCTACTCATGCCTTAGGGTTACTAGCCTTTTTAGGGTTTTGACTATAATTAGGGTTTCACTTCCTTTTTATTACTTTTATCTTACTTTTATCAAATATCCATCAAACCCTAATTATCTTCCATTAAGGTCCTTAAGATTAAGTTTGAACCACGAAAACCCCAATTATTTATCTATTCACCACAAAAGATGTTAAGGTTATCCTTTAACAATATTTAATCTTATTTTCAGACTAATAACACCATTATCTATCAGTTAAGTCCATCAAGCCTATTTTCATTAAAGCTACTATTTTAATCCTTTTAATCCATGGCAAACTCATTATAACCATTTATCACCAATTCATAGCCCATTATGATCTAAGTCGCATATGAATTCATTTTGTCATAATTTTACCCTTTTATTCCTGGGAAAACCCTAATTACTACCTTTAGGGTATATATTCAGAATTAAGGACTTTTATAATCTAATAGCTTAGATTCAACATGTTTCAACTCCACTCATCAGATTGATCAATTAAAGCCTTTAATAAACTCATTCACTAAAATTAGGGTTTCAAGGCCCATTAATGCTTATTTATGCTCATGCACTCTCAATTAAGCTACTAACATGCAAAACTCATCCTTTTTATTCCTAATGTTTCTTTTTATCATTAACAGGCTAATATCAACTTTAATCAGCTATTAAACCCTACTAATCACTTTAATAATATCAAAATAGGGTTCTTTATTCACAAAGATGATATCTTCCATTACTTTTCGAATTTCATAGGGAAACAAGCTTTAATTATATTTTATTTAGATTCCTCTCGATTTTCTGATCAAGTTTCATGTATAACATGTTCTAATCGGAGCTACCAGTTAGGAGTTATGATTTTTGCATTAATTTACTTACTTGAACCAATCAAACGCTGCCACGTAGGCGCCTCCCATGCAACATGCTCGCTGGATTTGGAAACATGACGAAAAGTCACAATTGCCCTCCACTTATCCAGCCGGTCCAGCACAACACGAAGGGTATATCCGTCCAGTCGACCTTAGGTCGTCTTCTTCCCAGGAAACCCTGTGCTGCCGCCGACCTGCAGATTTACGCGGGCTGCCCCTCCCTCCTGGGACCACGTTTCTTGCCGGCGACTTCTCCTTTGCCTCCGCCGTGATCTGGCACACATGCGGCACCTCCTGGTCTCGGCCAAGACGGCCGTTTCGTCGCTCTTCAGGCCAAGCATCGCCGGCCAACACAGCAGCCTAGACGCTGCTGCAGCACAGGTTCTAGGGCTCGACCCTGTTGGTTAAGTGTCTCCTCGGAACCCTGGTACACCAGGCGTTCATGGAAACCCCGCGTTGGTTCCTCCAGCTTCGTGCCCAAGTTGTTTTCCATGGTTAGGGTTTAAGGACAAAAATGAGGAAGAAGAGAAGAGGAGGATACGTGGAATCCTTATGAACTCGACCCTGGGCTCTACCCCTCTATATAGGGGTGAGAAACGAAGCCCTAGGTCGGTTATCACGAGATCTAAGTCTCCCCTCAACTAGGAAAGTATATTTCTTCATGAATAAACAATCTTCTCTCTCTTGCTTATAATTCCTTTGATCTTCCCTTTTCTTGTGATAATAGGATTTTGAAAATCCTTTCCTTTATCTTCTTATCACTTGACTCTTAATTATTTATCATGAAATCATGTATTTCTTTTAATAGAAAAACACCCCCTTTTATCCATATTACAAAATTCATCAATAATAGACCACATTATGCTATTATTTGTAATCTTGGTATTTTCTCTTTCTTTCCTCTTCATTGAGACTCCTTGGATCCCAAAAATCTATTATTTCGAAATTCCTCTCTAAGGAATACTCATTATCTTTAAATGCATTAATATGCATTGATTCCCATTATCAAGTTGAGAAATATTTCTTTTTAAAGATTTCTTTTGTTTTTCCTTTATTTTTCCCCATTAGTATTCCTTTTTTCATTAGGAATCATTGGGATACGAAATCCCACTAAGGATTTCCCATTTATTCCTCTTTTCACATATTTTCCCTATTTCATCAATATTTTCAATTTCTTTGTTAACAAGAAAATACTTAATTGATATTTTCTTTTCTTATTGCCTTTTCTTTGCAACATTGGACTCCTTGGAACCCAAGTGGCACGAAATCCTCCTTGGATTTGCTTTCTAAATGTTTCCATACCTTTCTCATCTCAAATTCTCAGTTATTCATTAATTAATTGAATATCCTTGTTATTGGGCCCAATAGCCAATAAAGCCCGCAAATAAATCAACAAGGCTATTTTAAACGAAAATCATGCATCCCTTCATTATATGTTAATTTATCTTTAACATGAGAAATTACATTTCTCAGCAAATGAACCCGAAATTTGGGGTTGTAACATCCTTCCCCTCTTATAAGAATTTTGTCCTCAAAATTCTATCAAGCAAGCAAACCAACAGGATAATCCATTCTTATGTCCATCAGGGCTACCATGTGACTTCACCCTATCCATGGTGCTTTCCAAGAACCTTCATCATCTCATATTCTTCCATCTGAGTTCTTTCTTACCTTGGTATATGGTACCCTCATAGGTGACTCAGGACATTTCAGCTTCTCAAAAGCTGAATAGGTTCAGGGCTCAACACATGGCTTGGGTACCTCACATAGTGCTCTAGATCGGACTCATGGAACACATCACACATCATGTTATCCTGAGGGGTAAGGCTAAACACAACCATCTCCACCAATCCATCTCAAATGGATCCCTATATCGGGGATTCAGCTCTGTCAGTTGTAGCTTAGAGGGGTCGGATTTTCACATTATATTCCTCCACAGTGAACTGCATGTCAGTCTGTTTTGCATCAGCTCGTGACTCATGTCACCACTGGGCTCTCTCTCAGCCATTGCACGATCAAAGCAACTTCATCTGCACACACCTGTGGTTCTTTTCTGACCTTCGTGAGGCTTCCTTCACCAACATCATCATAATGAAGTGGTGACCGACACAACCTCCTCATAGAACTTCTTGCATCCCGATAAGGCTATGGTGGTTAACGTCACATCTTTAGAACTACCTCATGGTATCACCCTGAACAAGCACACTTGCTCTCATCAGACCCTCTAGTCTGGATCATACTAACCATTAGTATGGGGCGATAAACAGTACAAACACTGAGCTCTTCATGTATCTATTTCCGCCTCGTGGAAGTGAACCCTTGGGTCACATCAAAAACTTTTGAATTCGCATCATGGTGTAATTGAACTATCTCTTTTCATATGTAGTTCAACCAGATCTGTCCCTTGACAGAATTCTTCCTTTCTCATGTCATCTAGGTAAGGCGATCTACCATAACCCATATTGTATCTTGACCTTCTTGGTCTAGGAGAGACTCACAACATCCATAATGATGAACTCTCATTCCTTCTCGGGAACTCATTATTCTTTATATCCATGCACTGGGTTAATGGTGTTCGTCCTTCACCTCCTGGTTCACATGGCCACATGCTACATGCAACTTGGTCCTAAGCATCCAGAATGCTACCATCACTTACTATCTTTGTAGTACCAAGGTATATCATGTCCTCTTGTATCATTATGATTCCTCAAGCTTGATACCTCGGAAACCCTAAACCGCTCTCAAAAGGGTTTTATTACCTTCCTATCCAAAGAAGTGTATCTGAGGTTCTATCACCATCCTTTCACTACACCAAGGACTAAACTGGCCAACCAATCAACCATTAACTTGTTTATTACATCTGAGTGTTAGCCAAAACACATCTTCTCTCCAAACACAGGGTTAGCCGAACAATCTCGACTCCTTCTAGCTTCCAACTAAACTAGGTAGCCATATCTCAACCAGAGCATTCATTCCTTATCCTTGGGTGTTAGTTAATGTAGAAGACATACTCCTCCATGCCTTACACTTATCATCTCATCTCAAACTCTATGGTTGTCTTCATCAAAGAACTCTGAGCTCCTCCTCATGGTGATCAAACTCAACCTTGTGATTCCTTGTAACACTTGCAAAAATCCACTTAGTTTAAGATAAAACATCCTCACAAGATGATATCCTTAAAACTCTTAGTGTTTGTAAACCATACATGTTTTATTCTCTCCGCATAGGTATGTTATCAATTCCATACCTTGTAACAACGTTCCAACTTACATCATCTTTATCCTTGGTGTAAGGCATGCGTACTGCCCTATCTCTCACTCCCATAACAAGAAGAAATAAGCATTTGGTGGCCGTCCAAATACAGAGTTCTTCCTATTCCAAGAGTAGGGATGGTACAGCCCACCTCGCCAGTACACCTTCAAATCTCAGTTGAAACGTGCAACTCATGTCTCTATATCACAATCATCATTATATCAAGGTTACTTCCATGGAAAACTGGCCTCGAACCTACTTGAGTTTACACACAATCCTTGGTCATATCCTCTAGGTCTATAGGGTACCGACACTTTTGGGGTCATCCCTCTTCCCATATGCACCAGAGAGTGCCCTACTCATTTGCCCTTTGGGTCACACGAGTTCATGAAGGTGATCAATCTCCCAACTCGTGGTCCTCAGACAATGATAGTTGTTACCTCCCGACCCTATGGTCATGTGCAACTAGGGAATTAGGAAACTCCTACTTCCATCGGTCTTATCCCTACCTGACCCTAGGATAGACTTAGGATTATATCATAGTACATGTTCAACTTAGTACCTTACCCAATCTTTCATCATCTCTCATTGCATTCATGGGATGGCTTTCATCCTTTCATAAGGGTGATGGCGACCTGTCCACCTTGGTCGAGCCCCATAGCAGTTACCTCCATGGTAACACATTCACATGCACATAGAGATGGTTATCTATGGGTATATAGGTTCATTCTCATGCCACATACTCTTCACTTAACTTCTCAAGATCCTACGAAACCTCCTTATGTTACCTCAAAACCAACCAACCTGGTAAACTTCCTACCAAAGGGTCGCTCTCCCAGGATGGGAGGAAACTATACCTTTATAACAAGGGTCGCAAGCATTCTTAGGGTTTACCTCCATATGAGCATACTTTACCCAACAACTACTAAGGCACAAGCGTACCTACCAAAACCATGCTAGGTCGCACTTGTTCACATCCTCAACATTACATCAACTCAGTTGTGAGGGGTTCATCAACCATACCCTTTACGTAAGGGATTTCCTTTGCCATGAGGAGTAACATGCTCGAAACTATAGAGACTCAACTCTCAACATGAGCATTGGGTACACTGCTTCCCCTCTTAGACCTAGGAACCCTAGGTTCGCCTCTGGGTTTCCACTGCATGATCATTCTCGTAACCAGGAATCCAGCATGTCCAAGATATGTCATGTACTTTCATGATCTTTCTACTCAAGCAACACTTCAGAGTTGATTCCTCTTCCCGGACAACTACTAGGTATAAAGCCTCACAACTGGTGCCTTAACCTCCTCAGGGTCTAAAGCACTCTCTATCTCATCTAGTAGGTAATCACTTATACCATAGGTACCAGAAGCATCATCCTCTCTCTAGGGTTTGGTTACTCTCAAGCTAACCAAGACATCATCAACCTCCGGGGATCATGCATGAGGCAACCATTATCATCCACTTAGGTCGCATCATTCTCGACTCCCACTGTTCCTCAAGTTTCGGGGTTTTAGGCTTCCAACTTCCTTGGCCGAGGTCTGCTCCCTCTAGAGCTAATCCTACAACCACCCTCTCTATAGGAGGTCTTGTCTTTATGAAGGATCAAGCTCATAAGCATGCCCCTACCTGAGTGAAGCCTATACTCGAACTTATGTTTACTCAAGGTTATCCATAACCCCCTTATGCTTATCACATAAGCCATCCATCATGATCCCTTGACAAGGGTTTCATTAACTGTCAACACTATGACGCACTCTGGGTGCAAGTTATCCTACTTGCAACAGCCCTATAGGTTCTTCTCTACCCTCATCCATGAAGGAGTTGCCCTTCGCTCAAACATGCACGACCCTCTCCAGGGTTGGGTCGTCAAAGGTACTAGGTTATCCAACCTCTCATGGCTCGTATGACGATCCGAAGGCATGTCCAACCAAACACTCGGTCTAACTCATCATGTCATCTCTATCTCTAACCTTCACTTAGGGTTAGGGTTACCATTATCCTCAAAGGATGTGCCAGGTATCTACTTTTAATGGAGGTCTCTACCTCCAATACTAACTCTCTCTACTCATCCTCCTGCCAAGGAGGTCTATCCTCAAGCCTCTCCTGAGGGCAATGACAACTCGTGTCATACGACCTAAGCATGTATCTATTCCTTTTATGCTTACTCTATTAAGCTTATGTTCATGACATCTTATTTACATGCTTTTTATTAATTTGGTGGAGGATTCCTTAATCCTTATCAACCTTACCCATACCTCAAGAGGGTGAGGAGAAGAGAGGAAACCCTAATCCTTAAGATCCTTAACAGAATTTGAGTGGAGAAGGGATGAAAGAGATGAGAGAGTCCTAAAGGTATCTTATTTTGATTCATACCCTAAGACTTTGGCCAGGCAGTCACACGGATCCGGGAGTCCTCGTATTCCGACTAGCGGTGCGGAGGAAAATATTGCCAGCCCCCGGTCGTGATCCTTTTCTAGACACCTCTGTCTTTCGGATAATCCTCTAATAACTCCCTTGGGTTCTACAGAATTTGTAAAATTTAATAATTATTAAAGATTAATTGAGGAACCTATGCTCTGATACCAATTGTAACGACCCTGTCTCCCGGTAACCCCCAATTAAGGGAGACCCGAAGGATAGAGCCGTTATTCCATTAACAGGATCAAAGGTTCGACAAATAATCCATAACAATTAATAAACTTTACCAACTAAACTCAAAACTGGTATAAAATAAAACTTTGTTTACCTTTTTAAAATATGGGATTTCTAAACTTCTATCCATGAAGGTGCTACTCTAACTAATCCTCCTGTGTACGTTAATTCTCATTTAATTCCACATATGCCACTTTACTGTTTGTTCTTTTCATTTGTACCTAAAACACCGACAAACAAAACGTCGGTCAGTATATCGAAATATACTGGTATGTAGGGACAACCAAAAGTTTGCACATATGGATAACAATTTAAATATCACAATCAAATTATTTAACAAGCCAATTTACACTTTTCAGTATGACATTCTCCACCGCTTTTTCCCTAACCCTGACATACCCACCTTAGGGTGCCCTTTGCCAATGACTTAAGGCCACCTTCTCAATCTCGAGCTTGGTGCCTGGGGGTCACCACTCATGGTGCCCACTAGTCATGCAATATCATAGGCCACCTTCTTGGTGCCTGGGGTCACCACTCAAGGTGTCCATTGGTCTACCCATTTGGGCCTGACCTTTGGCATCATCCATTAGGGTGGCATGTAGGTGCGAGAATCCATACTTCTATTATTAATGTGATAATCATAGTGACTTTATAATTTGCAAATATGAACATCCAAACTGATAATTTGCAGTCAATGCGATCAATCATCCGACAACCATGCGGGAAACTAATGTGATTATTCATAAGCGTAACCACATACCTGTCAGGCAGACTCAGATGCAGGAATATTCCAAACAAGCAAGTAATCCAGAATCAAGCAAGTACACAATTCAATCCTGAAATATTCATTCAATATTTTCTATCATTGATCATGGCACACAAAACTAATAGACCTACTCGTGCCTTAGGGTTACTAGCCTTTTTAGGGTTTTGACTATAATTAGGGTTTCACTTCCTTTTTATTACTTTTATCTTACTTTTATCAAATATCCATCAAACCCTAATTATCTTCCATTAAGGTCCTTAAGATTAAGTTTGGACCACGAAAACCCCAATTATTTATCTATTCACCACAAAAGATGTTAAGGTTATCCTTTAACAATATTTAATCTTATTTTTAGACTAATAACACCATTATCTATCATTTAAGTCCATCAAGCCTATTTTCATTAAAGCTACTATTTTAATCCTTTTAATCCATGGCAAACTCATTATAACCATTTATCACCAATTCATAGCCCATTATGATCTAAGTCGCATATGAATTCATTTTGTCATAATTTTACCCTTTTATTCCTGGGAAAACCCTAATTACTACCTTTAGGGTATATATTCAGAATTAAGGACTTTTATAATCTAATAGCTTAGATTCAACATGTTTCAACTCCACTCATCAGATTGATCAATTAAAGCCTTTAATAAACTCATTCACTAAAATTAGGGTTTCAAGGCCCATTAATGCTTATTTATGCTCATGCACTCTCAATTAAGCTACTAACGTGCAAAACTCATCCTTTTTATTCCTAATGTTTCTTTTTATCATTAACAGGATAATATCAACTTTAATCAGCTATTAAACCCTACTAATCACTTTAATAATATCAAAATAGGGTTCTTTATTCACAAAGATGATATCTTCCATTACTTTTCGAATTGCATAGGGAAACATGCTTTAATTATATTTTATTTAGATTCCCCTCGATTTTCTAATCAAGTTTCATGTATAACATGTTCTAATCGGAGCTACCAGTTAGGAGTTATGATTTTTGCATTAATTTACTTACTTGAACCAATCAAACGCTGCCACGTAGGCGCCTCCCATGCAACATGCTCGCTGGATTTGGAAACATGACGAAAAGTCACAATTGCCCTCCACTTATCCGGCCGGTCCAGCACAACGCAAAGGGTATATCCGTCCAGTCGACCTTAGGTCGTCTTCTTCCCAGGAAACCCTGCGCTGCCGCCGACCTGCAGATTTGCGCGGGCTTCCCCTCCCTCCTGGGACCACGTTTCTTGCCGGCGACTTCTCCTTTGCCTCCGCCGCGATCTGGCACACATGCGGCACCTCTTGGTCTCGGCCAAGACGGCCGTTTCGTCGCTCTTCAGGCCAAGCATCGCCGGCCAACACAGCAGCCTAGACGTTGCTGCAGCACAGGTTCTAGGGCTCGACCCTGTTGGTTAAGTGTCTCCTCGGAACCCTGGTACACCAGGCGTTCATGGAAACCCCGCGTTGGTTCCTCCAGCTTTGTGCCCAAGTTGTTTTCCATGGTTAGGGTTTAAGGACAAAAACGAGGAAGAAGAGAAGAGGAGGATACGTGGAATCCTTATGAACTCGACCCTGGGCTCTACCCCTCTATATAGGGGTGAGAAACGAAGCCCTAGGTCGGTTATCACGAGATCTAAGTCTCCCCTCAACTAGGAAAGTATATTTCTTCATGAATAAACAATCTTCTCTCTCTTGCTTATAATTCCTTTGATCTTCCCTTTTCTTGTGATAATAGGATTTTGAAAATCCTTTCCTTTATCTTCTTATCACTTGACTCTTAATTATTTATCACGAAATCATGTATTTCTTTTAATAGAAAAATACCCCCTTTTATCCATATTACAAAATTCATCAATAATAGACCACATTATGCTATTATTTGTAATCTTGGTATTTTCTCTTTCTTTCCTCTTCATTGAGACTCCTTGGATCCCAAAAATCTATTATTTCAAAATTCCTCTCTAAGGAATACTCATTATCTTTAAATGCATTAATATGCATTGATTCCCATTATCAAGTTGAGAAATATTTCTTTTTAAAGATTTCTTTTGTTTTTCCTTTATTTTTCCCCATTAGTATTCCTTTTTCCATTAGGAATCATTGGGATACGAAATCCCACTAAGGATTTCCCATTTATTCCTCTTTTCACATATTTTCCATATTTCATCAATATTTTCAATTTCTTTGTTAACAAGAAAATACTTAATTGATATTTTCTTTTCTTATTGCATTTTCTTTGCAACATTGGACTCCTTGGAACCCAAGGAACCCAAGTGGCATGAAATCCTCCTTGGATTTGCTTTCTAAAGGTTTCCATACCTTTCTCATCTCAAATTCTCAGTTATTAATTAATTAATTGAATATCCTTGTTATTGGGCCCAATAGCCAATAAAGCCCGCAAATAAATCAACAAGGCTGTTTTAAACGAAAATCATGCATCCCTTCATTATTTGTTAATTTATCTTTAACATGAGAAATTACATTTCTCAGCAAATGAACCCGAAATTTGGGGTTGTAACAGCCATGCTTTTCTCAGTCTCACTAATCAATAGGCCTAGGACATCACACTCCAGCAGGAGAGACAAATCCCATATCTATCACTCACAATCAACCCCCATGTGTCAGTCACCCAATCATCACCGTTCTAACAAACCATGTTTTAGGACTGCATTTGATGATGTCAAAGTGTACCCAACAACATGTGTTGAGTGCAGTGATTTCAGATTGAAGAACCACAATCACCACCATCACTGTGAGACATGAATATGACTTCCATGAAGATGACTTCCATGTCTCAGTCTCACAGTGGGTATGGTTGATACACTGTTCTCTAACATGTATCTGTGTGCTTGGTTTAATATTTCCATATCATGACTAATGAGATTTAGTCATCAACCAACTCACACTCTAATCTTATGTGTTATTATTTTCTATCAACCTTCTACAATAACAACCGATCAGGGACATAATAATAATATCTATATATACTCTTAACATCTGTATGATCTCATCCACAAAGTTAGTAACTTGAATACATATTTCTTTGAGTAATATAATTCTCTAGACATTTATAATGTTACATCATTATCTCACAATTGAATTAAATAGAATAAATTGGAAGCTGGCCTTTTATTAATAATCAAATTGTTTCTACATGATATGTCATTACAATCATGACATGATTGGCGCTCTGAGCATACATAACCAACATTTGGGATGGCCAAATAAAAGAAAAATCATATGACTACAATGGGTGCATGGATGATCTATTTGAAACTAGACCATTTGGTCATTTACTTCAAACACAAATGAATGTTTCTATCAGAAGAATGTTCTCAAGCTCAAGAACATTTGCATCAAACATATTTTCTACAACATTGTGGATGGCATAACTACTAAACTTTGGCTTGGAGTGGTCTTAGGATGGAAAACCTACTAAGTTCCCTCATAGTTGAAGGGACTTATCGTGCACTTGGATGCACAAGTGTAGTTAAACTGCAAGAGCTCCTTGTGACAGAAAAAATAACATTAGACGGTTTTAGATAAACAATCTCAATGTAGACATTTTTTTAAAAACCTATAGAGATGATTTTTGGAGCAGGCTGGAGGAGACTCACTTCCATGTGGTGCTCCCATAATGAAGATGCATGGGCCTTTGCATCTTAATTATGGATTTGCCACTTAAAAGCCCCAGAATGAAAATTGTATAGACTGTGGTGTCTTCATCGTGGGAGCAGCAAGTGGATGTGGATTGGGGCTTTGACACAGGCAAGATAGCCTTTGTGAACTTTCATCATTTCCCCAATGGTTGCTTCTTGAATAGCTAGAATATTTACCTATAAAGTTCACCCGACCCCTACTCCAAATCACACCTTCATTTCTTCTTATTCAACTTCTTGTTTCTTTTTAACTCTCTTCATCACAATGTATTATTCTTTGCTAGTGTAAACATGGTAATATAAGTGCTCAAATATCTTCCTTTCTTGGTACCCTGAAGCAATGGTGATCATTTTATTCTATTAAATCTTTCTTTGGGAGTTTTGGTGTTATCTTATTATTTTTTGGGTTTCTCTCATATTTTTGTTAGGGATGTGTCTCTCCATAATTTTTGTATCATTCACTAGTTTATATGGTATTGATATACAACCTAACTAGAAAAAAATTATATTCTTTTTAATAACTTAAATTAATAGATAATATTTAAAAATTTCTAGAGTTTAAATCCTAATTCTGAAAAACTACTGGTTAAATTAGGAAATAACAACTCTCCTTCCAATTATGATTTTGCATTATGATAGTCACTTTTTTATGATGGATCTTATTTTAAGAAAGATATCATTTTGTCCAACTGCCTAATGTCAATATTTTTTTGTCTTAAAATCCTATATTCACACCCTACTTGCAATTGATCTAATCTAAATATTCAATCAAATTCATGTATCTATCTCCTGGTTTAAAAAGCATACATGTACAATTGGTGGATGATAAAGCCTCTAGTGTCATGCTTAACTCTCTATTGTTGTTGTCTTCTTGATGTCTATGTTGAGAAAATACCCTATCATGACTATCACATGACTCAATGGTTGATCCTTCTAGCTCCATGTTTACCTCTTCTATTATTTCATATCCGAGTTGGGGGTACAATATGAACCTGTTGAACCAAGTTCAGTCCACTAATGTAATTGTCATTCCCGATGTGGATGAGGACGGACCACTAGGAAATGTCCTTTTAGCATATTCATTTTATGAAAATGAAACTATTTTTAAAGTGGGAGATAGTGTTAAAAGTTCAAATGATGACTCAGATGATGATATTGTGAATGATCCACAAGTAGATCAATATGTTATTTGTCACATTGTAGTTGTCCTTGTTACACACTAAGATTATTTGC
Organism: Alisma plantago-aquatica; assembly: GCA_963693085.1. Taxonomy (NCBI): domain Eukaryota; kingdom Viridiplantae; phylum Streptophyta; class Magnoliopsida; order Alismatales; family Alismataceae; genus Alisma; species Alisma plantago-aquatica. The sequence goes on from OY856414.1 coordinate 340,065,028, forward strand.
AGATGATTGGGTTGATCAAAATATTAATGGTAACTAATAATATTTTCAAAATGATGTTGGGACAATGAGTTTAGGAAACTGATTTCTATGTAATTTGCATCTTCATCCACACATGAGTGTTAGCAAGGTTCAATCTTTCAATCAAAATCAGACTTAATAGAAAATTTCAAAAGTGGTCAATTAGCAACAATTTGCAATATTTTACTGAGTGTTCTACCAAATCACTCCACACTCTGATATGTATTCTTAAAAAGTAGCATTCTTAGACGTCAAATGCTTTTTTTAAAGGATGGATGGCTTGTGGAAGATCACCAAATACCATGGTGTTCACACATATTGCAACCCAGTCCTAAGTGAGGACAAGTTTTATTTCCTGGATGATTATGCACATATTATCTATGAGATTGGATATGAGCACTATAGAAATACATGATAAAATAGGAGATGAAATGAAATTGAAGATCCCATACAAAAAGGCATGGCCTGCATGTAGGAAGGCTATCTTGATGATTTTTTGAGATTGTGAAGAATCTTGTTTAAATTTCCTCCATTTCTTGAGTGGCATAAAAGAGTATATTTGTGGTTCACAATATTCTTACCAACATAGTGATTATGTGATAGGTGTTCATTGTACGATCACATTTCATCGTCTCTTTTAGGCTTTTAGACCTTTTATTGTTGGATGGGTTCATTGTCATCCAATCCTTTGTGTCTATAGAACCTTCCTAAATTGGAAGATATAAGGGCACTCTTGTAGTCATAACTGGCATTGATGCAGGAAATGGCATATATCCTTTGGCATTTTCATTAGTTGAGGGGGAAATTAATTATCAATGGGAGTGATTAATTGGTACACTAACTTTACTAAACCTGGATGTGTCCATACTTGACAATTTGTACATTATTTTTCACATGTTGTGTAGCATCGGCAATAAAATTAGAGTGAGATTGCCAAACTCCTTCCAACAGTGTTGTTTTCGCCACATTTCTGACAACTTCCACATAAAATTCAAATCTAAGGAATTGTTTGACATGATGAAAGTGGCTTATGCAACTGAGCAAATTGCATTTGATCAACATATGGATGCAATCAAAGTATTAAATCCAGTGCACATATGTGGCCAATATACGTCGATCCAATATGGGATTCTTACAACCAATCTTATAGGTGCTTTAGTGGAGTTTTGAAATTTTTGAGGAACCTTCCAATACAAGCTCTTATAGTAAGTACATATTAGTGTGTGGTTTCCATGTTCTTGGAGATGTATAACACAAATGAAGCTTGGGTTAAGAAGATACCTTTCCTAGAGTGGTGGATGGAAGAATATAATGATGTAAAAATTAAAACAAGTTGTTAACATGTTTCACTACAAGTGAACAACTATGATTTCATTATTGATGATATGTATGGGCATAAACATTGTCTCTAGTTACACAACGTTACAATTCTTTGTAGTTTTGAAGTACCTCAACTAAAATATATCCCATTTCCTCAAGTTGTTGATTTTTGTTATTTAGATGATGAAAATGAAACTACAATATTTACCCCTTGTTGTTAATTTTGAGTGATCTAGGTTGTTGTCTTGGGTTAGTATAGTTTTAGTTGGGTTGAATTGGGAGTTGTACAAGGCAACCGTTTGTATATTAGAACCAGACTCACATAATGTTGGTTGTTTAGTTTTTTTTAGTTATGGAGCACCTTCATGTAGGTCATCCTAGATAGACAGCAATACCTGATAGTTCTATCTTAACACAAGGAATAGATTAGGTTACAAGTTAGTGATAATTAAAAGAAAATCTAGATCATGCAATAATTATAATTATACATCAAATCAAACTCAATTTCATTTAAAAGATATGGAACCACTTGATGATATGTGTATCTACTACATTTGATGTCAAGCTTTATGATAATGAAACTGACGTACAAAAAACCAGTCAAGTAACAATGTTTTCTTCACAGATCATATGTTAGTGAAGAAATGAGTTAATTTATACTATATGTATTATCAATCAATTTGTTCTTATGGGTTACATGGATTCCATACACGCAAAATATATTAGACATGTTAACAACAATTTCCATGAAAGTTAACATGTTTTGGATTGTGTGAGTTGCAATGATATGTGGAGATTTAATTGAATGACATGTACCTAATAGATTGTTTTGTAAGTTTGGAGTTCAAGGTCAATTACAAACACAACAATTTCCATAATATGCTAGAGTCGATGGGAGAGGACGACCTATGTCATATTGTTTGAATTTTTGGCACTTTCGAACAATAGACATGCACATTTAGTACAATTACCTAACATAACTAACATACCAAAACATTCTTGGTATGGGTTTGTGTATATTTGCATTCATATCCATCATTGTAAAATTGTATAGGTTATCTGGAGCGAAAAAAGTGGAAGTAACTAATATTTTATAATGTTTCTTACAATTTTTTATTATATTTTATTTCATGATTATGGGACTATACTTTTTTCACAACTCCAAACAAACATGAAGATAAAGAAGTGTGGCAAAAATAATGAAAGTGTTGAAGGATGGGTAGAGGCACGCGATAACATCATCAAGATATGAAACTCTTATTTAGAGCAGCTTCTTCCTTGCCAACAACCATAGTTCATGATATCCTCAACTCCATATGATGATGCCACAAATGGCATGACTTCAATTGAGCATTTGACTACATGGGATCACACTCAGCCATCATTTGAGGATAATCCATTCGAGCATTAAACCTCTGATAATATAGGTTGATCTTCCATACACCCTTCAACTTCTTTGACATACACTAGACCAACATGTACACAACCTTCTTCATGTTTCAACATTCATATGACATCAATTAGCCATCTTGTACTTATCTAGTCATATATTAGTCAAATTGAGCCCATGCTTATGCCATCACTTAACCAACCTACATTTCCTAGCCAAGGATTAGATAGTCTGAGTTGATGGCTTTTCCATTATTCAGTTCATGTGGAATATCATCTATACTCTCTTAGTCTCAATAAGGCTTTAACAAGCTAGGGATAATTCATCCAATTCTATTCAGTTGAGGACCATTACGCTTGGGGTTAGTCATGCATGATTCACTCATTAGGGATTCAGCTAGCCAAAATTTACTCAATAGAGATCTAGTCAGTCATAGGTTGATAGTAGGGGTGAGTTGGTCATACTATATCCAAAAATATGCAGATTTACTCAGTAATTCAGCTTTGGGTGACGATTTTGTTGAAGATCTATTTTCTATCTCCCACCAAACTCATAAAAAGGGCAATCATTTGGGTTTAGCATCTCATATGTACTCTAGGTATGTTATCATGTACTATTATTTTTATATAATTATTCGATCGTCAGTAATTATACTTTATACTGCCTACAATGTGAGGGAAGGATGAATAAAATGACATCCCAATTTCTTAAGGTAAATTTATGTACTTGTATAGATTATAAATAAATTATAAACATATAGGTATATAATGTGCTTTAGAAGCAAAATGTGGGAGGTGTTGCAATCTTATAATTGACGAAAAAGATTGAAAAAGAGGAGATAATGCAGAATTTCCAAGGGAGTGAATGGAGGTGCCATGTGGCGTCTCTAAAATGATGATCTTGAAAGTTATAGGCCCTACTCCCTCAAACTTGTCTACTTAGGTAAATAAAAAAAATTAGTTGTCTATGTTGAAAATTAATTTAGTCATTTTTTTCCTCCTTGCGAGCTCCCATATATATAGGTGTATAGTGTGCAGAAACAAAATGTGTGGGCAGTGTCGCAATCTTACAATTGACGAACGACAGGGCAAAATACATAATTTCCAAGTGAGGGAACGGAGGTGCCATGTGTCATCTCCAAAATGATGAGAGATCGTGTCTCCATTGAAAGCCGTAGGCCCTACTCTCTCAAACTTGTCTACTTAGGTTTTAAAAAAAAAGTTGTCTATTAATTTATTCGTTTCTCTCCTACTTGTGAGCTCCCTTAGCCCACTGGCTTCATTGATAGATACACCCAAATGTATCCCTTCACTCTGCGTGGAATCAGTACAGGAGCACCGTGAGCAGCCATGGTGGGGCAGCTGGTTGTGGCAAGGTACAACAAGCCTTATCGTGCACGTCTGGAAATACCAACACAGAAAGCTTCTCACCATCGACAAACATTGAAGAAGAGATGTATGTCGTATAGCATGAGTTATGAGTTACTTTTTTTTTTTTGAAAATAAGAGGAGTTTGTATTCATCTCGTCTCCTCGCGAGCAAAAAAGAAGAAACATGAGTTATGAGTTACTTACGCGAAACATGATGAGACTAATATCCACATGTTCTTCAACTGCAGTTTCGCTACTAATATATGGGATATGACCAACAGCGTGGATTTAATTCCGCGGATGTCAGTCAGTTGCCATATCTTTATCAGAAGCAAAGAAAAGTCCCAAGACTTATTTCTCTACTTATGCTCCACAACATACGGACAGAAAGAAACAGAGTTACCTTTGATGGTAGAGAACCATATATACATACCCTTGGAGAAGGGACTTGTTACGACTTTGATAGTTTGATTTCTCATAGATACACCTCCTGTACAGGTTGATCCCCCACTTGTCTACACATGTGCATATTCACCTTTAGAGTACGACGCTTACCCACCCACGAATCAATAAGTCACTCGTCTCCCTCCTTTGTAAGGGGTCAAGAGTTGCATAGTCTCTGGTTGGATTTTTATTGGAAATGAAGCGGTCCCATGCCCTTGGTTTGGAACCATGTGGTATTTCGGGAATATCGTACAGCCAGTTCTATCAGCTGTAACATTAAACCAAACATAAACAAAAAGCCATCCCAGGGGATTCAGTTCACCCAAATCTGGTAAAACGAATAAGCCAAGTCACATGTAGCCACCAACCTTGAATCTGTATGCCCATCGAATTAATCTATTTCAGTTGATACAAAACAAAACTCATGCCATGGGTGAAAAGACTTAATGATGGTTGCTGGCATTGCTAATAAAGTTATGTGCATACTGTTGAATGAATACATTGTTGCACGGGATCCAGATTCCGCCAGTGTAGCCAGTTGGCTCAACTCGGTAGGCATTGGGGGAATCATGATTCTTGATGCAGCAGCGGTGGTGTTTGATTAACATGTCAACTTTAGAATTAGCGCAATATTATAGCATCACACGTTCATGTTGCATAAGTAGTCCACCAAGAAATCCCTAATCAACAAACTCTCTTATACACAAAATCTAGTTTAAAGTCTCTCTACATTAAACAATTTGGAAGTGACTGTTACCCACATATGGAAGAAATTGAAAATCTCAAGATTTCAGTTAAACATCGTAATTCTTATGCATTCGTGGATTCTTTTGTTGGCTGTCAATAATAAGGATTTACACAAACGATTCTAAGGTTCAAAAATTATACCTGATACTTATTTTTCGGGAAGAGTACAATGCTTGTGATAACAAGGAGAATCTGTTGTCATCACCTGAGTGTGACAGTAAATCTGGTAATGGTATTGGGTTTGGATGACATGCACAAAAAGTAGTGTGGAGGAAGCAACTCCGCCAGTGAGTTGATATAGCATATGGTTGACCTCTACTGGGTGTAGAGATACTCCAAAGCTTCTCAAAACTGATAAGACTTCACAATGAAGCTAAAATAGCAAGTACCAGAGTCTGGCAAATCAAAAAACTGATCAGATTCAGTGACCTGCAGTCTTTGCCTGCACAACAAGAGAAGCAGTTTATTCGTTACTATCAAAATAAAATGAAGGAAAGGCTGCATTATATCATCTACTGGAGGCAGCGATATATAGCATGCTAGCACATGAAAATACGATCAATACTGCCCCAAATTTTGAAAATCCATGTAACTGTCATGTTGACCCAATTATTTGAAATCTATGTAACTGTCAACATTAAGGCAGTTTATGTCATTACTGTTCACCATTTTATTGGACTCTGTTAATATACGTTAACCTCTTTACTTTTTCCTCATCTGTATTAGGCTGGCGCATTCCCTAGCTAGGATGCATCCCTTATTGCAAGTTCCGTGGTTCTACATGCATTGGACACATGAGACGCCACTGCCATTCCACACATCACCCCATCACCCCTACATAACAATGCACGTTCCACCTGCCCTCAGTGTCCACTACCCATCTCTCCTCCATTCCCAACACCACTTGGCTGTCCTTCACCTTCCTCTTCGGTTATGCCCATACGAGGCCACAGCCACTATAAGACAACACCATCAGTGCTGTGAAGGTACACAAGACTCTTAATCTGGCGGGGGGTGGATCTCCCCCGCTTTCATCCGCTCCTCCCCATCCAATTCCTGCCTGCCCAACCCTCTACCAAAGCTGGGAGTTCGGCACTGCCCGTCTCTGTTTGCTTACAAGGTGATGTATATCATGTTAATTCAGAATATTTATTGTGTTTGGTCAAATTCTTAGGATCTCCTCTCTCACTTGACTGATAAACGTGTAGGCAATGTTTTAAAAAACGTTAAACAGTAAGCATGCGGACAACACCTTGTAACTGGTTAAGCAGTAAGCGGGCAATTAAGCGGCCGAATTTTGAAAAAACGGGTTTCAATTTTCTATGTAACTTTATACAAAATTACACACATATGTATACAAATATTATATTTTTAGGAAATTTTATATATATCTAAACACCTACAAAATAATATAAAACACTCAAATAGTTTATAACACAAGTAAAAAATTATGATTGAACAAATACAAATAAATTACATAAATTGAAGACATTAAACAATAGACTTATCGTATGCTTACATAGCTCAACATTAAACAATAGACTTATCGAATCAATAGATACAGGCTACAGAAGTATTCTGATCATCTAAATCAGCAATAGATTAGTATTTAATACAAGAGAAGTAAGATGGTGATTGATGAACATAAATGTAGTTACAGTATTACACAGTACTTCAGAGCATAACTCATTACAAAAAAGTCTCACAAAAACAAAATACAAACTTGTAGAAGATACAGATTATGCAAACAACAAATAATGACATACATAACTATATACAACCAGGCATATAACCATTATACCTCGATTTACAGACTTTAGCATACATATAGATAGGTAGAAAAGTCGATTAGGAACAAGTCCAGTAAATTATGGGCCTTTTTGGGGTCCAGCTGGACGTTCTTTCCAAAAAAACGGGTTAAAGCGGATGATTTTTATCGCCTCTAAGCGGCCAATTAATCGGGAAAATCGGGCATTAAACGGGCGATTTAATTGAAAACGTCTGACCAGCGATTTTGGGGGAAATCGAGCAGCCGGAGTGTTGGGCCAATTAATCGGCCACTCAGGCCGATTTTCATTTCATTGGGTGTAGGTAAATGAGAACAATGATACCAAACTTGAGGCAAGATAATAATGGTCTGATTGAGAATCAACTGTCCTTAGTTGGCTTCTTAGCAATATGGAGTCTCATATAAGCAACAATATGTATCTAAGGCAAAGAAATTTGGGATCATCTTGCTCGGGTGTACTCATAAGACGCTTACATCAGATTAGTAGACCTCCTTATTGATCACTTCTCTTCCTTTTATGAACTACAGGATCAAATCATTTAGTACTAATTTGAATATAAATAGAAACACAATGAAATCTAGTTACTAGTTAGTACAATTCCTTCTTCTGTGTCTATCTTTTGCAAGTTGATATAAGAATCAGATTTTGGGTACAGAACTACTACCTATGACGGGGAACAGATTTCCGGAATAACAAAATGATTGAAACCCTAATTAATCTACAAAATGATTGTGATTGATCTACTAATTAACGACCGTATAAAATAATAAAATTAATTAAACTAATCAAACTTGAAAATTATAACTAAGTCCCTAAAAATTAGTCCCTACAAAACACCCTAAATAGCCAAAACTATCTTATAAACCTAAATCAAACTCTCGCAGGAGCTTCTGTCCTACAAGTTTCCCTGTCTTTGTAAGATGGGCCTCCAAAAAGTTTGGTAGACGAGCAGAAAATTAATTACTAATCGCCAGGGTTACAACCTAGGATTGTTGTATATGTCGCATATGTCATGCGCAGTCTTTAAGAATAAGAGAAATGCCTCAGAACCCACATTGGCATTGTTTGCATCAACAAAATTGGTCATCACCTGACTGGATTTGCATGACGGTCAGGTTAGACTATGTCAGCATCAATGTGGTCAAAGGTCAAATTGATGCAGGTCGACAATGGTGATTGCGTCTTGGAAGCAACCTCGAATGGTGGACCCTGACGCATTTCAAGTGAAGAGATAACCACTTGCATCACAGGGCGTGACAGGTTCCATTTAACCAGGAGCTTGTAAAGTTGGCCTCATATCTCATGCAATGTAAAGCAGAACTTAATATTGTCCTCACTAGAACTGTGACTCCGTCACAATGTCATAAATGTTGGTGTTGTAATCTTCATTACAGCCCATGGTGAGCGTTCACTGTAGCGCGGGGCAGTGTGATGGGAAAATACATACCCAAAACTAGTGTATCAAAACCACGGGTACAAGGTTGAAAAAGGCGTGAGGCGTAACGAGGCGAGGCGTAAGCCTCGAGGCGGTCAAGGCGTAAGCCTCAAAATGTACCGAGGCGTTCCTATATTTATATATATTTATATGTATTAATATGTTTATATATATAAGAAAATATATATACAATGTAAGTTAATACAATTGGACAACTACATAACAAAATCACATTACACTACCTGTTTATAATCTAAATTTAAACAGCTGGAAAATAAAAGCAATACAAGTTGTACCCAAACAGTAGTATTTTAACCACAATTTGTTTGTTTTTTCGTTTGAATCAAAGGGGCTAATGGAAAACCCATTGGTCCAGGCCCATATGTAGTTAAAATGAACCAGGAAACCTGTATTTTGGGTTGCAGCTTGAGGCTAGCGCCTCGCTTGCGCCTCAACGCCTCTTGCGCCTCTTTGCGCCTTGCAAAAAATGAGGCGTCCGCCTCTTGGATCACAGGTGAGGCTTAAGCCTCAAGGCGCCCTGGGGTGCGCCTCGCCTCGAGGCGTACGCCTCTAGCACCTCAGGGCGCGCCTTTTTTTTCCATGCACGGGTATGATCAACCCATGTGATAATCAACGCAGGGTTTGTACTTTGTAGCACCCAAGATTGTTGTACATGGTTCAGAGATCCTACAAATTCAAGAGAAAGAGAGAGGGGACAACTAGAATGAAATTAAGACACAACAAGTATGTAGCTGCAATATTCTAGCTTACCATTAGAGGAGCTTGTGCCTACTAATTATCTTTGTGACCCAAATAGTGCTCGGAAAAGGTGTAGCAGGGTGCATTGTGTGGTGTTGTTACATTGCTCCCCCCTTATGTATTTGCAAGTCAATTGAAATTGAGGTGACAACTTGTAGGTTGTCGCCTAGTTGGAGGAAAGGGATTCTCTACCTCAATAACAGGCGTCACTAGGATAAGTAAGGTAGGGAAATTCATCCTCTATAGCGATCTCGCCGCCTGCGAACATTCTCTGAATTTTAGCACAAGAGAATAAACAGGGAAAGGAGAATGCATTATACTACGTAAGCCGGCCAAGCCTACCAGCCACTAGGGAGCCCCTTAGAGGGTAGAGTGGTTGGTTGGAGTCAGCCTGTGGGGAAGAGCTATAGTCATCACTTCCCTCTCAAATCATCACGGTGCTACAGCTTTACAGTAACCGTTGACTGTCAATTTTTTTTAAAAAAAAAGAGGGGGAAAAAGAAGAGGAAGGCGAAGAAGAGAGGTGGAAGAGGGTGGTGATCAGGGGGGAAGGGAGATGATGATTGAGATGGAGAAGGAAATGGGGAGGGGATAGTAGTGAAAACATACAAAGAGTGTGAGATGTTAAAAAGAATCACACAATGATCCAACCTAGGATTTGGATCACCGATGAAGGGTGTTGATGATTCATGGACCTAGGGTTTTAAAGAACAAACTGTGGCAAAAGGGAGGGTGTCATGTACCTAAACCTAGTGTTTAGGCTTTGGACAATGATACCAATTAATGTGGAAATAGTTTCTAGAAACACATTCAATAATCAAAACCATGTTGGACAAACTCCCTGCGGCCTGTACCTACAAAAAAGTAACTGAAAGTCCAGCATTCACAAATTATCATAAGAATGTCATATCAATGAACTGAGTTGTATATTCTTGATTTTGAGGCATCCCATTTGAAGAGAGTTACCAAGCTTTCCTAGTGAAAATATGTGTGAGATTTATTATGTTAGAAACAAATGAGTGTAGCTAAACTTGTATTCACACTCGTGGAGTGTCACATCAAGATGTCCAACAAAGCCAACAAGGATTATCATGACTAAGGGCTTTACAAGAAAATAATACCCAAGCTCATCTATTTGATACCTAGTCATCCTAATATCTCATATACAACAAGAAGAATACTTTACAATGTGTTTGCAATTTACAAATAGTATATGATGATCAGCCTCCCTCCAACCAAGGATATCGAAGAATACTACTACCACTTTGAGATGAAGTTGAAGTCAAACATCCACTCTCCACCTACTCGGTTAACCTTCAGCAGTGCTACTAGGAATTTTGGTTGATTAATTTTCTTGCCAATTAAGTTATACGTTCACATTGATTGATAGTTATATTAGCCAGTGACTCATGGATAGAATGAGAAGATATATATCTACATCGGAACCATGCTCTTACATCTTCCACTCCTTCAATTCCTTCTGTTTTTAATCTACTCTTATGATCTCATTTAGGAGATGTTGTAATATGATTGTAAGTGGTTTTCATTCAGGGAAGTAGATAGAGGATTAAACCAAACTCCTTTTGTTTGCTTGTAATAGTGAATATTGTAGCCAAAATAACAGTGTGTGATAAAAAAGATGGAGAAAACATGGCAAGTTAGCTTGGGCTACAGAAGTGCTTTCTACTTCTAACTTCACCTACTACTATAGATATCCCTAGTGATATTGTTATTCTATCATGTGTTGATTGAGAGATTACTTGGGCCACCCATCTAGAAACCTATAGTTTTGAAGCATTTGGATTATCCCTTTTTTACTAGATTCACACATTACGGTAAATATTGATGGATAGTAGACTCTCAACTACCTTTTCACTTTAGGGAATTCTTTCTTGTTCTATGAACCGCTAGAGTCCTTCAGCATGCCACTTAACCTCTCAGTTGTTGGGATAATATCTACAACATGGAACACAATTTTGACCAAAATGTCAAATTTTCTATTTTTTATTTCAATCAACGATCGAAAAATAAGATCGGACATTGAAAAGCACAAATGCAGGGACCGGTATGTAATTTTGAAAAAATTTCACCCCTAGGTGCAAAGTTTTGCTAAACATAGACCAAATTTCTCTGTAAAAAGCCCAGTTTGAGTCGTAATCTCATGAAATGGTAGAAAAACACAACTTGCATTTCAAAAAATTTGTTCCTAGAGTTGTTGTTGTCACATATTGGGTATTTCGATGATTTTCTTTAAATATCTTGCTTCTAGAAGCTATTTTCTTCATTCTAAAGTATGTTTCCCCTATCCCTAGCCCATATATGCTTCTACAGAGGTTTAAAGAAATACCTGAAGATAACAAAGATGTAACTCATAAGTGCTAGATTTTTTGAAATCACATGATCTACAAACATCTTTGGATATATGGAATAATGGTATAAAGTATGTAGATTTATAATATACTTAATAATAATTACTCGCATTTATACATAAAATGGCTTAAAAAGCTATTTTGGGAATGTATTGTCTATATCTATGCATAAATGTCTCATGTAACCTAATTAAAAGCTAACACTAGACTTGCATAAGTTGTAATTTGTAAGTTTCTAACTTGCAACTGTAAGTTTTAAGTTCTAAGTTGTAACTTGTGGGTTTGTAGTTAGTAACAGTCTAACAAACTAGACAAATATGTTCATTTATGCATTCACTCATCAAGACATGAATCCCACCTAGACCTTTCAATATATAAATTTATTATTAGATCTAATGTGTTTATGTTTGTTAGAAGTATAAGTCAAATCATATATGGGCCGAAGTCTGTAGACCCATACAGAGTCTAATCAGGTCTGGAAGTCTCTAGAGTCATGTCCACCTCCTGTATAAAGGAGACGGTTCTCTCTTGTATCAAATACATTGTGAATATATCATCTATTCATTATTTTCAACAATGTCTAAACATTATGGTTGCAAATTTCATACCTTAATTCCTTCATTTGACCATTGACGTTGTCATTGAAATTCTGTCAAAACAGTTCATCTTCCTTAACTTGCAATTGTGGGAGACCCCTCCCCACATATCCAATATGAAATTTGCATATTTAAGTAAAATTTGGCGTTTAGATCGTCTCGGTAAATTTTCATGATTTAATTCGCTCATTTTGGCATTGAAATCGTTAGGGTCGTAAATATCAAAATTTCCTTCAAAATTTATGTAAATTTCTATTTATAGGCCATCGGATAACGTGTTAAAATGGGACATGTAATTCTATGATCTACAGAAACCAACATTAGGACAACTAATTCACATATCCCTGTACACTTCCAATTTTTTTCATGCTTTGTCATTCCTTTAGATCTAGTATTTGTCAGAGAGATGATCAAGGCACACCCCTGTTTCCCTTAAATCCATTATTATTTCGTTGGATTACCAACTCATCAAAATGCTCACTGACTCTTTATCAGTCTTTCAATGTGTTTCAACTTTCAACTTTCAAAATTTTTTCCCGAGGACGAAGATTAATAGGGGCATTGAAGGCTTACATAGTCTTTATTACTTATATGTATCACTCTTGTGGTTGAATGTTTTCCAATGGTACTCAACAACAATGTCAATGTCATATATCATCCATTTTCTGCCAAGTGTTGCCAGTTCTACCTATTGAACTTGCCACTTATATAAGTAAAGGCAATAATAGAATGTATAAAAAACTCTTAAGAGTGAATATTAAAATGTATGCTTATTCATATTTTATTTTGTGTGATATGTTATGGTGTTTCTTATTCTTTGTCCTCTCTATATAAGAGTCATGTTTTCCATTTCACTTTCTAGAATACAGAAACCTTACTCTATAATCTCTATAGTAATAATCTTGACTTGGAAAAATAAGTAGAATGTTGTCCCTCATTCGAGCATGGACACCAAATGTGCAGAAGAAAGTAATCAACATATAGTGTTAGGCCTTAGGAAAGAACTCAAAACCCAAGAGAAGCGCTATACTATTAGCGAACTGGAAGCACAACTCTCTCGTCCCTTCTATGGTCCAAATATACATGTCCATCTTTAACTGAAATCACATTAGTACGATGTCAGGGCCCAGGGAAGGACACCGATCAGGAGCCGTGGTCCGAAAAATGTTTATGTTCCTTTTTATGTGGGTTAGTTAAGGGTTCAATGATGTGTTGTGAAAACACCAATCATGTCTTCGATATCTTTGTAGGGTTACTTCTTTTTAGATATGGGTGATCAAATTTACGTACCTATTATATGTGTGCCGAATTTCCAGAGGCCTCACGCAGAAAGCTTCCTTCACAATATGCAGCCAGCCACTAACATTCATGCTTGCACTCACAAATGTAGAAAAATTCACCCCTCACATGATGCCCTCAACTACATATGTGACCTACAGTCGAACTTGGTGCATTACGTGTGAAAACTATTGACAAAGGACAGACCAATGCTACCCTTTCATCAGAACTAGCCTAGTCTATTACACATGGGATCCTATACTGACAAAGTTCTAGGTACATCAACTATAGTCATTGTTGTGGAAGTTTAGTTTTGTCTGTGGTATATGTACTACTGTAATGTATGTGCCTTGTTTCCAAATATATGGCTATGATGTTAGATTAACCACTACGTGGTTACCTGATTGGAGAAATAACTAGGATAAGCGGCAAATCAGTTGTGATTCGACCAAATGCAGTGAGTGCAGCAAAAACACAAAATAACTTTCAACAACATTAGCATATATTGATATTGTCACATTCGATTCTGATAGAAGGGTATGCAAACCAAGTGAATGGTAGATGGGCTAATATAATTAAGAAATGTAGATTACATCATTTATATTGAAAAAGAAATGACTACATAACAAAGTTTAAGAAGGTAATTGATATACTTATATGCTTAAAATTTTGATATAGCACTACTCAAATAACCATCTACAAGTGTTTTGGCATTTTCATTTGCATCTCATGGCATCTTAATTATTACACTAGTTGCCCCACCCACCCAATATCATATTGTTGGATCTATATCTGGACTAATGCATGTTGTCAACTGTATAGGGTATTATATGTTATATTGAAATAGAAGTTTCTATAGATACTTATACAATGTTGATTATAGGGCTGGCAAAACAAGACCCGACCCGATGGACCCGACCCGAACCCGAAATTTTAAGCAAGTTTAGGGTCTAAGGTTTTTTTTACCCGACCCGAAATTGACCCGAACCCGAAGAACCCGAAATTAATTTAGGATCGGGTCCGGATTTGGACTTTAGACCCGAATTGACCCGATTGACCCAAAATTCAGAATTATATTTTCAAATAAAATTACAAATACTATACTTTTAAGGCACCCGATGGCCCATTAATTTACTAATCCATCAATCATGAAGTTTATTTTGGCAATTCTACATGGTTTTGTATTGATTTGTATGATTTATTATGCTAATTATATTAAGAATTTGTGTTTAAAAATCTCGAACAAACTATAATAGGCTTTATATGTGTTTCTCAATCACATTGTAAGTTTATCACAATGAAATTTGTTAATTACACTTGGGAATTAATAATGACTAGACAAATCATAGCATTTTTTTTAACTATTGTCTTGGTGTTGGATTTACAGGTCAGACCCGAAATTATTTGTGGGTCGGGTTAGGGTCAAGGGTTTCGACCTGAAAATCCATCTTTTACAAATTTAGGGTCTAGCCAAAAAGTGTTGACCCAAAATGACCCGAAATAAAACCCCCTCAACCCGAACCTGATTGCCACCCCTAGTTGATTGTGACAGCCACAACAAAGGTTCAGGACTTCAACTTGGTGAAACTTTGCCAAGTGTGGAAGTGGAAGTTTGTGGAAACTTTGAGGAAGTTTACATGCGAACTTCAATAAACTTTGATTCCGTTTCTTGAAGAAAATGATGAAAATTGAAATTAACTTCGATTGAAAACTTCTATTTATGTTATAACTCTTATCTTACATGTGTAAATTTAACACAAAAACATAATTCACAACTCTCTAACCCTAGGTAGGCTGATAATACAACGTGCATTTGTAGTTGCTAGGGTCAAATGTACAATTTAAATATACAAATACAGTTTACCATATGTCCTCCACACAATATGCCGTCAAGAAGTAGTTACAACACCTCTAGCAGAGAGCGGTAGCCAACAAACATAAGAAATGATATTAGAAGTTGTGAATAGAGCTGGAGGCACCACTTATGTTGTGTATGACCTTTAGGGCACTAGTTAGGATTAATGTTCTAGGCTGTATCAACTTCGCCCAACATCGCCAACTTTAGGGAAACACGAGGATGTCGGGACAAATATACACTATAAAAATCCAACTTCATCAACATATTGCCAAAAACACATCAATCTTCAAGTATATTTTCAAAAATAAAAAATCATATATTGTCAAAAACACATCAACATCAAGTATCTTCCATCTTACAGAGGGAGATGGAATTGGAAAGCACTTCAAGAGGAAAAATAACTCATGATGGAGAACAGAATAAACTCTGAGCAAGCACTGATTCAAAAATGTGTAGGCAAATAAATAAGAGTACGAAATCTTAGGACGAACAACTTCGATGAGATTGACATATATATCAGTAGGACAAGATATTATCATCATTCTATCACTACAGGAAAACAGAGTTTTCACCTTTTTCAAATATTTCTTATGGAGCTTCATTGCATCACTGCATGCTTTTTTGGCATCCATATTTCCATTCATGTCATTTAGGATCTGGTAACAAAAGGAATTAGTGATGAGAATCACGTAGACAAGCCTTAAAGTAACTGAAAGCAATAAGCACAAATAGGAAACCTCATACTATAATCGCACAGAATATAATCAACTACGGAATAAATAATTTTTTATGAAACCTGTACGAAATTCCTATGTGAACATTTCAGATACTATTCCTGCCACAAGGTCAAGTATTTTTTATTAACTAGACAAGATTAAAGCATACCTTAACAACATCATCTAAACCTCTTGCTTCTGTCAATAAGATTGAACTCTTGGCCTGAAGAACACTAGCTACCAGGAAAACCGAAATCGGTAGAGGAGCTTGAGAATCTTTCAATTTATTTCTCATGTTCTCCCTCTCAAATTTTCCAAAGTGACGTATTGATTTTGGTTTTCCTTTGGTTTCGTTACCTTTGTCATTTGCCCCGTCTTCCTCATACAGAGAGAAGATATCAGGATCGTATTCTAAACCCCACATCATCTGCAAAAGCACCACTATATCAAACGAAAACAAGAAACATACAAAGAAAAATGATACTTAATATAGTGAATATAAAAATCCGAGTAGAGGATTCCAATTAATGTAAGCAGGTAGGTTCCAGATTATGTTGCAATATTAATTTGGTACGGGTACATAGAATGGGTTACTCAATTACATAGCCATAGTTTATGTACTTGGGTTTTGCATATGGATGGCAATGCTCAAGATAATGTATCTCACAGGATTAACATGGTGGATGTAATGGAGAATGCGACAAGATTGCCTTGTCACAAGAACTATCTCGGGTTGAAAAGTGAATTTTGTAGAACAGTTATACTGCCAGAGGTTATATGGTAACTATAGAGATATGTTGTGTTTTATTGAGTGTCATGTGCCTAGCATGTGCCTCACTTATGTTTTTACTTCAGTAGTTTAGTCCCATATTGCTCATCTCTACTTTAGTCTCTCCTCTCTTCTGTTATATAAGAAAGTGTATTCTACACCTTTTTAATCATCGAATATACAATTCCTACTCCTTCTATATGGTATCAAGAGCAGGTCCAATCTTCCCCTTTGCAAATTCCCATCCTGCCCTCATGCCCTAGACTCACCCCCCCCCCGCCGCACAACCCCCCCCACCTTCCTGGTGCCGCCGCCTCCTCCTCCTCCTGTCCTCACCCTCATCCTTCTCCTACTCTAATATACCTTGCCTTCCTTCAACTCTTTACGTACGTGACGTTTTCCAGACAGCCATAGTTCTTGCACATTGAGAGACTCTCTGACACATTGAGAGTCTCTCCGACTCTCTGGGTTCTTCTGCTTGCGCCTCATGACGGAATCTTGATCTTCCTCATGACGGTGTAGGTTACTTTATCAGTCTATCTGCCCATAGCGGGTCTCTTCTGATCTGATGCTTCAGATCTCTAGTGTTGCTCTACTGCCCCAAAGCGGGTTCCGTATCTACTGATTGTTGTTGTTGTGTCGCCCAATTTATTACTGCTCCGTCTCTGCTCATCATGGCCTCTGTTGAGCCGCCTCATTCTCTGTGTTACCACCATCAAACTCGATGGCTCTAACTATCATCTTTGGTCGGCGTCCTTTGTTCTATATGTCAAGGCACAAGGCCAATATTCACACCTCACTACTGATCCTCCTGCCGCCCCTGCTGCTACTGCGGATGAAAAGAGCAAGCAAACATATGCACAATGGTGCAAAGATGACTTTGGTGTTATGTCCTGGCTTCTTAATAGCACCGAGTCATGGATCGGTCAATCCTTATTATGCCTTCATGATGCTAAGGCTATGTGGGACCAGTTATCTCACGTCTATTCTCATCAACAGAATCCTAAGCGTGTTTTTGAAATTTTCAAAACCTTAGCCAAAAAGGAGTTTTCTTCCGACACTTCTATGGAGGACTTCTACAACCAGTGCTCTGCTCTCTGGAATGAGTATGAAATCTACCATCCCTTGACGACTGACATCAAAGAAGCCTAGAATCAACGCAATGAACTCCAACTGGTCCAATTTCTGGTTGCTCTTCCTGCTTCCTTCTCTGGCATGGTCGATCAAAATATGTCTAGTGACCCACTGCCTACTCTTCGCGACGTCCTTAAACGAGTTCAAAGACTTCCGTCGATGACCTCCACTCCTGCTATTGAGCATCCTGCTCTGGCTGTTCGCACTACTGAATATGGACGTGGCCACAGTCGAGGCCGTGGTCGCGATAGACGTCTGCCTCCTACTAGTGGACGCGGTTCTTCTACTACCCCTGGTCGAGGCTAAGCTATTGGCCCTCGCTTCTGCAACCGGTGTGGTCGTGATAATCACAATGAAGATCGGTGCTAGATCAAGCATGGTAAACCGACCTGGGCAAACCAAGCTTCTACAAAGACCTCCACTGATACTGCATCCGACCAACCATCTGCTCGGCCGTCTACTGAATGACTTCGCTCGGAGTTCGAGAAGTTCTTCCAGGAGGGCATGACTCAACTACCCTCTACATCTACTGTCAGTTCCTCCTCCATGCTTGCCTCTCCTTCTACTGGTAACAATAAATGGTGTATTGATTCTGGTGCGTCTGTCCATATGGCTGGCGACATCCACTTATTTTTTGCTCTGACTAAAACCATCAATATTCCGTTTGTCACTGTTGCAAATGCCTCTTAGACTCATGTTCATGGCATCGGAACTATCCCCTTGTCTCAAAAGTTGCACCTCCAATTTGTTTTATACATACCACAATTTTTAGTTAATTTACTATCTGTCAGTAAAACTGTAAAACAACTTCAGTGCTCCATTAAATTTGATCCTTCTGGTTGTGTTTTGAAGGATCTCCGCACGTAGACGATGATTGGTTCGGGCCATGAAGGACCAGACAGACCCTACTATTTGGATGAACCACCAACAGCATCTGCTCTTCTGTCTACATCAGTCACAGGACTCCAATGGCACTACCGACTTGGTCGTCCTTCTACAACAAAGCTAAAATATTTATTTCCCGCATTATCTGAAAAAACTTTTTCTTGTACATCTTGTCTTTTGGGTAAACAAGCGAGGTATGTAATTCCCGCTAAAAAAGAAATTGGTTCTAAAGCACTTTTTGATATTATTCATGCGGACATCTGGGGACCGTGTTCAGTTCCCAGTCACTCCAGTGTTAAATACTTTCTGACTTTTATTGATGATTATTCCTGTGCTACTTGACTTTTTTTACTAAAAGATCGCAGCACTGTTTTGGACAATATCAGTATCTTCTTTTCTGAAATACAGACCTAGTTCAACAAACCCATTAAGATTTTCCGTACCGATAATGCTCTAGAGTTAATGCAAAATCTGTCACATCTTTTTGTTTTGTTCGTGACACCATCCATCAAACTACTTGCCCTTATACTCCACAACAGAATGGCGTTGTTGAACGTAAAAATCACCACTTGTTAGAGGTTGCTCGCACTATACTTCATTATAAAGTACCTTACAGGTTCTAGCCTAAAGCAGTTTCTACGGCATGCTATCTTATAAACTGCATGCCATCCTCTGTTTTACACAATCGCATACCTTACACCATTCTCTTTCCTGATGCACAACTGTTCTCTGTTCCTCCTCGTATTTTTGGGTGTACCTATTTTGTCAAAAATCTACGCTCAGGGATGACAAAGCTTGATTCTCGCTCCACTAAATGCATCTTGTGAAGCAACCTGCATCCTGGTCGATAGCAACCTGCATCCTGGTTGATACCATCGACAGGTGGTCGATGGTATCGAGACTATCACAGCAACAGAAAATCATTTTGTCGATACCATCGACAGGTATGTCGATGGTATCGACAGAAGGTCAGCGGTGGAATCTGACGATCTGCCTCTTATCTCTATTTTTATTATATCACTTGTTTTATTGTTTTTCTTGAATTTTCTCCTTTGTACCATCTTGTATCTTACCCTAGTATATAAAAAGGAGTGAAACGGCTATTGCCCTCACACACAAGAGCTGCACCTAGCAGCCGCCAACATTGTTCGTCTTTCTTCTCTCTCGTTAACATGGTATCAGAGCCGGATCTGCTCTAGGCTGCCGTCTCTCTCCACCGGCAGTCCCTGCCTCTTCCTTCTTCTTCCTCCTTGTCCACCGGACCTTCCCGTTCCTTCTTCCCTCCGGATCTTATCACCGCGGCACCGGCAGCAGTAGCTGCGGCTGAGCCGCCGCAAGGCGTGCAGCCGCATTCCGCCGTCTTGAGGATCTTCAGGTGATCTGACGACGATCTAAAATCTAAACCAGAGGACTAGTCTCTCTACGGTTATTATCCTAGTCACACATCCTCCATGTGTGATTAGGAAAATCGTCTAGAGGCTGTGAATGCGTCAGTAACGCATTTCTCTTTATTTCTTGTGTGACGTGTATCTCTCTGTCACCTTAGTCTTCTCTGTGGCGTGTATCAATCCGTCACACAGTCCCGTTCTGTAATGGGGGAGATCAAGACGCCTCTGATCTACAACGAGGTGTCTCCTATCGCCTCTATCAAGCTCGACGGGAAGAATTTTTGTCTATGGATGAATGCAGTTCACACTGTCCTGGAGTCTCGTGACAAGGCGGGACATGTTGAATCGGGTCCTCTGGCCTCTACTGACAAAGGATATGTTGAATGGAAGCGTCATGATAGTCTGGTGAAGACTTGGTTGTGGAACAGCATGGAACCTGCAATTGCGGCAAGGTTCATGTTCTATTCAACAGCTAAGGAGATATGGGACGTAGTGAAGCAGCATTATTCTCAAGAAAAAAATGTGTTTCGGCAATTCATGATCTATGACCGTTTGTTTGCTGAGAGGCAGGGTGACAGATCTCTAGAGGAGTACTTTGGAGCTATTCAGGCACTTGCTCAAGAGCTGAGCTATTATCATCCAGTGACTGTTGCTAAACAGATCAAGGACAGGGACGATCTAGTTACGGCTAAATTTTTATCCGAGCTTAACCCTTCGTGCGGTTCCGTCCGGAGTGTCATTCTAGCTTCTGATAAATTACCCAATATTGTGGAAGCCTTTTCAAGAATACAACAATCTATTTTTGAGTCTGCTACTCCTGATCCTGCTATATCTTCTGGGGAGTCTCATGCATCCGTAGCTGCTGCGGTGAGAGGGGGACGACCTGGTATGGGTAGAGGACGTGGGACACGTCCTAAGTGCACTTTCTGTGACATATTGGGACATACAGTGGAGAAGTGCTGGAAGAAACATGGGAGACCTGTTGCTCCACATGTAGGGATAGCACATTATGCCACTACTACAGATTCATCTTCTTCTGCTGTGGGAACTACTTCTGGAACTGGTATCACACTTACTCAAGAGGAGTATGATCATTTTATTCAGGCTACCCAGCACATGAGTATGGGATCATCGTCATCATCGTCAGCCAACCTGGCATCTACTGCGGGTAATCAGGCTACATCTCTCATAGCTTCTGGCTCTACTTCATCTTGGGTGGTTGATTCTGGCGCGTCACAGCACATGACTGGTATGAGGAGATTGCTCCACTCTATTGACTCATATATTCCTCACCAATCTGTTACACTGGCAGATGGTTCAGTGAGGAGAGTGTTAGCTAGTGGATCTGTCTCTCTAACACCCAAGATCTCAAATCTATACACTTTGTGCCTGAGTTTCCTTTTAATCTTCTTTCTGTTGCAAAATTGATTGACACTGTAAACTGTACGGTAACATTTGGGCCTTCTTGTTTTGTATTACAGGATCTCAAGAGTATGAGGACGATTGGTGGGGGACCTAGGAAAGGTGATCTCTACTTTTTTCATGGTGACAGTCTGCCTCGCCAAGTATCTGCTCCTGCTCCATCCGTCCTATTGAGTGGTTCCCCCTTACTATGGCATTGTAAATATGGACATCCTTCCTTAGAGAGCCTGCACAGGTTGGAACCAGAGTTGTCCCAAGTATCATCTTTAGAGTGTCAGTCTTGTCAGCTGGGAAAGCATCATAGGTTATCCTATCCCAGTCGTGTCAATAAACGGGCTTCTTGTCCTTTTGAGTTAGTCCACAATGATGTGTGGGGTCCTGTTAAAGACCAAAGTTATAATGATTTTTGTTATTTTATTTCTTTTGTGGATGATTTTTCTCGAATGACATGGATCTACCTTCTCAAAAGTCGAGAGTCTGTGCTATCTATTGTGAAACATTTCCATACTGAAATAAAAGTCCAGTTTGACTGCAATATAAAGATTCTTCAATCTGATAATGCTTTAGAATATGTTCAAAAGGCTATGTCTGATTTTTGCAGCTCTGTAGGTATGATCCATCGCACATCGTGTCCTTACACCCCTCAGCAGAATGGGGTGGCTGAGCGAAAAAATTGCCATCTGCTTGATATTGCTCGATCTATTTTGTTTCAATCAAATGTACCCAAGAAATTCTGGTCTAAAGCCCTTTTAACTGCTTGTTTCGTAATTAATAGACAACCATCTTCGGTTCTTAAAGGGCAGACTCCCTTCTCTGTGTTGCGACCCACGGATCAGCCCTTTTCTGTTCCCCTTAGAGTGTTTAGTTGCACTTCCTTTGTCCATAATGTTGACCCTAAGGCCGACAAGCTTTCTCCTAGGTCGGTTAAAACCTTGTTCCTTGGTTACTCTAGTACTAGCAAAGGATACAAGTGTTATTGTCCTAATCTTCATCGGATGTTTGTGTCTCGGGATGTAACTTTCGATGAGACCACTCGATATTTCTCCGATGCTATAAGTAAGGGGGAGCAATTCAGAGAGGGAGTGCCACCAGTTGTGCAGAGTGAGGGAGCGCCACCCATCATTCCTGATTATACTTTTATTCCGGATGAGCAAGCAGCAGACAAGTCTGTTATTGAGCATTACCCACATGTTTATAGTAGGCGAGGCAGACATGATCCAGAAGTGGTAGCGACACCAGTCTCTGAGCCTTCATCTTCGTCTTCTACTCATGGGATTCCTACAGAAGCATCAGATCTTGATCTTCCTATTGTTGTTAGGAAAGGTACTCGCTCTTGTACTATTAGACATCCTATTACAAATGTGTTGTTTGTCCCACTTATCTAAGCAGGCCCGCGCATTTTCTATTGGGATTGATTATGTTGATATACCAAGGAATCACTATGATGCTATGAAGGACAGTGGCTGGAAACAGGCAATGCAGCTTGAGATGTCAGCTCTTTTGCATAATGACACATGGGATCTTGTTGACTTACCTACAGGGAAGAATGTTGTGGGTTGCAGATGGGTTTTCACCATCAAACATAATCTGGATGGATCTGTTGAGAGGTTGAAGGCCAGATTGGTAGCAAAAGGCTACACACAGACCTATGGAGTTGATTTCTTTGAGACTTTTTCTCCAGTAGCTCGTCTAAATTCTGTGCGAATTATTATTTCTCTGGCTACTACCTTTGATTGGCCCCTATTTCAGCTTGATGTTAAGAATGCATTTCTACATGGTGACCTCCAGGAAGAGGTATATATGGAGCAACCTCCTGGGTTTGTTGCTCAGGGAGAGTGTCAGAAGGTCTATAAATTGAAGAAAGCCATATATGGTTTGAAACAGTCTCCTCAAGCGTAGTTTGACAAGTTCAGTGAGGTTGTACTCCAGATGGGCTTCTCTCGCTCCATGACTGATCACTCTTTATTCTACTCTAGCTCTTCCTGTGGCTCTATCATTATGGCAGTATATGTTGATGACATAGTAATTACTGGAAGTGATTCTACAGGCATATCTCGTGTGAAGGAAGGGTTGCCGAGACACTTCCAAACGAAGGATCTGGGTAAACTGAGATATTTTCTGGGCATTGAGGTGCTTAGATCTCATGCAGGTATCAATCTATCTCAGAGGAAATATGTGTTGGACTTACTATAGGAGACAGGCATGACTGAATCTAAACCGGTATCTACTCCTATGGATTATCACATCAAGGAGACGGTTGATGAAGTTGAGTACTCTGATCCAGGATATTACAGGAGAATAGTTGGCAAGCTAATATATCTGACTGTTACACGACCTGACATTTCTTTCGCTGTAGGAGTTGTGAGTCAACATATGCACTCACCACGACAGTCACACTGGACAACAGTATGCCGGATTCTGAGATATCTGAAGAGTGCTCCTGGTAAAGGGATCACATATTCTAAACCCAAGGTGCCTCCATCTATTTTGACTCTCACTGGGTACTCAGATGCAGATTGGGCTGGTGATCATACTGATAGAAGGTCTACATCAGGCTATTGTACTTTCCTAGGTGACCATTTGATTACCTGGAAAAGCAAAAAGCAGAATGTGGTAGCCAGATCCAGCACTGAGGCTGAATACCGTGCTATGGCCCATGCATGTTGTGAACTACAATGGGTCAAATCTGTTCTTTCTGAGTTAAAAATCACTATTATGTCTTCTATGGAGCTCAAGTGTGACAACCAGTCTGCTATACACATTGCCAGGAATCCTATCTTTCATGAGCGTACAAAGCATATAGAAGTTGATTGCCATTTTATTCGTGATCAAATCAAAGATGGCACTATTGTGACGCCATACGTCAAGTCTGAAGATCAACTGGCGGATATCTTGACAAAGCCTTTGGGTCCAACAGCTTTTCAGAGGTTATGTGGCAAGCTGGGCATACACGATGTGTACTCTCCAACTTGAGGGGGAGTGTGAAGCAACCTGCATCCTGGTCGATAGCAACCTGCATCCTGGTCGATACCATCGACAGGTGGTCGATGGTATCGAGACTATCACAGCAATAGAAAATCATTCTGCCAATACCATCGACAGGTATGTCGATGGTATCGATAGAAGGTCAGCGGCGGAATCTGACGATCTGCCTCTTATCTCTATTTTTATTATATCACTTGTTTTATTGTTTTTCTTGGATTTTCTCCTTTGTACCATCTTGTATCTTACCCTAGTATATAAAAAGGAGTGAGACGGCTATTGCCCTCACACACAAGAGATGCACCTAGCAGCCGCCAACATTGTTCGTCTTTCTTCTCTCTCGTTAACACATCTTTTGGGGATATTCTAGAACCCAGAAAGGTTATCGTTGCTTTGATCTTGTTCTAAAGCAATGGTTTGTCAGTGCAAATATGATCTTATTTGAGCATATGCCCTATTTCTCTGATGATGGGGCAACACTCTCCTGTGATATGTTGGCACCAACACCTCTGCTAGATGTTGTTGAGGTTTTTCCCTCTTCTGACCAGCCTGAATGTCGCCCTTTACAAGTGTACAAACGACGGACCAAGACAAGTACTCCTTCCATGGCCCCTCCACAACCAATTCCTCTGTCTACGGATGATCATACAACCACTGTGTTAACTTATGACTTGCACCTCCCTATCAATCAGCGCAAATGTATCCGTTCCTGCACCAAACATCCTATCAGTCATTTCTGCTCTTTTGCTAACATGCATAACAGTTTTGCATGCTTCACTTCTATGATTTCTCCTGTCACTATTCCAAAGACTGCTGCAGAAGCTCTCCTTATTCCTGCATGGAAACAGGCGATGGATTATTAAATGCAGACACTATGTGATCGCAAGACGTGGGAACTTGTGGATCGCCCTCCTTCCTACCCTACTGTTGGATGTCGATGGTTCTTCACCATTAAGTATCAACCTGATGGTACAATTGAGCGCCTGAAAGCTCAGCTTGTGGCAAAGGGTACACGCAAACATATGGTGTTGACTATTTTGAAACTTTTTCTCCCGTAGCATGGTTAAATTCTATTCGAATTCTGATTTTTGTTGTTGTCAACAAAGACTGGCCCCTCTTTTAGTTGGATGTTAAAAAATGCATTTCTTTATGGAGATCTACAGGAGGAGGTTTACATGAAGCAACCACCAGGTTTTGTTGCTCAGGGGGAGTTTGCCTCAAAAGTTTGTAAGCTAAAAAAGGCCATCTACGCTCTCAAACAGAGCCCGCGTGCTTGGTTGGACAAACTCAGTCAGATCTTAGTTACTTTTGGCTTCCGTCGTTCCCACTCAGATCATCCAGTCTTTATCCGCAAAACAGTGGCTGGGCTAGTCATTCTTATTGTCTATGTTGACGATATTATTTTATCTGGCAGTGATACCTTGGGCAAACAGGCAACAAAAACCTACTTAGAAAAGCATTTTGTCACTAAAGATCTCAGAAAGCTGAGATATTTCTTAGGCATTGAGGTATCTAGATCATCTGCAGGGTTGTGTCTCTCTCAACGAAAATATGTACTTGATCTTTTGCAGGAAACTGGTATGCTTGGTTGTAAACCAGCCAGCACTCCTCTTCACCCAAATATGGATTGGGACAATGAAAACTCTCCTCCTTATGCTGATCACCACCAGTTCAGAAGGCTGGTAGGTAAGCTTATTTATCTAACGGTCACAAGAGCTGACCTCACTA
This sequence comes from Alisma plantago-aquatica, assembly GCA_963693085.1. Taxonomy (NCBI): domain Eukaryota; kingdom Viridiplantae; phylum Streptophyta; class Magnoliopsida; order Alismatales; family Alismataceae; genus Alisma; species Alisma plantago-aquatica. The sequence goes on from OY856414.1 coordinate 340,091,425, forward strand.
CTATTGCAGGATTCATTAGTAGGTACCTTGATGAACCTCAGCAGTGTCATTGGGATGTTATATGTCACATTCTGCGCTATCTCAAAAGCTCACCAGGCAAAGGCTAGTTATATAAGAAGCATGGCCACTGTAATCTCTCTGATTTTTCAGACTTTGACTGTGCAGGAAGTCGCTCTGATCGTAAGTCAACATCGGGCTATTGTACATTTGTGGGCGGAAATCTTGTTATCTGGCAAAGCAAAAAGCAGACTGTCGTAGTCAGTACCAGTGCAGAGGCAGAATACCGAGCCATGGCTCATACTGCATGTGAACTTCTGTGGGTTCAGAGTCTCCACCAGGAGTTCGACATATCCTATTCCAGCCCTATATTGATGTTTTGTGACAACAAGGCCTTCATTTTTATTGCGAGCAAGCCCACTTTTCATGAGAGGACAAAACATATTGAGGTTGACTGTCACTTTGTTCGTGAGACAGTCCTTTTTGGCCGGATTTGCACTCCATATCTCAGCACTGAAAAGCAAGTAGCGGACAACTTCACCAAAATTCTTCCAAAAGCTCGTTTTCAGACTCTAGTGGACAAGCTAGGCATGTTCGACATCTACGCTCCAACTTGAGGGGGAGTATAGAGATATGTTGTGTTTTATTGAGTGTCATGTGCCTAGCATGTGTCTCACTTATGTTTTTACTTCAGTAGTTTAGTCCCATATTGCTCGTCTCTGCTTTAGTCTCTCTTCTCTTCTGTTATATAAGAAACTGTTGTACACCTTTTTAATCATCGAATATACAATTCCTATTCCTTCTATAGTAACGAATGTTGAGTAGTGAAGTTACAAGGTGTCAACAAGATCAATGCAGTTGAAATTTGAATGTTGAGATGAGTATTGGAAGACAAGGAAAGATAGCTTGAGAATATACTATATAACGAATAAAGTGGTGTTAGCGAGTATTGAGGACAAGCTACATAAGGGTCAACTCAAATGGTATGCACATAGATTACATAGACTGACAAATGCACCAATTCAAAAGTAATGCTATTCAGTCGAGCATAGTTGAAAGGGTAAGAGGCGAGCCTAAATTAACAAGGGAGAGCTTCTAAAGAAAGTTATGGAATCTTTAGCTATCAATGAGAGCATGACTCCTAGCACTGGATGGAAAAGGATTTATGTAGTTGACCCTGACATGGTTGGGAATTAAGCTTCGATGTGATGATGATGGTTAGAATTTAAATACCATTACTACTAGAGATTAATAGTGTTAATGTTCATACCCTAATTTTCCTTAGTATATGCCTTAGATCAGTTTCTTTGATGATGGATTTTCTATATTTCGATGGACTCTAATTGCAATGCAAGAGATTGTATTAGTTATATTTGAGCCACTCTTTCATATCGAAGGCTCCCGACATATCCATATTTGATGTGATATATATGTATTGTTAGAATATATATAAGTTAGCAATAGCAAGTACTTATTACTTATATCTTATTTTCTTATTCTTTATTCTCAGTTTACTCTCACACTATGTAATTGAATTGATGGTGACAAAGTTTGTATAAATAGGTTATCATGTGTATAGTATGAATACAAGTTGCTCTACCTCCATTATTTGATGTCAACATGGTACTAGAGCATAGTAGTCTGAAACCTTTAATCTAAAAGAACTCAAGCAATAGCCCGCTCCTGACTATCATAGTTGTCACCTTTGTCGGTGTCGGTCATCATCTCCATGGAACTTGCTCTTGGTATTCATCGTCTCCTTTGTGGAAGTTGTCCACACCACTGTTATGATCATCTCCTCGTATTCATGATGGAAGTCATCATTGTTGCGGCAACCATCTCCATCACCCTCACAATGAAAGTCATCTCCATCGCTCAATTGTGTTGATCCGCATCGATATTGATGTCTTTATAGGCAAGAAGATGGTGTTCAATCATTCATGGTGTTCTCATGTTTCTTCAAAGTTGCTCATTTCTAAGGTCCACCATCACCTCTGATTTTTATTTCTCTGAGATTGAGAGGTTCCTTTCCAGAGACGCCATGTCACTCATAGACACGTCGTGTGTTCCCTTTTGCAGTAAATATCATTGTCTCTGACCCACGTGGCATATATCAACTACACGATGTGTTATTTCAAAACATGGTGTGTTCCCTTCTGTGTACTCACCTACACGTCATGTCATTAGTTCTAATTCTCCATCATGACTGAGAAGAAAGAAACATAGGTCCTCGCTCTACAACTGCCTCTTCTTGCCCATGATCAAGTCGTTAATAACCGCAAACTTAAGGAGAAGCTTCACTCAATGGATTTGCACCGTTAGGATCTGGTTCAAGGGGGCAGGAATTTAGAAACATCTCACAGAGTGATGTGAATCTCCCATCTACCTCGTACTATTTTATGGAGGCTCATGTGGCTAATATCACTAATCACTTTGAGATATGTAAAGACATTTGGGATCACATTCACCTGATGTATTCATTGAACATTTCACACATGTATAACATGACTATGGAAATGTAAAATCTACAACCAGATGAAAAATCCTAACTCAATATCTCGGCAAAGTCATTCATGTCACTAATAATCATTATGCCTTACTTCCTATATATGTCGATCACAAGGAGCTTCAGAAGTGAAGGGATCAAATGTTTACAATCAGGTTTCTCGCCAGCCTCCGATATTAGAGTGAAGGGGTGAGCAATCAGATTCTTTCTTAGTCTAAACTTCTTTCTCTTGTTGAAGGATACAAGTGAGTCTCACATGTCTTTCTAAAACAAACCAGGCATACTACCACTAATAAAATGAGCCACTGTCTCTACTATAAACACTCACATTGGTCCTTATACAACTGAAGGACGAGGAGGTCGTAGAGGATGAGGAGGTAAAGGAGGTCGAGAACTAGCTGACGAGGCCATTCAGAATGCACTCACTGTGCGAGGAAAGGACGTTACAAGGAAACTTACTATGAGATTCATGACTATCCACCTCGATCTTCCACCGCCAATGTAGCATGTATGGAAGAAGCTCTAGAAACCACCCGCAATATTCAAGTAATAGATGAAGAGAATAGTTAGTGCCGCTAGTTCAAAGAAATTCAACAAGCCTCTTCATATGTTGCTTCATTCGCTTTCTTCACTCAACAACCAGGTGATTCTACTTTTACAGGTTCGTCTTCTTGGGTTCTTGACTCGACTACAACAGATCACATTACAAGTACACCCGATCTCATATCCAATTTATACATGAATATGTTACCTCTACTGTAAGTTACCATACAATGGGTATTCAAGGCATCTGGCTCATCAAACTTCTACCCAAATTAAGCTTGCCATTAACCTTATTTATTCCCAATATTCCTTTTGATTTTCTTTATGTAAGCAAGTTAACATGTTCTCTTCGTACCTTAATTACATTTAACCCTAATGATTGTGTTATACGGGATTTTTGGAGGCAAAATGTGATTGTCAATGTGTACGAACTTGCAAACCTCTACTATTTTGATCAAGCCTCCAAAGTGTCTATAGTAGCCACTTCTATTCACATCCATAGTTGGCTTGGTCATTTGTCTTTGTACAAACTCGAAATTCCAAATCCCATCTATCTAATCTTAATAAGTTAGAATGTGACCCATGTCAGTTATGCGAGCATCATTCATCCACTTTTAAGTTTGGCGATTAAATGATGAGTTTTAATATTAATCATTCTAATGTTTAGGGACCTTGTCAGGCTTCATCCAGACTAGCTCATAGATATTGTCTCCATCATTGATGATTTTTCTCAGGTGACATGGTTGTTTTTGATAAAGATCATTTTAAAATTTATTGAAATACAAAATTTTTATCATGAGTAAATTGAATTTCTCTGTGTGAACATGTTTGCCTTCTCTTTCTTATGTACATGTTTAACCAACCAAAGAATATTGGTTCAATGTGTGAAGCTGCTAGTGGCTTATCGTTGGCCTGCAATCGGCCTTGTGAGTAAAGCAAAAGCATATTAGCTATACATGACCATAGATCCTCTAGGTGTGTCATTGATAGATGGTCTTCCCCTAGTTTTCATTATTACTAGGAATTGACCTCAGCAATTTAAGTGGCTAGTATTTTGGCATGTTTCTCCACATTGCCAAGATTTACCTGTAGTGAAGAGGTTCAACTGCATGTAGGGCCTATAATATGTCACCAAGTACTTAGCAGGGTTCATCTTTTATCAAATTTTCTCATTAAATGTTGTTTATAATATGACACTAACTAGTGTGATAGGGTTTTCATGAATCTATTTGCTCTCCAAAATCTTTTCTAAACTTGAAGTTTTATACTGACATGTGCAGTCATTTACTCCAATTTGTTGATCTAGTGTGACAATGTTACTTCTCAGCACATTCTTGATGAACTTTCCTAGGGTTACTATGTACTACTTTTGTCTAATCTTATTGTATAGTCATCATTGATGATCAAATAAGGCTCAAGCATAATGTGCATAATAGTTGTGTGAAATTAGTATTCACATAAGACCACAACCAAGGTTGGTACTCAAAACTACCTTTCATAGATGAATTCATTGTGCCACGTCATTTCAACGAGTGAAGGTGAAATTTGTTGGGAGGGAATCCAAGATATGTTTTATACTAATTAAATGTAACCTACAAAAAGAAAAGGATGCTCACCAACCGTCTCATTGCCCCTAGATATTTGGCAATTGCCTAGTGCTTCCAGTGATTGGCGCATCTTCATCCCTCTCCCTCTGGGCATTGCCTCCGCCTTATCTCACTGCAAGGGTGTCATCATCTAGGGGTTTTACAGCTTCAAACCTCTCAATGTCCCTGTTTCAGGCCGGCAAACACGGTGGTTCGAACCATGGACGTCTTCATTCCAACTCAAACTAAGAGGTTCAAATTCCCTAAGGTGGCTTTGGATCTAGGTGGCATCGACTAATGTTGGTTGGGGGTCCTCGTAGTCGTATTGGTTCCATGGGGTCATGGCCTCTAGATCTATTAGGCGACATGCTTGTTGCATCTAGGCATCTTCCCTCCCCCTCTCTTTTCAATTTATTTCTTTTTTATTGTTGTTTTCCAGGTTGATTTTTTTTGTAGTGAGCAGTTGGTTGCCTTATCCCCTACCGTTTGTCGGTGTGTTCCCACTCTTGTTAAGGTAATTTCTCCTTCCTCAATGGAGGTTGTTGGGATCTAGGTTTCCCCCAAATCTTTGACCACAGTTGAGGTTTCCCCTTGAAATTCTTTTTTGGATTTAGATGAGGTAATTTCTCCTTCCTCAATGGAGGTTGTTGGGATCTAGGTTTCCCCAAATCTTTGACCATTGTTGAGGTTTCCCCTTGAAATTCTTTTTTGGATTTAGATGAGGGTTGTGTTCATCAACGAAGGGCTATTACTCGAAGAAGTTCTTGCGGTTGTCTCGGTGACTATTTCTCCAATTTATGTACGAGCAACCAAAAATTCATCATAGCAGACGATGCACAAGATTGAGGGGGATTCCATAAAAAAGTTGTCTATGTGCAAAAATAGGGAATGCAAAGAGAGGTGTCTTATCTACTTCCAATCATATCAGTGTTACATTGATGTAATCTTATTCCAATTTGGCATCAAATCAGCTTACATTGTTAATGTTGTATAGTTTCCTTAATTTAATACCATTTATATAACTTAAATAGATGGAAGAAGACAATAGTTTAGAATTCAAGTAGTTGTTAAATCGCATTGAACCACACATTTCTTCCATGTTTGCGGTTGCAAATCTGGGTGTCGCCAAGAAGCATTTTCCTTTGAGGAACTATGCTTTACATTTGCATAATATGTATGACTGGTGGAATGCTTTCTAGACAAAAAACAAGTGATGCAGGACGTATGCAAAATTATTGTACATGTTTTTACTTCATGATTAATATTAGAGACCTGAGTGCACTTTATCTAATTGTTGTACTTAGGTTGCAAGTTTGTTTTAATTTTATATTTTATTTGGCAATTAAGGCAATTGCCAGAGATCTAGAGTTTTAAGTATTTTAATTAAATACTAGCCTTGTGGGCTTGTCTCAAGAAGTTGACTTCAAACAAAGAAAATTGATATTTTGTTATCTTCTATGATCACTCATCTTCCCAATGTGTTTCATATCAAGTGGTGTCAGAGCCAAACCCTAATTTCTAGGGTATGGTCCCTCTCCTCTCTCCCATTCACCTTCAGCTTCTTTCTTTTGTCGTCTTCTTCCTCACATCATCTTCCACCCTCATCTACTTTGTCAATTTTCGCACACTTTTCCCCCACGATCCCTCTCTCTCAACACCATAACAGGTCTCGTGTCACATCCCCATGCCTCATCCAGCACGTCACCTAGCGCAGGACCATGACATGCCTTTGTGTTCCCTATCTTTCCCCCACATAGCTTCCCTCTCTCTCCAAGTCTTGACTCTTGACCCCTTCTCCCTATCTCCTACCGCACCATGCTTCTCCACCCCCAACAACCCCACGAGTGCGACACCCTATTGTCTACCATCCTTCAACACCCTACACCGCACACACAACACCAACGACCTTAGCTCCATGACTCTCCCTGCCAGGCGAACGCCCTATGCCTGCACCCACATGTTCCCACACCACACCTCGTTCCTTGCCCCCACCTTCCTTGCGAGTCTTGTGATCCCCTTGTCCCAAGAACCCCGATCGCAAGCCCTCCTCACCTAACAAGCCCTGAAAACCCCCAACACCCAGTGCTTACCCCCTCTCCTAGTCCCCTACGCTGTCATACCCCACCCTGCCTGCCGGCCTTCTGTTTTCACTAAACCAATCAACCTCGGTTGCCCACCGCCCACACACCTAGTAGCCAACCACATCCTAGTTAACCATCCCTGCCCCGATCGTCGCCCAATTCTTTTAATCTTTTTTTCAGATACCCCCATTACATAATGTCTTGGGGTTCCCCGTGCAATCCTTTAAACGCCACCACCAGCCGACGACCTTCCCTATTTTCCCCCCATAAGCAGTCGAATAACTCATGCAAGTCGTCCTTCCACCATCCCCTCCCTAGTCTCTCTCACCCACCATAGGTGATCGTCGATCCATTTTCTCCATCCTAATAGAGATGACAATGCAAGATGCAACCCTTTGTCCCATGTTCCCCTCCTATTTCTAGATTGGTTGCTTAAATCCATTCTTTTTCTTCTTTTCCCATCCACGTTCCGGGCCAGCAAGAGATTTGCTATACGTGTATTCCCTATTCATTAAGATGTTAGTACCGAAGAGTTCAGGGATATGAAGACCTCCATGAAAACACAGTTGTCAACTATATTCCAACACCTTGACTTGTATTTGGTAAGTAATGGACTTCAACCTCCTCCATGCCCGAGCCACATTGTGACTACGGTCACCAAGCATCAGGAGGATGGCAACGAGCCTCAGGATTCACTCCCCTCCAGTGAGCATAACGATGTAGAAGATGTGCTCCCAACTAGCGATCTTGGAACTAACAAGGACGAGCCAACAGAAGCTTCTTTTCTACCTCTGAAAATTTGATAGCGGTGGCGTCAGCCTAAGAGCTCTGGCGATTAGGGTTTCATGCGTGGTAGCCCTATCTCCCATTTATGAGGTCGTCCGACAATAGATTCCTATGGTTGCACCACTATCCACCTTAGAGATTGTCAATCTATGCTTAACTAGATAGATGTTTGTTACTACCACTAAGGAGCACACTACCTTTGTTGTTTCTAAGCAAGGTCGTCGTACTCTAGGTTGTAGACATGGAAGAGGACCCAACTCCATTGCAGAGGGACTTCATCTTCCAATTCACAATACTGCAATTTTTGCAAATCAATTATATGGAGGTCAAATGATGGGAGAAGCATGGTAAGCCTGAGTGGGCAAATCAAGTTTTAGCTACTAAAACTAAGGGGGAATCGACATCCACTTCACCTGGTACCAATAATCAACGGGTAACTCTTAGTTCTATAGACCTTGACAAATTGCTCAAGGTTGAATCCTTGACTACTACATCTCCTTAGGCAAACATTTCTCAACATAGGTGATTTATACATGCCTCCAAGCTACTTCTTCAAAAGATCATTCGATCAATGATTTCAGTGATGCTCCCCACATGATTAGTGATAAGAAGCTTTTCCTATCTTTGAAAAAGTCTGCATATCATCCTCTTATGCGATAAGTTGATGGCTTTACTTATCCTATTATTAGGATAGGCAATATGACTAACACTCTCAATATATAAAAAAATATGTATATTTGTTCTCAAATTTCCTTTAAACTTGTTGTATGTCAGTAAGATTATAAAGACTAATATGTAGTATATGTATAACATTCTTTCAGTTGAATGTCTCCATGTGGGATCTCATGATGGAGACAATTGGTGGGGGATTTGAAGGTGGAGATGGTTGTATAACTTGCCAACCATCAACTTCTCCAGCTATCGTGCTTGTTCCTCAGTCTACTTTGCTTCATCAGTGGCATTTACAACTCAATCACCCATCCATTACAAAGTTGAAGTCTTTATTTCCTAGTTTTTCATCTAAACTTTTTAAATGCAAGTCATGTCAACTTGGTAAACATCACAATGAGTGTTTCCTTTACGTTATGATAGGAGTCCTAGCATGTTGTATTTCGTCCATTCTGATATATGGGGACATCATTGTACTGGTTTTCGTACGGGTGTACATTTAACCACTGATCACGAGCCATTGGCTTTTTCTATTAAAGGAATATTATGAAATTCTAGCTAATTTCTCACCTTTTGAATGAAATAAAGAATGAATTTCTGGGTACACCTACGTTTGTCAGCAATGGAAGTGCTTCTGAATATGTGCAACGTGGTTTTCAAAAGAGTTGTATACCTAACAAAATATCCTCAAAGTCCCTACAGCCCACAACAGAATAGAGTTGTTGGGCGCAAGAAGCGGCATCTCATAGATGTTGCTCGCATAGGAATATGGAGTCACTTATTTTGAAACATCTTCTCATGTTACTCGCATCAACTTTGTGTGTATTCTTATTTCCATTGTTGAGAATCAAGGATGGGATTTATCTCAATTGGACATCAAAATAACTTTTATGCATGGAGACTTACTGGAGACTATTAACATGAAGCAACCTCTAGGGTAGGTAGCTTCAGAGTATTCTAAGAAAGTATGTCTTCTCAAAAAGGCTATTGATGACCTAAAACTAGGTCCCCGGGAATGGTCTGATAAACTATCCCTTATACTAGGTAAATTTGGGGAATGGTTTGATTAACTATCCCTTATACAGAGTAAATTTGGCTTTTCTCAATCTTAGTGTGATCATCTATGAAGCACAGATACTCCAAAACAGGTGTCGTACCCGTATCCGATACGTATCAGATACTAATACTCCGTGGATACTCCTAGATACGTATCGGATACTCCTAATCCATATCCAAGCCGTATTCGGGCCGTATCCATTCGGTAAAAACTAGAAAAAAAATATGGGCATGACATTGCTTGATTAGCATTTGACACCAGCTCATGTCTCAACCCTATTTGCTAAGTAGTAGCTTGCAGCAAGGCTGTCACAGTTGCTTCCTTGAAGTAGTTCAAGGTTAGTCACCATTCCTCTTGCTAAATGCCAATCTTCCTTCTACTCTTTATTGTTTGTACCTCCTCTGTTTTTTGGGATTTCACTTTTAAAGAACTTCCATATATAATCTGGATTTTTGTTTGTTCTTTATTGCAAACCAATTTATTCACCTTTACATGGTACTTGCGAACACTTTCCCTGCTAAGGTGCAAGTTTTATGCACGTTGATGTCCTCCATATTCTATGAAAGGCTTCAATTTAGTATCGTTGGGTTAACATGCCTCTTGTTTTGGTGACTAAATCCATTGTGATTTATTCTAGAATTCTATCTAGACAGTATCTATTTCATCTCCTTTGAAGATAATCATTGCATCCCCATCCTTCTGTCTCCCCCTATGAAGCATCGATACTCGAAAATAGGTGTCCTACCAGTACTGAATACATATCTGATACTAATAATCCCTAGATAATACATACCTAATACTTCTTAAGTCGTATTCCTTTTTTTATTAGCAGGATATAACCTCAATACAACCAGGATACAACCAACCCATTTAGCAGCCAAGAGAGCACCTCACTCATGTGATCCATCAAAATCCCAAAACCATGTGACTTCCAACTCCAGACTCCCCGTATTGTATTGTGATTTGAGAATGAAATTGGTATTTTTTGTTACAATTTTAAAATAAACATTAAAAAAATTGGTGTATCCATGTTGTATTGTATCTTATATTTTTAAAAATTTCCATATCCCCGTACTGTAATCGTACCCGTATCCATTTCTGTATCTATATCCGTGCTTCATAGTAGCTAGCCATACATGAGAGAATATAGTTTGGTATCACAGATGACACAACTCACTTTACAACACAACATTACATGATACATTGAATGTGAAAGGTTTAGAATATGATATTATCATGTCCTTTTGTAACTTTTGTCACATTAATATGAATGAAAGACCCCTTCTTAAATCGTTGTTTGATATTATGGTATTGGTTTCCATTTTCTTTAGAAATATTGTGATTTTTGAATGAAATTTGATTGTCTTCATCTATTTTTAAAATAAATATATTAGTTATTTTTATAAATATTAAAAAATTGTCGTATCCATGACATACCCATATCATGTATTTTCAAAAATTGTCGTATCCCCGTACCCGTACCCGTACCCATACCCGTACTCGTATTCGATACGTATCTGTATCCATGCTTCATAGGTGATCATTCTTTTTTATCAAAACCTTTTGAGTTAGCATCATCATTCTCATTCTTCATGTTCATGATATCATTTTATCTGGTAGTGATGACACATGTATTGCTGAAATAAAGAGGTATCCTACACGACACTATGTTACCCAAAGACCTCAGCAGTTTGTAGTATTTTCTCCGCATTGAGGTGTCACACTATAAGTTTGGGGTGTCTTTACCTCAAAGAAAGTATATTCTAGATCTATTAACTAAGACAAAATTGCTTGGATGTTGATCTATGGTTTCTCCTATGAGCCAAGCACGTGATTATGATCAGATACTACTCAACTATTAGAAGAAAATTTAGTTACAAGTTCTTGGTTGGAAAACTTTTGAATCTCTTACTGGTATTGTTCCTGATATATGTCGTTTGTCAGCATTCTGAGTTGGTTTATAAAATGTCTGATGCAGTGTGACTAGGAGGCAACTTGTGTTTAGAGATGTTTGAAGAATACACCCAGCCAGGGATAACGTTATAAAAGGAATGGACCTTAATGTTATTGACTATTTTCGTGCAAATTAAGCAGGGATTAAATCTGACAAGAGAGCATCATTTGGAGTTTGAAGAAAGTAGAAACTAGTTTTCAGTCATGCCTATTGAGTAGCAACCAACGTTCCTACCTTGGTCGAGTCAATAAATGTACAAAGGCCCTTTTTGTATCTAAGATGATGATCTATCAGGTCATGCTAAATCATACGCATGGATTTTTCATAAATACTAGAGATGAAGTCTTGGCATTCCATAAATGTTTTATCAAGAAATAAAGGTATAGTTTGGTTATTTTATCAGATTTTACAATCTGATAGTGTTGGTTCTGTTCGAAAGATTGTGTCCATACTATCATTATTTCAATATGCATCATCACATCATCTGAAAGCTGAATTAGCCCAGAATGGGTGGCAACGTAATTACCATCATCTATAGGATGTTGCTCAAATCCATGGCTCCAAACTTACAATTGCATGTTCCAAAAAGTTTCAGTATGGTGTACTCCTTAGTCCTTACAACAATATTTTTTATCAATCATCAGCCAAGAATGGCTCTTCAAAGTGACACACCTTTCTCACATTATTGTCCTAGATTTGATCATTTTCATATATTTTTTCATGTCTTTGGATGCACCATCTTTGGACACACCTTTGATTCCAAGGCAAGCTAGTTGTCTCCAAAGACATCAAAATTGTGCTCTTAGTTCTTACCATACTCTTATAAATAAAAAGCGGTGTCCTATGTCCCGTAGAGTTTTTCTTCTGATTATGTAACTTTTCATGGGTCTAAGCGATATTATATTGGTGCTATCATCAGTAATGGGGGCAGCACTATCCACTGAGCGTGAGAATTGCAAAATTAAAGATAAATTCAGATTTCCACCAATAGTATCCATTCTACTCTTTCCACGGGCTTATCAAACAGGTTGACAGGACCTGGAGTAGCATAATAACTGGTCCCAAATGACATCCTACCTTCTCTTAAGCTTAATGGATACTTAATCAACCGTAGATTATCTGGCCATGATCTCCAGTGTGCATTTCTTGTCTAATATCTCTAAATTTGCTCATTCTTTGCTTTGGCTTTAGCTTATAATCTTGCTCCCATATCTCCACTAAATCATTTAAAGAGTAAAGGTCAAAGACAAGCTAGAGAAGAAAAAAAAGTGGATCCTTTATGTCAGAATGACACCCAGAAGCTGGTAGCTCTATCCCCTAAGAGTATGTCTGGGTATCGACGGGCCTATACTTTGAAACATAACCTTGACAGATCGATTGAAATGCTCAACCTCATCTTGTTGCCAGCAGGTATACTCAAACTTGAGTTGTGTCACATTTTTCTTTGAGACCTCTCCGATTGTTGCTTAAGATGTTGTCGATTTTTTTTATTTGTTGCTACTCTCTTTGACTGTCCCTTATTTAAAGGTGTGAAAAATGCAGTACTAGATGGGGACACCATGGAAGAAGTCTGTAAGTAATGGCATCATGATTCTATTGCTTAGGAGTGTCAGAAAGTGTGCAAGCTAAAAAAGACATGGTCTCAAACAGTGTCCTCATGCCTGTTTTGAGAGGTTCATTCCAACGTTTCCGATCTGCTTTTCCAACTATTGATCTCTCACTGGTATCCAAACGCAAACTGAATAGAGGTTATATAAGCTGCCGTTTCATTCCTGGTTGTCATATATTTCTTGATGGTATCTCATTACTTGGAACTTGGAAGAGTAAGATGAATGCTGTTGCTAGTTCCACTGCAAAGTAAAATGCCATGCTAGGACCCATTCATGTTGTAAGTTGTACGTGGACTGCATCCAAGCTTTCTAAATTGGAGATTCTTGTACATTTTGTGACATTGATGTGTAACACTCAGGCAGCCTTACACAATTGTTAACAATCTAGTTTCTCATGAACACACAAAGCAAATTGACGCAGACTCACTTAATTCCAGATTTGTTTGTAGTTATTGAATCCTCATGTCAGAACTAGAGGGGAAGTGGTTGATATTTTACTTTCATCATTATTCATACAATGAGGAACAAGTTAGGTATGCAACATGTGTATATTCTAACTTGAGGGTGGGAATTATAAGACTAATCGACAGAGTTATTTGTTATATATGTGTATTCATTTCTTTTATCCTGTAATACTTATTCAGCAGTCTATTTATTTAAATAAAGAGGGTGAACTATGTCCATAATGTTTTCTGTGTCACCTGATAAGTTAAAAAGCTGCATAGAAGATTGCATCAGGATTGAGCACAAAATTTTGTTGTTCACATGAATCATATACTTTAATAGGCGGTCCTTTGGTGGTTAATGTCCCAAAGGGTGGCTGGTAAGGATACAGGCAACCTTTTACCATTCTTCCTCCCAACATGGCAAGAAGAAGCTCTAACAAATTCTCTTGTTGCACAGGATTCCAATTGGTCAGTGGGCAAATATGAAATTAGTGGTTTGGCAAGATCAATTAGTTAAGAGTTTACAATCAAATAGTGGGGTCACCTTGACAGCTGATACAGGAAGGCTGGCATGCACAGTTGTACGTTTTCTTGCTGCATTTTGACCTAAGGGTGGAACTTTTGTCTTCTAATGAAATCAAAGAAATTGGATTGTGGTTAATGAAGCAGCCAGTAGAGGGTTTTTTACCGGTTCCTACTTAATGGTTATTTGTTTTAGCTGCAATTACTGTGAGGAACAGATTGAATGACCTATCACAAGTAATTCCCAGCTGTTGACAGTGGACATGGGGCTAATGCTTTGCGGTACTGACATAAGGCGGTCTAGTGCATAGGTACATGGGAGATGGCATCCCAACACACCAAGCAAGATTGCTTGCTTCTATTTTCATTAGGTTGGGATGTACAGAACATGAATGGTAGTTGCGATTCTATGAGAAAACCATGGCTGTTGGGTTAACACGGTCTGATGAAAAGTAGAAAAGTATTTCCTTAACCTTGAAGCTCATTTGAGACATAATAAATCAATTAGGAAATTATCCGGTAAGATTTCATGGTGTGTAAGTTCCTACGACAAACTAAATGAACGTTGACTAGGCTCACAGAGGCAAGGCAATTTGTGGCTTGAATACATCATTTTACCATGTAGCACTGAGAAAACCAAGCATAGAATTTGCTTACTAATTTTTATATCTAATATATTTCCTTATAATATTGTAAAAAATTGTTTTACTCAGTATGATTGCACTGGAAAAGTGTGATTTCCAATTTCGCTAAAATCAGCATTTTATTCTCTCATGGATGAATAACTCTTTAAGCATGAAAGCAAATGCAACGCGAACCCATGGAATATTCTTCGCCCAGAGATCAAATCCAAGAAGTTACAACAACAATCTACAGCTATGCCTTAATGTCGAAACAAGTATTTCAGCATAATTTGAGGTCTAACATTATATTCATACTTCACTATAGTGATTTCTTATCAATCTTCACAGAGGTGAAATGCAACTTGAGGATAGCAAGTTGTAATTGTTAAGATTAATTGTAGTATGTTACTTCAAGCAGGTGGAGGTCAAATATATTGTACAAATTGAAGTGATTGTTCTTGGATCAAATTAAAAAAACCATTAGTTTATTGTCTATTGAAAGCTTGCATATGGAAGAATACTAAGAAGAGGGTTGGAAGCCTGTTTCAGTTTCGAGATAGTAATAAAGAAAGATCATTCTAGATGCAATGATTAGCTACTAAACAATTGGACACCAAACATTTAATTATCGCTGCAATTTGTTCCATTGTTAATCCCTGAATTGTTTGTTGTTGTAAAGTCTAGTCAGCATATATAGTTGTTATCACACTTTCGTATATATACATAGGGGAAGTAGTATTTTGGGAGATTCTTCTATCCCAAGAGATTTGCTTATGTATTCCTTCAACCTCTTGAAAGATAATATAACTTATGTATGATATAAACTGGTGTCAACATATTAAATAAAGATCACAAGGCCATAGCCTCTATATCGGTCCAGGAAGGAGCACAGAGGACCATTCTAACCATTTCTCTATGAGGAAAACAGATATAAAGGAAGTACGATAAGTATATCATTAGAAAGCCATTAGTACCTCCCAAAGAAATAATGAATCCCCAAAAGAGAACTCTCTGCGAAACAATACCATAAGCATGCGGAAAGCAAAGAGGTAGTCACCACCACCAAGATTTTCTGTTTTGCAAAAATAATAATATCAATAAAAAAGACTGCTTGCCACCAAAAAGAATGTTGATATAGAAAGTTAAAATACTGATGTTTAAACATTGTAAGCGTGATAACAACTCAAGTCTGATGAAGACAGCAGTAAGTCCTTTTCTCGATTTTATAAGAGGCTGAATAAATGTACAACAGCCGTGCAACCTGGTATAAGCTATGTTGGGAATGTTAAGTGACAAATCTGTGTGTATTTTCCCTCCTGGACGTCTATGTTATATCTTCCTTTAGACATTTAGTCCCAAATTGTAACTTGGCTTCCCACGTTGTTGGATCCCTATAAATAAAGTGTGGTTGACGTCATTGACTATCATAAAGAGAGGCTACCTCGTCACATGGTATCAAAGCAGGCTAACCCAGGTATTACTCTCTCTCTCTCTCTCCCCCAACCCTAACAGTAAAAGTCAACGACTCTTTTAGGAAAAAGTTGCAGTTTTTTGTGATTTTTTGGTCGGTTGAATGTTCTTCCCAAATAAAAGGTAGCTCGGCGAGTTTTCCTGACTTTCTGCGGCTTTTCACGCCATATCATAGTTTGAAGGATTTTTCAAAAAGAGATCACAATCTTTATATATACTAGGTTTTTGAAAGTCAAATTCCATGTCAATCTTTTAAGCAAATTTTGTGGTCCTTTTATGATGTGTCCTACCCAACCCTACATCATACATCCCTACTGTCCCTCTCCCACACTATGAGTAAAGAGGAAAACTCTCTCCTTGCAAAATGATACTTCTCTTCTGTATTTGATGGGATCTTCCACACTATGCACACACACACATTTAGGTATAAATATGCATGGGTACATATATATCATATATATGAGTGTGTCTACATATATGTGCATTCATTATATATCTCCATACATACACACAAATACATGTATATATACACAATGTATGTAGATGACATATTCTCAATTTTTTCCTAAATAGTAGTAGACAAAACATTAATGTTACTCTAGAGTTTTTTCATAATACTACTATAGAATGGAAAAGCCTTTATCTGATGTGTCTCAAACAAATACAATGCACTCTCTTTTATAGGATAAGAGAGTAAATGAGAAACAGAATTAGGCAATATGGGATAAAAGAAAAGCTAACGACAAGACAAGTCTAAAGCACACAACAAAACACAAAGCATAAAGCATATATACCAATACCCCCCCCCCTCAAGCTGGAGCATAGATGTCAAACATGCCCAGCTTGTCCACCAGTGTAGCAGCGAGTCTTGGGAAGTATCTTGGTAAAGATGTTAGCAACCTGATTTTCTGTCCAAAGATAAGGAGTGTAGATGCAACCAGAGAAAATAGATTCACGAACAAAGTGGAAATCCATCTCAATATGCTTTGTGCGCTCATGAAATGTAGGATTGCTGGCAATAAAAATGGAGGCTTTATTGTCGCAATGCATTGGAATAGGATCGGAGTCTGAGATATCAAATTCCTTGAGGAGTCCTTGGACCCACATCAATTCACAAGCAGTATGAGCCATAGCTCCGTTTCTGCTTCAGCACTAGACCGAGCAACCACGGTCTGTTTTTTATTGTACCATGTAAGCTGATCACCTCCAATAAAAGTACGGTAGCCAGAGGCAGATTTCCTATCACATCTACTACCAGCATAATCAGAATTTGAATATTCAGTGAGTTTATAGTGCCCATGTTTGTGATACATTAATCCTTTTCCTGGAGAAGTTTTCAGATATTTAAGGATATGACAAACAGGAACCCAATTACATTGTCGAGGTTTATCCAGGTACCTACTCACAAGTCTAACAGCAACAATAACATCAACTCTAGTCACAATAAGATAGATAAGTTTACCAACCAATCTTCTATATTGATGATTATTAGGATAGGGAGGTGAAGATTCATCATCCCAATTGGTATTGGGATCCAGAGGAGTGCTAACAGGTTTAGTACCAAGCATGCCTGCATCCATCAGAAGATTAGAACATATTTGCGCTGTGAAAGACAGAAGCCATATGAAGATCTGGAAGCATCAATTCCCAAGAAGTATCTGAGTTTACCTAGATCTTTAGTAATAAAGTGTTGTTCTGGATATCTTTTGGTAGATGCAAATATGCAATACCTTCAGAATCACTGCCAAACATAATTATATCATCTACATAGACAATAAGAATAACAAGTCCAGAAATGGTCTTTTTAATAAAAACATAATGGGATCCAAATGTGAGCGCCGAAATTGAAACTTTAAAAGCATTTGGCTCAAATTATCAAACCCTGCTCGTGGGCTTCATTTTAGGCCATATATCGTCTTCCTAAGTCTACAGATTTTAGAACACTCCCCCTGACTAACAAAACCATGTGGTTGTTCCATGTAGACTTCCTCATGCAAGTCACCATATAGGAAATTGTTTTTAACATTAAGTTGAAAAAGAGGCCAAACATATTTACAGCAACAGAGATAAGCCCTCTTATAGAATTGAGTCTAGCAACAGGAGAAAAGCTTTCAAAGTAGTCAACCCCATAGGTCTGAGAATAACCTTTTGCGTGCCTTCAACCGTTCAACAAAATCATCTGGCTGATATTTGGCAATAAAAATCCAACGGGAGCCAACAGTCAGACAGTTTTATGGGCGATCAACGAGATCCCAGATCTTGAGATCGTGAAGGGCAGTCATTTCAGTTTCCATAGCTTGACGTCAGGCAGGATGTTGAAGAGCTTCTGTAGCATTCTTTGGTAGAGGAATAGTACAGAGAGCAACAGTAGAACAAGAAAAGCTAGCACCAATATTAGTGGTAGAGCAGAAATTACTAATCGGATGTCGAGTGCAAAAACGAACACCTTTCCTTTGATGAATACGAAGATGTAGATCAGAGATTACCTGGGAGGTGTTGTGATCTACCGGCAAGGGAGAAATTAGTTGTTGAGGGGCTAGGGATGGGACTGTGAACTTGAGTCTTCTCTTGTACACCTTTTGGGGAGGAAGATCTTTAGTTCCTTCAATGTGATCACATTCTACTACTTGAGGCAGAGGAGTAGGATCCAACAAATCACATGATAAAACAAACCCCTTGTCAGAGTAGTACGACATGTGTTCAAAATATACTACATCCGCACTAACACACCATTGTCTTTTCACAGGATCATAACATTGATATCCTTTTTGAGTTCTTGAAAATCCCAGAAAAACACACTTAGTGGAGCTGGGTCAAGTTTAGATATCTCGGGAAGAGATTCTTAACAAAGCAAGTGATGTCAAAGATGATGGGACAAAAAAACAAAGGCGCATCGGGATACAAAAGAGAGAAAGAGACTTGATTATGCAACATAGAAGAAGGCATGCAATTAATTAAGTACAACGCAGTAGAAACAACTTTAGGCCAGAAATGTTTAGAAACATTTTAGTGAATAAGAATAGTGTGTGCTACCTCAAGAAGATGGTGATTCTTCCTTTCGCCACACCATTTTTTTGTAGTGTGTAAGAACATGAAGTCTGATGAGAGGTACCCTAGCAGTACAAAACAGATCTGCTATTGTTTGCATAAATTCTAATGCATTATCAGTTCTCAAGATTTTAACAGTTGCCTTGAATTGGGTTTGAATTTTAGTGAAAAAAAGTGGTGATAGTTTGCAGAACATTACTACGATCTTTTATGAGAAACAACCATGTTGCCCTATAATGGTCGTCAAAAGAAAGTCAAAGTAGTGAAAGCCAGACAAGCCAGTAAAAGAACAAGACCACCAGATATAGGCATAAATAATATCAAAAAGATTTTTAGAACCAATTTCTTTCTTTTTATGAAAAATTGTCCGAGTTTGTTTGCCATGTTGGCAAGATTCACACAAACAAAGAGTACCAACAGAGGGGAGAGATTGACTGATCAACTCGGTGTACGGTGAATAGTGACGACCCGAAGATGAAACATACATGAAACATGCTTGTTTTTCACAAAAACCATAAAAAAATAAATTTTAGTGAATATAACCATATTTTGGGCTGATCTAACTTATCTCTAACATCGAACTTGTTTTAGTATTGTGTTTGTGTTTAACATGACTTATATAAATAGTTTTGATGATCTATAACGTGTAATAGAAAAAAATTGATCTCACATACCTTCTCCGCATCCAGGCTACCTAGTGATAGTTCAAATAAAATTGTGTGCTAATTAATCACATGTATCATTTTTTACCGATAAGAGGGCTTTATTCATCATCCAAGGGATATTAGTATCAAATGAAGTATCAATTGGTTTGGCCCCTAATGTTCCTACTTGCAACAAATCCAGTGTATACTTTCTCTATGACATAGATCTACCAAAACTTTGTTCTCCCCACTTCAATGCCAAGGAAGTATTGTAGTTTCCCAATCCTTAATTATCAAATGTTTTGACTTGTGAGACATAATCCTTGGTGGCATGAATCCCTGCGGTACCATTGCTAAAGATTATGATACAATCACGGATACAATCAGAATAATGAGGCTAGACTTGGTTGTCTTGATGAATAATAATGATCATGTAGAAATCAAAGGAGGCTAAACTAGAACATCATCACACCAGGCCCTGGAAATATTGCTTGAGACCATAAAATTCCTTCAGCAATTTGCAAAGCATAGAATGCGCCTTAAGAGTGGCAAATCATGTGGTTGCTCCACATGCATTGTTTCTTTTTGTTATCCATAAAGAAAAGCATTCTTACATCAAGTTGATACAAGACCCAATCCAAGTTTACAACCACAAAGATTAGGACCCAAATATAGTTGAAAGAGCAGCGTGAGTAAATGTCTCACAATAGTCTGCACCACAAGTCGGTATATATCTTTTCCGCCAGGTGTGCCTTAGACGCTCAATAGTGTCATTGACAGTGAAAAGCCTATGACACCCAATAGGTCCACACTATGAAGGAAATCAACTACTTCCCAAGTTTTGTCTAATTAACAATGCTTGCAAAACCTTTTATGACTCTATGCCAGCAAGGATGAGAAAGAGCTTCTTCTTTTTTTGGAATGGCCACACTGCGAATACATAAATAATAGAAGAAAAAATGAATCAAGTCTATTAAAGGAGCAAATTTGAGCTAAACGATGAGATGTACAACACCAAGATCCTTTCCTTAATGCAATAGGTATATGATGATCAATTAAATCAGTGTGAGTAGGATGAGGAGCCTCATCAGCAATATCTTTAGTCAGTGTAGAGGTGGTAGGAATGAAGGAAGCATTAATGGGAGGTATAGTAGATCAATTCCTTTTAGTATAAACATGAAAGTGCCTCTAAGTATTGTCTTAAGGAAAGACTAAAGTAGGTAAGAGAGCTTATGCAAGTAAACCAATAGTGGCAGTTTTAGCAAGAAGTTCATGACTCAAACTAGATTTTATTTCAGAATAGTATGGATTGGTTTAGAAGAAAAAAAGCATTTGCATTGACGTATACTTTGTTATTCAAAGGATCCAAACACTTTTCCCCTAATAATTGTGTAGGTATGAAGGACAAATTTGGTTCATCTAGGGCATAACATATTCGATTCGGACAAAACAATTTTAACAAAGCAGCTACTAACAAACACTTTGGGATGTAGGGCAAACATTAGAATAACAGCATACTGAATTCAAATGGGAATTTAATTGCTAGGGGTTGTAAAAGGCATATATCAATGAGATAGAATGGTGTAATGTGCCAAAGTTTAGTAGGAACATGAGAGTGCAACAATAAAATTCTAAACACATCGAAGAGATGACAATTCATGCATTTACCGATACCAGTTTGTTGTGGTGTGTAACCACAAGAGGTCGGATGCAGTGTACCTAATTGAGAAAAAAAAAACAAGTTGAGATTGTTTTGGACAAGTCATGTGCATTGTCAGTGCAAAATATACGAATAGGCATAGATTATTTTGGTAGTCAAGTGCGTTGAGTCTCGATATCATTAAAAAGTTTGAGTACCAACACTTAAACTCTAATTTTTAACTAGAAAATATGAGAGAATCGGAGAAGTCATCGACAAAAGACATAAAATATTGATACAAAGTTTAACTAGAAGCCCGCAAGGTCCCCATACATTAGAACATACTAAGCAAAACATAGTCGTAGTACTAACTCAAACATGCTTGGGAAAGTGCCACCAACTTGTTTACCAATATTACACGACTAACAGTGGAAATAAACAATAGATGCATATGGAATAATATATCACCATATGGTTGTTAAGGTATGCCCCAACTAGTAATGCCACTGCAAGAGTGAAACACTAAAGGCCAATGTGGCACAAGGGGTATGTTAAGGTACAGAATCTGTAGGGTCTCTAGTACTATTTCAAACATTCTTGGAAAAGTGACACCAACTTGTTAACCAATATTACACAACTGACACTGGAAATAAACAATAGATGCATATGGAATAACATAGCACCAGTTGGTTGTTAAGGGATGTCCCAACTAGTAATGCCACTGCAAGAGTGAAACACTAAAGACCAATGTGGCACAAGGGGTATGTTAAGATATAGAGTCCCTAGGGTCATTCAATGCTCCCACCAATCCTCGACCTTGTATGAAAGTCCTAAAAGACACAAGTAAATGGATAGAATGTAATGGAACAATTTTAGGCCTTGTAAGACAATAAATACATAGAAAGGAAGGTGAAAATAAACCAAAGATAAAATAATGAACTTTAGACATCCATGATGCCAACCACAACAGGTCGAACCAGTTGCTTGAGTGAAATGAGGTAGTTTAGAAAGGACCCGCATACTAACGAGCTATGTTGAATTACCAAATATAATAGTGGATGCACCGGAGTTAATCACCTAGTGAAATTATTAACTTTGAGCTCTACGCTGACTTAATCAGAAGTAGTGGGAGACAGGCACTAATCCAACTACTAGATTGGTAGGTTGGGTGCTAAACTAAACAGACATAGAGAGAAAAAAGGATTATGTTGTGTGTTGTTGAAGTAGATGTCTGAAAAATCGACTTTGTAGAAGGTATTCTACAATACATATTGTCACTAGATCCAACAGAAGCACAAAGTTTATCAGTGGATGAGTTCACAACAAGGATTGGTGCTTGATTATCCTGAGCAGGCTTTCAATTCTTTTTACAAGACTGCTCTACATGATTATTCATGCCCCAAAAATTACAGTGATGAGGACCGACTCAATTCATGCATCCTCGAGTATCTCCCCCTCATGACTACAATCACCATCATCGTGAGAAGACAAAAGAGAAAATGTCTTTGAAGTATACCTAACAAACTAGGTCGTTTACATGCAGGTACCTGTGGGTTGAACCATTTAATTTGGGTTTGTGTGGGGGATTTGGTCACCCATTAAATTTTGGATGAAAGCCAACCCAACTTGTTTATTAGGTCGGTTTGGATTGACCCGCAAGCATGGAAGAAAATGTCTGATTTCTATGTCGTTTAGGTTGCCACAGAAACAAAAATTTTGACAAATTTTGACGGAAATTTTGACAAATGCATTCCTAGCATTTCGAGATCGAATGATCAAATTATATAATGAAATTTTACCAAAATGATCTACTTGTGTAGATCTACTCAAATATGCAGTAATATTTCATATTGGTTACGTGGGGATGGGGTCTCCTCATTTTTTAGTGAAGGATCCTAAACTATTTCGATGGGAATTTCGGTGGGGAATTTTGATGTCAATTTTCGATGATAAAATCAATGAATCAAATCATCATATTTTGCGAGCACGATCTATAGACTTAAAGACACAAAACTGTGTAAAAAATATGCTCTAGGTAGTACATAGTACATTAAAAAGAAGGAAAAAATTTGGTAGTCAGTGCGTTACGACAGTGTATTTCGATGTCCCATTGCCATTAGTATGGAAAAATTGGTGAAATTTCAACTATTTCCTCAAAATTTTAAAGATTGCCTGCGGGTGAACCTACGAAATTAAAAAATGAAATATTTCAATTCGATGAGTGTTGTGAGGATTTCAGTATATGATTATATGCTTGTGAGAATTTGTATAAATCTTATTTGATATTTTTTTTGGGGGGGGGAACTAGGTTTCATTATGAAGCCATGCACTAAGTGCATGTCAAGAACATTTTACATCGAAAGTTTTGAGCTAAAGTTGCTACAAAGTCCAAAGGAGGGTCTACATACATATTAAACCCTAATGGTTTGTGATGTTGTAACTTTGCCAAAGAGTCAACCTCATGGTTTTGTTGTCTTGTACATTTTTGGAAGACAAGTTGCCATGGTCGATTAATGAAGAGTTTGATAGAATTCATCCAAGAATGAACCACTGGAAATCTTTTATCATCCTGAGAGATAAGAGATATAGCGATCTCACTATCAGACTCAATAATAAGCCTAGTGTAAGGAAGCTGAAGCATATTTTGTAGGGCCAGATGAACTGCAACGATTTCAAGTTCAAGAACAGAAGAAGTATATATGGTTTGTGACCATCCACCAATCCAGGATATGTCACTACTATGTGCTACTACAACAATAGTTTTGTAGATATTGGTAACAGATGCATTTGTGTTTAAATTAACCCAGTCTGCAGGATGAAAATTCCATACATAACTATGTAAATGTATTTGTGTCGGATGTAGAGTTACATCACCATTGAAGGCTTGAAAAATAGAGTAAGCCATCTGAATCGAAGAGCTTAGTATCCTGGAAACACCTTGCCCTTCATTCCGAAAAACAAGAGTGTTTCTAGAGAACCATAGCTTATAATCGGTGGTAATAAAGATCACCAATACAATTATAAGATGAAGAAATAGATAATTCAACCCAAGGGTGCAGTGACTGAGTGAAGCTAGGAAAATTTCTAGTGATATTCAACTGTTGACAAGTGTGTGGGACACTGTAATCGTTGCATATTGATATGTACACCCCTGTCCTATATATAGGAGAGGAGGCAATTACAAGGAAGCGGACTAAACCCTAATGGTCAGGGCAAACAGGCCCATGTACATAATAGACTAATTAACCTATTAACTAAATAGGCTAATACTTTCTAACACTCCCCCTCGAGCTGGAGCATGGGTGAACATATGTCCAAGCTTGGAGTTACATGACTCGATTAAACGACAAAAGATAGAAATGTCACCCCCCATACAAAAATGGTTACTCCCCCATAAACAATACTTCCTAACTAAACATATGATAACGCCTCTTTTGAGCTGAAAACTGCAGGTTGGAAATGCTCGAGCTTTGGAGAATGTCTTTTAAAGTGGATCTGGAATGAAAGAACATTTGATATATGGAATTTGAGTGCTACAGCAAAAACTCACCACAATCAAACTAGAGCAGACAATCCAAAGGACCACGACTGTGCCATCTTCACTGGAGAGGAATATGTGAGTGCAATAAGCACACCGTCAACACATCCCACGTACATAACGTGGCATGAATGCGGAGGCACAATGTTGATGTAGCAATAGTAGTGTCTTTGAATCATCTAAGAAGTGTAGCCAACTAGAATTAGCACAGAAGACAACAGACGTGCATGACGTGGCACGAACACGAGCTGGACAAGGTGTTGATGGTTAACATGCTGGTTCTACAAGTTCAGCGCATGAATCTCGGGGGCTTGATAGGAACGAAGGCACCATCAAGGAGAAGCCCAAGAAGATCAGCAGAAGATGCAACAAGACGTAACGAAGTAGCTCAGAGAAGACAAATCTGAATCAATCCTTATGGCACAGGCTAGAAGATGTTGAGCTTCAGAGAAAAATGATGAAGAAGCAACCATCTGTCTCATTGGAATGAAGCGAGAATGATTAACTAAAACGTCATCAACACCAAAGGGAACTAGAGGCTGGAATTAGCCGCAACAGCTCTTGTCCTGACGTACATAATGCGGTAGAGCACGAAAGGCTTGGTGTCAATGCTACAACTGTGAGATCATTCAACGCTATCCCACATGTAAAGTGATGCTAAGTGGGAATGACGCACCACAAAGACATTCAGAAAGCAAATCTGTTGAAGAATACGAAGATCCATGATAATAGCCTGGAATATATCATTCTCATCTCTTTATCTCTCTCCTCATATGCTCTCTCTCATGTTCCCCTCATACCCTCCTCTCTCTCTCTTACTCTCCCTCTTCTCCATATCCCCCACATGCCAACTACAAAGAGAATGAGTATATGGTGTGAAAAGAGACATGTGACACCCCCCGGCATGTGGATAGATGCACACATGATGGGTGTGACGGTGGGAAAGAAAAAATGTAAAACAGGTACACTACCAGAATGGAAACTCGATAGAAAGAGGAGCAATACCAGAACGGAACTCGGTAGGAAAAAGAGTGGCACTACCGGAATGGATCTCAATAGGAAAACTGATAGTTGTAGTCAATATGCATAACAACCCGTTTATAAGATCCGAACAGAGAAATTAAATGGATTTTTTCTTGACCCGAAAAGGACATTTGTTCGGCCCTTAAGTAGTCTGCAACACACCGTGTAGGGTGTGGACATGTCGTGTAGATTGTCGGGGGTGAGAGCTAGACTCCTGATGACACGCCGTACAACTCTTTCGCTCGAAAATGACAGACTCCTTGCAATACACCGTGTAGGCATCCTACACATTGTGTAGGATGTTCGAGGCGTAAACTAGATCTTTGCCTACACGCTGTGTTGGTAGGCCAACACGTCATGTAGAAGCATGATCTGATGAGAATTTGTGTTGTCAAAGAGACAAAGAACCCCGAAAATTAGCACCATGGGTTGACGGGAATTAACGCCATCTTTTGTGCTCATGTAAATCATGTAAACATGAAAAGTGATGGAGGCTCCTTGCTTGGCCACGACCCGAACTAGACAGGGATTAGTGTCGTCTAGGGTCTCAAGAAGTGGAGCGATGGAGTGATGGGCGGATGCATTTGCTGGACTCGGAGGCACGGGAAGGCGACACAGTGGAGATGGTTTTTGAAGTTGAAGGCAGATATTGGCGTGGCTTCTTCAATGGTGGCGGCTACGTACAGAGTTGTATGACGAACAGATATTCTCTGAGGAGAACTTGGGGAAAGCAACGATTTGACAATGATGGCCACGAGGGAGACTCGGTGGCTACTTTGAATGTGGATCGAAAAGCATAGATGGTCGGGAAGGATGGCGCAATCGAATAGATGAAGATTGGATCTCTAAGAAAGTGGGAGAGAGGCCATGGAGGCTTAGATGTGCCTAGCGGCCGGCAGGCCAAAGCCATGGAGATGGCGGCCACCCATAGACGAGTTTCTCTCTTTGTTGCTTTATCTAGGAAGGAGAGGCAACGGCTAGGGCAGCATTGCGCGTGGCGAGGAGAGGGAAGCAGAGGCGGCGGCTAGGGTTGGGTCCCCATGGCACGCTCTGATACCATGTTGACAAGTGTGTGGGATTCTATAATCGATGTATATTGATATTGAGACAAAGCAAATTGAGAAAGCGTAGAGTTACACAATGAGTGTACCCTCATATATATATATATATATATATATATATATATATATATATATATATATATATATATATATATATATATTAGTGGAACAATTACATATAAGTCCAAATAGAAAAGTAAAATAACAGGACAATAAATAAAGACATATATTAACACTCCCCCTCAAGTTGGAGCATAAATATCAATCATGCCCAACTTGTCCACAAGTGATTTGAAATGTTTCTTGGCCAGCAGCTTTGTAAACATATCAGCAACCTGATCTTCGGAGCGAGTGAAAGGAGTGCAGATCTTGCCAGATAAGATAGTCTCTCGAATGAAGTGACAATCAACTTCAATATGCTTTGTGCGCTCATGATATACAGGATTATTAGCAATGAAGATAGCAACTTTATTGTCACAGTGCATAGGGATAGCAGCAGAAGACTCAACCCCGAAGTCTTTTAAAAGAGATTGTACCCATAAGAGCTCACAAGCAGTGTAGGCCATCGCCTTGTATTCAGCTTCAGCACTGGATCTGGCAACAACATTTTGCTTTTTACTTCTCCAAGTAACCAGATTACCTCCAACATAAGTACAGTAGCCTGAAGTAGATTTTTTGTCAATCTTACTCCCAGCATAATCAGAACCAGAATATCCTTCCAAAGAATAGTGTCCATGCTTTCTATAGTAGAGACCTTTGCCAGGTGATTTCTTAAGATATCGCAGAATATTAGAGAGAGCATCCCAGTGACACTGTCTAGGTTTATCCAGGTACCTGCTAAGAAGACCAACAGCAGTAGATATATCAGCTGTAGTAACAGTCAGATAAATCATCTTGCCAATCAATCTCCTATATTTTTTACTGTCTGGAAACATAGGAGAAGAATCATCATCCCAATTAATATTAGGATCTAGAGGAGTATCAGCAGGACGTGCACCAAGCATCCCAGTTTCCTGTAACAGGTCTAGAACATTCTTCCTCTGAGATAAGACAAGAGCATTAGAGGTCCTAGATACCTCAATGCCCAGAAAATATCTTAGCCTCCCTAGATCTTTAGTAGCAAAATGTTTGCACAGGTGTGTTTTAGTAGCCTGAATCTCGGAATGATCACTGCCAGATAGAACAATATCATCAACATAAACAATCAGGATTACGATACCAGAAGAGGTTTTTTTCGTAAAGACTGAATGATCAACCTGTGTCCTCAGAAAGCCAAAAGCAGTCAGAATTTTACTCAGCTTATCAAACCACGCCCCGAGGATTATGTTTGAGCCCATAAATAGATTTTGTTAACCTGCAAACTTTATGTGACTCCCCCTGAGCAACAAACCCAGGAGGTTGCTCCATATAAACATCTTCTTGAAGATCCCCAATCAGGAAGGCATTTTTAACATCCAGTTGAATAAGCGGCCAATCTAAGTTAATAGCAACAGAAAGAAGAACTCTGATAGAGTTAAGTCAGGCAATAGGCGAAAACGTCTCAAATTAGTCAATTCTATAAGTTTGAGTATACCCTTTTGCAACCAGTTGTGCCTTCAGACGTTCCACTGTTCCATCAGGTTGATACTTTACTACCGCATAGACCCATCTGCAGCCAACAGGTTTACACTCAGGAGGTGGATCCACCAGCTCCCAAGTTCCTCTGTCAGTAAGAGCAATCATCTCTTCTTTCATGGCAGTCATCCAGGTTGAGCTTTGTAAGGCATCATGGACAGTCTTGGGAACAGCAATAGCAGATAGATCAGCCACAAAGTTACTAGCATGAATACTCAGATGTGCTGTAGAAACATGATTAGCAATATTATGAGAAGTACAAGAACGAGTGCCTTTTCTGATAGCAATAGGCAGATCTAAGTCAGAGTGTACCTCAGTAGGAGTGGGACCTTCGTGAGGAGAAGATTGGTGTTGTGTGGGGGGGGTCTTGAGCACTTTGGGACCTGTTCCTGCGTTTATACACAATAAGTGGAGGAGTAGTAGTCTCAGCAGGTGAAGTTTCAGAGGTGCAATCACTCGTGACAGGCAATGGTGCTGTAATTATATCAGAATTCAGGGTATCTCCTTCAGTAGAATAAAAAGGTGTATCCTCAAAAAAGACTACATCACTACTTGTGAACCATTTTTTCCCAGTAGGACTATAGCATCGATACCATGGAACACAACATCGTCGAAGTTTGGCGAAGTTTCGCCGAAGTTTCGAAATTCGACCATAGGCGAAGTCGAATACCATATACTTCGACCTCGTCCAAACTTCGGGGCGAAGTTTCATGGATGTCGGCGAAGTTGACTTTTTTGTGTGTATTTTCGTCTCAACTTCTCCGAAGTTGTCGAAGTTTCCTCGAAGTTGGCGAAGTTGGGGCGAAGTTAAGACCACCCAGAACCATAATCCCAACTAGTGCCCCAATGGCCATATAAGGCATAAATGTCACTCCAACCCTCTTCATAACTTCTAATATCAACTCTTATGTTTTTTGTTGCCACTCATTCCTAGAGAGGGTGTTGTAACTACTATTTGATTGTATATTGTATATAATACATATGGTGAACTGTATCTATATATGTGTATTGCACAATTGACCATTTCAAGCAACACATTGTATTATTAACCTATATAGGGCTAGAGGGTCATAAATCGTGTTCTTTTTTTAAATTCACATATATAAGATAGAGGTAGAACATAATTAGAAGTTTTCCATCAAAGTTTTCTAAAAATTCACATCATTTCTTCAAAAAATGGCATCGAAGTTTGTCGAAGTTTGCGTCTAAACTTCCTCGAAACTTCCTCGAAGTTTCCACAAACTTCCACTTCCACACCTGGCGAAGTCGACACAAAGTCGAAGTCCTGCACCATGATCGATATCCTTTTTTAGTACGAGAATAACCCAAGAAAATACATTTTTCTGCTCTACGAGATAATTTATCATAGTTCGGTCCAAGTAATCGCACAAAACAAGTAGAGCCAAATATCCTTGGAGGTACAGACTACAGAGTTACATCAGGCTGGAGAACCTGAACAGGAATCTTGTTGCCAATAATAGAAGACGGCATTCTATTAATTAGAAAATAGGCAGTCAGAATAGCTTCTGGCCAAAAATGTCTAGGTACATTAGAATGCAACATTATAGTTCTAGCAACCTCAAGTAAATGCCTATTTTTCCTTTCTGCGACTCCATTTTGTTGAGGCGTATAGGCACACGATGTCTGATGAATAGTACCCACAGATCGACAAAACATTTGACAAAACATTCTAACTTCCTTCTGAACAAACTCCAAAGCATTATCGGTTCGCAGAATTTTAATAGGCACAGAATTGGGTTTTTATTTCAGCAAAAAAGAATTTTATTGTAGATAGCACTTGAGACTGATTTTTCAACATAAATAACCAAGTGGCACGAGAAAAGTCATCAATAAAGAGAATAAAGTATTTATTGTGAGACAAACTTGGAACATGACACGGACCCCATACATCTGAATGAACAAGATCAAAAATGTTTTTACTGCTAATCTGAGACCGTTTAGGAAAGACAGTTCTAGACTGTTTCCCTAACTGACACGACTCACACTGAAAGATGTGTGTTCCTACACCAGAGATAACATGCTTCAATTTCTCTGAAGATGGATGTCCAAGTTTGTAGTGCCACTGCAAAGCTGAAACAGATAAAGATAGAGCTAAAGCTAGCGCCAAGTTGTCAATCTTTTTCAACTCATCCAGATAATATAGGCCATCAGGTCCTTCATGCCCCCACCAATCTTCATCCTCGTGCGAAGGTCCTGAAAAGTACAAGTACCAGGAATAAATGTGAGACTGAAGTTCAAGCTACGTACAATTTTGCTAACAGATAATAAGCTCGATGGAAATCGAGGCACATATAGAGCAGATTTTAACAGAAAATGAGAAGCTATGTCTCCAATCCCGGCTACAGCAGTCTTGGAGCCATCCGCAAGCATAACAAAAGAATTAGAGACCGGTCTAGATAAGGTTTTAAAAAAAGACTGATTTCTAGATATATGAGACGATGCACCCGAATCAATCACCCATTTTTTATTACCACTACTAGGCGAGGGGGCACTGAGAAAAGCAGTATCACAACAGAATATGTAGTAGCATGAGCCCCAGAGGCAGCTCCAGAAGATGACCCAGTACGCTCAAGCAAGAGACGCTCCACCTCTGAACGGATGAAGTCAGCAGTAGTAGAATTGGATACATCAGTAGCAGTAGGCTGTGACACTACCTCAGAGGTAGCATGGGTATCAGAAGCTGCATTAGCCCAGGCAGGCTTTCCATATTTCTCCCAGTATTTTTCTTCAATATGATTGGATCGGCAACAGAAGTTGTAGAACCGTTGACCAGTCTGAGGGCGGGCAGCATTGGGAGGATCAGAGGATGCTCCACGTCCAGAAGAACTCCTCCCCCTCCCAGCACCAAGAGGACGAGTGTCGTGAGAACGACCACGGTCGCGGCCACGACCACGGCCAGACATAGCAGCAAGGGTTGTAGTATCGCCAGTATCCGAAGGCAACTCAGATGAGGATGAAGGCAGTCGTTGTAGACGCTAAAAGGCACTCTGTAGAGTAGGTATTGGGTCAATGGCAAGGATCTGATCCACAACTCCAGCATATAATTCAAGTAGCCCACACAGGAACTGAACTACCTGCAACTCCTGGCGTTGACGTTGCATGGTAGCCAAGTCAGTAGACAAGGGATGGTAGGCCTCCAATTCTCCCCCGAGTCCCTTGAAGGCAGCAAAATAGTTAGTGAGATCAGATCCCGAGAAGTGTAAACGGCTCAGTTGTTTGTTGATATCAAAGACTTTCTTCGAATTGTGGCTGTGAGAGTAAGTACTAGCAAGTTGATCCCACATCTGCTTTGTTGTAGTCAGGTAGAGAAAGGTAACACTAATTTTTATCTCACTACTATTAAGAATCCAGGTCATCACAGTCGAATCGTCTTTGACCCAGTCATCATACGCTTTGACATCCTTCGAGTCGGCATTGGCAGCAGGCGCAGGAGGCGGATCACGCGTCAAATGAGACAGTTTCCCTTGGGATTTAACATAGATCTGCATAGAGCAGACCCAGTGCTGGTAGTTTTGCCCATCCAACTTCACGGTAGTAACCTGACGACGTAGATCCTCATGGGAAGAGGCCATGACAGGCAGATCACCAATCACCGACAATGAGAAGAACAAGCAGGCACAGGCAGAAAACGACCGCCTAGTTCCTCACCTAGGCGGCAGCAGGCACAGTGGAAAGACTGGATGAACCAGTTACATACGGGCTACGCCGAGGCGCAGCAGAAAACCCAATGGCTCAAGGCCTACACGGGCGGACAGGAAGCAGATCCGAAGACGGTCCTTCAGAAGGAGATCACGCCACCGGAGCAAGCGGCGATGAGCACTGCGGGCAGGACCTGGCCCGGCGGCCGGCGGCGGCGGCGCCTAGCGCTGTTGCGGCTGCCGTTGGGGCCGGCCGGCGGCAGGGCGGGGCAGGGCAGGGGGGTGAGAGAGAGATAGAGAAGGGAGGGAGGGAGGGGAAGAAGGAGAGGCAGCTCCCGGATCTACATCTGCTCTAGTACCATGAGACAAAGCAAATTGAGGAAGTGTAGAGTTACACAATGAGTGTACCCTCATATATATATTAGTGGAACAATTACATATAAGTCCAAATAGAAAAGTAAAATAACAGGACAGTAAATAAAGACATATATTAACAGATATGTACACCCCTCTCCTATATAGAGGGGAGGAGGCAATTACAAGGAAGCGGACTAAACCCTAATGGGTCAGGGCAAACAGGCCCATGTATACAATAGACTACTTCCCCTATTAACTAAATAGGCTAATACTTTCTAACAAACCTTAACCAAACCTCATTAGAGGTAGTACACTCTCTGAGAACATGTGATATCCTCAGTTGGTGCATCACAAATCCGGCAGTTAGAGATAGATGAGAGATGACGACGCACACGTAGTGCATTTGTCATCAAAGCCTCGTGCAGCATTAACCATAAGAAAACTTTAAGTTTGACTAGAAACTTTTTATAGTCTACAATTTTTTCCAAGGATCATTCGCATGCCTAGCTTTCCCTTTCAAAAGTAAGCATATGCATATGAAATAGAGAACACCCCATTAGTCGTCAAGGACCATGACCAAGTGTCATTTGAGAAGCAGTTCCTTAGAGAAGGGAGACTAAAAATACGAGAAGCAATATCAGCAGGGAAGTAATGATGAAAATTGTGCATCCCAGTTCCTATCTAAATAGGTCATGGACACAACCTTTAAATCATCCATGTCTTCAGGGATTTGCGGAAGTGAAGTTTTCCCTGAGATCTTCCGAAACCAGTTATCATACCAGACCGAGGTATGAAAACCATTGCCTATCACTTTTTGACTTTGTTGCATAGCTAGGTCTTTTGAAGAACAAACAATCCTCCAAAAAGACGTTGATCAATGACCAGAATGAGGAGTGAATGATCTATATTTATGTATTAGACCTGTAGCCCAAGTAGTATTCCTTCCAGTAATAAACTCCCAAGCAGACTTCATAATCAAAGCACGGTTCCATTCACGCATAGATACTAGGTCAAGACCACATACCTTTTAGGTGCAATTACCTGGTCCCAAGCTACTAGAGAAAGGGATAGTTGTGATGAACCTCTTCTCCAGACAAAACGTCGCATCAACATTTTGATATTGTGACAAAGGGATACAGGAAGTATTGAGATATGCATAGTATATGTAGGGATAGTCATAAGTACAGATTTTTCCAGACATATTCGTCCACCTAGATTAAGTGTTCGAGCTGCCCAACTTGACAGTCGTCCCTGGACTTTATCTGAGACATATAAGTATGTTTTGTGACTCGCCCATCAAGAATTGGAGCACCCAGATAGATACCAAAGTCTGAAGTAGCAGTCCTGTCCACTCTTCCACAAATTTGACTCTGTAGAGAAATTGAGACTACCTTCGAGAAGAAAATGAGAGTTTTGCTTACAAAAATAGATCGTTCTGATGCTTCTCCGAATGTTTGGAAACACTTCATAATAGTGTCAATATGGTTCATGTCAGCTTTAGAGAAGAGAATAATGTCATCTGCAAACACAGCATGCCATACAGAAGGACCTTGCCTTGAAAGTTTAATTGGTTTCCATATTGAATTATCAACAGCATTGTTAATAAGAAGACTCCAAGTGATTTGGGCATAAGACGGAAAAATTAGGGTGACCGTGGGTCACCTTGTCGGAGACCTCTAGATGCCTTAAAGCCCATCATTACAGACAACAGATACCCTTCCCCCACATATAGACTTCACTATATAAGAAATAATGTTAGCCGGAAATCCAGCCCTAGGGAGAGTATCAAGAATAAAAAACCAAGACATACGATTGTATGCCTTTGCTAGATCAATTTTGATTGCCATTGAAGAACCAGATCTTGGTCTTCTCATGTTGTGGATGAGCTCTTGAACGAGGATAAAAATACCTGTAATCCGTCAACATAGGTTAAAGCTCGACTTTTCAGAAGATATCCAATCATCCATATATTGTTTCAGACGGTTACCAATGATCTTAGATATAAGTTTAAGACACTTTGTTTAAGAAAATTGGCCTTAACTGATTGCACCTCCTGGGATGTAGTACTTTGGGTTTAAAAACCATTATGACATTACACACCAAATCCGGATTAGGGTAACCTTGCAAGCAATGCGAAACAGTTTGTATGACTGATGATTTCATTATATTCTAGTGACTAATCATGAACTCCACATTTAACCCGTCAGGTCCACCCGCCTTGTTGCAACCCATAGAGTTTAGAATTTGAAAAACCTCTAGTTCTAATGGAATCTAAGCAATCGAAATTGCTTGAGCTGTGGACACTAGTGTCATTTGCAAGGAACTGAAGAAGGCAAGAAATAGGTCTAAAGGATGAACAGTATTGGTGCTTGAAGGAATTCAGAATGTGCTGTTTCAGCAAAGAAAGATCCACTATCTCCTCATCATTATCATCCATCAACATGGATATAGTATTTTGCTGCCTACTAGATTTCACAAATGCATGATAAAAGAAGTATTAGCATCACCGTCCCTAAGCCACTGGATATGACTTTTATGTTTAAGATCAATAATATCTCTAGTAACTAGGGTGTCATACTCCTGCTCTAAGTGGCTGCAGTAAAGTTCCACCAAAACCATTTGAAGAGATTCAATTTGTTTTAGAAGATGATACTTGTTTATTTGTTGTTGGCGGCGTGAAGCAGTGTCCCATGCAATAATAGTCTTCTAGACATGTTGCATAGCAGTAGGGAAATCAGAATAACCAGGCCAATTTCAGATAAAAGAATCTTGAAAGAATCATCAGCATTCCAACTCATCTGCATCTTAAAAACTGACTTGGAAGAGCGACATTCAGTATCAAAGTATAAGAGAGGATTATGAGCTGACTGAATCCCAGTTAAATGGTGAACTCTGAAGTTCTGTGTCGTCAGAAGAAAATGAGAGTTGACGAGAACACAACCTAACCGTTCATGAAGCTACCAGCTTTAATAAGTGCAAGGATAACCGAAGAAGCCAAAATCCGAGAAATCTGATTGCATTATACAGTCCTGAAAAAGTAGCTGACTCAGAGAATTGAAATGCGTCACTTCCTACTTTCTCAGATGGAGATAACATAACATTGAAATTCCCCATTAGTATCCATGGTTAAGTCATAGAGGAGCCAATATGAGGGAGATGGTTCCAAAAAAGATTCCAAATCTGAGGTGAATGATGAGCACAAACAATAGTTACAAAACAACTATTATTTACACTACAATGCAAGTATTGACGATGGCTTTCAATCAAAAGAACTTGAGTATCAATTGGTTGCCATAAGATCCAAATCCCTCCAGAGAATCATCAAGCCTCTACTTGATGAGAGCAGGTAAAGCCAAAACTTTGGATAACTGTATCAGCAAGAGATCCAGACATACAAGGTTCAAGTACTGCAACTATCTTAGGTTTAACCACATCAATTCTGAGAGTTGGGTTTGGGTTAGGTCGTTCCTTATACCACTGACATTCCAGCAGATGATATCTAACATAAGAAGATTATATTTGATCACCACTGCCTTCTAAATGAGAAGACACATCATTCTCTAATATCTTCCTTGCTTGGCCTCGTGTCAAGTAGGGAGATGCTTCATTTTACCACTTGATCCCCTTGTCTCTCTACCGATTTTACAGTGTAAGTATGGGAAATTGAAGATGGGGAATCAGAGACATTGACATGAGGGATCATATCAGTAGAGCAAGGAGGAGGAATAGAATATATTGGAGGTGAAGGTTGAACATCCATGGAGTTTTCAGGAACATTATGACGAATCACCTCACCCAAATCCGGATTAACAACTGTGTCAGAGCTTTGGAAGTCAATAGATGCAGAAGATGGATCCACCATGACTGTAGGAGTAGGCACTGGTAGAGTTACAGGAGGTCAATCATTAACAACATTTCCAACAGCAACAGTAGCAGACTTTCTTTTCCTATTCCAAACTTTCGGGAGTGTTAAGTGAGTAGATCCAGTAGCAGGTTTAGATTGAGGAGCTGGCAGCATATCATTTAATAAATCAAAACGGTTATCCAATGTAGATTGCCGCTTTTGAGAATCAGTTCTTTGCTTGCCCTTCGCATATGGCTGATGTAAAGTATCACGTGTAACACGCTTGAGTGAATGTTTCTGCTATACTGGACTTCCGATCGATCCTCCTCAGGTATCCATAACAATCCTGCATCTTTTGGTGGGTTATCCTTAGGAGATTCTGGTTCTACCCTATGTAACGGGCATTCACCTTGATGATGACCTAGTCTTCCACAAGAAAGACAGATTAAGGGCAATGATTCATATTCAACCCTGTAGACAACACCTTCTATAAGAACAGTAGGCAGTACGGGAATCATAATATCGATCTCAAATTGCAATCTTGCAAAACGACTTCGTGAGCAATTTAGAGTATGAGAATTAATTTGAAACAACTTCCCCAGTATCTGTCCAATCCTTTCAAAAACGATTTTATTGTATAGGTGAACTGGTAGGTTGATGATCATCGCCCATACGATGATGAGTCAGGCAGGCCAACGCTTGGCACGCAAGCAGGAGTCCATCTACATACCACGAGGCAGCAACCATAGATGGATCATGGGCCTCCAGTAAGGACATGGTCATAGTCCTGACTACAAGAAAATTAGACAACGAAATTGTTCATACTGAGTTCATAGATCTTCCAGCATCCCATGGACTTCCATACAGACTTGAGAATGTCACATAGAGTCAGATAATCCACCGATCTACCAATCAACTTAACCACAACCGCATACGACCACGGTTTGAGGATTGACTGGGCATCATCAGTGACACACATTTCAGATGACCAGATGAATTAATGACATAGATGTCCTACGAATTTATAGAGGGTATAAAGTCATCATCAAGAAAAACTAATGAGGATTGGCAATTACCAGTGACAGCTAGTGGAAACTTTTAGAAGAGGTAGTTACTGGAGGCGACGTTTCAGATTATGTACCAGATTGTTGGTGCAGTCTACGCAAGTATGCGTTAGTGGCAAGATCATCCGGCAAATCCATACGTGAATCTGGCTTAGAGTTAGAAACACTGGAACTGGAATTTCCCTTTAGGCCTCTGTTATTTAACTGGAACCCTAATCCCTTCAAGCGTTGCGCGGCTGAAGGATTCTGAGAAGCACCGGTCAGAGGGATAATAATATCATCTGCTATGGTGGCATTGGGCTGTTCAACTTGCTCCGATCCTGTAACAGTACAGGTTCTTGCACTCGGGTCGTAGAAGGGCCGGAAAAAGAGATTCCCCCCTTGCAAATGTCAGTTTCCTCATCGGAGAGGAGCATAGAACCTCCATCACCTCATTTGCACCCCCGGCCATGATCGGCGCCTTGCTGTCCAAGGCCAACGTAACCGTCCTGCCGGGCACCCATGGCACGCAGAGCTTGGTCACTCACTGTGTTCTCCATCTAACAAGGGCTTATTTGATATGTTTGAACTTGCATCAAAGTGTATTTAGAAATGTTTGTTTGAATTTGTCTTGATAGTATGTGTGATAATAACAATCAATTGGTATTTTATTTTTTATTGATGCTAACAAAGGGGAAAGATCACTACGTAGTAGTTACATGTTAAATGGCAGCAACTTCGTATAATTTCTTTCACATCATATGTTGATAGTGAGAAGTAAGTGTTATTTTTTGTGTTAAACAACTAGATAGTATGTCATGTTTGACATCAAATACAGCAACTAAACTATGTTTTTGATGTATTAAGCACCAATTTACAACAAATAAGTAATGTTTCGTATCATGTTTTACGCTAATTATTAAAAAGTAGTTGTTTGGTGCATATTATACGAAACAAAGTAGCAACAATCAAAGAAAGGATGTTTTTAGAACAACTCTGCAACTTTTCACAAATTATATGGGTACCCCCAGGTCAACCTGCAACCTGCTAGGTTGGGTTTGGGTGTGCTTTTTGTATGATCCATTTAAAAGTGGATCTTTTTGACCCACATGTGTGAAACCCACACCCGTAATGACCCGAACCAAACTAGACCTAACCCACCCGTTTGATAGGTCTACTTTGAAGGTATAATAGGAGCATTAGCAACAAATATTATTGAAATCGTTGATAAACATCTTATAACTAAAAAAGAGGATCACTAGCAAGAATTTGACTAAAAACTCTAGCATAGTATTAGGAAAACTAGCTAAGATTGTATCAATTATAACTCTTATCATTGACCTTGAAGAATTACCAAGCCGGTGCTCAATGGATTAAGACCCCCAACTCATCTCATAAGCCAACAAAGTAGGAGTGGCCATGCATCTTCTCGCAAATGGATAGGCACGACCCCGGAAGCTTATTAAAAAAAATTAAACTTTATTGGGATTCTTGTGGTAATAGATGCGAGAAAATTAGTCCCACATAATTTTCCAGGTATAGAGATACACTAGAGTGTTATCGATTCATTGTTCAACACTATTTTAATTCCAACATATAATAGAAAAATTGCAAATATTTGGGTATTATACTCTGCCATCCGCATCCTTTAATGGCATAAAAAACATATCATCTATTGGATGTTGATATTTTCCTTGAGATTAGAAAGGATCTACGCCAAACAACATAGCTCTTACTATCTAGTTTGACACACATGACTTGTAGACAATCTGTAGTACAACCAGAAGCCATGACTTGTTAGCATAGAAACGGTCACAAACATCACAGGAAGCCGGTAAGTAGATACCAGATAGATGGCAAGCAGGAAAGTACAGTCCAGATGTATCAAAGTGTAGTAACAATAATTGCTGTCCTCAAAGAAGTAGATGGGCGTATAAAAAGTGAACATACAACAGTCAAATATCTTTTCATTTTATAGAAGAAATGCTACAATGCTGGAGGTGCAAAGAGATTTTAGTGTCAAATATCCCAACTGCGTCCAAGGAAGGATATAGGACAGTCCCCTAGGGTAAGAACACACCAAAAAAGGCATCCTTGTGACCTAAAGCCGGTTAGGGTGGCTGCAGCAAGGCTGGTACAATATGATGTTGGTGGATGGAAAACAAGAGGAACCGCCGGCCACAAATGGAGGATAACGAGGAAAAGAGGATGGACAACTGCTTAAAGGGATGAGAGTGAAAGGCTGATTTAAGGAGCATTACCTGCTCTAATACCATGAAAAGACGTCTCAAGACATCTGGTGAAAAGTACGTACTTTAGCTGTTACTGTTCACTCTATAGTATAGCCATAGGAAAAACAAGTAGAATTTAAAAAATTGGGATAAAGAGAGGCATTCTCTCCCCCTCTCCCACGCCCGTGACGGAGGCCGAACGTCCGGGAGGGTGGTAAACCAAAGCGGCAGCTGGGATTCGAACCCAGGTCCCTTCGTGAGGAGACACCGTGCTTGACCACTTGAGTCACTCCTTGTCGGCTAGAATTTAAAAAATTAGATACACTAAAATCTACAAAATTACAAAATGATTGTTTCGACAGTAGAAATCCTATTAGTTCGTTCCTCTTATAAATCTCTCTCCTTTAAATAAGGATATTAGGCATTGAAAATGGGAACAAAAATCTTCAACTGGAAATTAGGACACTGTAAAAGGATAAAAACACTCATAAATATGCACAAGCAGCAACAAAAGAAGACTCAAAGCACAGAAGTCAAGGTGCAGCTGAAAGCACGCCCCTTGACGTGCCTAGGAGCAAACCATAAAGACGTTGACAGAGACATCTGGAAAGGAAATTAACAATAGAACAAATAAGTCAAGTATGTCTCATATACCAAGATGTTTATGAAGCTTGGGATCAATGATTTGTGTTACTGCAGCAAGACTTTGAAGCTGATTCTCGACACCAACAGAGCTTTCTGTGCATCTGAAATTTCCTCGCTTTAAATTTCAAATGACAACGTAAGTCATAATCCATAATAATATTAAATTCGGCATTAAGAAATTAGCACACCAACATAAAAAGGAACAGGAACAAGAACTAATTAATGTTATTCAATCATGAAACATATTCAGAGTGCAAGACTACTCTATCCTACAAACAGAAAAAGTGCCAACGAAAGTATAGTATTACTGTGGGTTTACTGGGTTGCCAATGACATTAAATGAGACTACATCACAATGTTGATTGTTGAATGCTGAGGGGGGGATGCAATTTTCCATGAATCTTTAGAGAAAACAAGTTCAAGTAAAAGATTAAGGATAAAACTTTTACGAGCTAGAATGTATGACTAAGATTCCCATTAAATTATGTCCACATTCAAAGTTCAAGAAAGTGGATATGGAATTTAGTGTTTGCTGGAATCTCTAAAATCAACAAGAGCATTAACATTAAAGACTTTTTATGATTTATTTATAGTCAATAGCAAACTGATCACCGGAGTTGTCTACCTATGACCTTTGTTTGCTGAACCATTCCCATCTTTATATTTAGATACTTGAGAAAATTGCCAAATCTCTTTAGTGAGGAGATGTTAAGAAGTTCATATGAAATTGCTTTTACCAGCCAACATCACTAGATAGTCATGAATGAAATATGATTTCGATCACTATTACAGGAACTGGCTTGTACGTGGCCTTTGCTAAGTAGATCTGGAGCGTCTTTTAGGGCCTAGAGCTTTATTCATTGGCCTATTCGGTACACATGTTTGTGGTGCATTTTTTTTTTTTGCTTTTTACTCTTGTGAACGCTTGGGACATATAGACGTCCTCTTTGTGGCCTATCAATTTGAGGTAGTGGAAAACATTTAGTTTCCCTTCTAGGAGTAAAGAACCTGTTTCAGAATGCTCCACATGAGTCCTTGTTTTCAACTTGATTTATCCATGTTTCTCATTGGTTAGCACATCTACACGTGTGAAGTATACTCCAACTTCAATTTCAGCAGGTAAATAATTTACTTTCATTACACGTTTGTGGATGTCATTGTCTCCATCGTTTTGTCACTACTATTGTAAATAGTAGCATGCCATCATATACCCACCTCTTTTTGTATCACAGTTGCAAGTTTGCAACAATCACGACTCAACTTCTCCTTGAAATCAGTGGATTCATCACCCCCTTGCATGAGATATTGTGATCATCTCTATGAGGTTAACTTCCATGAGTTAACTTACAATAGTACATGAATCAAAATGTATACGACAATGTTTACTGTAAACAACCTTATCGCAGTTTGGACTATTGGCTCTGGCAACGTGGAAGTTTATTTTATGACTTTACAGGAAAAGACCCTTGTATATTGTAATTGCGTTGCACTTGCCGGCTGTCCCAGATGGTAAGCAGGCTGCTCTGCTGGGCGTCTGTAGCAGGTACGATCAAACTAGTGCATGGGGTGAGTAAAAATAAGATGGAGCTGTCTATATTGGATCTCTAAGAGACAAAGTGGAAGGATCTGGATTTTATCAAGAGAGCAA
Source organism: Alisma plantago-aquatica (assembly GCA_963693085.1). NCBI lineage: Eukaryota > Viridiplantae > Streptophyta > Magnoliopsida > Alismatales > Alismataceae > Alisma > Alisma plantago-aquatica. The sequence goes on from OY856414.1 coordinate 340,133,269, forward strand.
TGCTTTGTTGTTACAAGAGATTCTAGAGTCGTAGAAACAAGAACCAAATGACTTCTCATATGGCCAAATGAGGAGTACAAGAATGTCAAATTTCAGAATCTTAATTGTTCCTCTCTCCTCAAAAGTGCCTACTAAATGGTGTGTTTTGATGCGTCATGACAGAGAAAGAGACAATCAGTCCTCTCTCAGTTTATGCTACAAGTATCCATGATCACATAGATCTTACCACTTCTAATCTTCATTTTCTCAAAAGGACCGAAAAAGTAAAACGTCTAGCCTATATCCTTATTGATGTAGGACGTATTAGGCTTTATTCTATTTGTTTTTGCTTTATTTTTTTATGGACCTAAGTGCAAATTATCTAGTTAATGTACTTGGTTGCAAATCTTTTATGCTTTTCTTTATTTTAGATTTTATTTAATTCCGAATTTTATTAAATAGGAGTTTGTTTCCATTACTTGTGGGTCAAATCATGTAATCTTATAAAAGCCAGTCTTGGGGCCTTTGTCCAGGCAGTTGATTATGATTTGAGAAATAGATTCTTTCGGTTTTATCTTCTTTTCTCTTCTTCTTCACGATGTGTTCCAGATCACTTATAGTATGTGTGGATGAGAGAATCATTTAAGTTACTAGCATCTACCTAGTACATTGGAGAGAGTAGCATTGAGATGTGGGATCCGTTTTCCCATGTCTACTAGAAAAAGTACCCAACTAGGTCTCAAAAAGCAATAAGATGTTGATTGCCTTGGAGCCTGCACCTAGGGAGGATATTATACACTACCTTCTCCTGGTATGTGTGACTTTTGGAGGAGTTGGAGGTCAACTATGATCTCTACATAATGATTTTCCAAAGTCATGCAAGAACTTTCAGGACACTCTGTGTGTAGCTCGTAAGCCTAATGCCTACTTGGGAAAAATTAGTCAGATTTATGTCCAAGATATCCTACCTTCGTTGTATGATATGAATGAGTATCTTTAGACTTTAGTGTCTGCATACTTTTTGATGGTGGATAAGTCCTATTCTTGGGTCCAAATGCCTGAAGATGCTTATAATTAGGATTTTATTAGTTCTTCTATTGAGTTATTATGTTTTAGGATTTATTATGCAAATGCTTCAGTATTGGTTCTTCTATTAAGTTCTCAAATTAACTATTTTAGTTCATAATTCAGTAGGGTCGTGAGAGGGAATAAGCCACTTCGGGCTTCCCGCACATTACTATATATACCCATACCCAGGGGTATTGTTTGGCAATTGATTTAGAGGAATGAATAGTTTGTACAACGTGGTTTGCAACACTTTGTCAACCTCTATCATAGTCACCATTGATATCATGGCTTCGGAACCTTGCACTAATCATTATCAGGGTAGAGAGTGTAGGGGCTAACCGTGGGTAACTCATAGAGGAAAAGTTCAGTTCTCTTTTGTCACAAGCTTTACAATTTCCGTTAAATATTCCAATTCATGCATCCTTCTCGCCTATGATCCCAGAGACTTAAACATAGGAACTGAGTCAAATTTTGTTTCCCATTCTATAACATCCAACATTATTTCCCATTCATTTCACAATTGGCTAACGAAACATAGCCTAAAAGATATGATATTGTTGTATCCCCTATACAATGGCACTATATTCTAGACCATCCTTCTATTGAAACACTAGGTAAAACTAGATAACTCCATTCCATAGATGCGAGGACGATCCTTCAATTGCAAAATTGGGTAAAACTAGATGACTCTGTTAGAAAGCATCATTAGCCTATTTAGTTAATAGGTTAATTAGTTATTGGGATTCAGTGTCTCGGCCCATATAGTCTGCCTTGGGTCCTAAGTCTGTAATGTCTCCACCCTTTCTCCTATGCATAGGATAGGGGTGTGCCATCTAATAATAGTAACAACACAAGTGAGTTTTCCCCTCACACCTTTCAACAGACTCCATGCTATAGATGTGAGCCTTGTCAACTCAGAAAGAAAGCTAAGATGCTTACGTAGTGCTAGGAACATGTCTTCATTTCAAGTTGCCATCATAACGCTTGGGGTGCAACTAAGTCCTAGGTTTATCAAGTTTAGGTATTTTCATTACTTTTGTTGATTGTCTTTCTACACAAACTTGGTTAATTAGCTTTGTCTAATATAAGATGGATCGTTGGTCCTTTATGTACAAAACCTTTTTGATAAAACTGAATTACTAACTTTCTCTAGGTGTTTCTGTTCTACGAACTGATTATGTGTTTGCATTTAACATGAATTAAGTACTTTCCCTCTACAAAATGAGATGATTACTAAATATCTCACATATATAACCTAAAAAAATAAATTATAGCAGAGCTTATGCCATCTTGATCTTTTTAATTGCATTACATTTCAATATTTGCATAAAAATTCATATTTTGTTCTCTTCTTGACATCCTTTTTTCTCCTTAAGTTTTTGGATGTTTATGTTTGCAAAGGATCTCCGCCCTAGAAAAACAACCTACTCATTGATCAATAAAATGAGTTGTCTTAGTTGTTTCACAAGACAAATGTGGTTGTTAGTCCTTCGATTGAATGATGGCCATTTGTTAGTGCCTATGTTACCTGTTTCTAGAGTTCTTTCATTTATGCCTCTAGCTCTCTAAAGTGATGATTTAGTTTCTAAGGAGCTAAATAACCCTTCTTTATGACGTCATGCATGTGCCTCCTATAGAACCATTGTATATCTATTATAGACAAAAGAGCAACATGTTTAAGAGCCTGGGTTTTTTTAATGTAGATGACTAATCCATCTGTTAGAGAGTTCGTTTATTATTGTTATTAGTGTCTTTGTTATATGGGCCTAAGTGTCTTGGCCCATTAGGGTTTAGTTTGAGTTTGTACGCTTCCCTGTTTCCTATATATAGGACCAGGGTTTCTCTTATCTAATATAACGAATAGCCGTCTTTTATTATCCGACATGGTATCAGAACAGCCGTCCTAGGGACCAAAACCCTACGTGAGAGAGAGCAAGAACTAAAGGAGCGCCCCCCTTGCGGGCGGTCGCTGCCCTTGGCGGTGCTTGGCTGCCTGCAGGGAATTCCTTCCTTGTTCCCTACCTTCTTCCTTGTTCCTTTACTCTTCTTCCTTGGCTATAACCGCTGCCATCATCGACATCCACTGATGCTTGTTGCTGCCCGGCGTCCTGCGCTGCCATGCTGCCCCACCGGCTGCCCTGCTATCCTTGCGCCGCTGCCTGCCCCTCTGCTACTCCTGCTCCATACGCCGCCACCACTACTGCCCGCTACAACTGCTGCCCAGCCGCCGACCAGCCTACTCCTGCCTCTTCGCCGACCCATGTTGCAATCTCGCGCCCAGCCAAACTGCTCCCTTGTCGTCGTTGATGCAACACTAGCTGCCTACGGCTTTTCTACCCGCCGCTTTTGCCCCTTGTAGCACTGCCGTCCTTGCTACCGCCTATCCCTTACTGCCTTGCTAGCCGCCGCCGCCGCCATAAGCCCTCATTGTCGCTCAATATTTTCTACTGCCCCCCCTCCCATATACACTCAAATATTTGTGTTGATCGGATCCATTTTTTATCCCTATCGGATTTTCGGATCGTCGAAAGATCCATTTATTTTCCTATCCGGATCTGCCTATTCGGGTCATTTTCTACCATGACTCGTGTTATCGGTTGCCTCCTCCACCTATTTGCCTACAGAAAAACTTTGCCTCTACCATTGTTTTTTACTCTCCACGCCAACCACTTTACTCTTTCGGTGCTTGGCGTGAGGGGGAGAATAGAGGAGAAAGAGTAGAGGGAGAGATGAGAAGGAGAGATGAAGAAGAAGAATTTCATTTTGCTGTTCTATGGATCTTCGTGCTACATTTACTGCTCATATACAGATTCTTCTACTGCTATTTGGTGTATTTTGTTGCTATATTGCTTATTCATCATCTACCTCAATTGTTGCTATGAAGTTACATACTTGGACGTCATTGATACTACTCGTGCTATGATTAGCACATTCTGTTTTGCTGCTTTGTGCTTTTGCACTTTCTACTGTCCGTGCTTTATTTGCACGTTAACTTTCTACTATGGACCAGCACTCTCTGGACTTTGTGGACCAGCACTCTCTGGACTCTGTGGACCAGCATCCTCTGGACTTTGACGTCTGCTATTGTGATGGATATTGTGTAAAGTGGGAAGATGATGAAGACATTTGTTGCTGAATTTACATGGAGCTTCGTCTACTGGAGTTATTTATTTGCTTGCTACTCTGCCTACCAGTCTTCTATCTGTCTACGTCGTCAACTATTGTTGTTGTGCGCCAGCACTCTCTGGCATGTTTGTGCCTTGTTTGCACGTTGACTCTCTACTTCTGTGTGCCAGCATTCTCTGGCTCGTCCGTGCCCTATTTTGCACGTTGAACCGTCTGTACTATATTTGTACGTTGACAACTACTACTACTGTGATCCAACACTCTTTGGGTTTTGTTACTCTGCCACTGTGACCCAGCACTCTCTAGCTACTACGACGACGACTTTGATGAAGACCTTGGTGTCTATCAGCTATTTTATCTTTGCTCCAGATGATTGTGTTGTTGTTTATTTCTGCTCCAGATGATTGAGAAGCTTCTGCTAGCCTACTTGCTTGGAGTATATACTTGAGGGGGAGTGTATGAGTTTTTGAGTGTTTGAGTGTTTGAGTGCTTTAATGTAATATTGAGGGGGAGAAATTTCTTGTATGGGCTTGGTTTATCCTTTTATTTCTTTCTCTTTGTTTTTTAGTCTGACTCTCTATTTGCAAGCTGATTTGGGATTCTCCCAACTTCAGCTTGAGGGGGAGTGTTAGAGAGTTCGTTTATTATTGTTATTAGTGTCTTTGTTATATGGGCCTAAGTGTCTTGGCCCATTAGGGTTTAGTTTGAGTCTGTACGCTTCCCTGTTTCCTATATATAGGAGCAGGGTTTCTCTTATCTAATATAACGAATAGCCGTCTTTTATTATCTGACACCATCCATCAACTTGTATTAAAGGTCATGGAAGGTACAAACATGCAGGCATATCCTGATGAGGATTCACCTATTTCTCTTAAGAAAACCCTAAATTATAGTTAGATCATATCCTCCTCCCCACAGAGACTTACACTTCAGTGGGCTACCTCGCATGTTTGAGGTGCACACCTCAGAGACAGGCAAGCCGGCACGTACTAAGGGTGCATAGGGGACAGCCTCGTCTGGAGGAGTATGCCTTAGGCTCCATGTGGCGTATCTTTTAATTCAATGCAGAAATAATGAAATTTATGTCCTTGAGAGGAATATTTCAAGGGGATAATTCTTTTCAACCATTATAGTTCTAGTTGCAAGAGATGTGTATTTATGGCACATTTTTCTTCCTTCTTCACGTTCTTTACTTGTCTATGCCACTACCTCTACTTTAATCCCACATCATGTAATCTGTTTCATGCTTCCCAGCTCGGCAGCTCCTATAAATAAATGTGGTTTTCTTCTTAATTGGACACAATAACACAACACCAACACTAATCAAGCCCCAAATTTTATATGACATAATGCAAGGCCTCATATTACCATAAATGATCTTTATGTCCTACAACTTCGATATGTTGATCATTCCATCCATTTTTGGAGAATTACTATCTTTTATCTACATTTGTAATGTAACTTTGTGGAGAGATATACATTATATAGATGAGTCTTGATAAGGACTTTAAGAATTCAAGTGGTGTAAATAACACTACCACCATGCAGAAGTATGAGAGAGTTAACGAGTGTTTTGGTTCTACATCTCAGATGGTCTAAAAATAGTAAGCTATAAGACCATGGTTCCCTGCTAAGATAAACTGGGTATAAACATTTCTAGGTAACAAGCCCGACTATAAGGCCTTCATGTTGCTTGGGGCTAGTAGAATCCACATGTTGAACACAACCAAAAAAATAGGGGATTAGGTCTAGTTCATTCTGTATATAGAGAAAAGAATAGACCCACCAACTCCAACAAGTGCAAGTGGGACTGTATAATGAATAGACTTCAAAGTGAAAATCGTGGTGTAAGGACAAAATCATACAACCTATCACTAGCAAGAGCCAGAGTTGTAGTATATATACTCCTTTTGAGAAGGTTTCCATATTAAAGGTCAAATATGGTTATATAAGAACTCTTAAACATATGAATTACTTTTGAGAGGGTAGAATCCATAATAGGAACAAAGGTGTCATAGGGATATTTTCCTTTTACCTTCTAGAGCCTCCCACTATCCCCTTATGGACTGTACATCTTTCATCGAGATTTCTTGGCAAAAAATCTACCCCACTGTGGCCAAATGGAAATCAAATCATTATCTCATTAGAAAGAGTTAAACTGAAAAGATGGTTTTAGATGCTCTTTCTACCCACTATATGTCTATTTCCAAGCTTTTTTCACTAGTTTAGACAAGTTGGACAAAAAACGAGGAATATTCTCGAGGAGATGTGATTTCATCAATGACTTCTAGAATCATATGATACCGAATATATAATTTGTTATACATAATGGACTAAGCAAGAGACTATGCCCGCTTATTGGAGGTCTTGCCAGTGAGGGGTACTTGGGTCCCAAAGTTCTAAGATGCAATCATTTATGAGTTGGTACAAGATGACCTAGTTTCTTCCTGGCGAAGTTGTGTTAGAGTTGTTAGCTATCGAGTGTATTATGTGTGTGGGAAGCATGTTTGGCCCATTAGCATTTGAGTTCAAGTTGTAAGTGTTTGTGTCTCCTATATGTTAGAGTAGGGTTTTCCCTAAGAGAATGATCCATTGTCTCCTATCTTACTTTCTACATGGTATTAGAGTAGAAATCCATAATCTATCCATCAAGTAATAGGGAGAAAAGAGAGAGAGGTGCGGCCGGCAGGCTGTCACCCTTCTTACTTGGTGTGTCACCCGCAAGCCTCCTTTCGCTACTAGCACCTTCTAATGCTCCCACGGGCTTTTCATGGACACCACCCCTTCTTCCATGATGTGCAACCCGCAAGTCTCCTTCCACTACTAGAATCTTCTAATGCTCTCGCATGGCATAAATGAAACTATTGTCCTGATTTTGTAGCAATTGCCATCATCGATCACTTCATCCTCTGCTCCTATTGTCTCCCATGCAGATGTTGCCCTGATAGAGCCTGTGGTTGGCCTTGCTCCCATCTCTCCCCCCTTACGCCCACAAAAGTGCTGCCACAGGTACACATCCTCCCTCGAATGGCTTTGTTCCACCTTCCTCGTGCTCTGTCTCGACGCTCTTGGGCTTTAATATGACCATAGTCACAATATACTCCCTTTTTTTCAAAAAAATGCGTTTAAAACGCGTATTATTCACTTGTCGTATATGACGGCTGTTTTAAACTCCAAACCGAATAATACGTTTTAAACACGTTTAATTCACGTTTTATTTGTGTATTGTGTTTTAAACGCGTTTAATACGTTTTTTTGCCATTTTATACAATTCTGTACTTTTGCTTCACATTTGTTTATTCCACGTTATTTTTTACTTGTAGCAGGGTTCCACTAAACCGTCCAACCTTCCTCCTCTGTCCCCCGACACACACTGAGCCAGGAGTAACCCTCGACATTCTACATGTATACTCCATCTTCCTCCTTCATTCTCCCCCCTTCTTCCCTGATTTATGCCTACTGCTTGTTGCTCCCACTTCTTCCCCTTCCAATATTAGGTAATCAGTTTGATGTTCAGTCATTTTAAATCATTATATGTGTGGGTGTATATACATGTTTGTGTGTGTTTATGTATATGTACATATATATATAATCCGTCTTTTTGCCGACTTTTTTCCGAATAGTTGACCGAACTTTTACCGTACGTTGACTGGTTTTTATCTGAATTTTCCGCATAATTCCCGATTTTCAAATTTTTCAACTTGGTCGTATGTATCCCGAATACCGAATTTGTGACTATGAATGTGACTACAGTGACACCACCCTGTGAGAAAATGCACTAAGGCATTCTAGTCAGACCTCTAACATCCCTCTTTCCCATGGTTCTCACCCACAATGAAAAACCTAGTTTTGGTTCCCTCCTCTGGAGCTCACGGCTGTTGTAGTTACCCCTCCAAGAGGCCACCTCCGTCGCTGAAACACTGTTGCCTTTGTCTAGCCATCCAGAAAGTGCCCCACACCTCCAGCTCTACTAGGGGATGAGGGATAGGATGTTGATTGCGATCATTTCTCTACATGCATTACCTACCAGCATGGTTCCTGCCAAGCTCTTCCTATACGTCATTGTTATGCAGAGCTCCCGGTCCACCAGCTCCCAATCACGTACCTAGTCTATGATATGATATCGCGTTGGACTTTAAGACCGAATATTCAAGAGTTGTGGTCATAAATGTACCCCTCCTAGAGAGTTGGTTGTCGAAGAAGTTGGAGAGACTCTGGTGTTCATGTGCCTCAAACCCCTATATTTGTCATATTTATGCTTGATCCTCCCTTAGATATCATTGTAGACCTTTGTTTTCTCGGGGTTTATGCCCCCAAACCCCCACAAGGGGTGACCTCCCCTCAAATCCCGCTCGCTGAGAGCACTCACCGGGGGTGCTTCCCCCTAGACCTACTAGAGTAGAGTTTTGAATTGAGAGGGATTCCCATTTACCATTGCCCACCTAAACCACTCTCTTATTCTCTGTGGTAGGTGTGAGGAGTGGATATAAGGATGAAGACATATCATCAAGAAGCCAATATTCAAGGATTAATATTTGTCGTCTATGGAGCATCTACTATGTTGGAGCACCATGAGCTATCATATTTGTTTGTGTGCATGTCTAGCACACTTTTCATTTACCGAAGATCATTCATTCAGCCATGTTGTCCAATTCTCATTTGTTTATCTGTGTTTTGTTGACACATGTTATAATGCATTTACCTATAGCAGAACATAAGTCTCGAGTACGTTGACCACCTGTTATAACATAATATTCATGTAGTAGTGTTCTATCCCGACTACCGTGGTTATTCCAGTAATATTGCTTCTTGTGGGGAACTACTTCAATAACAATGGTAAATGGGTTGGCGATTGAAATGACTTGTACAAATGTCTTCCACCATCTTTTTCTCCATCTCCATACTAAAACTCTAGATGTTTGTTTCAAATTGCACCTACTAGCATGGTGATTATCAATTTCAGGGAGTCTTGTCTTCTACTTCCGAATCAACATAATTTGCTTCAGGGGATGTTGACTTATATACTTCCGCATTGGTGTTATCCTTGTTGGGAGTAGAATATTTGATTGCTACTAGCTAGGTGCTATACGAAGCAAAGTTTTTGAGTCAAGCACAAGAAATGCAAGAAGAGGAAGGCCTAGATTAACATGGGATGAGCTTATAAAGAGATTTTGAATCTCTAGATCTCAACCAGAATATGGCCCATGATAGAACTAAATGGAAATGAAGGATCCATGTAGCCGACCGCAACATAGTTGGGACTGAGGCTTAGATGATGATGATAGTGGCTAGATGCTATCTACTTTAGGGGGAGAGTCTGAGTGCACGACTTATTGTTGCAAGACATAGGGGGAGATCAACTATTGGTATGGGCTTGTATACTCTCTTATGTAGTATGTTTTTCTTTCAAGTTTGTCCTGGAAAGATGGGCATGTATATCACCCATGATCCAGCTCGAGGGACAGTATTGAGATTCTTAGTTTGTATGTGGACCTAAACATATTTGGCCCTTTATCGTTTGAGTCCAAATTGTAAGTGTCCCCCTCTCCTATATATTATGGATTAGGGATTTTCCTAATAGAATGATTCTCTTGTCTCCTCTCTTACTTTCCGCATGCAAAAAATGCATCAACTCCCAAGCAAATAGATATCCCTATCTTACTTATTTGATCCATCTTAAACATGATCCCTATTTCTCTCATGGAGGTTCTTGTATATGATGTAACGAATATGTTCAAGACTACTTAGATTTTAGTTAAGAGGTAATGAAACTAGAAGAAGAATCATATGGAGTAGTAAGTTACCTACCATTTGTATACTAAGTATAAATTGTCGTTTGTGAGATTGTTCATCCCTGCCGCATTCTAGTCTGCAATAAAGCTCTTACCCAAAATAAATTAGTGATCCTGTGCAGAAATGTTTCAATAGGTTGCTTCTAATGACTTTATTTGCCAATTTATTTACATATGGCAACATTGAATTGATGCTTCTTCTTGTTTCTTCATATAGGCTTGGATAATTTGTCCTTAATTTGTGAGACTATGAAACTCTTTGGGTACAAATTTTTGGAGGTATTTTTATTGACTATAATCTATGGACTTTTTCCAAAACAAGATCCATTGATTTTCTTTAAAGGACACAAGGAAAAATAATTGATTACAAGTAGTCGTGGGTCCCCAACATAGAATGGTTGTAATAGAAGGAGATTCTCTAAACTATTCCTTCTTCAACTTGTCATTCTCAGAAGGCATTCGATAACACCTTCAACTTATGCAAGATTCTAAATAGGGACAGAATCTAGGAATAGCTTTTGTAATTTTATATTCTTTCTATATTCTTCCTTTTTCCGCTAATATAATGAACCCATTTTCTGAGCTCTTCGAAAGAGGAAAGGCTGGATATTCGGTTAATTTAAAAGGTAATGGCATATAATTAGAATTGTTTACTTAGATCAGACAAATGTGTTTCCCTACTAAACTAATAGGATGGCATATAACTAGAATTGTTCTCATTTTTCATGGTGGTGCTTCATATTAATAAATAATGGGTCTGCAAGTGATAACCCCCAATCGTTCAGTACTGACGATTAAAACTCATTTTTGTTCCTAATCGTAGGGCAACGGTTCTTAGAAAAGGAGGAAATCAGAAAACGGAAATAGCTTACTATTTGGGGTCAAACCTGCTCAGGATCATGTGAGTAGTAATTTTCAGTTTGAAGCGGCTCAATACTCTTCTTGAAAGATGATATCTGGATAATTTTGGCTCATTTTTCACCTATCTGAAACATTTCTGTCATATAAATCTGTCCAAAACAAAATTTACAGGTTGCTAGATTTTGGCAGTATAATACATAGGAACTTGTGAGCATGAGGGACTCGACCCTATTTTCCTAGTTGGAATTACTTGTTTTCTGAAGTTGGGAAATTGGGATAGTCTTTGGAGAAAATATCGTCTTTGTTGGAAATTTGCAACCAATTTTGTCTAATGGACGACATAACTGTGAAAAGGAGATAGAAAGATTTCTAACAAGCAAATTTTTCCTCTCAATTATAATGACGTTAGCAGCATACATCAGTACTGAATTGATCAGATTTTGTATTTGTACAACACTTCTTAGCAGAGCAAATTCATTTGGCTGTTAATGCTTTTTGCAATTAACCTTAATTGAGGGAAGATAGTCTGTTGCTTTTCTTCAGCTGCTGCTCATGAAAGACAGTCCTCAAAGAGGAATTTCTGTAGCATGTACTGAAGTTGAGAACAGAAATAAATCGGAGGTATAGCTGAGGCTTTATGTTAAGACTTCCAAAAAAAGGAGAAAGTAGCTTATTTGTAAGAACTGCCTAATCATATTGCGCAAGTGAAAGGCATTTTCAGACAAATACGAGAAAGGATCTCTAAGCACAATATGATTTGAATGCAAAATAAAACCATTACAAAAGAAAAATCAAGACCTTATAAACTAAAAAACCAATAAACCTCATCTACAAGTGTAATAGGAACTGTCAACTTTGTTCAAAATAAAAGAACTATTCTAATGTGCTGACAAAAGAAAAGAGATCGACCAATGCCAAATTATCTTCAAAGTCCAAATCAAACGGGAATAAAGGAAATAGTGCAGAAATAGAAATAGACAAGTATACCAATCTTCTCATTATGCGCTCAAAACACCAGAAAGCATCAGCTTCATCCTCTAGTAAAATTACCATTGGGGAGCAAAGATCACTCATTCCTGATATCACAGATAGCTTATGAGTTATGACACAGTTCTCATTAATCATAAAATCAAGGGTTACAGTTATCTAGACTTTTCACCTTGACCATAACCAACATCTTTATCAAACCAGGCATACACGGCAAGAACATCCCACAGTTTTGATAAGTTCTCCTTCTTCTCATAAAATAATAATGTCCTATCAGTGCGAAGAACATCAAGACCTACCAAAAGTACCAGTGTATAAAGAGATATACGATGATCAAGCAAAACAACACAAGAAGACATATCCAGCTTTCAAATAACTAAGGATGACAAGATCAAGATAAGTACAGGAAGACCGTACGCTAGCATACAGAAAATTTTATATGCATGAAGTATGAAACCATCGGAATGCCATCCATGCTACTAGAAATATCACATATCAAAAGAATTTCAAGTGATATACATCTCAGACCTACCAATTTGATGCAATGTTAATTTCCATTGGATAATCTTCCTGTCTTCAATTTTTTCCATTCTGTTATCCAAACGGAAGTTTGTGGTTTCACCATCAGCACCTGTTTCCAACAGTTCTTGTACAGGCTCACCATCTTCAGTAATGACAGGTGCTGTAATAATTCGCCCACTACCAACGAGAGGGTCCATGTCACGGCATTCTTCCTTGTATCTTGCATATTGCTGCCTACATAAGAAACTCCGTCAATGACTCCAATCAGAATTATTAACTGGCATGCAAGAAGCAGCTAAATACAGTTACCAATAAGAGTTATTAACCCAGAGGTAGCTATATAAGACTCGTATATAGTAAAAAATGACTTTATTCTCACCTATTAAGGTTATAAAGAATATGATATGTTGCAACTGCATTTCCTCTTATTATCAAATAAGTCAAATTTTTTTAATATAAATCTGATTTAGAAGCATGTTGTTGTTAACATAGTAACAAGTTTGGGATTCGGCAACTTTTCGACTGGCTGGAAAAAATCGGAATTCGGAAAAAATCGAGAAAAGATCGATAAATTTCGGTCAAAGTTCGGTCAACTATTCAGAAATAATCGAGAATAAGTCAGCTATATAAGTATATATATATATATATATATGTATGTATGTATATATGCATGTATGTGTATCGGAATCAGGTAAATATATTCCGACATCCCCCCCTAAAAAATATTAGAGGGGTCAAGATTACATGTAGGTCCAACGCCATACACCCAAAACAGCATTACAACTCACGCATTTAATCTATACGTAGTCTACGTCTAATGCATTTACATATTTTTACAGCAATTTTAAGAGGCATTCATAGACTTCCCTTGGTGTCTTCTAGCATTTCTCTCCTCCCAGATATGGTAGCAAAGGGTAGCAAACAAAAGATTTTTCTTCACATCTCTTCCGCACCTAGTAAGCATTCTTCTCGGTTCAGCAATGAGTTAAAGATGAAGTCTAAACTCCCTGCATAAATGGTCCCAAACTTCCTTTGTGAACTTACATTCCCCCACAAGGTGATTGTGGCTTTCTTCCTTATCCTCACATAGCAAGCATACAGTAGATATATCATAATTCCAGCTCTTTATTCTATCAAGAGTGGAGAGAATATGGTGCAGAAATTTATATACACACATGCTCCATTTAGGCACATACCTATCCATCCATATTTGTTCTCCCACGGTATCCTTCGCTCTTCTGTTACGGGACATTTCCCATAAGCTTATCTTCTTATCTATGAGCTGCCATCCACCGGAATTATTAGCAATAAACATGTGCTTAATTTGCGGCCATATTTCCCTCATGACATTGATGGATCTTGAATACCCTTCTCTTGTTTTCGGAATAAAGTCCAGTCCTCTAGGATATCTATCTCTCATCCATTTGCCCCATGTAGATGTGCCTTCTTGGTATGCAATCAGCCTTCTTATGGAACCCCATCTAGCAATATCTCTAGGAGTCTTCAAATTCAGTCCTCCCTCATCCTTAGGAAAAGCTAGCCTGGAATACTTCATAGGATGGTGCTCGCTTCCCCACAAAAAATTAGCAATCTTCATTTCAATTCTATCCTGAACAGAGACAGGAATTTCACCTTGTTGTGCCCAAAAAATGAGAAGACCTTCAATAGAAGCTTTGATCAAGGTACTACGCCCAGCCATAGAAGTCTTTTGTGTAGGCCATCTATTTATCATCTCCTCCACTTTATCAATGCAGTCTGTAAAGTCTTTGACTTGAAGGTTGCCACCTGCAAGCGGAAATCCCAAGTATTTGGTTGGGAATACTCCTTTTTCAACCCTCATTGCCTACGTAAGTCTGACATCCACCTGATGGCAATTCTTTGACAAGAAGATGTGTGTTTTATTTGCGTTAATACACAACCCTGTTTGCTTCCCGAAGTCCCTCAGTAAGCCTTTTAGATTTTCCAGGTAATGCTGCTTGGCTTCTATGAACACCAGAACATCATCAGCAAAAATTAAATGCGTCATTACCTTTGTGCCATGTACAGTGTAAGGCTTTATTTCCTTCTCTTCTTCGGCTCACTGCATCCTCCTTGTAAAGTATTCCATAACAATCACAAAAAGAAGGGGGGATAGGGGGTCACCCTGGCGCAGCCCATTGCTGCCCCTAAAGATACCAGCCGACGTGCCATTCACCAGAACTGAGTAACTAGTAGTCCCGACACATTGTTTCATCCAGCCAATCCATTTCTCGTTGAAACCCATCTGTTGCAAAATCCACCAAAGTTTATCCCACCGTACACTGTCATAAGCTTTGGAGACGTCAAGCTTTAAGCAAGCCTTCCTACTACCTCTCATAACATTGTAGTCTAGGAGAAATTCACCAGCAAGAAGAGCACAGTCACTAATGCTTCTACCTGTAACAAAAGCTCCTTGATTTGCAGAAACCAGAAAGGGGAGGACCATTTTCAGCCGGACAGCTAGGATTTTTGCAATAATTTTATATTGTACCGAGCAACAGGCAACGGGCCGGAAATCAGCAAGAGAAGATGGAACTTTCTTCTTCGGAATAAGAACAAGAAAAGAGTGATTAACCTGTCTCACCATATTCCCTCATTGGAGAAACCAGTCCACATAAGCAAGCAAGTCACCTTTAACAATATCCCAGTTTTTCTTGTAAAAGAAAGCATTAAAGCCATCAGACCCCGGCGACTTATTGCTTCCAATGCTCCATACAGCATCTTTGACCTCCTGTTCATTAGTTCTTCTAGTAAGAATATTATTGTGAGTGTTGGTGAGTTTGAATTTCCAATCAATATCCTCCTGCTCATCAATATTGTCAGAAAACACTTTGTTGTACAGAGACGTGTAGAACTCAATCGCCTGTTCTTCAAGATCTTCCTGTTTGTTGACAACCATACCTTCAGCATTAATGAGTTCAGAAATAATATTACCTGCCTCTCTCCTTCTAACCGCAGAATGGTATAGCTTTGTGTTTCTATCTCCATCATCCATCCACTTCTCCCTGCTTCTCTGCCAGAAAAAAATTTCCTCTGCCTTCTTTAGATCTTCAAGCATCATTTTTAATTCCCTTTCTTTCTCTATCAAAATAGGATTTAGAGGATCAGTTAACAGTCTTTCTCTAATGTCTTTGCACTCCTGCTTGGTCTCCTTCAACATCTTTGGTATGTTCACCTTTTCTTCTGCCCATTTTTTGATAGCCACCTTGGTGTTTGACAGCTTTTTTGCAAAAACATATATGGGATTGCCTGTCACCTGGATACTCCAACTTTGCTTTATGACCTCATCGAACCCTTTTCAGTCCGCCCAGTAGTTTAGAAATCTGAAAGGTCTTCTTTTATGTTTTTTCTCAGTAATTTGGACAGCAATAGGAGCATGATCACTAATATCAGAACCTTCAGCTTTTACCTGCACATTAGGAAAAAATTTCAGCCATTCATCATTCACAAGAGCTCTATTAAGCTTGCTTGCTATTCTGTCACCCGGGCCCCTTTCATTATTCCAGGTAAAAATATCCCCACCAACCATTGGTAGCTCAAAAATACATGATTTATCAATGGCTCGATTGAAAGCATCCACTTCAGCATTAATAGCAAGTCTTTTCCCTTTTTTCTCAGCCTGCAACCGCACTGTATTAAAATCACCAATGACCATCTAGGGAAGCGCAGCTTGTCTAGAGATAGAAACTACAGTGTCTCATAGATCCAATCTCGCTTTGCCGTCATTGTGCCCATAAACAGCTGTCAACCACATATGCAAGCCTCCATTATTGACACAGTCCACAGTAATTTGCTGATCTGACATCTGCACCACTGAAAGCTGCCATGCATTAGGCTTCCACGCCACACAAACTCTAGCAACATCGCCACAATCAACATTGGATATTTGCTCCCAGCCTTGCGGAAATAGATAATTGATACTATTTTTATTCTGTACCTTTATTTTCGTCTCCACCAATGCAACCAGAGAGTGACCACTAGCAGCAATCCACTCTCTAATTTTCTTCTTCTTGTTCCTATCACACCCACCTTTAATATTCCATAAAAGCATGGACATATCAAAGATTTTTGTTGGACCTGGTACGCCTAGGAGGCTCCTTTCCGGCATTCTTGCCCTTCCTTTTCTGTTCATGTTGCTTAGTTACATTTTCCTCTTCAGCGTCTGATTTGTATGTATGTGTATATATAGATAAATGTATGTACATACATATATGATGCATGTAACTGTTACGGCCACAAGACATACAATCTTGGGGGGTGAAAAAGTAGGAAAAGAAGTAAAAATAGTTGAGTAATAACATGAACTGTCCAGAGGAGTGGGGGTTTGAGGTTTAGTGTGTATTAGGAATTTTGAGTACATAGTTTGGTAAAAAAAAGAGCAAGCGACTTAAAAGAGAAAAATATTGAAAAGTCATGAAGAATCGTAAAAAATCGTATAAATCGCAAAAAAGCGGGATTAATCGTGAGAAGTTGTGAAAAATTGGCGATTGGCGTATTAATCGTGATAAATATTTGGGACCCTATAACATCGTGGAAAATCGCCGATTTTTTGTAAAATCCAGAGACTTTTGTTACTATGGTTGTTAATTAAGGGTCTAGTGGAGTTATTCTGTATTAACACTATAATCAGGCTACTTACAGTAGAGAACAATTTTAGTTCCCAAGTAATCAGTCCCTTGTTCCCTATCCCACTATCCCATTCACCCCGAAGTTTCATCATCAGTTGCTAGCTACTCGTAGAGCTAGATCAAGATCAATTATATCATTTTACTTCTCATTTACTAAGAAATCTTCTATTAACCCTCCTGGTATTTCCCTTCCATGATCATAACAATTATCATTTTTTTTTAAAAAAACAACAACAAAAAGTATCTTTACCCCAGATCACAGATTCATTACACCATCTGTCGTTTATGACCACAAAATATGGAAATGGTTGGAGTGTCAGTTGACTAAGGGAGCCAGTGCCACCAAACATTTTGGATAATGTCATTGAGCATGTCATACATGAGACGTCTTTGCAATCCGTCAAATTTTTTGTACAATTCACCAGGATTTTCATTGTGCCACTACACGTTTTGTAGAAACATCAACAGTGTCTAGTAAAATGCCAGTGCTGAAGCTATAATCAAGCGTATTGCCCCTTTTCTTGAGCTAAAACCAAAAAAGAAAAACGCAACTTAAAATTTTCTCTAAGAACTAATGTTTGAAGAAAGCACATGGATGAAGATCAAGTTAACATCGTATTTTCGGCTCACTTTTGTGATTTTTTTTTTTTTGTTAATATCAAAACCTAGGGTCTATACACAGCAGATTTAGATCTACCATAAAACACTAGGGATGATCTTATAACTATCAGCATTTCAATTGGGGCAACAAGAATCTTTTTGGTGCCACTGGTCAAAATGGTTCAAGGGAGAGCCCACTTCTGTACTACAGAGGTAGATACATTCTCTATTACATATTTTGTACCTTCAATAAGTAATACTAAATCAATAACCTAAGGGTTTCAGACGTCAAATAATCCTCGAATATACTATGAGATGGTTGATAGGGGTGATTAAAGCAAACCAGTAGTCCTGATTGTGTGGTAGAGTACTATAAATTTTGATTTTCGCCATTTCAGTTTCTGCATCAGCATTCAGTCAACATCCCATTGACGCACAGGGACGACCACAATTTCTACATATAAGGAAATTTTATCAATTTTGCTTCACTATTCCGTGCACAGGAAGCATGCTTATTACATTCCCTTCTGGATTCTCTACACCTGTCAGGTAGAGCATTCCATCAATCAGACTTACCCAAGTATCCAATCTAGCAGCAGATTTAACAATGAATCACCGCATGTCTGGTTACCAGCCCTACTACTACTGCTAGCCTAATTGACTCTTCTCTAGCCTCCACTATTGACTGACCGTCAAACTTTCTTCATGAATGACAAAAAATGCATATCGCCATTCTACTAGATCCATCTATTTTGAAGCATTCAAAAACAAAATAAGAGCACAAACATGTTGCACGAGGAAAACTAAATCTGTTACCCATGATTCACGCAGCAATGTAACTCTTCTATACATGAGGAGCCTGGTGAATAAAATACATTAACTAAGAGAACAAGACTTACCTCCGCTGTTGCCTTAGTTGCTCCCTTTCATCAAAGGTGCTGTTTAGATCATAGCAGCCAAGAAGAAACTCCCAAACCTCACCTCTAATTGTTGGATGGACTCCCTGGTACACGATTTATAAAAAATATAAAGCATTACAAAATATATTAGATAAGATAGTGTGTCTGGAGACTCTGAACAGCATGTTGAAGTTTAACTGGTCTTACATTTAACCCAAAGACAAGCTTAGTTAGACTGTTAAAGTACATTTTTGCAAGTTGATCTACTCCTTATTTACATTATAGGAACTTTCCCTTAAGATATACACTTCTACACTTTGACTTTTACAGGTCTATAACTTATGTTGAATCAGCTATACCTTGCTTAGAGGGGCATTTATTTGGCACTAAGGTAAAATGTGTTTCCAAAAAGTGACTGCCAATATTTTAGTTTTGCGGTTGATGGGAAGAGCATATTTTGTAGATTATGTTCATTGAATTTTCTAAAGTTTTCAGTATGAGGAGCATCTGAGTATTGACACCCGGGGAAAAAAATCCAAAGCGCCAAGCATACTGTTACATAATAGAAAAATCCTATAACACCCCACCGCCACCACCACAGGAACTGGATAAGAAAACAATGATGCCCTTGTTTGCATCCATCAAGTCTATTGGGCATGACAAGGCTATTTCCATAACACCAACTGGAATTCTATGCGAAGCCTGCCTCACCAGGGGCAAGATGAGAAGAGATCTTCAGATCTAAACCCATAAAAGGGTGGCATTTACTGGGCCTCACATCATAAAGAAATCACTACTCTGAACCGGAAGCGATAAAATTGCAAGGTAACACAAGGATGTTAACATGAAGAAAGACTTCAAAACACAACTAAATTAAACTCCCTGAGTAGTAACAGAAGCCACTTCCACCTCTGTGATTCTTCTAAGTCTTACAATAATCCACCCTCAAGTGGGAAAAGATCAAAACAGGCAAAGCTCACAGACAAACATATACGAATATTCAGAATAGTGGAGAAACCAAAGGAAATGGGAACAGAAAAGCAGAGGGTCGGATGAGGGTGCAAAACTTAACAAAACAAGGATGTGAATCAGCTATAGATCAGATAAACTAGGAAAAAAAACAGAAAACTGAAAGAATGCAGCATTTGAAACCAAATAAATTGCCAAACACAGATTCGTATACACCTCCCAGTTTGTGTGCTTGTGCAATAGTATCTGTGGAGACCTAGATGGCTAGAAATTCATCACTGCTTAGCTGCCTTGGCAACTTCAGGATATAGCCAACAAACAAGTTTCTACATTACTGTTAGTGCCTTTGAAGTTTCAGGTCTGAACAAAACTTAGCATGAATACAATCGAGAACTGCATGCTCATATAATAGCGATTGCTAAGAATCAGCATTGAGTAAAGTGAAACTGATAATTATGGCGTGTGAAGCCCCGTTTGAGAATTAACATGATTTAAACAAATTCTCATTGAGCAAGAAAATGAACATCTAACAGAAATTCATCCACATATTCCATGCTATTAAACAAGAGCCATGGGAAAATTATTCATCTTAAAAATCTGAAAATTATATCGGATGTATTTTAAGCAATACTTTACGGGCCACATCAGCATGAAAGGTGTCCAGTCACAAAGCAAACGATTCACGGAAAACTGTGTAGTATATAACTCATAAAAAGAAAAGAGGTAATTGACCTCATTTTGGAAAATGTTTTGCACATATCCCACTTGGTGATTTTTGGACTTGGGATCCATCTCAAGATAGAAAGAGGAAAACAACTCACCCAACGCTGGATCCTTCCAAGTATTTTGCTTATATCCAAGAACCCTTCCTGAGTAAATGAAGATTGCCAACGTCGTACACTAAGAGTCCTTCCAGCCTGCAGAGGGATTATATTAGGTCAAACTCACAGTACAATTGGAAGCAGCACTTGCTAAGAAACTGCAAAATAGTGAAGGATTCTTTTAAGTAAACAACAAGAAAGCATGGACACAAACACGAGCACAGACACTAGACAGAGCAATTTTTTGAAATATAGGTCGCGAACACAGCACTAGATGAGGAGAAAACATATATTTTAAATTAGATATATGTGTGTGTATAATTTGTACATGTATCGTAACTATTTATAAACTATCAAGAATTATGTATATATGTATGTATAATTATATATGAATCTGATTATGTGTGTGATTGTGTGTGCCATACAAACAATATGAACTAGACAACTAAACATGTAGCATTTTTTTTCAATAGAAATATACTAGATTTCTAGAATAAACAGATGAATTCTAACTACTCAACAATCTATTATTAATCAACATGTGATCATTATATCCAATTCATCCTACATTTTACATATTGACTATATATAAGAGAGAGTGTTTACAAATAATAATTAGATATCAGCTCGGCCTTACATTTTCTCAGTGACAAGACATACAGATATGGTGGCTGTATATTCAGAATTTACAATTGAAAATAAGTAGCTGCAACAGCAACTGCTACACAGATGTGCCCAGGAAGTGTCCAGCCGTGTCCAGCTGTGTCCTGGGCTGGAAAATTAGAGCAAAATGAAATGGACATGTTCCGCATGTGTCCAAAGCGTTTTGCTGCTATGTCAGCGGAGTGTAAGAACTAAACATCCAAAACATATTCGACACAGACATTGGGGCTGCATAGAAGTGTGCATGTTTCTTAGGTAAACAAACAGCAAAGCGTGCCCACATGATAAGCTTATTAGAATGTGTGGTATTCAACCCAAAACCAATTGGCAATGGGTGAAGGGACCACACACCTTATAAGCCCATGACCTTTCCCAGAGCTCAGCGGTGTGGGACAATTCTAACATCCCCCCTCAAGTGCAGCCACTTTTGTGTGCTTGCACTTGTTCTTTTTTTTTAGGTAGGGTGTGGTCCTCACACTTGTCTCATGGGGTCCGCTCTGATACCATATTAGAATGTGTGGTATTCAACCCAAAACCAATTGGCAATGGGTGAAGGGACCACACACCTTATAAGCCCATGACCTTTCCCAGACCTCAGCGGTGTGGGACAATTCTAACAAAGCTAAAGCTGCAAATTATGAAATAGGAAACAAGGAGGCAAAACATAAAATAAAGGAATACAGTGTAAGAGGATTAATTCAAACTAACATGAAATGTAATTGTATTTTTGGTGTAGAAGTTATCTAATGTTAATGGGCTTACTCAACTTGACCAACTTAAACTTGAGTAAAATGTGTTTAATCCAACTTTATGTAATCAAGGAGCAGGCTTTCCTACACTCCTACATAGTCATGTATTGTGTAAGTGTTCAGATCATCAAGTAGAACACCTTTTCCACATGGCACCAGAGCAGGCCCACAATCTCCCCCCTGTTCTATTTTTTCTCTCTTTTCAATTTCCTTTTCAGATGCTATAGTGGTGGCGCCGCGGTTTCTTACTATAGCTAACGGCCAATGTAGGCATCTTCTTTTCATGATCACAAAGGAAAACTCCTAAAGGTAGCTTCCCTCTGTTGACTCAAAGTCTAATTGACTCTCAAAGTAAAATTGACTAAAACCTTGTTTTGATTATGACTAACCATTCCACTTAAATCTATTTAATTCTTCTACTTAAGTGATTTCAGATTAGGTATAGGCACACTTCAAATGCCATAACTTGCGCATCCTATCTTAGAGAAAGACAAGTCAAAATAAATGTTGTGGAAAAGACATCAAATCTATTAGAATCATGTTGTAAATTACTTGTTATGACTGTATAACTTGTAATTAAGCTTAGAAAAAATCAGGAGCACTTAAATTGTATATTTAAGCACTTTTATGGCATTTTTCAAAATTCATCACAGGGACTTTTGTCGGTCGAGTTTCATCTAGAATAAACTCGTCTGACACCCTTGATGGATCTTGGAACTGCCATGGTCGGCCGAGTTTTTCCAGGACAAACTCGGCGGAAGCCTCTGCACAGGCAAACCAAATTTAAGCCGTCCGCCGAGTTTCATCTAGGATAAACTCGACCGATAACTCAAATTTGATTTGTCGCATAGTGCTATCGGTCGAATTTCCCAAAAGTAAACTCGACCGACCGCACTTTACGAAATGTGTAGAAAAAGTGTTCTAACCATTGGAGTGTTGCAAAACTCGAAAATATATTCGTTGCAACACCCCAAACGGTTAGAATTCATCATGATGTGCTTCTACTAGCTAGTAGGCATCCTCAACTATAACTAGGAGCCCTTGGGCTTCATCCTATGGTTAGCCAATCACTATTAAGGTTCCTATATTAGAGTGAGTGCCTCCAAGAGCCTCCTTCCACTCTTAAGCTTAATTACTTGTTACATCCATTAGAGTGAGTAGGAGATTTATAAGAGAGCTAGTCTTACATGTATATCTTGTGAGGCTCTCACTTCCTCCACCTCTCAATCTCTCTTTCTACCATGAAGATGAAGATTCTCTCTCTTGGCTAAGAGAGGTGAAGAAGGGAAGGAGTCCCTTGGTAAAGGTGAAGTGAAAGGCAGAAGATCCAAGTCAAGAGTGGGTAAATCCTCAAGGCGGAAGACTTGTTGCAAGAGTGGGTAAGTCTTTGGTGAAGGTGGAAGACTCGGTGCAAAAGAGGGTAAGTCTTTGGTGAGGTTGAAGACTCTTAGTCATGGATAGATAAGTCCTTTGTAAGATTATTGGCTCCCTTTCCCTTGAAGGGAAGGTTGGGTATCCTTGTCCCGGAAAAGGGAGGTCATATATTGTAACTCTTATAATAGAATATAAAGAGTGAGACATGGTTGAAAAATCCTAAAGGGTTGACCTCTCTAGGTAGTGGATGTACACTCTCCTAGTTTGGAGTTTGGAGCCACTATACATAGATTGTGTTCTTGTTCTTATTCAATCTCTCTCATCCTTGCTATGTATGTTTAGTTGCACTCAAATTCCATATATGCAACCTTATCTTGTGATATACATTGAAGGTCTAATGAATTTGGTTTAAGTGTTTTAGCTCTATTCAACCCCCCCCCTTCTAGAGCCCATCATCCGATCCAAACCCTTATCTTCCCATACACTAGTTCCCCCTCCAATGGTGGTCCCCCCTTCATGCAGTATGTAGCCTACTAAAACTCACTACAACAATGCTAGAAACCCTAATTTCTTGAATCGGATGACAATGATCTTAGTTCTTAAGAAACCACCAATTTATGTATGAGACATACACTAATACACATCCTTGTACATTAATGAGCTTAGAATGAGCATATGATGCTTCGTGCAAACTCTAGACAACTTCTACGACCCTAATCATATCTTGGATCTATAGACCATGAAGTGAGGATCGTGGACCGTTGAAACCTAACCTTAGACTCATGGATGCTTGATGAGGATTTTTGTAGTGTTGAGTTCCTAGTTCCTCGTGGACTTACCCTAGCATTGTGCATAAAGAGTAATATTGATATATGAATGGATCTAACTATCTAAGCGAGTTAAACAAAATGCATTACTAAGTCCAATATTTGTTTTAATGAATTCAATGATCAATATGAACCTAATATGTAGCTTATACTGTTATCGTAAGGGAGACGGGATCTGTGTGTTGCACTAGGCAACGTGATGAACCCAATAGGGTTCTCCTTTCTTATTTATATTAAAGGGAAAATTACATGTAGGTACAGCAGTAATATGAAATATGAAATAAACATAAAGGAAAGATATATTAACACTCCCCCTCAAGCTGGAGTGTACACATTGTGGATGCCCAGCTTGTCACATAAATTCTGGAACACTGCTGGACCTAATGGCTTTGTCAAGATATCAGCTAGTTGATCTTCAGACTTGACATATGGCGTCACAACATTGCCATTCTTTATCTGATCTCTGATGAAATGACAGTCAACTTCTGTATGCTTTGTGCGCTCATGGAAGACAGGATTCCTGGCAATATGTATAGCAGATTGATTGTCACACTTGAGAATCATGGGAGTTTGAATCAAAATCTTCAGCTCAGATAAGACAGATTTGATCCATTGTAGTTCACAGCATGCATGTGCCATAGCACGGTACTCAGCTTCAGTACTAGACCGTGCTACCACTTGTTGTTTCTTGCTTTTCCAAGTGATCAGATGATCACCAAGAAAAGTGCAGTAGCCAGATGTGGATCTTCTATCAGCTTGATTACCAGCCCAATCTGCATCTGCATAACCTGTGAGAGTCAAAGAAGATAGAGGACTCTTTGGTTTATAATAAGTGATCCCCTTTCCAGGAGCACTTTTCAGATATCTCAGAATCCTGCATACAGCTGTCCAGTGTGACTGTCGTGGTGTGCACATATGTTGACTCACTACTCCAACAGCAAAAGAAATATCAGGTCTTGTGACAGTTAGGTAGATTAACTTCCCAACTATTCTCCTGTAATGTCCTGGATCTGAATATGCAGTATCATCGTCCATCTCCTTGATGTGATAATCCATAGGAGTGGATACTGGCTTAGAATCAGTCATACATTTTTCCTGTAGCAAGTCAAGCACATACTTCCTCTGGGATAGATTTATACCTGCATGGGATCTAAGAACCTCAATCCCTAGAAAATATCTCAGTTTCCCCAGGTCCTTTGTGTGAAAGTGTTGTTGTAATCCTTCCTTCACACGTGATATGCTTGTAGAATTGCTGCCAGTAATCACAATATCATCAACATAGACAGCAATAATGATTGACCCACAAGAAGAGTTTGAATAAAATAGAGAGTGATCAGTCATGGAACGAGAGAAGCCCATCTGTAAAACAACAGCACTGAACTTGTCAAACCAAGCTCGAGGAGATTGCTTTAGCCCATAGATAGCCTTCTTCAATTTGCAGACTTTCTGACACTCCCCCTGAGCAACAAAACCTGGTGGTTGCTCCATGTACACTTCTTCTTGAAGATCTCCATGAAGAAAGGCGTTCTTGACATCCAGCTGAAAAATAGGCCAGTCAAAGGTAGTAGCTAGGGATATAAGGATCCGCACAGAATTGAGACGAGCAACTGGAGAAAAGGTCTCAAAGAAGTCCACTCCATATGTCTGTGTGTAGCCTTTTGCTACCAATCTGGCCTTCAACCGCTCAATAGATCCATCAGGGTTGTGTTTGACTGTGAAAACCCATCTACAGCCCACAACTTTCTTTCCCGCAGGTAAAGTAACAAGATCCCATGTGCCATTGTCAATCAGAGCAGAGATTTCCACCTGCATTGCCTGCTGCCAACCACTGTCCTTCAGAGCATCTAAGTGATTTCTTGGTATCGTAATGGAGTCCATCCCAACAGCAAATGCACGGGCCTGTGTAGATAAGTGCGACAAACAACATACATTTGATATGGGATGTCTAATAGTACATGAACGTATACCTTTCCGGACAGCAATAGGAAGATCAAGGTCAGAAGCCTCTGCAGGAATCTCTTGAGTAGAAGATGACGAAGGAGGCTCATGGACTTGTGTCGCTGCCTCATCTGGATCCTGTCTACCTCGCCTGTGATAAACCTGGTTATAGGGTTGAATGATAGGTGGATCATGCGGTATGTCCTCAACAATGATAGGTGGCACTCCCTCACTTGGCACATGTGGTGCCACGTGCTCGCTTGGAATTGTGGGTGGCACTCCCTCACTCAATTGCTCCCCCTTGCTCATAGAATTTGCAAAATATGGACTGGTTTCATGAAAGGTGACATCCTTAGAAACAAACATACGATGCAAACTCGGGCAATAACACTTGTAACCTTTACTCGTACCAGAGTATCCAAGAAACAAGGTTTTCAAAGACCTAGGAGAGAGTTTGTCTTGTTTGGGATCAAAGTTATGAACGAAGGATGTACAACCAAAAACCCGAAGCGGAACATGAAACGGTTTATCCATAGGGCGTAAGACAGAGAAGGGATTGCGTCCATGCAAAACAGAAGAGGGCTGCCGATTAATCAAAAAACAGGCAGTGAGAAGAGCTTCAGACCAGAAACGTTTAGGCACATTCGATTCAAATATGAGAGATCTAGTGATATCCAAAAGATGGCGATTCTTTCTCTCAGCAACGCCATTCTGCATAGGAGTGTGAGGGCAAGATGTGTAATGAATCATACCAACCGAACTGCAAAACTCATTCATCGCTTTCTGAACATATTCAAGGGCATTATCAGATTGAAAAATTTTGATATTGCAGTTAAATTGAACCTGAATTTGTTTATGAAAATGTTTGATAATGGAAAGCACAGATTCACGACTTTTCAATAGATAAATCCATGTCATGCGAGAGTAATCGTCCACAAAGGAAATGAAATAGCTAAAACCATTATAACTCTGGTTTTTAACAGGACCCCATACATCACTATGGACTAACTCAAACGGACTAGAAGCCCGATTATTGACACGAACAGGATATGATAACCGATGATGTTTGCCCAACTGACACGACTGACACTCTAGAGAAGACACATGAGCTAGATCTGGTTCCAACTTCTTCAAGCTTTCTAAGGATGGATGTCCATATCTGCAATGCCACAGCAAGGGGGAACCACTCAGCATGGCGGAGGAAACTGGAGCAGGAGGTGGATGGCGAGATAGATAATCACCAGGAAAGAGGTAGAGATCACCTTTCCTAGGCCCCCCACCAATCATCTTCAAACTCTTGAGATCCTGTAAAACAAAACAAGAGGGCCCGAATGTTACTGTGCATTTTACAGTGTCAATCAACTTGGCAACAGAAAGCAAATTGAATGGAAATTCAGGTACAAAATGAACAGATTTCAAATCAATATCTGGTGTAAGAGACACAGATCCACTAGCTACCACCTTCCTCACAGAACCATCTGCCAAAGTAACAGATGGATGACGAATATATGAGTCAAGTGTGCGGAGCAATCTCCTCATACCAGTCATGTGCTGGGAGGCGCCAGAGTCAACCACCCAGGGATTTGCGGATCCAGAAGCCATAAAAGATGTAGCCTGATTACCCGCTGTAGATGCAAGATTTGCTGTAGAAGAAGATGAGGCGCCCATATTCCAATGTTGAGTTGCCTGAATAAATCTGTCATATTCCTCCTGAGTAAGTGTGATGCCAGAAGAACTAGAGCTCGCAGCAGTAGAGTCTGAAGTGGCACAATTGGCAGCTCCAACAGGTGGGGCTGCAGGTCTCCCATGTTTCTTCCAGCATTTCTCGACAGAGTGCCCAGGTTTGTCACAGAAAGTACATCTAGGACGAGTCCCACGTCCTCTGCCCAAGCCAGGTCTGTCAGACGGTGTAGGTGCAGGTCGTCCTCCTCGTACTGTTGCAGTAATAGATGCATGAGAATCTCCAGAAGGAACAACAGGAATAGGATCAACTGACTCAAAGGTGGACTGCTGAATCCTAGAGAAAGCTTCTGCAAGGCTCGGTAATTTATCTGACGCAAGGATCACACTTCTTGCTGAACCAAATGAGGGGCTAAGTCCAGATAGAAATTTAGCAGTGATAAGATCATCTCTATCCTTAATCTGCTCAGCAACCGTCACTGGATGATAGTAGCTCAACTCCTGGGAGATAGCTTGAATCACACCGAAATACTCTTCAAGTGGTCTATCACCCTGTCTCTCTGCAAACAGACGATCATAGATCATAAACTGGCGAAGAGTGTTCTTCTCTTGAGCATAGTGCTGCTTGACGGCATCCCAAATCTCCTTAGCTGTAGAGTAGAACATGAACCTGGAAGCAATAGAAGGTTCCATGCTACCCCATAGCCAAGTCTTCACTAGGCTGTCAAGACGTTTCCACTCGGCATAGTCTTTGTCAGTGTGAGCGAGGGGTGCAGAATCAACGAACTTTGCCCGATCTCGCGATTCCAAGACAGTATGAACCGCATTCTACCATAGCAAAAAGTTCTTCCCATTGAGCTTGATAGGAATAGGCGAGACCTCTCCATAATAGGTCTTATTCTCCATAATGCAACTGGGATATGTGTGACGGAGTGATACACGTCACAAAGAAGGCTGAGTGGACGGACAGATACACGTCCCATGACGGAGAGATACACGTCACAACAAGAACTGGATAAGGGATGCGTTACTGACGCATCGACAGCCTTCAAGCGAGAAGTTCCTAATCACACATGAAGGAGATGTGATTAGGAAGGCACGATGGAAGAAACGAGACCTCCGGTTAGGGCTTTAGAGAGCCGTTGGATCAACCGGAAGTCCCCAAACAGCAAGGTTGGCCTCCAAAAACGAACCGAAAAGTTGCTGAAAACTTTCCGAAAAACGTAGACGAAGCCCCCGGTGCCGAGCTACTGAGCCTACGGTAGCATAGAGAGAGCCACCGGAGGCCCAGCGGCAAGAGACGAAGGCGGAGAACCCCTAGCCGGCCAGGAGCAGCGGCACCGGCAGTGTGAAGGGGCCTCGCTGCTGCCGCACGCCGGCGGCGAGCAGAGATGCCGCACGGGCGGCGGCGGCGGCCTGGAGAGAGGGGGGCCGGCGGCGCCCTGTTGGGAAGAAGGGAGAGGGAGGGAGGGGATGCGGCGGCGCTAGGAGAGGGAGAAGCAGAAGCGGCGTCGGATCACGTTGCTCTTGATACCATGTTATCGTAAGGGAGACGGGATCTGTGTGTTGCACTAGGCAACGTGATGAACCCAATAGGGTTCTCCTCTCTTATTTATATTAAAGGGAAAATTACATGTAGGTACAGCAGTAATATGAAATATGAAATAAACATAAAGGAAAGATATATTAACATATACGTTGTTATTATACATTTCACGTGGTTCATAAATATGAATAGTAACTTAAACAGAGTTAATAACACTTGGACGCGAACAATCGTGCATAAACATCAATATTTGTTGAAATATGTTTAAAACATATAAACAAGTAAAAAGTGGATGTTTCATGTTGGTTGAAATGATTCTAGTTGCCTTTATCTAAACTATACTAGGATAAATAGACTTAATGACTTAATTAGGTAAAATAATAAGTTTGTGCAAGAAAGTTTCATGCAAATCATGTCATGCTAAGATAATCTTGCTATAAGATAGATCCTAAATATTGAAGATAATGGTGGTTTAATAATTATTAATAAACCCTAGTTCACGAAGGCACCTAGTGGCCGGTTAATTAAGACATCTAGCTTAAACGAATGGAAAACTCTGATTCTACATGACAAATTTAGCTAGGATGCCTAATTTCATCTTATTTGGTTAGTGGTACTATCTTACCTAATTATAACAAGATAATTACTAACAGTCCTACTTATAATAGGCCTAGGATATAAAGAACAGTTTATTCAAATTTTAATAATAGTCAATTCGCGACATATTACATACCTGACTTTGATTTTTGCCTTAATGTATGATCTCGCGTCAGCCCTCAGATTTGGGATCAAATGGTTGTGGGGATCGTCTCCTACCTAGCACAAACTCTCCTTCGAGGTGGAAACAGTGTCCTTAATATTTACGACCTCTATCGCTCTTCTCTCTCCATAATGCCTCTTGAGTTTAATGACAATGGATCCCTCATGCCTTTAGGTAGGTAGCTTTGATCCTTGGGAGGTTGTACACATAAACATCTGTAAATCATCATTGTTGTGATTGTCTGAAAAGGAACTCATTCCAGGCTAGAGTGGACTACTTGTCGCGCATCTCTTCAGGCACTATGCCCAAATGTGATTGCTTTATAGCTATCGAGTTTTGATCTTATGTGCTACTAATCATCTCTTTTTCTTACTGCCTATTTCAACTATGTCCAAACTCCTATTGTGTGGCATTGTGTCCTAATTTATATCCTTATGACTACTAGTGGAGACATTATATCAAACTCGTCGATAGGAAATTGTCTTGTAAACCATCCTGCTTGGATAATGTGTCATCCTTTTTTTCAGGATATCAAACATTAATATTGGGAAACTCCAAACTAGTAATATGTTTGGAGTCCAAGATATTGTTTAGCCTTATGTTTTCCTCTTGTCTATCTAATTTTGCATTATCTCTCCATATCCATTCTAATCGATTAACCTTAACATTTCATCTTGTCTTACGTGGTTTGGCCTTATTTTTTGGAATAGTCTTATCTAGTATTATAGTACTATAAATATGATAGAGTTGTATAATATGGTGTCAACGTGTAACAACATTGGGTGTGCCAACATGTGGCAATGGCAACATTGGGTGTGCCAACGTGCGCCGCCATTGTAGGCTAAAAAAAGAAAAGCCAAAAAGATAGCCAAAAATAGGAGAAAATGAAAGTTGATTAAGGGATTCTATTATGGGCAACTGATTGTGAGAGAGTGACAACTCTAGTAATCTCTGAATGGTGTCGAGTCCTAGGAGAAGGTGCTAGCAGGACACCCTTGGAGACTCCAACTAAGTGATTGATGTTGTGTAGGCCCAACATGGGAATTGGTTTGTTCTCTGATACCAATCATGATTCTTGATTTGGATGCATGGCCTTTAATGCATCTTTTTTTCTTTGTTGTCATTGTCTTTATTGTGTTGTTACCAACCGATACTCTTGCACCCAAGGTTTATGTTCGAGATAATAGTTCACTTGATTCCTGTACGAGTCTACATTGGTAACTAAAGCATGGTTCAAGTTGAAAGGCACATGTTGAAAGCATGGTATGGAGGACTGAGTGACAGAGCAGACAACAGACTGGACTTTGTGCGAATTTTTAGCTACATTTAACTTTGCTAATCCTAGTTAGCATTGGTTAAGCCCAATATAAGTGCAGCTAGTACATAAGGAGTGTGGAGAAAAAGTGGTTTTTATCTTTTGAGCAAACTAGGAATAAGATTGAAAATTTATCTTTTGTATTCCGTCTCTTTTTTGCACAACATGACAACTACTTAATTAATTAATATTTTCTAAATTGGAAAGGGACTCCTCACATTTCTTCCAAATTGGAAAAGTACTCCTCGTATCCCTTCCGAATCGGAAAGAGACTCCTCATATTCCTTGGGAATGGGAAAGGTACTCCTCGTATTCCTTTTATGTGTACAAAAGTGGTTGTGTGATTGAGTTAAACTGGGAATAGGATTGAGGCGTGGAGGTGATATATAAGACCCCTAGACTTAGGGTTAAACACACATCTCAGATCTCAGACGTCAGATGATAGAATTAAGACATCTTTTGTCATTGGTTTTTGTTGCTCTACATCTGTTACCTTACGTAGCCGCTCCATGTGTGCATCGTTCGTGGAGTTAATCTCCTTAATGAGAGAACTCTTCTTCGTTCCTTCTCTTCCTTGACGCGATGTTTTGGGAAATAGTACCTAACAACCGCTGAGCTGCAACGTTGGTGTTGTTGCATGTTGTCTACATGCGAGCAAGACGACCTCTTCTATAGGTTTGTGATTGGATCAAGAATGAAAAAACAACGTGTATCCGTAAGATAACAAAGCGTTGATTCTTTAACTAAGTTTCTCTTCTTCAAGAGAGCTATCTGGTTTGAGTTTTCTAACTCGTTTATTTGTTTCTCCTGCTCCGTTTCTTCGGACGTTCTTATCTTATTCTTAACTTGACATATAAACATGTTAATAAGTTATAATTGCCTGCTATTGCTTGTAACAAAGTTCTAAAATCCAACACTAGACACTAGTCCACCATGACTCCCTTTCTATTGTTGCATCGGGGATCGACCTAATATCGGTCTAGTAACCAGTAAGGGTAGATCCAGACTGAGTGTGCCTATGAGAGGGCCTTAATTTGTATATAACTGCCTATAGGTTTACATATGATAGATCAGTATTGATAATACAGGGCCAGATACCACGACGAATTAGCTAATGGCAGGGTTAAGGTCTCGAAAATTTGAAGATTTTTATGCAGTTCGTTTAAAGATAGTACAAGTTATTGATGCAGAGGAGTTTTAATATTGCTGGATCCTACGTAGACATTTTCTCGTCAATGAACATGTTGTTATGTTTAGCTTATAGCAGGTATACCCTTGAGAAGAACAGAAACAGGAGCTTTGGAGTATCGACATGTTTAATTGTTTACATGTCTGATGGGTGTAAATGTATTGGCATTCAAATTGAAAACACTACTTTTCAGCAGCTAGATTCAGTTTTATACCTCTGGTTTGTCATCACACTACAAGAAATTTGAGGCATCAAACCAGAGAGGTATAATGCTCAAAATCTAGTTTTATCTTTGCATTAACAGTATAAAGCGAGAATGCTACATTCTATAACTAAATGAACCACAATCTCCTATCAGATAATACAGCTAGAAAGCAATTTAGTGAAAATAGCCAATTAGTTATGCCTACAAAGTACAAATTTCCTCTTTATATAAATTGCAGGAAACTTGAGCTGGAAAAAGAAGCACGCAATGGTTACGAACCTTAATCTTAAACCGCGTCTTTGGGACGTCGCCACAATCGGGCTTTAATTCATAGAAGGAATCAGCAGAAATGCCAGAGTCCCTCCACATACCCGTCTCAAGGGAAATGAAATGAGAAAAATGTTAACGGCCGACAGGTATTCACCGAACTCGAGTTCTAACGGTGATGTCAAAGCAGCAGGCTGCGGTCGGCACCTTGTCCGTGGATCTCAGGTGAGAGAGGTGAGGAGGATTAGAGGAGCTTTCAGGCTCTGATCAAAACCTGCAGACCAGATTGGATGCCGGCCACAAAAGGAGAATCGACCAGCTGGAATGTGAAAGAGACGGGGATACAATGGCGGGAGGGTGGGAAGATGGGAGGAGAGAGACGGTGGAGTTGGTGGAGGCCGACCAGTTCGTTTGGACCGTGTCCTTGCTCGAAAATATTTTTTCTTTTCAACGGGTAACTGCTAATGCTTGCTTCTGACCGAGTATTGGTTTGTCGAGAGGGCGTTATTTTCCTTTTTCTTTTTCGTTTCGAGATAGGTAAAAAAATAGATATGGGGCCTAGAAGTTAGGATTAGAAACTGGGAAAAACTCCCGAAGAAAGCGGCCCATACCTGCCATTTCCAGACCGGACCTATTTACAACGGCTGCACATGAACTGACACGTGTTCGGTTCCCCTGCATGTACAATCTTCTCTGGTCTCCATGCAGCACGGATGTCTTTTCCTACAAAACAGGTTTATCTATAGAATTAGAGTTTAATGTTCGTTTATACATCATATTTGGGGGTTTTTTTCATGTCTGAACCTTACCTTTCTCGTTATCCGTTTTTGTTGACTGACGACCTATGTGACTGGATATAACTTCAATGAAAAAAAAATGAAATACTAACCAAATGGTCATGCTTAATACAAATAAAAAATCATAGAAGGTTGTAGTTAGTAAAACTCAAGAATGCTAGGAGCTTGGTGTTACTGTTAGATTTATTTTGTAAAATAGCTATATCTTCTGAGGGTTAATATTTACATGTTAGATTCACAAATATAGATGTTTGTAGTATCAAAGGATCCCTTTATTAGGGGAGTGCATTAGATCACAAGAATTTGTAGCATCAACCTCATTGTCCCTAACATCCAAAACGGTTCATCTTTTAGATTGGTTGTTTCAAACTCGCTTATTGTGATGAGTAATTTCACATGTCAACAATTATGGATTCACATGTCAACAAGGTATGGTAATTTTAGATTATTATGTCAAAATGCCATTTCAAAATAATTTTTGAATTATTATGAACTGCGACCCAATTATGTCTCTTAATTTCATGAAAACGGTAACCCAGTGTTTAAATCTCTTGCTAAATAATACTCATAATGGATATGAATTCATTAATATGTGGGATATTGGTTATCATTAATAGTTGCATAAATGCGACATGATTATGTCAACCACTTCTTTGGAAAGTTTGAGTTAAAGTTTTCCATCAGACATCACATGGCACAAATAAATTGACTAAGTTGTGTCATATTTAGTGTAAGAACATGATGCACAAATAAGGTGTCGTTGGCATGTTTGTTAAGATAAAGCATAGAATGTTCATCAAGCATGTTTAGACAGCCCATCTTGGACCATGTGATAACCTAGATTTTTGAGTTTTAATAACTAATACAATATTTGAGAAACAAGCATTCTATGTAGAGGACAAATACCAAATTGAGGAATTGGTAACACAATCATGGAGTCCTTCACCCAAATTAGGTGTTTTGAGATATGATAGAGGCCTACGATGCCTAATTGAATTCAATTATGAATAAATACCCTTACTAATTGATTAAGCTCCTTTATGATGATGAATAACATATCTTAATTGAATTAAGTATTGAGGTGGTAAAAATATCTATTAGTAGTGTTTGTGATTTCCAATGTTTGAATAATGATCTAAGCATTCTTGAAGTCGTTTGGTTACAAGTAGAAATAAAACGACAATAACATGTGACCATTTTCCCTATGTATGATCTTATTTGAAGAAATTATGTGACAGATCATACATTAGACTTTTGGTCTTAAAGTTGGAGGAAAGGTTCATTAGGTAATGACAGACATATATTTGAAAATTGGGTTCCTTTAGAGCTTCCAATTCAATGGTATTCAAGATGTAAGATCCTAAGCTATAGCCGATTATTTGTCTTGTGTCACGCGGATACGCAGGTCTTGGCCTTGTCACCTACCTCCGTTCTTAGCGGAGAAACTAGCGTCTAGGAGAACGAGTCGTGAGGAGTAACGAGGAGATTATTTGAAGCTCTAACAAGATCTTTGGATCCACCGTGCCATAAACATCCAACCAACACCCCTACGATTTGTCTTGTGAGATCTCTCCTCACCCCCCTGACTTCCTCTTCGTTCTCCTTTCCCCGTTGCTGCCAGTAGTAGCCAACCCTAGAGATGGAAGGCTGGCGTTTCTCGCCTCCCTGACCGATCTAGAATGGAGGGCCGCCGACAGTATGAGGAAGGCTCCAACAAGTCTGACTCTCACAAAGTCGCACAGCTAGGAGGCATGTTTCCTCTTGTGAGTTCCATAGCCGATGAAGACTACACACAGGAAGAGCATCGAAAGTGATAGGACCATAAGCGCCTATGTCTTGCTCTCCGAAGAAGAACCCAGCGGTGGTGGTAGATCTTTTTGGCAGTAGGAGAAGAGACTGAGTAGTCGGCGGTGTAGGATCTCACGCTGGAGATATACCTGCTGTGGCGGTGCCAAGGTTGGAGAAGCCTGGAGGCTGCAGCTGCGGTAGCGGCTCCGTGAGGAGGAGTTTATGGCGGCCAACCACAGGCCCGGGAGAAGATCGGGAGCTGCTAAGATTTGACGCTCACGTCAGGCGTCGAGCGGAGACGCTCACGAGATCGAGAGGAGAACGCGACGGGTGCTCGCCAGAGGAGACACCTGTAGGCACCTGCGACGTGTCTGCAAGGAGGCGTCAGGAAGCGAAGAACAGGTGGAGCTGCTTGATTCCTCACGAGGATCAATGGTTGCAGTAGAAGCCTCACGGTAGCGGCCGGTGCAAGGGAGACGGCGGAGGCTGCAGGACAGACCCGCACCCGTTGCGTTGGGAAAGAAGCGAGACCGTGAGAGCACAGGAGGGACGGATCTGGGCTCCGAGGCGGAGGCTCTCGCAGCCTCGCGTGTGCTGAGGACAGACTGAGTGGACGACATGGGAAAGAAGGAACTGGGTCTGATGGCAGTGAATTGATCAAATCCTAGAGCAGACCGGGTCCGCAACCCTGAACCAGGCTCAGACCAAGTGAACCGGCCGCAGCAAGCAAAGGAGTTGTGCCAGACCTAGTGGCCACGTGGCGATCTCCCATTGGCTGATTAAGGTAAAATCTTCAGTAAATTTGCAAA
Source organism: Alisma plantago-aquatica (assembly GCA_963693085.1). Lineage (NCBI taxonomy): Eukaryota > Viridiplantae > Streptophyta > Magnoliopsida > Alismatales > Alismataceae > Alisma > Alisma plantago-aquatica. The sequence goes on from OY856414.1 coordinate 340,169,446, forward strand.
TCTTCAATAAATCATAGAAAATAGCCTACTAATCAGAAAAATGTAAATAAGGTATCAAAATTCTCAGAAAAATGTGTAGAACAATATGAAAGCTTAATATCAGACTTTTTATGCTTTAATATTAACAATATCATATAAGACATGTAATACTTGTTTAATGGATAATAAATATCAAAGGATGATAGAAAATCATGGAAAATATCAGTAAGTCCACAATTATGTATATAATGCATATGATGTTAGATATTGTCATGTTGATGCACAAAATTCTGTAATTTGATTAATATGGCTAATTAGGGCTAATAACATTAAAGATAATGTATTAAATGCATACATGCTCAATAAATGACGAGATTCACAGAACATTCTCATATATGTAACTTAAAGATAACATGTAAATATGAGACCATTTTTGTACACAGAATTCATGTTGTAAGAAGATGAACCTTGATACATGGGTTGTAACCCTAACTTGAATAATATATATAAACTAGGGTTATTATGTGCACAAAAAGGATATGGAACCTAATATTCAGATAATGAATCATAATCTAGAGAATGACATCAGTAAGATAAATATAAGACAATAATGCAAGTAAACATTGGAATATCCTAATGAGATAATATAAACCCTAATGAACATGACTAGGGTTAAGATGATCAGAATCTGATAATAGTATATGATCTTGTCTTAATTAGGTGCTGACCAGTTTGTCTAGATGATCAAAGATATTTATGAATCTCTGAACTCAGGTGCATGGGATTTATTAAGTATAAGACTAGTTTTCTGGTTGCCTATGATATGCAATATCTTGAATGCTCGTATTTGGATATGATTGCTTGGTTGAAATAGTATGAGTTATACTTTGCCAAATCTAATAGAACATAAATGAGTATGATGGGTTGTAGCTACTAGAGCACATAGCCTGGTGTGGATGTATGTTGCCTAACATGGATGTATGATTCTGTAAGGACCCTGACCTGCGTTTAGGGATTACCTTGTTTGCTTTGCCTAACCTTGATGGTTTGATGTTTGCTAATCACCTTTAGTGGTGATTAGGGTTTGGTTGTGCTTTGTTGAGAGTTGGAGGTGCTACTTGCAAATAAACCAAGTTTAGGGTTTTATGTGCAAGTTTGCCACCTTGAGAGGTGTTCTTCTCTCTCTTTGCTTCCTCTAGGGTTGAGAGGAAGGCTTGGGCTTGTTGCTTGAGTTCTTTGGGCCTTTGTTGAGCTCGTTTGGGCCTTGGAGTTCCTTGTTTGAGCTTGCTTGGGCCTTGTGTCAGCCAAGTAGATCTTGTGTCGGCCTAGAGAGGAGGTGTGTCGCCCTAGAGTGAGCTTGGTGTGTCGCCCATGAAGCTTGGTCCAACCTTGCTCACGTTTGGAGGACACATGGTGCACATCTTGGACAAGTGTCTTATGGCTTGCAAGAGTGGTGGCTTGAGTTTGTGGACAAGTGTTCCTTGGGTGGACGACACCTAGCATGGAACAACCTTGGTTTCTCCTCCCTTCTCTTCTATATAGGTGGTCCCTTCCTTAGCTTGAGGACCCTTTTAGTTCCTCTCCTTCTTGTGCACGACACACTCTCTCTTTCCCTTGGTTGGTGGCCGACACACCCTTGAAGAAGGAGCTTGGAGGTTGACACACCCTTGGAGAAGAAGAGTGGAGGCTGATACACCCCCCTTGGAGGAGCTTTGGTGGCCGACAACCCTTGGAGCTCAAAGTACATCTTCTTCCTTGGAGCTTAAGGCGGGTTGCATGACTCTAACCCTAACTACTCTACCATCTTTTTATATATATATTGTTTTGATCTTGCCCTTGCACGTTAGTAGTTGGTTCTTGTTTAGCTTGCATGTTGGCCGATCCTTGAGATCTAGGGTTTAGGGAGCAATACTCCTTTCTCCCCTTGGTCTAGATGAGTGATCTTGGGTCCTAGTGTCATGATCAATACCCCTCCTTCCTAACCGATTGAGGTGAGTTTGTGACCTAGTGGCTCGAGCAATACCTCATCTCACCTTGGGCAAGATGGTGAGCTCGTTTAGATGACCTTGAGTTACACCTTGGTCACGATGTGCTTGGGGAGGTGCTGCCCGACAGCCCTTGCCCTAGTTTACCCTTGCACGATTTGAGTGGGCAAAGCTTTTCTCTTGTTCCTTGGGCGGGTGAGCAACCTGACCCTGCACGCCTTGTGCCCACACTGCCCGGCAGGCTGCTCGCCCGATGGGGCTGCTCACCCGACATACTCTGCTCTTCTCACTCGCCTCACAAGTCTGCTCGCCCGATACCTGGCTCGCCCGGCACTAGTTGTGTCGCCCGACACCAAGCTTGCTCACTCGATACCCATGTCGCCCGATACATACCTACACGCTTGAGTAGCTCGCCTGGCTTTCCCTTGCACGCCCGTAGTACTCTGCTCGCTCGATATGTGTACCTTGCACGCCCGATATCAACATGCTCGCTCAGTTTCATCTTGCACGCCTTAGTTAAACCGTGCACGCCCAGTTAGAACCATGTCTCACCCGATGTACCTGCTCACCCGGACACCCTGCATGCCTGCTAGGGCTGCACGCCCGATAGGGGTTAGATAGGAAAGGGGTTTTCCCGGGGTGATCTTTAGTGAAGGTTTTGGGTATCTCTTGAAAGGGCATGATCTGTTATGGAAAAGTGATATGTCAAGCTATGCTTTTATGGTGACTCTTTGCCTAATAATGATATTTATGTTCTTATGGCTAAACACATGTGTATGAATGTAACTACTCTATCTCTTTAATGCCAACGTAATCTTGAGCATGCATTAGTGTTTCTTGATAATGTGGTTACATGTGTGACCTTAAGATGAGGCACGAATATAATTATTGTTGTCACTTTGTGCTGGCAAGATACTTAACCCTAATTGTCACCTTATGGTAATAATAATAGTTTCTTGATTATTCATATGGTTATTGAATGATGCTAACCATGCAGGTAATGCTTAGCCAAATGAAAGGCTATGAGAAATGGTTAATGAGAACACTGTGATGACAGGTGTATTATGAATGATGTTCCATAATGATGTTGAAAGCCTTGAGAGGCTATGACACTATGTGATGAGGGATTGAGATCCCATGATATGTGATGATCTTTGAGATGGATCTAGATGGTTGGCAAGAGGCCAAGTGATAACATGTGATGTGAGATCCTTGTGAGGGATCAGTGTGATGTAAATTGTAGAAAATGCATAATGTTGAGTTTATGTTGTTTACTTTCTATTATATCTTGCATGTTATACAACTTGGTTGAATCTTGAAACCCATCTAAAAGATACTAATTAATCACAGTAGAATCTATCATGTAGTCTGTCATGGCCATAGGTTCATCACCAGTCAGGATAGGGTGATGATGAAATGGGTTCTCCTGCGGGTCAACCCGGAGCGCATATTTTTGAATATGCGAGGTTTCTCCTAGCCTAAAATAGAGAGGTGAAATGAGTGCAGCTGCGGTTGCAGACTTGGATATGTGATGAGCATGGTGAACATGGCCCATGACTCCAGATATGTGATATGTTGAGCATGAATGCGTTCATGGCTCCGAGCACGGTGTTTAGACCCGTGGCTCAGTTTCTAGCGTCGTGACCTGTATCGAGGCGGGCTAGGCAGAGGGTAGCTTGAGGAGCTGACCCTGTGGCTATGACCACTTCAGCATGAGACTGCGGTCCGCTTATGTTATACTCATGTACTGACAATGAGGCGGAGAAGGTCGTGGAGTCCGGCTCTTCCATTGACCTTGTATGGCACCGGCTATGGGCTTCACAGCCGAAGGTTGGATTTGAACGGTACGGTTCATCTCCTCATGGCATAATAAAATGTAATCCAGCCGTTTAGTATATACTGCTTAAGACAAATGCGAAACATTGGTTGAGGCCTTCTTTGTGTAGTTAACTTTAATTATCTTGCAGTTACTGTACATTACTCCTATGTGGTGAGTTTCCTATATATTTCTTATCTTGTCAATCATGTTCCATTGGGAAATATGTTGGTACAGCTGGTAAGTCTGATGGAGGATGGCTTGTTTTTCATAAATTGCTTATGTTATATTCCTTATCAGTAATCTGCTGTTTAAGCTCTATCTTATCTGAGGTTTTGTAGTTTTGGCGTGGAGTTATGCCTCCCGCTGGGACAATGTTCAATTGTATCACTCCGCTGGTTTGCACCCTTTTTAGGTGTTCGAGCTTGTTGTAGTGGTGGTCGCGGGGTTGCGGCCGAGCAATGAGAAGATCAGTAGAAGGCAAGCTTTGGAGATGCTGCTGTTTTGGATGTTTTGTTGTAGAGTCTAGAGTCATCCCTGTACTCTCAGGTCCTTGGTGGTGTTTTGACGTTGTTTTACGATGTACGACCGATGACGTTTGTATATCCTACTGCTGGCCGGATGTGGGCCTTTACATGTATGACCAGGTGGTGAACTCATGGCTATGACAGGACAGCTGTTGCTCTAAGCTGTGGACATATATCCAGGCTTGTGTAAATATATATATATAACATGTTTTCTTGCAGGATATGGACTGGAATATAATATGTTTCTCAGTTTATCAGTTTTCCACAATCGGTTTTAATTAACCTGTGTTTTTGTTAACTGTGGTTATGGTGATTTCCGCACATTTTCACATAACACCTCGTTATCTGTGTGATAATGGGATGTGTTGCCACAAGTTTTGGTATCAGAGCTTTAGGTTTGCTGAGTCTACAGGGATCTAGGACTAGGTTGTGTTTGTTCTTATGTGTTTTCCAGATTTTCTCATAGAAATCTTCTGCCCTCAGCGGAAGAAAAGACAAGATGTCTGGAAACCATGAAGAACATGCCCCTGAGCTTAGTGATGCTACATCTGTTGATGGAGCAGAAGGACAAGCACATGAAGATCAGGTGCCTGAGGTTCCCCAACCTGACCCAGCCATTCTTGAACATCCTGCCTACCAACAACTGATGGGGCAGATGATGGCTATGATGAATCTCATGGTTGAGCGATTACCAGTGCCTCCTCCGCGAGCACAGGTTCCCCATGGAGATGCATCGGGTATTGGGAAGACCTTCGAGCGGCTTCGCCGAGTCGGAGCTTCGGAATATGCTGGAACGACTGATCTAGCGGATGCGGATCTGTGGTTGACAAGTCTCGAGAAGGCTTTCCGGATCCTCGACATCCCCGAAGCAGACAAAGTAAAGCATGATGTCTACCTTCTGAAAGGTAGTGCTGGTCACTGGTGGACCATCGAGGAAGAGAAGCGGCCTGGTGAGGTGATCTGTTGGGAAGTGTTTCGATGTGAGTTCGTCGCCAGATACTTTCCCAAGACGTATCTGGATGAGAAGATCCGTCAGTTCGAGAGTTTGCGACAAGGAACGATGAACATCACCGAGTATGAAGCCAAGTTTATGGATCTGTTGAGGTTTTGTCCTCACATGGCGACGACAGATGAGGAACGGATCAGGTGTTTTGAGAAGGGTCTGAGTGCTGAGCTGACGACACCGGTTTCTGCGTTGGAGAACCGAGAACGGCTTGCTATGTTTGTGGAATCTGTTCGGAGGATTGAACGTTCTATAAGGGAGAAGAGAGAGTCTATGGCTAAGAAGAGACCTGCTCAATTCCAGAGTCAGAGGTTTGGTGGCTTCAAGAAGCCCAGGTTTTCGGCACCGGCAGCGATGAGAGGTTCTGGTAGGCCGTCTCAGTGGTCCATGAGTATAGGAAGGGGCTATGTTTCTTCACCATCTAAGGTACAAAGTTTGGCTTCTGTAGCAGTTACAGGGCCACCTAGGCCTCGAGATGATGTTAGGACATGTTATGCCTGTGGTCAGATAGGACATATCAGGTCAAGTTGTCCCTACAAGGATGATGAAGTGACGCAGTAGTCGAGACAGAACCTTCAGGGGTCTGAGAGACCACAGCCCAGTGGTAGCAGAGGACGAGGACGCGGTCAAGCGTCTCAGGCTGGATCGTCTGCTCAAGGAAGCAGAGGTCGTGGACATCACGCAATGGCTCGATTCTATGTTATGAATCAGCCGGAGGCGGTAGTCAACCCGCGAGTAGTGACAGGTCAGATGAAGTTATTTCATTCTGATATGTCTTCTTCTTGCTTTATATCTGTTCTGGTTGACCCGGGTGCTACGCACTCTTTTATCGCCTATAGTATGCTTGAGAAATGTCGCTTACCTGTTAGCTGTAAGAAGGATAGCTTGTTGTTAGAAACCCCTCTTGATGGTTCCTCTTTGCTTCTAGAAGAGTGTCCATATTGTGTCTTGTCTTTCTCGGACACCGCATTCAAGTGGACCTCATACCACTTGATATGCATGGTTTCGATGTCATCCTTGGGATGGATACCTTAGAGAGGTATAAGGTTGTTTTGGACTGTGGTTCCAAGCAGGCAGTGTTTGATGTTGCTGGAGAGAAGTGGATCTTCCAAGGAGATAAGAAGATTCTTCCGACGTGCTTAGTATCAGCTATGGTGGCAGATAAGTTGTTACGACAAGGATGTGAGGCGTTCTTAGCTCACGTAGTGCATATCGTAGTGGATGCCAAGGCGAAGGGTCCTAGCCTTGAGGAGGTGTCAGTTGTTCGTGAGTTCGCAAACATGTTCCCTGAGGAGTTTCCTGGTGTTCCTCCACCCCGAGAGATTGATTTTGAGATCAATCTGGTTCCAGGAACACAGCCAGTGGCACATACACCTTACAGAATGGCTCCAGCAGAGATGGCAGAGTTGAAGAAACAGTTGCAAGAGTTGCTGGATAAAGGTTTTATCCGACCAAGTACGTCACCTTGGGGAGCTCCAGTGCTGTTTGTTAAGAAGAAGGATGGTTCGATGTGGTTGTGTATAGACTACCGGCAGTTGAACAAGGTCACGATCAAGAACAAGTACCCGTTGCCGAGGATAGATGACCTGTTCGATCATTTGTGTGGTGCTACATTGTTCTCAAAGATCGATCTACAGTCCGGATATCATCAGTTGAGAATAAAGGCGGATGACATACCAAAGTCAGCTTTCAGGACAAGGTATGGTCATTATGAATTTGTGGTTATGCCGTTTGGGTTAACCAATGCACCTGCAGCTTTCATGGACCTGGCGAACAGAGTGTTCCGTCCGTTCTTAGATCAGTTTGTTGTAGTCTTTATATATGATATCTTGATCTATAGTCGGGACAGGCTAGAGCATGAGCAACGTCTTCGTCAAGCGTTGACTCTCCTTCGCCAACATCAGTTGTATGCCAAGTTCAGTAAATGTGAGTTCTGGATGGATGAAGTGACTTTCTTGGGTCATGTGATATCCGCTGAAGGAGTCAAGGTAGATCCGAAGAAGGTGGAATCTGTTGCAGATTGAGAACAGTCGAAGACGCTGACAGAAGTTCGTAGTTTCCTTGGTCTAGTAGGATACTACCGGAGGTTTATCAAGGACTTTAGTATGATCGCGTTACCGATGACGAAGTTGACCAGGAAGGATGTACCTTTTGTTTGGGATGATTGATGTCAGCAAGCTTTCCAGAGGTTGAAGGAGAAGCTGACCAGTGCTCCAGTGTTGATCTTGCCAGAGCCTGGGAAAGGCTATGTTGTTTTCTGTGATGCTTCCAAGAAAGGTTTAGGTTGCGTGTTGATGCAGGAAGATCATGTGGTTTCTTTTGCCTCGTGACAACTCAAGAAGCATGAGGAGAACTATCCGACTCATGATTTGGAGCTGGCAGCAGTGGTTCATGCGTTAAAGATTTGGAGACACTATCTGTATGGGGAAGTGTGTCAGATCTTTACAGATCATAAGAATCTGAAGTACATCTTCACGCAGCACGAGATGAACATGCGACAGCGGCGATGGATGGAGTTGATCAACGACTACGACTGCACTATCGAGTATCATCCTGGTAAGGCGAATGTGGTAGCTGATGCGCTTAGAAGAAAGTCTTCTTTTCCCTCCAAGAAGGCACAGTTGAGTTCCCTGGTTTTCCATAGGCGGGATATGTTTATTTCTCTGCGACAGATGAATGTGCAGATGGAAGTTTCTTTGTTATCTGGTCTCTTCGCACAAATGCAAGTCAAACCTACATTGAGGCAGCAGATCAAGGATGCACATCAGACAGACGATATGGTACAGTTGATCAAATCAGAGTTCGGCAACGACAAGCGTGATGGGTTTCATGAGTCCAAGGATGGACTAGTTTGCTATCGTGATAGGATGGTGGTTCCAGATGCTGATGATCTGAGGAAGTTGGTGCTTGAGGAAGCACACACGTCGATGTATGCCATGCATCCAGGTGTCACCAAGATGTATCATAGTCTAAAGGACTTGTATTGGTGGCCCGGTTTGAAGAGAGATGTAGCTGAATACGTGGCAAGATGTGCGGTATGTCAGCAAGTGAAGGCTGAACATCAGAAGCCGGCAGGTACGTTGCAACCTTTGCCGATACCGCATTGGAAATGGGATCACATAACCATGGATTTCGTAGTTGGTCTACCCAAGACAACTAGGAATCATGATTCCATTTGGGTGATAGTGGACAGATTGACGAAGTCTGCCCATTTCCTACCCGTGAAGACGACATACACAGCTGAGAAGCTCGCTCGAGTATATGTGGATGAGATAGTTCGTTTGCATGGTGTGCCAGCAACGATCGTTTCTGACAGAGGTCCTCAGTTTACAAGTCGTTTTTTGGAACAGTTGCACAAAGCATTGGGAATGCAGTCGAGGTTCAGTACAACCTTTCACCCGCAGATAGATGGACAGTCTGAAAGGACTATTCAGATTGTGGAAGACCTCCTTCGAGCTTGTGTTTTACAGTTCCTAGGAAGCTGGGATGTACATCTGAGTTTGATAGAGTTTGTGTATAACAACAGTTACCAACGAAGCATCGACATGGCTCCTTATGAAGCTCTGTATGGAAGGAAGTGCAGATCTCCTTTGTGTTGGTATGAGTCTGGTGAATATCAACTTTTGGGTCCTGAGCTAGTTCAACAAACGACAGATAAGATCAAAGTGATACAACAACAGTTGAAAGTAGCACAGGACAGGAAGAAGTCTTATGCAGACAATCGCCGACGACCGTTGGAGTTCCAGGTAGGAGACAAGGTATATCTTAAGGTCTCGCCTTGGAAGGGTGTGCTAAGGTTTGGACAGAAGGGTAAGTTGGCACGCAGGTATATGGGGCCTTACCCAGTTACAGCTCGTGTTGGGAAGGTAGCTTACGAGATAGAGTTGCCTCCAGAGTTGCATAGGTTGCATCCAATTTTCCATGTCAGTATGCTAAAGAAAAGTCATCCAGATTCAGGTACAGTGATACAGCCAGTTGAGGTTGAGCTTGATGCAGATGTGACCTACGAGGAAGGTCCTGTGGCGATTCTTGACAGAAGGATCAAGAAGCTGAAGAGGAAGGATCTGGTTCTTGTGAAAGTTCTTTGGCAGCGTCGAGACATCGAGGAAGCCACATGGGAGCTTGAGGAAGAGATGAGGAGGAAGTATACCTCGCTTTTCTCTTCGGATTTCGGGGATGAAATCCCTTAAAGGGGGTTAGATTGTAAGGACCCTGACCTGCGTTTAGGGCTTACCTTGTTTGCTTTGCCTAACCTTGATGGTTTGATGTTTGCTAATCACCTTTAGTGGTGATTAGGGTTTGGTTGTTCTTTGTTGAGAGTTGGAGGTGCTACTTGCAAATAAACCAAGTTTAGGGTTTTGTGTGCAAGTTTGCCACCTTGAGAGGTGTTCTTCTCTCTCTTTGCTTCCTCCAGGGTTGAGAGGAAGGCTTGGGCTTGTTGCTTGAGTTCTTTGGGCCTTTGTTGAGCTCGTTTGGGCCTTGGAGTTCCTTGTTTGGGCTTGCTTGGGCCTTGTGTCGGCCAAGTAGAGCTTGTGTCGGCCTAGAGAGGAGGTGTGTCGCCCTAGAGTGAGCTTGGTGTGTTGCCCATGAAGCTTGGTCCAACCTTGATCACGTTTGGAGGACACATGGTGCACATCTTGGACAAGTGTCTTATGGCTTGCAAGAGTGGTGGCTTGAGTTTGTGGACAAGTGTTCCTTGGGTGGACGACACCTAGCATGGAACAACCTTGGTTTCTCCTCCCTTCTCTTCTATATAGGTGGTCCCTTCCTTAGCTTGAGGACCCTTTTAGTTCCTCTCCTTCTTGTGTACGACACACTCTCTCTTTCCCTTGGTTGGTGGCCGACACACCCTTGAAGAAGGAGCTTGGAGGTCGACACATCCTTGGAGAAGAAGAGTGGAGGCTGATACACCCCCCCTTGGAGGAGCTTTGGTGGCCGACAACCCTTGGAGCTCAAAGTACATCTTCTTCCTTGGAGCTTAAGGCGGGTTGCATGACTCTAACCCTAACTACTCTACCATCTTTTTATATATATATTGTTTTGATCTTGCCCTTGCACGTTAGTAGTTGGTTCTTGTTTAGCTTGCATGTTGGCCGATCCTTGAGATCTAGGGTTTAGGGAGCAATACTCCTTTCTCCCCTTGGTCTAGATGAGTGAGCTTGGGTCCTAGTGTCATGAGCAATACCCCTCCTTCCTAACCGATTGAGGTGAGTTTGTGACCTAGTGGCTCGAGCAATATCCTCATCTCACCTTGGGCAAGATGGTGAGCTCGTTTAGATGACCTTGAGTTACACCTTGGTCGCGATGTGCTTGGGGAGGTGCTGCCCAACAGCCCTTGCCCTAGTTTACCCTTGCACGGTTTGAGTGGGCAAAGGTTTTCTCTTATTCCTTGGGCGGGTGAGCAACCTGACCCTGCACGCCTTGTGCCCACACTGCCCGGCAGGCTGCTCGCCCGATGGGGCTGCTCACCCGACATACTCTGCTCTGCTCACTCGCCTCACAAGTCTGCTCGCCCGATACCTGGCTCGCCCGACACTAGTTGTGTTGCCCGACACCAAGCTTTCTCACCCGGTACCCATCTCGCCTGATACATACCTACACGCTTGAGTAGCTTGCCCGGCTTTCCCTTGCACGCCCGTAGTACTCTGCTCGCTCGATATGTGTACGTTGCACGCCCGATATCAACCTGCTCGCTCAGTTTCATCTTGCACGCCTTAGTTAAACCGTGCACGCCAAGTTAGCACCCTGTCTCGCCCGATGTACCAGCTCACCCGGACACCCTGCACGCCTGCTAGGGCTGCACACCCGATAGGGGTTAGACAGGAAAGGGGTTCTGCCCGGGGTGATCTTTAGTGAAGGTTTTGGGTATCTCTTGAAAGGGCATGATCTGTTATGGAAAAGTGATATGTCAAGCTATGCTTTTATGGTGACTCTTTGCCTAATAATGATATTTATGTTCTTATGGCTAAACACATGCGTATGAATGTAACTACTCTATCTCTTTAATGCTAACGTAATCTTGAGCATGCATTAGGGTTTTTTGATAATGTGCTTACATGTGTGACCTTAAGATGAGGCACGAATATAATTATTGTTGTAATTTTGTGCTGGAAAGATACTTAACCCTAATTGTCACCTTATGGTAATAATAATAGTTTCTTGATTATTCATATGGTTATTGAATGATGCTAACCATGCAGGTAATGCTTAGCCAAATGAAAGGCTATGAGAAATGGTTAATGAGAACACTGTGATGACAGGTGTATTATGAATGATGTTCCATAATGATGTTGAAAGCCTTGAGAGGCTATGGCACTATGTGATGAGGGATTGAGATCCCATGATATGTGATGATCTTTGAGATGGATCTAGATGGTTGGCAAGAGGCCAAGTGATAACATGTGATGTGAGATCCTTGTGAGGGATCAGTGTGATGTAAATTGTAGAAAATGCATAATGTTGAGTTTATGTTGTTTACTTTCTGTTATATCTTGCATGTTATACAACTTGGTTGAATATTCCAACCCATCTAAAAGATACTAATTAATCACAGTAGAATCTATCATGTAGTCTGCCCTGGCCATAGATTCATCACCAATCAGGATAGGGTGATGATGAAACAGGTTCTCCTGCGGGTCAACCCGGAGCGCATATTTTTGAATATGCGAGGTTTCTCCTAGCCTAAAATAGAGAGGTGAAATGAGTGCAGCTGCGGTTGCAGACTTGGATATGTGATGAGCATGGTGAACATGGCCCATGACTCCAGATATGTGATATGTTGAGCATGAATGCGTTCATGGCTCCGAGCACGGTGTTTAGACCCGTGGCTCAGTTTCTAGCGTCGTGACCTGTATCGAGGCGGGCTAGGCAGAGGGTAGCCTGAGGAGCTGACCCTGTGGCTATGACCACTTCAGCATGAGACTGCGGTCCTGCTTATGTTATACTCATGTACTGACCATGAGGCGGAGAAGGTCGTGGAGTCCGGCTCTTCCATTGACCTTGTATGGCACCGGCTATGGGCTTCGCAGCCGAAGGTTGGATTTGAACGGTACGGTTCATCTCCTCAGGGCATAATAAAACGTAATCCAGCCATTTAGTATATACTGCTTAAGACAAACGTGAAACATTGGTTGAGGCCTTGTTTGTGTAGTTAACTTTAATTATCTTGCAGTTACTGTATATTACTCCTATGTGGTGAGTTTCCTATATATTTCTTATCTTGTCAATCATGTTCCATTGGGAAATATGTTGGTACAGCTGGTAAGTCTGATGGAGGATGGCTTGTTTTTCATAAATTGCTTCTGTTATATTCCTTATCAGTAATCTGCTGTTTAAGCTCTATCTTATCTGAGGTTTTGTAGTTTTGGCGCGGAGTTATGCCTCCCGCTGGGACAATGTTCAATTGTCTCACTCCGCTGGTTTGCACCCTTTTTAGGTGGTCGAGCTTGTCGTGGTGGTGGTCGCGGGGTTGCGGCCGAGCAGCGAGAAGATCAGTAGAAGGCAAGCTTTGGAGATGTTGCTATTTTGGATGTTTTGTTGTAGAGTCTAGAGTCATCCCTGTACTCTCAGGTCCTTGGTGGTGTTTTGACGTTGTTTTACGATGTACGACCGATGACGTTTGTATATCCTGCTGCTGGCCGGATGTGGGCCTTTACATGTATGACCAGGTGGTGAACTCATGGCTATGACAGGACAGCTGTTGCTCTAAGCTGTGGACATATATCCATGCTTGTGTGAATATATATATAACATGTTTTCTTGCAGGATATGGACTGGAATATAATATGTTTCTCAGTTTATCAGTTTTCCGCAATCAGTTTTAATTAACCCGTGTTTTTGTTAATTGTGGTTATGGTGATTTCCGCACATTTTCGTGTAACACCTCGTTATCTGTGTGATAATGGGATGTGTTGCCACATATTCCTTGGCCCATGTTAGATGTATGATGATACTATATTGCCCACACTAGATGTAAGTCAAGTGCAAGTATGTGTAGTACAACCGCATCAAAGTGAAAGCAATAAAAGGAATGTTTACCTGATTATCGCTTTAAATAATGTTTTCTTTTACTATTTCTTTCTCAAGTTATTTTAATTATGCAAACATATTAGTATGTATCTTTCTACCCACGTACACAACACCTTGTGTGTTGATTCGTTGTTTCATGTATGTTTTAGGTTCAGAGCTAGCATGGGAGAAAAAGAAAGGAAGTGAGCAGTTGTCCATGTTGTACCTATTGTGTAGATCTTGAATTAGCATACATGTTTATAGACTTGTAAATATTCTTTTAATATGTAAATGTAATTCACTTTATAATATACATGTTGAATGCTGAGAAATGTTATGGTGTATGTTATAGTTGTATGTTCATGTATGCGTATTTCGCTTCCGCATCGCTCTCTGATATGATTGGATGATGTTTTCGGATTCTGACCTCTCATTCCCAATAGGGTTTGGAGAAGTGAAAATACGGGGACGTCACATTTGGTATCAGAGCATGAACAATAGCTACACCTGACCATTGCTCACCATGAAACACAAAACATAATTTCACCTTTCATTTCAAACCCTAGAAACATAGCAAGTTGTTCTATAAGAACTATGTTTGACTTAGCCTATAGGTTAGAACCTAGATGTTCGAGAACTAGGCTTAGAGAAGTGTCTGAAACCCTTTCCATATAGAGCTCATATGTATTGGGTAGCTACACTAGTCTACACCTTGTTCTCACCATTTCACTAGGTGGCATAACACTAGACTATCTACTGTGTGTGGGACACTCGATTTTTGCTGATTTGGTTTTGTTTTCCAATCGGCTCGAGCCTCGACAATTTTCTCTGACATCTTCTTTCTCAGAGAAAAACTATATAATATTTTATTATATATGTAAATATAAAAATGTGTCCCTCACACTGGAGAGTAGTTAGTGTTCATGCAATCTAAGTGCAAGGGAGTGACATCAGTCTAGAAGAGAGAATAGATCTAGATTAGAAGTCTAGAGCCTCATAAGATTATGTGATAGATAGGTAGACAAAAGAAATATGAAGGAAATAAGCATATAGAATCGTATCTAACTTGAACTATGATGGTATACGTTTCCTTGTTAAGATTTGAGTTGTATATGAGTTGAATCCACTCTTAGAGGATCTATGCTAAGTTGTAATGATGAAAGTACATTTCCTTTTCCTACTTAAGATAAGCTAAGTTAAGATAGAGATGAGTGTGCATGAGCCTCAAGCTCATATACAAGGAGGACGTCTAGTGGTAGGATGAGATATGTGGTGAACTCTAGAGAGAGTAAGACCCACAGGGAGAAGGTCATAGGACCTAGCCTCCAATATATGAGATATGTGTTTAAAAAAAAATTATCCTACACTAGATTACTCTTGAGTGCTGAGTTGAGTCCTTATGCATGATTCAAATCTATATGTGAGAATTGGGTAAAAGAAAATGATGGGTAGATAACCCATATGATAAAGTCAATGCTTTGGCTGAGTTAGGTCCTAGCTAGAGTGACATATTTTAAGAATCTCATCATTAGTTGCAAGTGAGGTAATATATGAACTCTGGTTATGAGAGTATGATGCTTTGTGCAAAAGATACTCAACATACATGTTCTCTCTTCTTCTTCTTCTTTTTCTTAATATATGATGATAGAAACCTCACTTGAGCTATATAGATGATTTATATATGAGGAGTCACTCGTATAAGCTTGACCTTTTCTATATCCCCCCCCCATATCATACATGTAGTACCCAAGATTTAAATCATGATAAGTTTGACTTTAAAATATTCTCTTCCCCTTCATATGAAACATGGAAGATATAATGCTGAGATCATGGGATAAACTTAGTATATTCTCTTTTTCCCTTCACATAATACATGCAAGACATAAAAAGTTGAACTAATGAACTTGATATAAAGATATTTTTGGATCATAGGATGTATGTTCAGAAATATAGTTTGTAACTTTGATTCTTCTCAATGTATGCTTCTAAGTTGAGTATGAATATCACACCATAGGGTGAAATCCTAATGGTCAAGCATGTTACGTAAGCCCTTCTTATGTAGAAAAATCCTAATATCAAGGATGAAGATAAATCTCCTCTAATGTTGAAATCATTATAAGATGTTGATCATAAAACATATTAATGATGTTGGATTTGAATGATCTGAACATCATGGCTAATAAACGAATCTCCTCCTGAACTTTAAAAGTATGAACAAAACCCGTATCCTTAGGGGTGATGTAATCCTAAGATATCATAATGTCATGTTATGGCTAAGACATTAAGTGATGCTTCCACATATATAAGGTGGGGTGGACACACCCAAGAATCTCTAGACCCTAAGCTAAGAAATTAGAGTGTATGAAACTATGGTGGTCTTAGAACCTAAGCAATGATGATGTATATGAAGTTGAACTCCTAAATAGCCATTAAGGACGATTTTAGTTGAATTTCGAGGACGAAATTCCAAATAAGGTGGGGTGAATGTGATAACCTAGATTTTTGAGTTTTAATAACTAATACAATATTTGAGAAACAAGCATTCTATGTAGAGGGCAAATACCAAATTGAGGAATTGGTCACACAATCATGGAGTCCTTCACCCAAATTAGGTGTTTTAATATATGATAGAGGCCTACGATGCCTAATTGAATTCAATTATGAATAAATAACCTTACTCATTGATTAAGCTCCTTTATGATGATGAATAACATATCTTAATTGAATTAAGTATTGAGGTGGTAAAAATATCTATTAGTAGTGTTTGTGATTTCCAATGTTTGAATAATGATCTAAGCATTCTTGAAGTCGTTTGGTTATAAGTAGAAATAAAACGACAATAACATGTGACCATTTTCCCTATGTATGATCTTATTTGAAGAAATTATGTGACAGATCATACATTAGACTTTTGGTCTCAAAGTTGGAGGAAAGGTTCATTACGTAATGACAGACATATATTTGAAAATTGGGTTCCTTTAGAGCTTCCAATTAAATGCTATTCAAGATGTAAGATCCTAAGCTATAGTTGATTATTTGTCTTGTGTCACGCGGATACGCATGTCTTGGCCTTGTCACCTACCTCTGTTCTTAGCGGAGAAACTAGCGTCTAGGAGAACGAGTCGTGAGGAGTAACGAGGAGATTATTTGAAGCTCTAACAAGATCTTTGGATCCACCGTGCCATAAACATCCAACCAACACCCCTACGATTTGTCTTGTGAGATCTCTCCTCACCCCCCTGACTTCCTCTTCGTTCTCCTTTCCCCGTTGCTGCCAGTAGTAGCCAACCCTAGAGATGGAAGGCTGGCGTTTCTTGCCTCCCTGACCGATCTAGAATGGAGGGCCGCGACAGTATGTGGAAGGCTCCAACAAGTCTGACTCTCACAAAGTCGCACAACTAGGAGGCCTATTTCCTCTTGTGAGTTCCATAGCCGACGAAGACTACACACAGGAAGAACACCGAAAGTGATAGGACCAGAAGCGCCTATGTCTTGCTCTCTGAAGAAGAACCCAACAGTGGCGGTAGATATTTTTGGTAGTAGGAGAAGAGACTGAGTAGTCGGCGGTGTATGATCTCACGCCGGAGATATGCCTGCCGTGGAGGCGCCCAGGTTGGAGAAGCCGGGAGGCTGCAGCTGCGGTAGCGGCTCCGTGAGGAGGAGTTTTTGGTGGCCGACCACAGGCCTGGGAGATGATCGGGAGCGGCTGAGATTTGACGCTCACGTCAGGCGTCGAGCGGAGACGCTCACAAGATCGAGAGGAGAACGCGCCGGGTGCTCGCCAGAGGAGACACCTGCAGGCACCTGCGACGTGTCTGCAAGGAGGCATCAGGAAGCGAAGAACAGGTGGAGCTGCTTGATTCGTCACGAGGATCAATGGTTGCAGTAGAAGCCTCACGGTAGCGGCCGGTGCAAGGGAGATGGCAGAGGCTGCAGGACAGACCTGCACCCGTTGCGTCGGGAAAGAAGCGAGACCGTGAGAGCACGAGAGGGACGGATCTGGGCTCCGAGGTGGCGGCTCTCGTAGCATCGCGTGTGCTGAGGACAGACCGAGCGGACGACAGGGGAAAGAAGGAATCGGGTCTGATGGCAGTGAATTGATCAAATCCTAGAGCAGACCGGGTCCGCAGCCCTGAACCAGGCCTAGACCAAGTGAACCGGCCACAACAAGCAAAGGAGCTGTGCCAGACCTAGTGGCCACGCGGCGATCTCCCATTGGCTGATTAAGGTAAAATCTTCAGTAAATCTGCAAATCTTCAATAAATCATAGAAAATAGCCTACTGATCAGAAAAATGTAAATAAGGTATCGAAATTCTCAGAAAAATATGTAAAACAATATGAAAGCTTAATATCAGACTTTTTATGCTTTAATATTAGCAATATCATATAAGACATGTAATACTTGTTTAATGGATAATAAATATCAAAGGATGATAGAAAATCATGAAAAAATATCAGTAAGTCCACAATTATGTATAGAATGCATATGATGTCAGATATCATCATGTTGATGCACAAAATTCTGTAATTTGATTAATATGGCTAATTAGGGCTAATAACATTAAAGATAATGTATTAAATGCATACATGCTCAATAAATGATGAGATTCACAGAACATTCTCATATATGTAACTTAAAGATAACATGTAAATATGAGACCAGTTTTGTACACGGAATTCATGTTGTAAGAAGATGAACCTTGATGCATGGGTTGTAACCCTAACTTGAATAATATATATAAACTAGGGTTATTATGTGCACATAAAGGATATGGAACCTAATATTCAGATAATGAATCATAATCTGGAGAATGACATCAGTAAGATAAATATAAGACAATAATGCAAGTAAACATTGGAATATCCTAATGAGATAATATAAACCCTAATGAACACGACTAGGGTTAAGATGATTAGAATCTGATAATAGTATATGATCTTGTCTTAATCAGGTGCTGACCAGTTTGTCTAGATGATCAAAGATATTTATAAATCTCTGAACTCAGGTACGTGGGATTTATTAAGTATAAGACTAGTTTTCTGGTTGCCTATGATATGCGATATCTTGAATGCTCGTATTTGGATATGATTGCTTGGTTGAACTAGTATGAGTTATACTTCGCCAAATCTAATAGAACATAAATGAGTATGATGGGTTGTAGCTACTAGAGCACATAGCCTGGTGTGGATGTATGTTACCTAACATGGATGTATGATTCCTTGGCCCATGTTAGATGTATGATGATACTATATTGCCCACACTATATGTAAGTCAAGTACAAGTATGTGTAGTACAACCGCATCAAAGTGAAAGCAATAAAAGGAATGTTTACCTGATTATCGCTTTAAATAATGTTTTCTTTTACTCTTTCTTTCTCAAGTTATTTCAATTATGCAAACATATTAGTATGTATCTTTCTACCCACGTACACAACACCTTGTGTGTTGATTCGTTGTTTCACATATGTTTTAGGTTCAGAGCTAGCATGGGAGAAAAAGAAAGGAAGTGAGCAGTTGTCCATGTTGTACCTATTGTGTAGATCCTGAATTAGTATACATGTTTATAGACTTGTAAATCTTCTTTTAATATGTAAATGTAATTCACTTTATAATATACATGTTGAATGCTGAGAAATTTTATGGTGTATGTTATAGTTGTATGTTCATGTATGCGTATTTCGCTTCTGCATCACTCTCTGATATGATTGGATGATGTTTTCAGATTCTGACCTCTCATTCCCAATAGGGTTTGGAGAAGTGAAAATCCGGGGACGTCACAGACCACCTTGTGAAGTTCATGCTTGGATATTGTTGAAGGGAGTCACGAGCATCCATTCCAAACCATGAAACTATACCCATATCATATCACCCCAAATTATATATTATCCATTCATTAGTCATAAACATTCATATCCATCCATCTTTAGATTCTCATCCCCCCAAAACCCAATAATATCATGTTATGCCAGAATGTCACAATAGATGTAGATCCCATGTACACCTAAAAAGGACCATCAAAAATATCATCAAGAAACATCCTTAACAATTACATAGCAACCGATCCCACATCACACTCAAGGCTCGACATAGATATCGATACACGTCTATGTATTTTTTTCTAGGTAGAAATGAGATATTTTGAACAAGTTTTATGTCTTTAGACACATTTAAAACTTCCCAACACACCTAAGCAGCTAGTTACCATCCTACCTCTATATATAAGGCCCATCCATGGCCATAATCCCAATTTTTGTATACAAAGACATTGAAGGAACCCTAGAGAGATGAATACCTGTAACATAGTGGCCAACCTTTCCCTTAACGAGTATAAGAGCTCCATCTTCATCGACTGCTACCTTCTCACTTCCCTAACACCATACAACATTGTGGAAATCTTAATGAGAAACTAGTGTCTTCAAGTAGTTAATGGATCAAAAGAAGAGAAAATAACTTACAAGAGAAAGGAGATCAAAACTATCTATACAAGTGTATATCATTCTTAGATAAGGATCAAAGTCCTTTGAACATATCTAATAAAAATGAATTTGAATAAAAAATCAAGATTGTCAAAGGCATTCAACCACAAAGTTAGAATAAAAGTAAAAAAATGAGTATTAAAACTAATAAACATATGCACAAACAAACTAGGCATAAGCCTTGAGATGAGGTCAACATCACAAATAGAACAAAAAAATCTAGAAGCATCACCTCAAAGACCATAAGAAACAAAACCTATGAACAAGATAGATGTGTCATCCAACTCACAAAAACAAGATTTACTTAAGCAGAAGCGAATCATTTACAGCGGATTACTGAAAATCACTAAAAATTTAAACTTTTTGCAAAGAGATCCAAACATAGGAAGTCTTTTCCATCGAGAACCATTGTATAACATTTACATTCTGGTTCAAACGTACATAACCTGTACCATCTCTTCTCGAGGATTACAACATCAGTTGTCCTATTAACATTATGTACAGACAACATAATAATCTTGAGGCATCAAGCCAAAACCTCAGATAGATTTATTAAAACACTGACTAAAAACTCCGAGGACCTGAGAGTACAGAGACGACACATAGAACTTTCTAGTTACATAACTTGACAGACAATATCTCCACCTGAGATCTCACTGTTGTCCCTGACATTACTGCTCCTGCCCTTTTCCTGTAAAAGGATTTCTACTTCTTTGTCCGTGTCCACCTAAAAACATTGGATCCCACGGGGGTGAGACAATTGTAAATTGCCCCAGCGGGAGATATAACTCTCCGCCAAAACATTGTTATAGCAGTTTATTAAAATAAACTGAGCAGAAGGATTTATATATAGTTAACAGCAAATAAATCACTGTATGAACAGAGTGAAGTAATCTCCTTTCCCAAGGAGAACATTGCATCTACTCATGGTAGATTCATAGCTCATCCATCTACTTGCAATGAATATAAATAGATATGAATAACATCAATGAACTAGAGTTGCATGAAAGAAATATAACATCAACCAATGAATTTCCATATTCAATCCTTAAGAAAACATGATATACTGATGATTTCATTTTACAATCACATTTATGCCCTAAGGAGATGAGGTATACCGCTCATACTCCAACCGACCACTGTGAAGTCAAAATCGGTACCATACATAGGTCAATGGAAGAGTCAGATTCTACTGACCTCCCACATCCCGATCAGTGCGGGACCACAAGCAGGACTATATCTAATGCTCAAAATAGATTTCCAAGATATACTGGCAACTTCGCTATAGAGTTACAGCATCAACTGCACTCTCATCGGCCATCGAGAGATTTAATGTTTATCTCCATCGACCTGACATTTAGTATTATTGGGAGATGTGTACGGCATATGTCCCAATCATCGGGAGATTAGTGATACATCCATCCCGACACATGAAGAATTGAGAGGTTTAATGTTTACCTTCCCTCAATCTCTTCACCGGATATAAGGATATGTTCACCCATTTACCCCCACATATTCAAAATATGTGTTCTGGGTTTTGCCGCGGAGCACCCATTTCACCATCACCGTATTACTGACGATGATGGATCTATGGTCAGGGCTCTACATGAACAGATTTCACTTGATTAATTAAGTACATTTTCATATTCTTTTAGCATCAGCCAAGTTCTCAAACATGACTTATTACAACAATGCTATAAAGAGACATGTACTATTTCCATCAAATACTTATCAATCTTTAAAAGACCTTGGGAACTCAGTCCCTCATTTCAAAACTGGGAATTCTCATCCCTTCACATCTCATCACCATAATCATATGGTTGTGGGTATTTAAACCCTTAACTCATCATTGAACATCATTACCATCTATTAGGTAACTATCACCTTCAGGTCATCTAACCAAGGCATTCATGATACTTGTTACACAAGCACCACACATGGCTCACAAGGCCACAAAAATATCATGTCACCTCTTTCTAGGCAACAACTTACTTATATGATTCATAGGGTCCATGCACATTCTATTACTTTTACTAAGCAACAACATCATTAAGGCACATAAGGCCAATCAACATTTATTATATAAATGTCACAGCTCAAATCTGGCTATGTTCATCATCTCATAATACCCGCATGGTTATTAGACATGATAACAGTCATACAAGTCATTCATCACATCATGTGATACAATAGTAACACCATTATTCCTTTACCAGGAATTAGGGTTTACTATCAAAATAGGGCTTTTCATTCCCTTTACCCAAAATTAGGGTTAGGGTTTCCCTTTTCTCATTAATTAGGGTTTCATGATTATATTATCTGTCCAACCCTTAATTCATTATTCCATACCTCTGGGGCATTCAAAGAGATCATAAATAACTATTCAAGATCATTACTCTCGTCATATAGCATTAATGATCATCAATTCAAGGTATGAGTTCGTTTCTCATCCTCATCATGGTATGATTACATCATACTCGTCAGTTTGGCTTAACCCCATTCTCAAGGTACATTAATTAACACTTATCAAATTGCATCAACTCATTACATTTCATTGTAATAGTTGCATAACACACTTCTTATATTCCTTACCCAAGTATATAGGATTTAAAATGCATCAAGGTATATAAACCTTGAGATGCTGAATGTGATAACTATCATATCTTGATGTATCACTCTTCTCACATTTCAGACTCTCTTGAGTTAACCAACTTATCTTATATTAAGGTATTTCCCTCTTTATACTTTCAATTACTGACCTATCACCTTTAGCATATAATGCATAGACCACACATTAGAATTTTCCAACTATCTTTAATGATATGGACTTGTCTAATGATAAAGACATTACTTACAATAAGGTTTCTTATAATCAACCACATGAAATATTTCACCTTTGTAAGTTAATTTCTTCTATCTCATCATTAGGGTTTTCTTATACCCTTACCTAAAATTAGGATTATGATTTATTATCATATTGCCCAGAATTAGGGCTTTATGTATTATGACTCCAAATTAGAGTCTCACATACCTTCACCCTTCTTAGGGCCTCTCATCACAACATAGTATTAGAGCATCATATAATGTTAATTCTCAACTAGGGTTTCTCATGGAATCACCCTCAACTAGGGTTTCTCATGGAATCACCCTCAACTAGGGTTTCTCATGGAATCACCCTCAACTAGGGTATAATATATCATTACATGACATCACCCTAGATTTGATTCTCACATCACATCATCACATTGATGTTCCATATACATCATTCTAACTTAGGGTTTCTCATGGTATTTGTAACATCTCTGACTTGGGTTATGCTTTAAACCTAGGTTTTTTGATTAATAAAGATGATTATAATTTTAATCTTATCTTGTGAAAAGTAATTAGGCCTCATGAGGAACTTATGTTTTAATTTTGGTCATGTTTGAACAATGTTGAATCAATGTTTGCTTATTTTGGACTAAAGTGCAAATTGCCCAAGTTAAGGGGCTAACTTGCAAATGTTACATAATAATATGTTCCTCTGATGTTGAGACATCATAATAGTGAATATGATGTAGTAATATAGTTTCTACAAGCTTGGACACCAAGATAGAGCTTGTTGGACAATGTTTGTGTATTAAAACCTAGTTTTGGTGTAAAGTGCAATTTACACAAAACCTAAGGTTCAATATGCAAATTACCACTTCAATAAGGTCCCTGATGTTTCTTTACATATGTAGAGCAAATAAAATGAGAGGGGCGCCTCATTTGAATTAAGTTGGAGGAGAGAGAATCTTGATATTAAAATAATCAAGATTTAATCCTAATTGAAACCCTAATTCGATTTAGGGAAAAAATAAATGTATTAATTAAAGGGCCTTCAACCAAAATTAAAATGTTTGAATTCATATATGCGTGGACATCCTTGATCCTTGCAAGGACCACAAAAATATCCAAGGAAATGGATAACTCACTCACAATTTTATAAGAAAAAGAAATATCCACTCACATATGGATATTAGTATAATATGATTTAAGGTGCTTAATTTGCTTTTCTTTAAATCATGGATAATTGAGAGGAATAAGAGGCAAAAAAGATAGCCTCGTCCCTAAGGATTTTGAGGGGGAAGAGGTGGCCATATTTTTGGGATTAAATGTATTTTTACAAAGCAATGATCCAAACGGTCTCAAGACCGTTTGGGGGTCACCCAAGACCGTTTGGATGTCTAGGGTTAGGTATGGTCAAGTGTTTGAAGGTCCAAAGATACCAAATTGAAATACAATTAAGTGTTGTTGATTTGGTGACCAATCCTAGGATCCAAACTCTAATTGAATGACATGGTTAATGATGATATGATGGGCAAACAGTCTGAAGACCGTTTGGAGGTCATCCAAACGATCTCAAGACCGTTTGGAGGTCTAGGGTCGACTATGGTTAGGTGTTTGAAGATATAAAGGTATTAAGTTGAAGTGCAATCAAATGTTGATTTGTTGATCAATCCAATGATCCAAACTTTGATTGATTGACTTGGATTTTGATGTTGACATGGGAAAATGGTATCAAGACCGTTTGGAGGTCATCCAAACGACCTCAAGACCGTTTGGGGTCAGGTCATGCCCAATTTGGATGAAGGTTCAATGGTTTCAAAGTAACCAATCTCACATTGATTAATGTTGAAGGATCAACGATTCCAAACCCTAATCCAATTGATTCAAACCCTAATTGATGATCAATTGAGGGTCAATTGAGGGTCAAATAAGTTGAAGGTTGACCTATTTAACTTAATTGAAGTATGGTGATAGGTCCAATTGATGATTTCTTACATGAATTCAATGGTTGAAGGATTCAACATTGGAAACCCTAATTTAATTGGAGTGGTTGAGACCCTTTTTGGTCCTTGCAATTTTGAGGGGGTTTGGACCACCAAACGATCCCAAGCCGTTTAGGTGCATGTGGTTTCAAAAGTCAAATTTGGTAAACAGTCTTCACCACCTACTTTACTAAATGGTTTTGAGTATTCAACCAAGACCGTTTGAGGTATGATTGGTCAAGACCATTTGAGGTCTAAGTGACCAAGATCATTTGGAAAGTAATTAATCAAATTGTATGAACACTTAAATTGAATAAAGGTCAATGGTTTAAGTGGTCAATTACATGATGTAAATCAATGGTGTTTATAATAATGGTACCTTTAATGAGATAGGGTGATTAGTACCCTTCAAGTAGCTAAGTCCTAATGATCATGGTGATAATGACATAACCCATGATGTCAATTCTTCTTCAAGATTGAGTTGACTTAGCTTAATCAAGGCTGAAGCAAACATCATCTTGTAGAAGATGAAAGAGAAGATTTCCTACATGATTGATAATCAAGTAATAGACTTCCTATATGAATGAATGTTTAATTAGTGTATGATCCTTCATAGTGAGATCATGAAACCCTAGTTATGAGGTTTAATGAATCATAACCCTAACTGAGGATATTAATGGAAGTAATCTTACTACATGATGATGGTATGATCTTAATTCATAGTGATGGTATGATAAACCCTAATTCAGGGTACTTTAATGATCACTCCTACTTGGGGTGAACAGTAAACCCTGATTTAGGGTGATGTGATATGAATAGTAAATCCTAATCTAGGGTGATGTGATGTGAATAGTAAACCCTAATTTAGGGTGATGTGATATGTATAGTAAATCCTAATCTAGGGTGATGTGATGTGAATAGTAAACCCTAATTGTGGGTTATGGAATAAGAAACCCTTACGGAGGGTGATGACATGAGAAACCCTAATTGGGGGTGATGTCATGAGAAACCCCAATTGGGGATGAACAGTAAGTCTAATTATGGTTTATTGAATATGAAACCCTAGTTTTAAGTGATGTTATGTGGAACCCTGATATTATGATATGGTGTAAGACTCAATTCAGTGTGATGTCATGTGATGATATATGAAACGCTAGAGATGGTTTAATAGCCAGTACACCAAAGAGAGGTGTGGCTAAAATAATTAAATAAGATGAATATGTTATAGACATGAAGGATAGGGTTGATGAACCATGTGAATGATAAGGTGGTGATTTTAATGAATAAGGATATAAGAGACAAGATGATGCCTAGATCCTTGTACAACCATCTCTATACATGAGTAATAGCCTATACACCTTACAATGATGAGGACATGAAACTTTTAGGAATGATGTATGCTATCTAAATAATGATGTGGATAATATCTTAAGAGTTGAAATACCTAAAATAGTTCATAATGGTTTATCTTATATCAACAATGTCTATCAGTTGGATAAGTCCATATCATTAAAGACAATTGGACAATTCTAATGCGTGACCCATGCACCATATGATGAAAGTAACAAGTTAGTGGATAAAGTATTAAGAGGGAAATACCTTAATACAAAGTTAGTTGATTAACTTAAGAATATGGAAATGAAAAGAAAGTGATACATTCAGATATGATAGATATCACATTCTGCATTTCAATGTAGACTTATCTTGATGAACCTCTAATCCAATACTCTTGGTTAAGAAACACATGAAATGTGTGATATGCAATCGTTACAATAAATATGTGATGAACTCAATGTACTTTGATAAATGTTGACCAATATACCTTGAGAATGGGGTAAGCTAATCAATGAGTATAATGTAATTATATCATGACAAGGATGACAAATGAACTCATGCTTTGAATTGATGATCATTAATGATATATGATAAGAATGGTAATCATAAGAAAATACTTATGATGTCTTGGATGTTCCTAGAGGTATGGAGTAATACATTAGGGTTGAACTAATAATGTGAGCATGAAACCCTAATTAAATCATGACGGGAAACCCTAACCCTAATTTTGGGTAAAGGGAATGAAAAGCCCTAATTGATAGATAACCCTAATCATGATAAAGGATGATGGTGTTACTAATGATGTGACAAATGACTTACATGACTGTTATCATGTCTATTAACCATGTAGACATCATGAGATGATGAACATAGCCAGATATGAGCTATGACTTTCATATAATTAACATGTTGTATGGCCTTATGTGCCTAATGTTGTTGTTGCTTAGTAAAAGTAACAAAATGTGCATGAACCTTATCAGTTCCATGAGTAAGTTGTTGCCTAGTGAAAGGTGGCAAAACATTTAATAGGCTTTGAGAGTCATGTGAGATACTTGTGTAACAAGTATTGTGCATACCTCAGTCTGAGGACCCGGAGGTAATAATTACCTAACAAATGGTAAGAGTGATAGTGATGAATTGAGGGTATGAATAACTTTCAAAGAAATGAAATGAGGGACTGAGATCCCAATGTCTTATAAAGACTGACAAGTGATTGATGAAAATAGTACTTGTTTTTTAATGGCATTTGTCTAAATAAGTTATGTTTGAGAACTTGACTGATGCTAAAAGAAAATGAAAATGTACTTAATTAATCAAGTGAAATCATATAATGTAGAGCCCTGGCCATAGATCTATCATCGTCAGCAATAGGTGATGGTGAAACGGGTGCTCTGCGGTAAAACTCGAAACGCATATTTTGAATATGTGGGGGTAATGGTCGAATATATCCTGACGTCCTAATGAGGGAATTGAGGAAAGGTAAATAACAAACCTCTCAATCCTTCATTACTTGCACCGAGATAGATGTATCATGAATCTATCGAAGATTGGGACAGATGCAGTACACATCTCCTAATATTGTTAATGCCGGATCGATGGAGATAAACATGAAATCTCACGATCGCGAAGAGAGTACAACACACCACTGTAACTCTAATAGCGAAGTTGCCAGTATACCCTGGAAAGCTATATAGCAGAGACACAAGATGTCCTGCATGTAATCTCATGCTGACTGAGATATGGGAGGTCTTGGTAGCTGACTCTACCATTGACCTTGTATGGTACCGATTTCGACTTCGCAATGGTCAGTTGGAGCATGAACGGTATACCTCATCTCCTCAGGTCATAAATGCGATTGTAAAATGTAATCAGTCGTATAACATATTTGCTTAAGGATTGAATACGGAAAATTCATTGGCTGATGTTACATTTCTTTCATGCATTTTTAGTTGATAAATGTTATTCATATCTCTTTATATTCATTGCAAGAAGATGCATGAAATATGAATCTACCATGAGTAGATACAGTGCTCTCCTTAAGAAAGGATATTACTTTACTCTGTTCATTCAATGATTAATATTGTTGTTAATATATAAGAACTCCTGCTCAATTTCATTATAATAACTGCTATAACAATGTTTTAGCGGAGAGTTATATCTCCCGCTGGTGCAATTTACAATTGTCTCACCCCCGTGGGATCCAATGTTTTTAGGTGGACTCAGACGAAGAAGCAGAAACACTATAATAGAGAAAGATCAACAATAGCATCAGGGACATCAGTAATGTCTCAGGTGGAGACATTGTCTATCAAGTTTTAGTTAGTTGTCCTATGTGTCATCTTTGTACACTCAGGTCCTCAAAGTTAGTAGATAATGTTTTTATCATCGACTTGAGATTTTGGCATGATGCCTCGAGGTTTTATGCTATCCGTATATAATGTTGAATAGGGCAGCTGATGTTCTAATCCTCGAGAAGAGAGGATGCAGGTTATGTACTTTTGAATCAGGATGCAAATATTATACTTTGGTTCTTAATGGAAGAGTTTCCTATGTTTGGATCTCCTTGCAAAAAGTTTTAATTTTTAGTGATTTTCAGTAATCCGCTGTAAATGATTTGCTTCCGCTTAGTTAATCTTGTTTTCATGAGTCGATCGTTACAATTTAGTGGTATGAGAGCTCTAGGTTCACTGAGTCTATAGAGACATAGGACTAAGGTAGAAGAGTCTATTCTAGTGTCTTCTAGTGTATCTAATAGTGTCTTCTGCTCATATAGGAGGAGAAGAACTTGAAGATGACTGGGTCATATGAGGAGTTTGTTGTAGAAAGCAACAATGTTGCATCAAGGAGGGATGTAGGGGATCAGAGTAGAGAAGAACATACACCTACACATCCCCAGTTTGGCCTAGCCATGATAGAGAACCCAGCTTTCCTTGCCATGTTTGAGCAATTCAGGATAGCTATGATACATATAGTTGATTGTGCATTAGCAATGCAATCCACAATACCAACCCCCAATGATGAAGTATTGAACTCCAATAGGTTTCCTACTCAACCTCAACCTGTTGGAGCCATGAATAATGATGAAAGAAATAGGATACAATCTGAAACTAGGATCTGCCATATGTGTAGGAAGCCTGGACATATTAGACCTAATTGTCCAGAAAAGGAATATAAAGGAAGAATTGAGAAAAGGCCTATCCAAATCCAGGAACAGAGGCCTGGTAGTTCCAAAAAGAAGAAGTTTTTGGTACCACCAGTACAACCAGGGCCTAGTGCACCAAGGCAATGGTTATCTAGAAAAAATAAAGAACCTTTTAGACCACATCAGGAGCTTAGAACTTGTTACTTATGTAGATAGGTAGGACATCTGGTAAGAGATGGCTCAGTCAGAAATGTTATGATGAATCAACCTCTGAGGCAGAGTCAGCCTGAGGCAGTGAATAATCCATGAATCATGACAGGTTAGACAAAATAATGCCATTCTTATAGGTCTTTTTATGGTTTCCTCAGTTAAATGAGAAGGTAATTGACTGCGTTTTCCTTGATTAGTCCTACGAGGACTTATATTTTTCATAATAACATTATAGGTGCTTCATGTTGCTCTTACCTCTATGAGAAGAAGATGAGGTATTGAAGAGATGTCTGGATAAAATCCAGTAATGATTCTTTTTTTTTGTAATAATATGAAAAGGAAGGAAAATGATAGTATACAAGTGCATACTACCTTATCTCAATATTTATATACCCTGGCCAGATATACAACTATTGATGATAAAGCGAGTATGGAAACTCTTAGATTGTAATCTTTTTTATTTCTCTGATCAAGTAGTCATTTTGATACAATCTAATGAGTATCATGAAATAAGAAATATGGAATAAATAAATATGTCATGTCCTAAGTATAAGAAAGAGAAATCTGAGATAACCTCAGATGAGCATGTTTGTATGAGGAAATAAAAGTATAATCCTCATAAGATAAGAATGAGAATAAGGGATATGAATCTCATCTAATAAAGTTGTAAGTATCATAAAGATCCTTACCATAATGTAGAAATGGAAAATATGATGAGATCATGAGATGATCATAAACATGCTAAAGGGATAATGATATGTAATCATCCTTATAAGATTCCTATGCTAGGGCAAGGAACCTAGGATGAGATAAAGAGTAAATGTTTCATGAATAGTTGAAAATAAATGAAATAATAAAAGGAATATGAATCCTTGTTATCTTTCCTTTCTGGGACATGGCAATCAAGTGGGTCTTAGGACACTTGATGTGCATAAGATAAAAATGTTCATGATGATGGATACTTAGAAAAGTATAAGTTTACCTTGGACCTTGGTTTCAAGGAAAAGATATATGTAACAAGTGATGTCCCAAGAGGAAAGGAAGATAAAGATGTGATGTGTTTTTAACACATGTAATAGATACCAAGGTAAGGGATCCTGGTATCTAAAGAAATATCAGATGATCTATGTTGATTACCTGGAATGGTCAACTATGAAATCAGATTGATCATGCAAAATATTATGAACCTCACATGTTAGGGGTTTATGATTTGCACAAACATAACAATTAATGATATCTTTGAGATAAGTTCTCAATTGATAAGTAACCTTTCCTTATGATAAGAGAATGTACAACTAATGAGATAGTTAGTGCTAGTATAAGGAAATTTAGTATGGTGTTGTCAAGTGAGATGGCACAATCAGAGTATGAAAAGACTTATAGTCTCAAGTAGATGACATAATATAATTGTGATCTTGAAAGAGAAATATTGAACTAACTAAGGAACATGGGAGTATATACTCCATGTGAATCATTCCATGATAAACTTGTATGGAATAACTTTGTATTGATCAAAACTCTATGGTGTCCCCATAATAATGAAATGTTATGTGATGACATGATGATATGATGCATGAATAATATCTATTTTTCTTTATCTAGGGATTTCGGGGACGAAATCCTTATAAGGGGTGGATAATTTGTAACATCCCTGACCTGGGTTATGCTTTAACCCTAGGTGTTTTGATTAATAAATATGATTATAATTTTAATCTTATATTGTGAAAAGTAATTAGGCCTCATGAGGAACTTATGTTTCAATTTTGGTCTTGTTTGAACAATGTTGAAGCAATGTTTGCTTATTTTGGACTAAAAGTGCAAATTACCCAAGTTAAGGGGCTAACTTGCAAATGTTACATAATAATATGTTCCTCTGATGTTGAGACATAATAATAGTGAATATGATGTAGTAGTATGGTTTCTACAAGCTTGGACACCAAGATAGAGCTTGTTGGACAATGTTTGTGTATTAAAACCTAGTTTTAGTGTAAAGTGCAATTTACCAAAAACCTAAGGTTCAATATGCAAATTACCAGTTCAATAAGGTCCCTAATATTTCTTTCCATCATGTAGAGCAAATAAAATGAGAGAGGCGCCTCATTTGAATTAAGTTGGAGGAGAGAGAATCTTGATATTAAAATAATCAAGATTTAATCCTAATTGAAACCCTAATTCGATTTAGGGCAAAAATAAATGTATTAATTAAAGGGCCTTCAAACAAAATTAAAATGGTTGAATTCATATGTGTGTGGACATCCTTGAGCCTTGCAAGCACCACGAAAATATCCAAGGGAATGGATAACTCACTCACAATTTTATAAGAAAAAGAAATATCCACTCACATATGGATATTGGTATAATATGATTTAAGGTGCTTAATTTTCTTTTCTTTCAATCATGGATAATTGAGAGGAATAAGAGGCAAACAAGATATCCTCGTCCCTAAGGAATTTTAGGGGGAAGAGGCGGCCATATTTTTGGGATTAAATGGATTTTACGAAGCACATTCTCTCTCATTGAAGTTTTATAAAAAGACCTTTTACAAGCCAAATGAAAGGCTTTTTCGACCCCACTTCTTCTCCTTGCTTGGGAAACGACCAAGCGAGCTTGGGAGGGTCATGAGGATGACCCACAACCTGTTTGTAAGTCCTTGACCTTCGTTCTCCTTGATTCCATGGTGGAAATCGAAAATAAATCATGGATTTCTTCTTATTTCGATCTCCTCTTCAACCCTAGCTAATCCTTTCAACCAAAAGCTTGAGGACGAGCCTAGGGGGAGTTGCAAAAGCTTCATCCACCATTGTTTCCGTGATCTTGGAGCTTTGGATCTCAATTGGAGGCGGGTTTTATAACTTGAAACCCTAACTTTGTTATTGCATTCAATTCCCCATCAAATAATGATCATTTCTCTATTTACAATTATTGATTTGGTTGATTGATGCAATCTCCATGGAAATCACAGCAGGTTTCGTGGGTCTAGAGCTTTATTATGATGACATCATCATAAGCACACACCTCCCCAAATATCTAGACCAAATGGTTTCAATCAAATGTCCAAACGGTTTGTGTTTAGGGAGCAAACAGTTTCAAACCGTTTGGAATGAAATAGTTTCACTAAACCGCATAGAAGCAAACAGTTTAAGACCGTTTGGTGATGTTTACCAGGGTTGACCATTTGGGTATTTGTTCATAATGATCTAGGTTAATGACCCATCAATTATTATTGATTAACTCCAATTGGTTCATGAGTTGAAGGTCCATCAATCACCTAAACCCTAATCGGGTTGAGTGCTGATTTCATAAGTGGTTGAGTTTGAAATTTGGTTCACCCAAACGGTCTCAAGACCGTTTGGAGGTCAACCAAGACCATTTGTAGGTCTAGGGTTGAGTATGGTTAGGTATTTGAAGATTCAAACATATGGTATAAACACTAATCGGCTAAGTGTTGATTTTGTAATTGAATGAGTTGATGCTTTGGGTTGATTGACCCAAACGGTTTCAAAACCATTTGAGGATCACCCAAATGGTCTCATGACCGTTTGAGGGTCACCCAAGACCATTTGGATGTCTAGGGTTAGGTATGGTCAAGTGTTTGAAGGTCCAAAGATACCAAATTGAAATACAATTAAGTGATGTTGATTTGGTGACCAATCCTTGGATCCAAACTATAATTGAATGACATGGTTAATGATGATATGATGGGCAAACGGTCTGAATACCGTTTGGAGGTCATACAAACGATCCCAAGACCGTTTGGGGGTCACCCAAGACCGTTTGGAGGTCTAGGGTTGACTATGGTTAGGTGTATGAAGATCTAAAGGTATTAAGTTGAAGTGCAATCAAATGTTGATTTGGTGATCAATCCAATGATCCAAACTTTGATTGATTGACTTGGATGGGAAAACGCTCTCAATACCATTTGTAGGTCATCCAAACGACCTCAAGACTGTTTGGGTTTAGGTCATGCCCAATTTGGATGAAGGCTCAATGGTTTCAAAGTAACCAATCTCACATTGATTAATGTTGAAGGATTAATGATTCCAAACCCTAATCCAATTGATTCAAACCCTAATTGATGATCAATTGAGGGTCAATTGAGGGTCAAATAAGTTGAAGGTTGACCTATTTAACTTAATTGAAGTATGGTGATAGGTCCAATTGATGATTTCTTACATGAATTCAATGGTTGAAGGATTCAACATTGGAAACCCTAATTTAATTGGAGTGGTTGAGACCCTTTTTGGTCCTTGCGATTTTGAGGGGGTTTGGACCACCAAACGATCCCAAGCCGTTTAGGTGCATGTGGTTTCAAAAGTCAAATTTGGTAAACAGTCTTCACCACCTACTTTACTAAATGGTTTTGAGTATTCAACCAAGACCGTTTGAGGTATGATTGGTCAAGACCATTTGAGGTCTAAGTGACCAAGATCATTTGGAAAGTAATTAATCAAATTGTATGAACACTTAAAGTGAATAAAGGTCAATGGTTTAAGTGGTCAATTACATGATGTAAATCAATGGTGTTTATAATAATGGTACCTTTAATGAGATAGGGTGATTAGTACCCTTCAAGTAGTTAAGCCCTAATGATCATGGTGATAATGACATAACCCATGATGTCAATTCTTCTTCAAGATTGAGTTGACTTAGCTTAATCAAGGCTGAAGCAAATATCATCTTGTAGAAGATGAAAGAAAAGATTTCCTACATGATTGATAATCAAGTAATAGACTTCCTATATGAATGAATGTTTAATTAGGGTATGATCCTTCATAGTGAGATCATGAAACCCTAGTTATGAGGGTTAATGAATCATAACCCTAACTGAGGATATTAATGGAAGTAATCTTACTACATGATGATGGTATGATCTTAATTCATAGTGATGGTATGATAAACCCTAATTCAGGGTACTTTAATTATCTCTCCTACTTGGGGTGAACAGTAAACCCTGATTTAGGGTGATGTGATATGAATAGTAAATCCTAATCTAGGGTGATGTGATGTGAATAGTAAACCCTAATTTAGGGTGATGTGATGTGAATAGTAAATCCTAATCTAGGGTGATGTGATGTGAATAGTAAACCCTAATTGTGGGTTATGGAATAAGAAACCCTTATGGAGGGTGATGACATGAGAAACCCTAATTGGGGGTGATGTCATGAGAAACCCCAATTGGGATGAACAGTAAGTACACATCTCCCAATATTGTCAATGCTGAATCGATGGAGATAAACTTGAAATCTCACGATCGCGAAGAGAGTACAACACACCACTGTAACTCTAATAGCGAAGTTGCCAGTATACCCTGGAAAGCTATATAGCAGAGACACAAGATGTCCTGCATGTAATCTCACACTGACCGAGATATGGGAGGTCTTGGTAGCCGGCTCTACCATTGACCTTGTATGGTACCGATTTCAACTTCGCAATGATCAGTTGGAGCATGAGCGGTATACCTCATCTCCTCAGGGCATAAATGTGATTGTAAAATGTAATCATCCTTATAGCATATTTGCTTAAGGATTGAATACAGAAAATTCATTGGCTGATGTTACATTTCTTTCATGCATTTTCAGTTGATAAATGTTATTCATATCTCTTTATATTCATTGCAAGCAGATGCATGAAATATGAATCTACCATGAGTAGATACAGTGCTCTCCTTAAGAAAGGGTATTACTTTACTCTGTTCATTCAATGATTAATATTGATGTTAATATATAAGAACTCCTACTCAGTTTCATTATAATAACTGCTATAACAATGTTTTGGCAGAGAGTTGTATCTCTCGCTGGGGTAATTTACAATTGTCTCACCCCCGTGGGATATAATGTTTTTAGGAGGACGCAGACGAAGAAGCAGAAACACTATAACAGAGAAAGATCAACAACAACATCAGGGACATCAGTAATGTCTTAGGTGGAGACACTGTCTGTCAAGTTTTAGTTAGTAGTCCTATGTGTCATCTCTGTACTCTCAGGTCCTCAGAGTCAGTAGATAGTGTTTTTATCATCAACTTGAGATTTTGGCATGATGCCTCGAGGTTTTATGATGTCTGTATATAATGTTGAATAGGACAACTGATGTTTTAATCCTCGAGAAGAGAGGGTACAAGTTATGTACTTTTGAATTAGGATGTAAATATTATACTTTGGTTATTAATGGAAGAGTTTCCAATATTTGGATCTCCTTGCAAAAAGTTTTAATTTTTAGTGATTTTCAATAATCCACTGCAAATGATTTGCTTCCGCTTAGTTAATCTTGTTTTCATGAGTCGATCGTTACAGTAATACCCTAGAATAGGATTTCACATGGAATCATCCTTAATTAGGATTTCCACTATAGTTACCCACAATTTGGGTTTAGTATTCATCTCCATTAGGATTTCATTCAATTGTCCATAATTAGAGATTCACTATTCATCCAAATTAGGGTTTTGTATTTCATTACCCTAAATTAGAGTTATACATATCATTACCCTGGATTAGGGTTACATCCTCACCATGGATTAGGGTTTCATTTAGAATTTTCCCTCAATTAGGGTTAAAGTTCAACAACCTTGTAAAATAAGGTTTATGTTCATGATTAGGGATTCATGATCTCTTTACTTAAGGATCATATCCTTAATCACCACATGTATCATACTAATGTATGAATTCCATGCTATCATCCTCTCAACTTAATTAGGTCATATTAACCCTTCAATCAAGTACATACAACTATGATTAACATAGTGTACCAAGTCATTGTTCTTATAAGCAACTAGGGTTCATCCCTTAATTGGCACTTAATCACTTAGGTACTATTGGGGTTTCAACATTTGTACCTTCATTGATTACTATTACTAACAATCATTGGATCATTAGAACAATCATCTCCATCAATCTCCAAATGATTTGCATCACAATTGAACTTCATTCGGTTTTGAAGTTTCAATCACCAAACGGTTTTGAAACTGTTTGGACTCAAACAGTCTCAAGACCATTTGGGCCAAATCAGTCCCAAAACTGCAAGGGTTCTTGAGGTACATTAATCAATTAGTTGATCATGATTAACAACATTGAAACCTTCAATCAATTGAGTTATTGAGGTTCAACAATTATTGACCCTTGGATCTTTAATCGTTCAAATCACCACCTTTGACCATCCAAATGGTCTTGAGGTGATTGACCTCATGCGGTCTTGAGGTTCTTGACCTCCAAATAGTTTTTGAAACCGTTTGCCCATCTTATCATCAGAATCCATGACATCCAATTAGGGTTTGGATCATTGGATTGATGATCAAATCAGCAATTGATTGCATTTCAATTTGGTAACTTTGGATCTTCAAATACCAAACCATACTCAACCCTAGACCTCCAAACGGACTTGGTTGACCCTCAAACGGTTTTGAAACCATTTGAGTGATCCCAAAATGGTTTTGAAACCATTTGGGTCAATAAACCCAAAGACTCAACACAATCAATTACAAAATCAGCACTTAACCCGATTAGGGTTTGCTACTTGGTGATTAACTATGCATTGATTTAATCAATTAGATCCATAAGATTATTATCCAACATGTATTAGGGTTATGACCTCAAACGGTCAACCCTGCCAAATGGTCAACTCCCTTAAACAGTTTGGGTCTCAAGTCACCAAACGGTTTTGAAACCGTTTGGTCTCCAATCGGTTTGGTGAAACTGTTTGGACCAACAAGTTGAAACCGTTTGCCTTGGATATTTGGAGAGGTGTATGATTATGATGATGTCATCATAATAAAGCTCTAAACCCACGAAATCTTCTGTGATTTCTATGGTGATTGCATCAATCAACCAAATCAATTATCGTGAATGAAGAAAAGATCATTATTTTATAAGGAATTGAATGCAATAACAAAATTAAGGGTTCAAGTTATAAAACCCACCTCCAATTGAGCTCCAGGGCTCCAAGATCACGTCAAAAATTGTGGATGAAGCTTTTTCAACTTCCCCTAGGCTCGTCCTCAAGATTTTGGGTGAAAAGATTGGCTAGGGTTGAAGATGGAGTGAAGAAAAGAAGAAATCAATGATTTATTTTCGATTTCCACCATGAAATCATGGTTGAAAGTGATCAAGAAGCTTACCAACAGGTTGGGGGTCATCCTACGGTTGCTCCAAGCTCCCTTGGTCGTTTTTGTAAGCAAGGAATGAAAGTGGAATCAGAAAAGCCTTTCATTTGGCTTGTAAAGGGTGTTTTTATAATAAAATGAATGAGAGAGAAAGTGCCTTATAAAATTTCATTTAATCCCAAAAATGGAGCCGCCTCTTCCCCCTCAACTCCTTGGATCTGAGGCTATCTTGTTTGAATCTTATTCCTCTCAATTATCCATGATTTAAATAAAAGCAAATTAAGCACCTCAAATCAAATTATACTAATATCCATATGTTAGTGGATATTTCTTTTTCTTATAAAATTGTGAGTGAGTTATCCACTCCCTTGGATATTTTCGTGGTCCTTGAAATGATCAAGTACGTCCAAAAACATCTGAATCCAACCATTTTAATTTTGGTTGAAGGCCCTTTAATTAATACATTTATTTTTGCACTAAATTGAATTAGGGTTTCACTTAGGATTAAATCTTGATTATTTTAATATCAAGATTCTCTCTCCTGCAACTTAATTCAAATCAGGCACCCTCTCATTTTATTTGCTCTACATGATTCCAAGAAACATTAGGGACCTTCTAGAAGTACTATTTTGCATATTGCACCCTAGGTTTTGGGTAAATTGCACATTACACCAAAACTAGGTTTTCATGCACACACATTACTTTATTAGCTCTTTCTTGGTATTCAGGCTATCACAAGCCATACCTCTGCATCATCTTAACTCTGATGATGCTTCAACACATGAGGAACATATCATCATGCACAATTTGCAAATAAACCCCTCAATTTGGGTAATTTGCACTTTAGTCCAAAACAATCAAACATTGATTTCAACATTATTAAAAAAGGACTAAAATTGAAATATAAGTTCCTCTGGAGCCCTAATTACTTTTCACAAGATAAGATTAAGCATATAATCATCTTTCTTAATCAAAACACCTAGGGTTAAAGCATAACCCAGGTCAGGGGTGTTACAAATTATAAACCCCTAATAAGGATTTCATCCCCAAAATCCCAGATAAAGGAAGACAGATGTATTTAATTCATCATACTATCTAGTCTTCACATATCATCTCCTTATTATGGATACACCATAAAACTTTGATCAACACAAAGTGTTTCCATACAAGATTCTCATAGAATCAACACATAAGACACATGCTCCACTATTCTTCATCATTGACTGTGGAATCAATTCTGTGTCAAGTAACACTTTTCTTGTTTAGAAAAACATAATACATTCTTTATTAATATCATGTTTATGCAAAGCATAAACCCCTAACATATGATGTTCATATTATTTTATATAATCAGACTAATTTCATAGTTGACCACTCCAGGTAGCCAACATAAACCATCTGATATTTCTTGGATACTGGGATCTTTCACCTTGGTATCTATCACTTGTGTTGAAAACTCATTACATATTTATCTTCCTTTCATCTTGGAACATTAATTGTTACATATGTCTTCACCTTGGAACCAAAGTCCAAGATAAACTGATACTTTTTCTAAGTATCCATCACTTGAACATTTTTATCTCATGCACATCAAGTATCCTAAAGCCCACCTGATTGTCATGTTCCTGAAAGGAAAGGAAATAATGATTCATATTCCTCTTATTAATTCATGTATTTTCAGCTATTCATGAACCATTTACTCCTTGACTCATCCTAGGTTCCTTGCCTTCAGCATAGTAATTTATAAGGATGATTACATAACATTATCCCTTTCTTTATTGTTATCTAGCATGTTTATGATCATCTCACGATCTCATCATATTTCCCATTTCCTCATTATGGGAAAGATCTTTATTATACTTGCAACATTATTGAATAGGGTTCATCTCCCTTATTCTTATCCTTATCTCATGAGGAGTATACTTTTAGTTCCTCATACAACATGCTCATCTGAGATTATCTCAGACTTCTCTTTCTTATGCTTAGGATATGACACATTTATTCATTCCATATTTCTGATTTCATGATACTCATTAGATTGTCTCAGAATGACTACTTGATCAGAGCAATAAAAAAGACAACAATCTAAGAGTTTCCATACTCACTTTATCATCAATAGTTGTATACATGGCCAGGGTATATAAATACTGAGATTAACTGGTATGCACTTTGTATACTATCATATTCCTTCTTTTTCACATTATCATAAGCATAAGATTTATCATTACTGGATTTTATCCAGTCATCTCTTCTGTACCTCATCTTTTCTCATAGAGGTAAGAACAACATAAAACATTTGTGATGTTTTACTAAGCAAAAAGTAAGTCCTCATAGGACTAAACAACGAAAAATCAATCAATTACTTTCTCAATTAATCCAGGAATTCATAAAATGACATATTTGAATGACATTATTTTGTCTAACCTATCATGATTCATGGATTATTCACTGCCTCAGGCTAACACTGCCAATGCTTGATCCACTATATACATTAGTGTTGCCCTAAATTCTCCAACAGTAATACTTAAAGAAGGATTTCTTATTATAGTTGGATCTGCTAGGGGGTTCTCAGGCAATTGTCCCTCTCTTGCCTGCTCCCATGCACCTCTTCTTGGTGCAACATTGCTGCTTTCAGCAGTAACCTCCTCATGTGACCCAGTCATCTTTAAGTTCTTCTTCTCTTATACGAGCAGAAGACACTATCAGATACACTGGATGACACTAGAACAGACTCTACTACCTTAGTCTTATGTCTCTGTAGACTCAACGAACCTAGAGCTCTGATACCACTTAATTTGTGTCATCCAACTCACAAAAACAAGATTTACTTAAGCGGAAGCAAATCATTTACAGCGGATTACTGAAAATTACTAAAAATTCAAACTTTTTGCAAAGAGATCCAAACATAGGAAGTCTCTTCCATCGAGAACCATTGTATAAAATTTACATTATGGTTCAAACGTACATAACCTGTACCATCTCTTCTCGAGGATTACAACATCAGTTGTCCTATTAAAATTACGTACATACAACGTAATAATCTTGAGGCATCAAGCCAAAACCTCAGATCGATTTATTAAAACACTGACTAAAAACTCCGAGGACCTGAGAGTACAGAGACAACACATAGGACTTTCTAGTTACATAACTTGACAGACAATATCTTCACCTGAGATCTCACTGCTGTCCCTGACATTACTGCTGCTACCCTTTTCCTATAAAAGGATTTCTGCTTCTTTGTCCGCGTCCACCTAAAAACATTGGATCCCACGGGGGTGAGACAATTGTAAATTGCCCCAGCGGGAGCTATAACTCTATGCCAAAACATTGTTATAGCAGTTTATTAAAATAAACTGAGCAGAAGGATTTATATATAGTTAACAATAGATAAATCAATGTATGAATAGAGTGAAGTAATCTCCTTTCCCAAGGGGAACATTGCATCTACTCATGGTAGATTCATAGTTCATCCATCTACTTGCAATGAATATAAACATATATGAATAACATCAATGAACTAGAGTTGCATGAAAGAAATATAACATCAGCCAATGAGTTTCCGTATTCAATCCTTAAGCAAACATGCTATACGGCTGATTTCATTTTACAATCACACTTATGTCCTGAGGAGATGAGTTATACCGCTCATACTCCAACCGACCACTACGAAGTCGAAATCGGCACCATACATAGGTCAATGGAAGAGTCAGATTCCCATGACCTCCCACATCCCGGTCAGTGCGGGACCACAAGTAGGACTATGTCTACTGCTCAAAATAGCTTTCCAGGGTATACTGGCAACTTCGCTATAGAGTTACAACATCAACTACACTCTCATCGGCCATCGAGAGATTTAATGTTTATCTCCATTGACCCGACAGTAAGTATTATTGGGAGATGTGTACGACATCTGTCCCAATCATCGGGAGATTAGTGATACATCCATCTCGACACATGAATAATTGAGAGGTTTAATGTTTACCTTCCCTCAATCTCTTCACCAGACGTAAGGATATTTTCTCCCATTTACCCCCACATATTCAAAATATGTGTTCCGGGTTTTACCACGAAGCACTCGTTTCACCATCACCTTATTACTAACGATGATGGATCTATGGTCAGGGCTCTACATGAATAGATTTAACTTGATTAATTAAGTACATTTTCATATTCTTTTAGCATCAGCCAAGTTCTCAAACATGACTTATTATAACAATGATATAAAGAGACATGTACTATTTCCATCAAATACTTATCAGTCTTTAAAAGACCTTGGGAACTCAGTCCCTCATTTCAAAACTGGGAATTTTCATCCCTTCACATCTCATCACCATAATCATATGGCTCTGAGTATTTAAACCCTTAACTCATCATTGAACATCATTACCATCTATTAGGTAACTATCACCTTCAGGTCATCTGACCAAGGCATTCATGATACTTGTTACACAAGCATCACACATGGCTCACAAGGCCACACAAATATCATGTCACCTCTTTCTAGGAAACAACTTACTTATATGATTCATAGGGTCCACACACATTCTGTTACTTTTACTAAGCAACAACATCATTAAGGCACATAAGGCCAATCAACATTTATTATATAAATGTCACAGCTCAAATCTGGCTATGTTCATCATCTCATAATACCTACATGGTTATTAGACATGATAACAGTCATACAAGTCATTCATCACATCACGTGATACAATAGTAACACCATTATTCATTTACCAGGAATTAGGGTTTACTATCAAAATAGGGCTTTTCATTCCCTTTACCCAAAATTAGGGTTAGGGATTCCCTTTTCTCATTAATTAGGGTTTCATGATTATATTATCTGTACAACCCTAAATTCATTATTCCATACCTCTGGGGCATTCAAAGAGATCATAAATAACTATTCAAGATCATTACTCTCATCATATAGCATTAATGATCATCAATTCAAGGCATGAGTTCGTTTCTCGTCTTCATCATGGTATGATTACATCATACTCATCAATTTGGCTTAATCCCATTCTCATGGTACATTAATTAACACTTATCAAAGTGCATCAACTCATTACATTTCATTGTAATAGTTGCATAACACACTTCATATATTCCTTACCCAAGTATATAGGATTTAAAATGCATCAAGGTATATAAACCCTGAGATGTTGAATGTGATAACTATCATATCTTGATGTATTACTCTTCTCATCATTTTAGACTCTCTTGAGTTAACCAACTTATCTTGTATTAAGGTATTTCCCTCTTAATACTTTCAATTACTGACCTATCACCTTTAGCATATAATGCATACACCACATTAGAATTGTCCAGCTATCTTTAATGATGTGGACTTGTCTAATGATAAAGACATTACTTACAATAAGGTTGCTTATAATCAACCACATGAAATATTTCACCTTTATAAGGTAATTTCTTCTATCTCATCATTAGGGTTTTCTTATACCCTTACCTAAAATTAGGATTATGATTTATTGTCATATTGCCCAGAATTAGGGCTTTATGTATTATGACTCCAAATTAGAGTCTCACATACCTTCGCCCTTCTTAGGGCCTCTCATCACAACATAGTATTAGAGCATCATAAAGTGTTAATTCTTAGCAAGGGTTTCTCATGGAATCACCCTCAACTAGGGTTTCTCATGGAATCACCCTCAACTAGGGTTTCTCATGGAATCACCCTCAATTAGGGTTTCTCATGGAATCACCCTCAACTAGGGTATAATATATCATTACATGACATCACCCATCATTTGATTCTCACATCACATCATCACATTGATGTTCCATATACATCATTCTAACTTAGGGTTTCTCATGGCAATACCCTAGAATAGGATTTCACATGGAATCATCCTTAATTAGGATTTCCATTATAGTTACCCACAATTTGGGTTTACTATTCATCT
The DNA here is from genome assembly GCA_963693085.1 of Alisma plantago-aquatica. Classification (NCBI taxonomy): domain Eukaryota; kingdom Viridiplantae; phylum Streptophyta; class Magnoliopsida; order Alismatales; family Alismataceae; genus Alisma; species Alisma plantago-aquatica. The sequence continues at coordinate 340,212,739 of OY856414.1, forward strand.
CCATTAGGATTTCATTCAATTGTCCTAATTAGAGATTCACTATTCATCCAAATTAGGGTTTTGTATTTCATTACCCTAAATTAGAGTTATACGTATCATTAACCTGGATTAGGGTTACATCCTCACCCTGGATTAGGGTTTCATTTAGAATTTTCCCTCAATTAGGGTTAAAGTTCAACAACCTTATCAATTAAGGTTTATGTTCATGATTAGGGATTCATGATCTCTTTACTTAAGGATCATACCCTTAATCACCACATGTATCATACTAATGTATGAATTCCATGATATCATCCTCTCAACTTAATTAGGTCATATTAACCCTTCAATCAAGTACATACAACTATGATTAACATAGTGTACCAAGTCATTGTTCTTATAAGCAACTAGGGTTCTTCCCTTAATTGGAACTTAATCACTTAGGTACTATTAGGGTTTCAACCTTTGTACCTTCATTGATTACTATTACTAACAATCATTGGATCATTAGAACAATCATCTCCATCAATCTCCAAATGATTTGCATCACAATTGAACTTCATTCGGTTTTGAAGTTTCAATCACCAAACGGTTTTGAAACCGTTTGACCTCCAAACGGTTTTGAAACTATTTGACCCCAAACGGTTTAAAGACCGTTTGGTCCAAATCGGTCCCAAAACTGCAAGGGTTCTTGAGGTACATTCATCAATTAGTTGATCATGATTAACAACATTGAAACCTTCAATCAATTGAGTTAATGAGGTTCAACAATTATTGACCCTTGGATCTTTAATCGTTCAAATCACCACCTTTGACCATCCAAACTATATTGAGGTTCTTGATCTCATGCGGTCTTGAGGTTCTTGACCTCCAAACGGTTTTTGAAACCGTTTGCCCATCTTATCATCAAAATCCATGACATCCAATTAGGGTTTGGATCATTGGATTGATGATCAAATCAGTAATTGATCGCATTTCAATTTGGTATCTTTGGATCTTCAAATACCAAACCATACTCAACCCTAGACCTCCAAACGGTCTTGGTTGACCCTCAAACATTTTTGAGACCGTTTGGGTGATCCCCAAATGGTTTTGAAACCGTTTGGGTCAACCAACCCAAAGACTCAACACAATCAATTACAAAATCAGCACTTAACCCGATTAGGGTTTGCTACTTGGTGATTAACTATGCATTGATTTAATCAATTAGATCCATAAGATTATCATCCAACATGTATTAGGGTTCTGAACTCAAATGGTCAACCCTCCCAAACGGTCAACTCCCTTAAACGGTTTGGGTCTCAAGTCACCAAACGGTTTTGAAACCGTTTGGTCTCCAATCGGTTTGGTGAAACTGTTTGGACCAACAAGTTGAAATCATTTGCCTTGGATATTTGGAGAGGTGTATGATTATGATGATGTCATAATAATAAATCTCTAAACCCACGAAATCTTCTATGATTTCTATGGTGATTGCATCAATCAACCAAATCAATTATCGTGAATGAAGAAAAGATCATTATTTGATAAGGAATTGAATGCAATAACAAAATTAAGGGTTCAAGTTATAAAAACCACCTCCAATTGAGCTCCAGGGCTCCAAGATCACGTCAAAAATGGTGGATGAAGCTTTTGCAACTTCCCCTAGGCTCGTCCTCAAGCTTTTGGGTGAAAAGATTGGCTAGGGTTGAAGATGGAGTGAAGAAAAGAAGAAATCAAAGATTTATTTTCGATTTCCACCATGAAATCATGGTTGAAAGTGATCAAGAAGCTTACCAACAGGTTGGGGGTCATCCTCCGGTTGCTCCAATCTCCCTTGGTCGTTTTTGTAAGAAAGGAATGAAAGTGGAATCGGAAAAGCCTTTCATTTGGCTTGTAAAGGGTGTTTTTATAATAAAATCAATGAGAGAGAAAGTGCCTTATAAAATTTCATTTAATCCCAAAAATGGAGCCGCCTCTTCCCCCTCAACTCCCTGGATCCGAGGCTATATTGTTTGCCTCTTATTCCTCTCAATTATCCTTGATTTAAAGAAAAGCAAATTAAGCACCTCAAATCATATTATACTAATATCCATATGTGAGTGGATATTTCTTTTTCTTATAAATTGTGAGTGAGTTATCCATTCCCTTGGATATTTTTGTGGTCCTTGAAAATCTCGAGGACGTCCACACACATCTGAATCCAATCATTTTAATTTTGGTTGAAGGCCCTTTAATTAATACATTTATTTTTGCACTAAATTGAATTAGGGTTTCACTTAGGATTAAATCTTGATTATTTTAATATCAAGATTCTCTCTCCTCCAACTTAATTCAAATCAGGAACCCTCTCATTTTCTTTGATCTACATGATTCCAAGAAACATTAGGGACCTTCTAGAAGTACTATTTTGCATATTGCACCCTAGGTTTTGGGTAAATTGCACATTACACCAAAACTAGGTTTTCATGCACAAACATTGCTGTATTAGCTCTTTCTTGGTATTCGGGCTATCACAAGCCATACCTCTACATCATCTTCACTCTCATGATGCTTCAACACATGAGGAACATATTATCATGCACAATTTGCAAACAAACCCCTCAACTTGGGTAATTTGCACTTTAGTCCAAAACAATCAAACATTGATTTCAACATTATTCAAAAAGGACTAAAATTGAAATATAAGTTCCTCTAGAGCCCTAATTACTTTTCACAAGATAAGATTAAGCATATAATCATCTTTTTTAATAAAAACACCTAGGGTTAAAGTATAATCCCAGGTCAGGGGTGTTACAATAGAGTTCCTCATCCTAAACTCAGAAGCCACAATGAAAAAGAACTTAACTTCGTTTTTTTAGGCAATCCTAATTCAACCAAATCAAAAAATGAGCTCATGTGAATAGAATAAGACTCATATCCTCGAACTTAACATTATAAGTAACTGAGGAATCATACAATATTTCGTAGAATAATATCGGCATCATATAGAAGAACCATCATGAACCAGAAACAACATGGATAAGAATCACAAGTACTAGAGAAACAAGACTAAGAGATCTCTTTTAACATCTTTCCATATAGTTTTACAAGATCTATTATTGTTCCCATGAACCCTTAAGATCCTCTTGTTCCATAAATTATAAAGTAATATTTTTACCTATTAAAAATATGAAGGTCCTATACGTTTTTGGGAATGAGATATTGAACTCATTAGAAGTTATCTTCCAAAGCTCAGTAGCATATTTACCAAGGAACATAATCTGACATACAAATAAAACATATAGAAGTAGCTTGTACACCCCTTATTATGGGATAGTTGGAGGTGGGTAACTTATTGTGTCCCATTTTCTAACAATGCTGATGGTATCTTATCGGACACTTGTACTTCCAAATCCAACCAAATATATGATTACTAGGTAATTTCTCTCTAAACATATCCCAACATCTTTGAGAATAATTTTGTCCTTACCTAAACTGGAAAAGTTTTTTGGAATCAAAATCTCATTTCAGAGTAAAATTTAATCTATTGCCAAGAATGAACCGCTTACTACCCTCAATAATGCATCTTCAACCTCTCTGATAGAGTTCAAGCTAGCCACCTTATTTTTTGGGTTTAGTCACTTTTCCCATTAAACCATATGCTTATTGTTTCTCTTTTAAGAACGAACCCATAGAAAATTACTATATGACTGTTCAATATCAATAGAAATAGAACAAGGTAGAGGGAAATTAGAAGACCAATAAAGTTGCATATCATAGATAGTACATTGAATCAAATCTAGCCTCCCAACCATATATAGCAATCTATACTTCAAACCATCAAGTCCAATTTTGATCTTGTCTAATAGAAGAGTGCAAAAATCCTTGGTCAATCTCCCAACAAAGAGAGGAATCCCCAAGTATCTTTGAAATAGAAAATCTTCTTGAATACCCACTATATTTTATATACATTCCTTATCAACATCACAATAATAGAATTGAGATTTTGGAAGGGTTCAAACTATGGCCAGTTATCAAAAGAATTTTTGAAAAAATGTCATTAAGATCATAAGTAGTAACTTCTTTGGATTCAATAAAGATCATAATATCATGTGTAAAAATCTACTGGGAGATCTCCATATTAATTGAAGCTTTCAAAGGCCTAATATTTCCATAAAACACCTTTTTGTTAATCTAGAGAGTGAAACACTACATAATGATAACAAATAAGTAGAGGACCAAGGAATCACCTTATCTAACTCCATTACTAGGAGAAAAAGAATCAGTAGGTTCGACATTCAATAATGACTAATAGGAAGTGGAAGAGAAAATGCATCTCAACCAAACCAGCCAATAGATAGGAGATTCATTCTCTCTATGATAGGAAATAAGGCTTCTGAGTTGACATAGTCGCAATCTTTAGTTAAATTATCTTTAATGCACATAGTTGGAGTTACCTATTTTTTATTGAAATGATGTATAATTTTATTGGAAAGAAGGAGAGCATCTTTGTTACTCCTCCATTTTACAAAAGTACATTGATTAAAACTAATGTGATAAGATAGAAAAAAAGGCAATATATTAGGCATTTTTTTTCAAATCACCTTGTACAAGACATTTCATAGGGAAATAGGCATCCAATTTTTCATTTCTTTGGTTTCATTGATTTTAGGAATAAGATAAATGAAAATTCTATTACCTTCTCTTAGTAATATCCCATAGTTAAAAAATGCAACATAGTAGCAATAACATCATTATTAACAGTCCCCAACTTGCATATAGAACTTACCATTAAACCATCTAGACCATGGTATTTATCCACATGAAGATTAAGAAAGACATCTTCAACTTACTTACCAGTGACATGCTTGTCTAGTTTAGGCTTTTGGATATACATATGTTTAGGGAAATAAATCTCATTCATGAAATACAAGAAAATATGATCATTATTATTGAACATATTTCTATAATAGTTTCAAATAAACCCCTTAACTTGGAAAAATTGATACCACTTACCCCATCAACAAGAAAGCTTTTGATATGGTTCCTTTGCCTTCTGATCTTCATCAAAGAGTTAAAAAATTTAGGATTTGAATCTCCCTCCTTAATCTAATGGATACACTATTTCTTCCTCAATAAGGACCCCTCTTAGGATAAGACAATATGAGAAATCTTTCTACTATTCATCACTAGAACAAGTGTCTGAGAGCCTTTGTGTAATGCTTTTTGTTTAAGAATCCTCACAGAATCAGAGAAGCGACCCATTTTCTTATTCCAAGAAATGATCTCATCTTTGATATATATCAACTTCTGGTAAACTTTGAACATAGAAAGCCCCACAATATGAAATTCTAGCCCTTGTTAATTGCATCCATGAAACCATTACTATACATAAAAGAATTGATAAATGAAAACAATTTTTATTGAAAGATCCTATACCGATAGTAAGAGTCGAAGGCATGTTATCACCAGTAATATTTGGATGAACCTGCCTCTGGAAACCAATACAAGTAGCCATAAACTCAAAGTGATAAATGACCCTATCACACTTGGAAATAACAAAGTCAATTCCTCTTTGATGATTACCTGAGTATAAAAGGATCCAGTAGACCAATCTAAAAAAGAAAGCTATTGAGCAAACACCAATTAAACTACCCCTTACATTTTTATAGGAAAATCCTTACCAATACGTTTAATATCTTTCTTGATAGCATGAAAGTCACTCATAATTGCCTAGGTTTCAAAAATAGAACTAGAAAGATACTCAACATCATTCCATAGAGAATTCCTATCATAGTCAGGATTATGACCATAAACAACATTAAGAATATAAGAACCATTATTAAAGAGTACCATATGGACCAACTAATCAGATTCCTAAATTTTAGTAATAGAACAATATTCATCTTTCCACTAGACCAGAACTCTACTCAACACATGGCATGATTCAGAATCCTATAATAACCAGAGTAGTACTTGTTTAGTAACTTTTGAATTTTTCATCTCATGAATTTAGGTTCATTTATGATGATGATATGAGGCTTTATCCTTGTCAACATTCACAAAATGCAGGGCTCTTAGTTTTCCATCCACTGGGAAATTCAATTTCAACCAATTCTTCAGTGGTTTCAGCATGTGTCCTCACTCCATTCACTTAAGCATCAATCATGTTTTAAATAGACTTATCAAGCTCAACTATTCATTTAAAAAGTAATTTTGATTTTTTTTTTAAATTCCTAAACTCAGACTCATGGTTATTTATTTGAGCCTTTTGAGGAGTATTTGTAGGAGTAATATCAAAGTCTCATTGTCTACTCTGTTGTCTTTGATCTGGTTATTAAATGTGTAAATGGTTGTATCCAGTTCCATTTGTAGATGATTTATTTTATCCTGACAAAGGATGGTAGTGTCAATGTTGACACTCTCTATAATTATTGCTTGGTAATCACATGAAGATAAAACACAAGCTCGCCATTGATCAAAGAGTTGGAAAAATTCAAATTCATATTTTGAATCCAATTTTTTCACAATACCGTCAGTGCTATTATTGAAGTCTCCATTCCAAAATAGGATGCATGAATGACATGTTTTGGAAGCCATTTTTATTTGAACTTGTTAACATGAAAATACCCATCATTAACACCAAGTTCCAAGACCTCCAAAAAATTAGATTTAGTAGGAATAAGAACTTGAATCTTCCATACTCTATCTTTTTGCATTTTGAAATTAAACTATTATCACAAAGAGGACTAATTAGAAAGGAACCCATTCATTTATATGTTCTTTTGTTCCACAGTTCCAAAGTCGCATCATACACCTTGATCCAAACTTAGGTATATGAGATTTTGAATCTAGTCAGCTTATCCCTAAGCTTCCATTTTGTCATTATCATGGGTTTGCCTTTGAAAAAAAGCACCACCTTCAAGAGTATTCTTTAGATAAACTTGATTTAAAAAATGCAAGATGAAAAAAAACATTACCCCTTCTGATGGATTTTTTCGACCCTTTAAAATCTCATATATGTGATAGAAATTTTTTAGAGTGGGTAAGTGAGTCTTAAGCCCAATTATGTAGCCATCCAAGTAGTTCCTCCACTTCTTTGCAATCTTAAGGGCTTTACTTTTAGGTAAGATGAGTTTTCCGTCTTCTACTATGATCTCCATTCTTTCAAGGGAAGTGTAGTTCTCCTATCAAGGTAGTCAAAACAAGTCAAACCAATAATTAGAACATGGATCTCAATTATGTGTAGATGTGTTTTTCAACTAAATACTTGCCCTCACCCTTTCTCATCATTCTTATTTCCCATGAAATCACCTCCACTGCTCTTGGACATATTCTCATTATGTGGATAATACATGTTCCATCAATTTTTCAAAGTTCACTGTTAAGTACAAACTAACATAGTGGCAATTCATTTTAATGGCTTTATGCCTAATATGAACCCCCTCCTAGATCATCCATTTCCCACCGAGTGATGACTCCATTGTAGAACAAAATCAGATGTAATGACCCCTCCTCTCATTAGCCCCATTATAGTTGAACCATATAGGGCAAGGACCATTATCCAATACTTTTGGGGTCTAGATTTATAATAAAAAATCAACAATCATTAATAATTCTAAAGCACGATATTTTTTACAAAAGTAGGGTAGAAAAGATCTCCTCTTAAAGTGGTTCATAAAAAATCTACTAATTATTAAAAGAATAAACTAGTTAGATCATCCTTAGTGTGTCATCAACTTTACATCTTGTGGATTATCCCTCTTGGAGTCCATATCTTCATATTTATATTTGCATCTAACCTAAAATGATGACAAACAAAACAAGGGACAACATAACTCTATGGCATGTACGTGGGTGCAACCAAAAATGTGTGTGTGCAATACTAATAATCTATATGCAGAAATACAAGATTAAATACTATCAAGTAATAAACTTATCAATTCATTTCCAACCTATGAGTATCCCATCTCATTTGATATTCCACTCCTTGTTCTAGCAATGCATGCAATGGAGTTTGCCCCAACATTGGGTTTCATGAAAATTGCTCTAGCAATGGACTATTTTCACCTTATCATATTGGTTTGACCCCTCTCTTAGTGAGAATATATTTCCTTCTAGGAGTAGTTATTTCCTTATATCACCCTAATTAGGTCAAGTATCATCTTGACCATATACATAATAGACATATATTATGAATTGTGAGTATTGCATCAGCTAAATATTTTTTTGCAACAAAGAGTGAACTTTGAATAAGCTCTAGGAATCTTGGAAAACGAAACATGGTTAAGAATGACTATTCTTAATTAATCCACATACCATATCTAGAGAGTGGATGATGTCCAACCAGGTCAATATATATGTCCAGTCAGGTCAATATATATGTCCAAACAAGGTTCAATTTGAAAATCAATGATTGACACTAAGGTGTACAAAAATTTCTCAAAAGTCCTTAGCTAGGGTTTTGATATTTAAGAAAGGGTCTCAGATTTTAGGGTTGTTTTTATCTGGGGTCTAGATTGACAAATAGGGTTTACCTTTATGAAACCATAGTGATCAAATAGAACAGTAACTTCCTTCATTAACCCTTTTCATACTATTTCTTCTTATTTACACTAGTGGAAACCATATTATCGTCAAGGGTTTCATTGTTTTTCTATATGGTTAGTCCTAAATGGACATATTGGGTTTCGTTATTTGATCTGAAGTTTAGCATAATAGTATAACTAATTTATCATAACGATGCTTTATCATGTAATGGTTCCTATTAGGCGATGAAACCTTAGTTGCATGCTTCATCATATTTTGGAGTATGATAGAGGGCATTAGAGTTACTAGTGTTATCATCTATGGGGTCATGGAATAATCTTCATCAAGATTTGTTCATTAATAAACATAATCATATAAAGATGAATATTTGAGAAATATATGGAACTAGAATCCAAATAGCTTTAGCAAATAATTTTATTGGAATAATTAATTTAATATGCGATTTTGATATAACCGCACCTTCATAGAATTCTCTTGGGGTTTTGTGAGTTTTACCATAAATCTGATTAATATTCATTATCTCATCCTTGATAAATGGCTAGGGAAGTTCATGCAGCTCCTGAGGAGCACCTCTCCCTGGAGTAGTGTGACGTCCCCGGATTTTCTAAAACTTAATCTGATGTGTGACGTCCAAATTGAAACCCTCACCTCAGCGAGAATCCCAATTTAAACATCCCACATAAGGCTAAGAAGAAGAAAATCAGAGGAAGTCAGAAGGAAACAACAGTAGCACATGCACATGAACAATAATAAAACCATACAACACATGTTCACCATTCAACATATAATTACAACATGAATTGTTACAACATTTGATATTACATATTGAACAACAAACTTCTACATATACATGTACTACCACTAAACAAAAGGATCTTAAGACAACGGGTCCACCTATACATCAGCTAGCCACACAATTCTCAACTATTCTGGATCTTCAAGAGAATAACCACAACCTAAACAAAAGATTACATGCGGTACACGTCAACACAATATTCAAAAATATTGTACTGAGTACGCCTACGTGTCTTTTATATACCTCTCATCATATCTTGGAAATAAGATAAAACTAATACTTGGCAGTTATAAAGAAGTATAAGAAAAGTGTATACTTGCACAAAGATATTCATTAAAAAAAGAGAGCACATATATTTTAAGCACATTTCCATCATATATCTCGTACATCTGCCCCTAGGGCTTTGATGTTTTTAGGCCTTGTCATATAAATCATACATCTGCCCCTAGGGCTTTGATGTTACATCTGCCACCAAGGGCTTTGATGTTTTGTCAATGCACTGTAATACCAAAGAGTTTAGTGCTATCATATGATGGATCAGAATATTTTATGTTTGATGTGTTCATAGCAATAAGTCTGGAAAATCAAGCAAGATATCATACAAGAACAATCATTCCATCCAATACCATATGCCAAGTATTATACTACATATAACACAAGAATAATGTATAATAATCCAAGTAAGAGGTAATGGCGTACCTTAGATCAAGATATCCTAATCATCACATATTCCTGATGTCATCTATATCCTTGGTTAAACCTGGTTAAGATAAGATCACATACGATAATCATGTTCTCATCATCTTACATCTCATCTCAACCCTAATCGTGTTCATTAGAGTTTCTCTTAGTTCATTAGGATATGTGTATCCTTACTTGTATCCTTATCTTATGATTATCTCACTGATGTCATTTACCAGATTACATCTCATTATCAAAGTTCATCATCTGAACATATTAATATTATGTCACATATTAACCCTAGGTTACATGCATTACTCAAATTAGGATTTATATCATATTAAGAGCATACATCACCATATAACATGGATTCTGGGTATCATCCTGATCTCATATTTAAATCTGAGGTTCCAGATACTGATATGAGCTTACTCTGTGATTTCCAAGATTTTATGAGTATATTTGTAATTATTACACATTAATTAGGGTTATTAACCCTAATTAGCCATATAAAGCAAATTACATGATTTTGTGTCCAAGAATTGTCATATCTAACATCATAAGCATTATAAACATAATTATGAAGTTACTGACATTTTCCCACAATTTTAGGCCAATGTTTGATATTTATTATCTATCAATTAAGCATTTCACAACTAACAAGATATTATTGATATTCGTGCATCAAAAATCCTGATATTTTGCTTTAATTGTGTTCTACTCATTTTTCTAAGAAGTTTGGTATATTATACTTATTTTTCAGATGCTCGAGCTATTTTCTATGAATTTTACAAGATATGAACATTATGAAGGAATTACCTTTTTCTGGCCAATTAGCCTACGCCATGTGGCTCCTCAGAGCGCGATGCTCCATTGGTCTGGCTGGTTCATGATTGAACCGGTTTTGGGATTTATCTTAGCGGTTCGCCTGCTCTCCTATCTTTCTTTCTTTCTCGGCATCACACGATTTGCCTGGGTGCAACACAGCCGCCGCTGCTAGGTAGCTGCTCTGGCGAGCAAATCCGGTCGCTCCATGCTTATTCTCCTCGATTTGGTTGTCCCATAAGCTACGTCACCACCATACAGCTTCCATCAGGTGCTTAGGATGTCACCTGTGGCTCCGAGTCACTGAGACCTGAAGCTCGCCGCCGCCTGGCCTCTGTTGCGGAGGAGGAAAGAGGTACCTTGCCTCTGCTCGATGGAGCTTAGGATCGAAGCAACAAGAAGGATCTTCAGACCTCCAGGAACACCTCTATGCCCTTCGATTGTGATGGGGAGGTCTGTGAGTCCATTCCCTAACCCGAACTTCATCTCTGATGAACTGGAAGCCATTCGTCATGCAACAGACCACAGAACCCATGATAATCGGATGCCTCCTTCTCCTATAACCTTCCTTCTCATATTCCTTTCTTCTCATTCCTCTATTCTCCTATGTGTCTACCTCTAGCCATGACTTGTTCTCATGTAGTGGAGAACCGATGGGAAAGGAGGGCATGCTCTTCCTGAAGGCTCGGTTTCACGAACCGAAGAAAGGGGTCAAATGGGAGCTCATCCCAGTCCGAATCCAACTGTCAAGTTGAGGATTTCACTCACTCCCACGATCCGTGAAGTGGTGGAGGCAAACGTAGCCTTGTCCTCCCCACATCTCAGACCCAATCCGCTGGAGGTTGAGGACAAGCACACAACCCTCAAATCCTTAATCTACTGCCCAGATTGCATCTAAGAACAGGCCAATCCGTGGCGTCTAAAGGTTGTTTGGTGCGGCCATTAGATCATAGATCTAGGGTCAAGAGCGAGCCGCGTAGACCCAGCTAATGTACAGGGTGCGTGACACTGAATATAAGCCACAACTTAGGTCTATAAACATCAATATGCACATTATTTCATAATATACAAACTTAAATAACTCTCTCTAGGAGCATCCAAATGCCACCAAATTTTAACCATAGCTTCTATACCTGTCGAGATGCCTTCTACTCAAATTTGGTGACCAAAATCATCTATTATACCATTCAATTAAATTCCTCAAGAAGACATAAAAAGAGAGATCTTAATCATTATATAAATCTCAATCAACATTCTAACTTTACTAAAACACTTAGAACTCTCAATATTATTCAACCTTATTATTTCACTTATGTCATTGGATGATTAAGGACTCCAAAATTCCACTCCATCACATCCTACACACCTTAAAAGAAATTTCTTCCTCGAAATTAAGCCAGAAAAACCACTTTGTCACATCATATACATCTTAAAAGAACTTTCGTCCTCGAAAGTAAACCATACTCATACTTCTAGGGAAAACCTAAACGTCTTCATCCATATGTAGGCACCATTCTATGTACAACATAATCAAAAGTCCCAAAACTATATCTAAGCTACTAGGATGTTTTTCAAACATCTAAGGTGATACCAGGGTGGACCACTCATCACATAACATGGTTTAGGAGCTTAGGTTACATCATGACGTATCTCATATGTTAGGATTGCATATTTATTTTTGCCCATGATTTAGGGTTCCCACATCATATTACCATGTTCTAAAGGAGTTAACTAAGATTAACTCATACATCAAGGTGTCATCCACATTTTATTGAGAAATTGTTAGAACATGTTCTACATTAACACATGCCTTTTAGAAGGGAGTGAACTATTAAATACACCTTATCCATCTAGATCATATCAAAGTGTCATAATCATTATATTGTACTAACTATCAAACTATATTTTTCATCTTTATTAGGCACTAAAATTAACGTCTCATGTAACATGTTTCATTCATATGATCTTATTTCATTTCTCATAGTTAAATTGAAACATTTACTAGTGATTTCATCACAAGATTAGCCAACAATTTCACATTATCATCGTTATTCATGTTTGTGGTTAACCATTTATGCTTTGATATCTATTAAACCATCTCTTGGTTTCCATCATATCATGTCTATATATCATGTTTCGAGATTAGATCACATCCTTACATATATTATATCATGGTTGTGCTAACAAAAGTATACAGGTGGCTCGTGAAACATGTATCCAAACTTTATATAGTCCAAAAGAGGTTCCTCTAACCCATACCACGAGGGCCTGTCATGCTCAATCTCTCTGAGCTAACTCAACTCTATGAGTATCTCATATGCATATACTTTATCTATCCTCTCTTAGTCTAGGGTTCTAGGATTACCTCATTGGCACCAGTGATAGCTTTACAAGCTCTAGCCACATAAGCACAAACCAAACATGCCATGTGATTCTCTTCATAGGTCTTCTACCCATGAAACATGCTTACCCAAAACTCTCTTATATACACCACTAGATTCCTATGTGGGAGACCACCAACCCGAGCATGAGGCTTCATATAAACTAACATAGCTACCTCCTCCAGGGTCTTGGGCTCTCTCCCTCACCAAGATGGCAGACACTCATATTCATGTTCACATGTGCATACATAACCAACCTCTCTCTAACTCTAGGGTTTGGTCTTCCCAAGGACATCTAGGGTTCAAGAAGACTATAGGAATCATGCACAAAGCGACTCAACTCAATCACTCAGGAGTAATCTAGTTTAGGACATATCATATCCCATATCTCATAATTCTCATATCATGGAGTCTAGGTTCTCTAACCTTCTCCCTGTGGGTCTTGCTCTCTCTTGAGCTAACCCAAAAACTGGTCCTAACACTAGAGGTCCTCCTTCGCAAAAGAGCTTGAGGCTCATGGTGACTCACAACTTGTCTCATCTTAACATATCTTATCTCATAAAATCCTAGTTACTTGCATCATCTAAGCTTATGTCAAATCCTCAAAACCGAACTTAAGTCCTCAAAGACAAACATTGATCATCATAAACCATCTTATATCATCTATATAAGACCTACATCATATCATCAAAACTTATTTCATCTATTCCATCTATCATCTATTCCAACAAGGCTCTAGACATCTAATCTAGAACTACACTCCCGTCTAGACTGATGTCATTCACTTTCACTTAGGTTGCATGACCACCTCCCACTCGTACATGTGTGGGGACACATTTTTGTAATACATATATATAATAAAATATTATATAGTTTTTCTTAGGTAAAATAAGCGTCAGAGAAAACTACCAAGGTTCGATTCGATTGGAATCAGAAACCAAATCCAGAAAATGAGTGTCCCACACATAGTAGACAATACAGTGTCATGAAAACTAGTGAAAAGGGTGAGAACATGGTGTAGACTAGTGTAGCTACTCTAGACAACGTGCGCAATATGTCTAGGGTTTCTCTTCCCTTGATGTACATCATTTCCAAATAATGCAACATCCCATACCGCTGCACTATAAGGAAAGAATGACATCTAAGGACTTGCTATACAACAAGCACGAGTCTGGACCTAGTTCTCAGACATCTAGGTGCTAACCTAGAGGTTAGGTCAGATCTAGTCTCTAAAAGATGACTAATCTAATCCTAAGGATTATTAAGTTCAAGGCTCTTTAGTTTTGTGTTGCATAATGAGCAAATGTCAGGTTTTGCTATTGTTCATGCTCTGATACCACCTGTGACGTCCCCGAATTTTCTAAAACTTAATCTGATGTGTGACGTCCAAATTGAAACCCTCACCTCAGTAAGAATCCCAATTTAAACATCCCACATAAGGCTAAGAAGAAGAAAATCAGAGGAAGTCGGAAGGAAACAACAGTAGCACATGCACATGAAAAATAATAAAACCATACAACACATGTTCACCATTCAACATATAATTACAACATGAATTGTTACAACATTTGATATTACATATTGAACAGCAAACTTCTACATATACATGTACTACCACTAAACAACAGGATCTTAAGACAACATGTCCACCTGTACATCAGCTCGCTACACAACTCTCAACTATCCTGGATCTTCAAGAGCATAACCACAACCTAAACAAAAGATTACATGCGGTACACGTCAACACAATATTCAAGAATATTGTACTAAGTACGCCTACATGTCTTTTATATACCTCTCATCATATCTTGGCAATAAGATAAAACTAATGCTTGGCAGTTATAAAGAAGTATAAGAAAAGTGTATACTTGCACAAAGATATTCATTAACAAAAGAGAGAACATATATTTTAAGCACATTTCCATCATATATCTCATACATCTGCCCCTAGGGCTTTGATGTTTTTAGGCCTTGTCATATAAATCGTACATCTGCCCCTTGGGCATTGATGTTACATCTGCCACCAAGGGCTTTGATGTTTAGTCAATGCACTGTAATACCAAAGAGTTTAGTGCTATCATATGATGGATCAAAATGTTTTATGTTTGATGTGTTCATAGCAATAAGTATGGAAAATCAAGCAAGATATCATACAAGAACAATCATTCCATCCAATACCATATGCCAAATATTATACTACATATAACACAAGAATAATGTATAATAAGCCAAGTAAGAGGTAATGGCGTACCTTAGATCAAGATATCCTAATCATCACATATTCCTGATGTCATCTATATCCTTGGTTAAATCTGGTTAAGATAAGATCACATACAATCATCAGGTTCTCATCATCTTACATCTCATCTTAACCCTAATCGTGTTCATTAGAGTTTCTCTTAGTTCATTAGGATATGTGTATCGTTACTTGTATTCTTATCATATGATTATCTCACTGATGTCATTTACTAGATTACATCTCATTATCAAAGTTCATCATATGAACATATTAATATTATGTCACATATTAACCCTTGGTTACATGCATTACTCAAATTAGGGTTTATATCATATAAAGAGCAAACATCATCGTATAACATGGATTCTAGGTATCATCCTGATCTCATATTTAAATCTGAGGTTCCAGATACTGATATGAGCTTACTCTGTGATTTCCAAGATTTTATGAGTATATTTGTAATTATTACACATTAATTAGGGTTATTAACCCTAATTAGCCATATAAAGCAAATTACATGATTTTGTGTCCAAGAATTGTCATATCTGACATCATAAGCATTATAAACATAATTATGAAGTTACTGACATTTTCCCATAATTTGAGGCCAACGTTTGATATTTATTATCCATCAATTAAGCATTTCACAACTAATAAGATATTATTGATATTCGTGCATCAAAATCCTGATATTTTGCTTTAATTGTTCATTTTTCTAAGAAGTTTGGTATATTATACTTATTTTTCTGATGCTCGAGCTATTTTCTATGAATTTTACAAGATTTGAACATTATGAAGGAATTACCTTTTTCTAGCCAATTGGCCTGCGCCACGTGGCTCCTCAGAGCGCGATGCTCCATTGGTCTGGTTGGTTCATGATTGAACCAGGTTTGGGATTTATCCTAGCGGTTCGCCTGCTCTCCTATCTTTCTTTCTTTCTCGGCATCACACGATTTTCCTGGGTGCAACATAGCCGCCGCTGCTAGGTAGCTCCTCTGGCGAGCAAATCCGGTCACTCCATGCTTATTCTCCTCGATTTGGTTGTCCCATAAGCTACGTCACCACCATACAGTTTCCCTCGGGTGCTTAGGATGTCACCTGTGGCTCGAGTCACTGAGACCTGAAGCTCGCCGCCGCATGGCCTCTGTTGCGGAGGAGGAAAGAGGAACCTTGCCTCTACTTGATGGAGCTTAGGATCGAAGCAACAAGAAGGATCTTCAGACCTCGAGGAACACCTCTATGCCCTTCTATTGTGATGGGGAGGTATGTGAGTCCATTCCCTAACCCGAACTTCATCTCTGATGAAATGGAATCCATTCGTCATGCAACAGACCACAAAACCCATGATAATCGACCACCTCCTTCTCCTATAACCTTCCTTCTCATATTCCTTTCTTCTCCTTCCTCTATTCTCCTCTGTGTCTACCTCTAGCCACGACATGTTCTCCTGTAGTGGAGAACCGATGGGAAAGGAGGGCATGCTCTTCCTAAAGGCTCGGTTTCACGAACTGAAGAAAGGGGTCAAATGGGAGCTCATCCCAGTCCGAATCCAACTGTCCAGTTGAGGATTTCACTCACTCCCACGATCCGTGAAGTGGTGTAGGCAAATGTGGCCTCGTCCTCCCCACATCTCAGACCCAATACGCTGGAGGTTGAGGACAAGCACACAACCCTCAGATCCTTAATCTACTGCCCAGATTACAGCTAAGAACAGGCCAATCCGTGGCATCCAAAGGTTGTTTGGTGCGGCCATTAGATCATAGATCTAGGGTCAGTAATGAGCCTCATAGACCAGCCAAAGTACATGGCATGTGACACTGAATATAAGCCACAACTTAGGTCTATAAACATCATTATGCACATTATTTCATAATATACAAACTTAAATAACTCTCTCTAGGAGCATCCAAATGCCACCAAATTTTAACCATAGCTTCTATACCTCTCGAGATACCTTATACTCAAATTTGGTGACCAAACTCATCTATTAGACCATTAAATTAAATTCCTCAAGAAGGCATAAAAAGAGAGATCTTAATCATTATATAAATCTCAATCAACATTCCAACTTTACTAAAACACTTAGAACTCTCAATATTATTCAACCTTATGATTTCACTTATGTAATTGGACGATTAAGGAATCCAAAAGTCCACTCCATCACATCCTACACACCTTAAAAGAAATTTTATCCTCGAAATTAAGCCAGAAAAACCACTTTGTCACATCATATACATCTTATAAGAACTTTCGTCCTCGAAAGTAAACCATACTCATACTTCCAGGGAAAACCTAAACGTCTTCATCCATATGTAGGCACCATTCTATGTACAACATAATCAAATTCCCAAAACTATATCTAAGCTACTAGGATGTTTTTCAAACATCTAAGGTGATACCAGGGTGGACCACTCATCACATAACATGGTTTAGGAGATTAGGTTACATCATGACGTATCTCATATGTTAGGATTGCATATTTATTTTTGCCCATGATTTAGGGTTCCCACATCATATTACCATGTTCTAAAGGAGTTAACTAATATTAACTCATACATCAAGGTGTCATCCACATTTTATTGAGAAATTGTTAGAACATGTTCTACATTAACACATGCCTTTTAGAAGGGAGTGAACTATTTAACACACCTTATCTATCTAGATCATATCAAAGTGTCATAATCGTTATATTGTGCTAACTATCAAACTATATTTTTCATCTTTATTAGGCACTAACATTAACGTCTCATGTAACATGTTTCATTCATATGATCTTATTTCATTTCTCATAGTTAAATTGAAACATTTACTAGTGATTTCATCACAAGATTAGCCAACAATTTCACATTATCATCGTTATTCATGTTTGTGGTTAACCATTTATGCTTTGATATCTATTAAACCATCTCTTGGTTTCCATCATATCATGTCTCGAGATTAGATCACATCCTTACATATATTATATCATGGTTGTGCTAACAAAAGTATACAGGTGGCTCATGAAACATGTATCCAAACTTTATATAGTCCAAAAGAGGTTCCTCTAACCCATACCACGAGGGCCTGTCATGCTCAGTCTCTCTGAGCTAACTCAACTCTATGAGTATCTCATATGCATATACTTTATCTTTCCTCTCTTAGTCTAGGGTTCTAGGATTACCTCATTGGCACCGGTGATAGCTTTACAAGCTCTAGCCACATAAGCACAAACCAAACATTCCATGTGATTCTCTTCATAGGTCTTCTACCCATGAAACATGCTTACCCAAAACTCTCTTATATACACCACTAGATTCCTATGTGGGAGACCACCAACCTGAGCATGAGGCTTCACAGAAACTAACATAGCTACCTCCTCCAGGGTCTTGGGCTCTCTCCCTCACTAAGATGGCAGGCACTCATATTCATGTTCACATGTGCACACATAACCAACCTCTCTCTAACTCTAGGGTTTGGTCTTCCCAAGGAGATCTAGGGTTCAAGATGACTATAGCAATCATGCACAAAGCGACTCAACTCAATCACTCAGGAGTAATCTAGTTTAGGACATATCATATCACATATCTCATAATTCTCATATCATGGAGTCTAGGTTCTCTAACCTTCTCCATGTGGGTCTTTCTCTCTCTTGAGCTAACCCAAAAACTGGTCCTAACACTAGAGGTCCTCCTTTGTAAAAGAGCTTGAGGCTCATGCTGACTCACAACCTGTCTCATATTAACATATCTTATCTCATAAAATCCTAGTTACTTGCATAATCTAAGCTTATCTCAAATCCTCAAAACCGAACTTAAGTCCTCAAAGACAAACATTGATCATCATAAACCATCTTATATCATCTATATAAGACCTACATCATATCATCAAAACTTATTTCATCTATTCCATATATCATCTATTCCAACAAGGCTCTAGACATCTAATCTAGAACTACACTCTCTTCTAGACTGATGTCATTCACTTTCACTTAGGTTGCATGACCACCTCCTACTCGTACATGTGTGGGGACACATTTTTGTAATACATATATATAATAAAATATCATATAGTTTTTCTCCGGTAAAACAAGCGTCAGAGAAAACTATCAAGGTTCTATTCGTTTGGAATCAGAAACCAAATCCAAAAAACGAGTGTCCCACACATAGTAGACAGTACAATGTCATGAAAACTAGTGAAAATGGTGAGAACATGGTGTAGACTAGTGTAGCTACTCTAGACAACGTGCGCAATATGTCTAGGGTTTCTCTTCCCTTGATGTACATCATTTCCAAATAATGCAACGTCCCATACCGCTGCACTATAAGGAAAGAACCACATCTAAGGACTTTCTATACAACAAGCACCAGTCTGGACCTAGTTCTGAGACATCTAGGTGCTAACCTAGAGGCTAGGTCAGATCTAGTCTCTAAAAGATGACTAATCTAATCCTAAGGATTATTAAGTTCAAGGTTCTTTAGTTTTGTGTTGCATAATGAGCAAATGTCAGGTTTTTCTATTGTTCATGCTCTGATACCACCTGTGATGTCCCCGGATTTTCTAAAACTTAATATGATGTGTGACCTCCAAATTGAAACCCTCACCTCAGTGAAAATCCCAATTTAAACATCCCACATAAGGCTAAGAAGAAGAAAATCAGAGGAAGTCAGAAGGAAACAACAGTAGCACATGCACATGAACAATAATAAAACCATAAAACACATGTTCACCATTCAACATATAATTACAACATGAATTGTTACATATTGAACAACAAACTTCTACATATACATGTACTACCACTAAACAACAGGATCTTAAGACAACATGTCCACCCGTACATCAACTTGCCACACAACTCTCAACTATCCTGGATCTTCAAGAGCATAACCACAACCTAAACAAAAGATTACATGCGGTACACGTCAACACAATATTCAAGAATATTGTACTGAGTACGCCTACGTGTCTTTTATATACCTCTCATCATATCTTGGCAATAAGATAAAACTAATACTTGGCAGTTATAAAGAAGTATATGAAAAGTGTATACTTGCATAAAGATATTCATTAACAAAAGAGAGAACATATATTTTAAGCACATTTCCATCATATATCTCGTACATCTGCCCCTAGGGCTTTGATGTTTTTACGCCTTGTCATATAAATCGTACATCTGCCCCTAGGGATTTGATGTTACATCTGCCACTAAGGGCTTTGATGTTTTGTCAATGCACTGTAATACCAAAGAGTTTAGTGCTATCATATGATGGATCAAAATATTTTATGTTTGATGTGTTCATAGCAATAAGTATGGAAAATCAAGCAAGATATCATACAAGAACAATCATTTTGTCCAATACCATATGCCAAGTATTATACTACATATAACACAAGAATAATGTATAATAAGCCAAGTAAGAGGTAATGGCATACCTTAGATCAAGATATCCTAATCAACACATATTACTAATGTCATCTATATCCTTGGTTAAACGTGGTTAAGATAAGATCACATACGATCACCAGGTTCTCATCATCTTACATCTCATCTTAACCCTAATCGT
This sequence comes from Alisma plantago-aquatica, assembly GCA_963693085.1. Taxonomy (NCBI): domain Eukaryota; kingdom Viridiplantae; phylum Streptophyta; class Magnoliopsida; order Alismatales; family Alismataceae; genus Alisma; species Alisma plantago-aquatica. The sequence goes on from OY856414.1 coordinate 340,233,694, forward strand.
GTTCATTAGAGTTTCTCTTAGTTCATTAGGATATGTGTATCGTTACTTGTATTCTTATCTTATGATTATCTCACTAATGTCATTTACTAGATTACATCTCATTATCAAAGTTCATCATCTGAACATATTAATATTATGTCACATATTAACCCTAGGTTACATGCATTACTCAAATTAGGGTTTATATCATATTAGGAGCAAACATCATCGTATAACATGGATTCTGTGTATCATCCTGATCTCATATTTAAATCTGAGGTTCCAGATACTGATATGAGCTTACTCTGTGATTTCCAAGATTTTATGAGTATATTTGTAATTATTACACATTAATTAGGGTTATTAACCCTAATTAGCCATATAAAGCAAATTACATGATTTTGTGTCCAAGAATTGTCATATCTGACATCATAAGCATTATAAACATAATTAGGAAGTTACTAACATTTTCCCATAATTTTAGGCCAACGTTTGATATTTATTATCCATCAATTAAGCATTTCACAACTAACAAGATATTATTGATATTCGTGCATCAAAATCCTAAGATTTTGCTTTAATTGTGTTCTACTCATTTTTCTAAGAAGTTTGGTATATTATACTTATTTGTCTGATGCTCGAGCTATTTTCTATGAATTTTACAAGATTTGAACATTATGAAGGAATTACCTTTTTCTGGCCAATTGGTCTGTGCCATGTGGCTCCTCAGAGCGCGATGCTCCATTAGTCTGGCTGGTTCATGATTGAACCGGGTTTGGGATTTATCCTAGCGGTTCGCCTGCTCTCCTATCTTTCTTTCTTTCTCGGCATCGCACGATTTGCCTGGGTGCAACACCGCCGCCGATGCTAGGCAGCTGCTCTGGCGAGCAAATCTGGTCGTTCCATGCTTATTATCCTCGATTTGGTTGTCCCATAAGCTATGTCACCACCATACGGCTTCCCTCAGGTGCTTAGGATGTCACCTACGGCTCCGAGTCACTGAGACCTGAAGCTCGCCGCCGCCTGGCCTCTGTTGCGGAGGAGGAAAGAGGCACCTTGCCTCTGCTTGATGGAGCTTAGGATCAAAGCAATAAGAAGGATCTTCAGACCTCTAGGAACACCTCTATGCCCTTCGATTGTGATGGGGAGGTTTGTGAGTCTATTCCCTAACCCGAACTACATCTCTGATGAACTGGAAGCCATTCGTCATGCAACAGACCACAGAACCCATGATAATCGGCCGCCTCCTTCTCCTATAACCTTCCTTCTCATATTCCTTTCTTCTCCTTCCTCTATTCTCCTCTATGTCTACCTCTAGCCACGACCTGTTCTCCTGTAGTGGAGAACTGATGGGAAAGGAGGGCATGCTCTTCCTGAAGGCTCAGTTTCACGAACTGAAGAAAGGGGTCAAATGGGAGCTCATCCCAGTCCGAATCCAACTGTCCAGTTGAGGATTTCACTCACTCTCACGATCCGTGAAGTGGTGGAGGCAAACGTGGCCTCGTCCTCCCCACATCTCAGACCCAATCCGCTGGAGGTTGAGGACAAGCACACAACCCTCAGATCCTTAATCTACTGCCCAGATTGCAGCTAAGAACAGACCAATCCATGGCATCTAAAGGTTGTTTGGTGCGGCCATTAGATCATAAATCTAGGGTCAGGAACGAGCCGCGTAGACCCAGCCAAAGTACAGGGCGCGTGACAATGAATATAAGCCACAACTTAGGTCTATAAACATCAATATGCACATTATTTCATAATATACAAACTTAAATAACTCTCTCTAGGAGGATCCAAATGCCACCAAATTTTAACCATAGCTTCTATACCTCTCGAGATACCTTCTACTCAAATTTGGTGACCAAAATCATCTATTAGACCATTTAATTAAATTCCTCAAGAAGGCATAAAAAGAGAGATCTTAATCATTATATAAATCTCAATCAACATTCCAACTTTACTAAAACACTTAGAACTCTCAATATTATTCAACCTTATGATTTCACTTATGTCATTGGACGATTAAGGACTCCAAAAGTCCACTCCATCACAAGTAGTGTTTCATGTTAGGCCATACCCGGTTGGACATGGTTCTGTTAGATCTTCTAGGCTTGGGCTGAATCACTTCATGGCTCGATCAATCAAGCAACCTCTAGATAAGGAGACTCCCATGCTTGATGCACTATGTTGTGTCTATGTTTAGCCTTGTCTCTTCCACTATTGTGAGGAGGATTTTGGTGGCCATGAGTAGGGTCTGAAGATCTTGATGCCAATATCTAAAGCCATTGTTGGCTTCTTGGGGGTCTTAGATCCTCAGACATGAGTATCAGAAGCCACACCTCTAGTCAACTTTATTTATGGTCATGATGGAGGTGTTGCTACAAGTAGTATCCATAACAATCATGACAAATCAATGCATGTATGGGCTCAAGGGTGGAGGAAACATGTGGAGAAAGAGAGAGGGAGGAGTGGCAAGGACCAAGGGAGAATAAATATAAGAATATTAGGTCTGCATCTAAGTTTTCCAAATCTCTCCTTACTAGAGTGAGAGGAGGCTACGACAAGGTCCTCAAGCTTGGAGACTAAGGCAACATTTCCCTCAATCAATCCATAACTTGATTCGTATTCATGATAGTGACTACAGAACATAGTTTATGTGGGGAGAGGGTGACCAAGGAGGGAGATTTGAGATATCGGGAAGGGAGAGAGTTGATTGGGTGATTTATCTATCCTGAGGTGGAAGAAAAAGTGTGAGTCATTTGTCTTTGATCTAGTAGCTTGGGGCCGAATGACAGGGTCAAGGGGGTGGGTTATGTGCCTTCACTGAGTTCTATCATCAATTAACTGTCAATTAACCAACCAATATATTAGTAAGTTTAGCAAAGTTTATTTTTCCACCTAAGAAAAAGACACTAAACTTAAAACAATTTCTCTATACTTCTAGGATAATCCTCATATTATATTTATATTGCTACGACAAAATTTTGGGATTTAATTTGTTAAATCTCATGCCCATCACTTTCTCCTTACATTATACTCGAATAAATTCATAAATGGGAGAGAACCAGGTCCTCAATTTTGGAGGACATGGTGACATTTGCCCTCAATCGACCCATGTCTAGGTTGGAGTTTCCTATGATGGGGGTGATCAGGGATGGAGATTGGAGATATAAGGGGGGAGAGATTTGACTAGGTAGTTTCCATATCCGTCTAGAGGCATAATATTACATATGGGTTGTTGATCTTTGAATCTTGGGGCTGCATGAAAGATCAAGGAACCACGTTATGTGCCTTCCCTAAGTCTCCTCATCAATTAAATGTCAATCAATCAACCAGTCTATTAATAACTTTAGCAAAATTAATTTATTCACTTAATTTAAAGGAATTTAACTTCAACAATTTATATGGACTTGTAGGATAAGCCTCCTATTATCTTTATCTTTCTATGGTAAAAAATATGAGATTCAATTAGGAAATCTCATGCCTATAATTTTTTATGGAGTTATACTTGAATAAATAAATCATTGGGATGAAAAATACATCAAAAAACTTCAAACTTGGTTAAAGTTCTTGTGTGACTTTATGATGCAATAAATAGACTAATTTTATCACCATTGAACAATAATTAGCTAAAGGTGTTAGTTGATTTAAAAATTGAATGATGTTCACACTATTGTACCCATGATATTCATTATTTATTATCCCAAATGACTTAATAGCAAACATGCAACCGACTTGTTTATTTTGAACATTATATTTAATAATCATTTTCAATTACAACATCTAAAAAGGGAGAACATTTCAAATCATCACATCCTATCCCCTTAAATTAATTTTTGTCTATAATTTTGGCTCAACTTGTAAAATGGTTGGGTTGAGATTTTACTATGTTAACTTCTTGCTCTTATGTAGCTTCATCCTACCATGGTGACTCAATTGAACCTTAATTATTTCTTCTATTTTGGAGCTCCTTATTATTTCTATCTTTCACTGTGGAGATCCTTAAGCTTTGAATCTAAGATCCTCACAGTGCCTCTGGGTAGGTCTAACTACCTTATATAATCTAAAAGTTCATAATTAAACACATGGACAAGATCATTGACGTGGTTCTTTAAGTTATACACATGGAATACATTATGCATCAAATCATATAGGGGTCGATGGGGCAAGGAGATAAACAATCTTACGAACCTATTCTAAAACTTAAAGGACCCACATTCCTAGGGATTCACTTTCCCTAATTCATGGAAATGGCATGGATGGTTGGATCTTAATAGTATACAATCTACTACCGAGATGGGTAAATCCATGTGTTTATCATAAGATTTTTTTTGGGATTTGATACTCAAATTCAAAAAGAGCATATTTGAGGTGGATGAAAATTTATTAGCATTATAAATGCTAAGTCTCATTTTTTTAAAACTATTTCATGATGTTAGGTCAAGCCAAAACAAAATCAAGGAGACTAGATCAAATGAGGTATCCATATCATCATGTGTATATTATAGGAACTCAATCCTTCTTCAACATATATAGCTTCAAGGTTGACCTCACAAGCAGTTTGAATAATCTCTCAAAGCTTAGATCATCAATCAAGGGTCTACCCAAGTCAAGACATCCACTCATAAACACATATTACCCAAATCTTTTAGGTACAACCACTAGATTCCTACATCAGGGACCACTAATCAGAGTACACAGTTTTATCATCATACCTCATGTAGGGTCTTGGTGCTCTTCCCTCACTTGGATGTAAGGTTCATAAAGCATTATTACCATAGCTTTTCTATCAAAACATGTACAAACTGGTGAGGTCCCTATAGGACATATATGGTTTTCAACATCATCTTGACTAAAAATCAAGTGGTCTAACTCTTCAATGTTTGAGTGTTTTATCTTTGGAATGTTATCATGTATCACATTATTGTTTGAGGTTAGGCACTCTAGACACAACCGATGTCATCCTACGCTTGAAGTTTTCCCTCCTCAAGGTCTATCCCTCTATGGGGACAACTATCACAACTCCTAACACTAGCTGACTTTCTTTATAGAGAGTTCATGTCTCATGTGGTCCTATCATAGATCGATATATGTTCAAGTTCACACATATTGAATGGGCAAGCCATATAACCACCAAGGCTAAATCCTCAATATATATCCCACATGTTTCTTGTTCATACAAGGGTACCCATCCTACGAGGGGTCCATCATGTACTATTGGGGATAATAACCCCTCTTGGGTTGTATAAGTACGTTCTCTAAGATTGATCACTTATTCTATAATGTTGACTGATGAAGAGTTTCCCTAATTCATGGGGGGGGAATCTATCTCTAAAATAGTTAGTAACCACAAAGTAATCATGGTCCACCTTGTCAAAGGAAGGAAGAGGGTTACTCCTTTTAGATTCATTAATTGCTAGACTACTCAACTTGGGTTTAAAGAAGTGGTCTCGAAGGCTTGGAGTATTGTTGTTACTAGTCCACCTATGTATAGGTTGTATAGAAGGCTATACTCAGTGAAGATTGCTTTGAGTAAGTGGAACAAAGAGCATGTGTATAATTTTCTCTCTAATGCTAAAGTTTTAGAGTAGAAATCCTTGGTGATTCAATCTCTGGCTGATAATAATCTAGAGGATGTTGATCTTCATATTAAAGTAAACAATATGAGAAAGAAGGATTTACATGCTATGCAGAAGGAGGAGGATTTCATTAAACAAAAATCGAGGGTACAATGGTTAAAGTTTGGGGATAGAAAGACTCATTTCTATTACGCCTCTCTCTAGATTAGAAGAATGAGGAATGGTATCCATAATTTGAAAATAGACGATTCTTTTTTCTCTGACCCAAAGATTATTACTGATTGTATTACTTCCTACTTCGAGAATTCCTTTAAACTATTAGTTTTTGAGGAGATCTACATGGATGGTAGTTGGTTATTGTCTAAAATCTTTGAGAAGCAGGCTGGCGATTCAATAAGATGGGTAATGGAGGATGAAGTTTTGGAGGAGATGATAAAGTCGCTGGGCCTGATGGTTTCAATTCCCTTCTCTTCAAATATTGCTTGGATGTAATTGGTAAGGATGTTATAGTTGTTGTTCTTAATTTCTTTATAAACAGGAAGCTACTGAAGGAGTGTAATGGATATTTTATAGTGATTATTCCCAAGAACAAGGAGGCCTCTACTATTAAGGATTTTCTCCCTATTTCGCTTTGTAATATCATTAACAATATCATAATGAATATTTTGGCCAACATGTTAAAAAACATTCTTCCTGATATTATTAGTTTGAACCAGGTCACATTTGTGAACGATAGGAGATTGAGGATGCTATTCTTTTGGCGAATGAAATTCTGAGCACTTTCAATTGTCAAAATATTGAGAAGATGTGTTTGAAAGTAGATCCGTCCAAGGCTTTTGACTATATAAGCAGAAGTTATATTCTTTTCCTTCTTCGTAAAATGAACTTTCCTATATGTTGGATACAGTGGATTAGTGAGTGCTTTTCTTATGCCTCCTATCAAGTCCTTATTAATGGTACACCTTCCAAGGCTCTTTAGGTGACTAAGGGTGTCAGATAGGGTGACCCATTGCCTGCTTATTTGTTCGTCATAGAAATGCATGGTCTCACCTCTATTTGAAACAAATATGTGAAGGATGGGAAAATTATTTCATTATTTGCTTGTAAATGCACCAGTTTTGCGGTGTCACATATCATATTTGTAGATGATTTTTTAATCTTCTCTAAATCTGATTCCAACAATCTGGGAGTGATCAATGAAGATCTAGATATCTTTGGTAGGTGCTCAAGACTTCTTCTTAATAATGCAAAAAGCTCGATTTTCTTAAGCAAAGGAGCCTAGGCTACTTTCAATGACAACTTCGATATCATCATTTCTAGTATACCAGTCAAATACTCAGGCCTTCCTATTTTTACTGGTAGGCTACGGAGGTTTTATGTGCTCCTTTAATTGAAAAATTAAAACTAAAGCTTGATTCTTGGAAGTGTAAACTTCTCTCTATGGTTGGCTGTGTGGAATTAGCTATTTCTACTCTCTCTTGCTTCTATATTTTCTAGACATCATCCTTTCCCATTCCTAAATCCATTATCATGGAGATGGAGAAGATCATTAGGAACTTCATTTGGGGTGACAATGACAGTAAGAAGAAGCTCCACTCGGTCTGTTGGGATTCTATCTATAGGCCTAAAGAAGAAGGTGGATTAGGCCTAAGGAATATTTTTGAATGGTAGAAGGCTATCTTGCTCTGTAATCTATGGGATATTTCTAATTCTAAGGAATCTGTTTGGGTGAAGTAGGTTCATGAAAGATATATTGGCGATGATTCCCTGTGATTAGTTAAAACCAAAACTAATTATTCCTGAATGTGGAATAAATTAGTTAAACACAAGGGTGAGCTCCTTTATTTTATAAAATTTAAGATAGGAAATGAAAATAAGCTTCTTTTGTGGTTAGATTCCTAGTGTCTGAATAAAACATCTCTTCTAGAGAATGTTGACCCACAATTGGTCTTCAGGTTGGGAAAGAGCCTGGATTGCAAACTGAATTGTTGTATATGTAAAGGTGAGTGGTTCCAGAGGTGAGAGGTGTAGAAGCTACTCAAAGCTATCTCAGTTCTATTCCAATACCTACTATTGATGTGTAAGATTTTGTTGTTTTGAAGGATTTACTTAAGGCTACTATTAGAAGCTTTCAGAAAATATCTAGAGTACAATTTCGTAAGGTTAATTTGGGGAGTTGGTTATGGTCTATTATTCTTCCCAGAAGAATCTCGATTTTCCTTTGGAAATTCTTTATGGACTAATTGGTTATTGTGGAGATTCTTCAGATGTTTGGTTACTCTATCGCTTCTTGATGTTCTCTTTTTTGTGAGGATGAATATAATGGGACTCATATGTTCTTTAAATGTTTATTTTATGTACATATCAGAAATCTATTTTCTTAGAATTTCAACTTTTTTTTGGTACAACTCCTTCAACTTTATTCAATGTGTAACCTGGTTCAAGTTACAATTTCTTTTATTACGGGCATACACACTCATGATACAACACGGAGGGTGGCATGGTAAACCTAGAATAGAGGATCATTGAGGTGCATTTTAGCTAGCTTGTCAGCTACTCGATTTCCTTCTCTTCTACAGAAATCTATACTGGAAATGTTTGGCATACCCGCCTTAATCTTCGTTTCCCGAAGGGTGCAGCTCGGCCATTCTCCTTCTCCCTCCTTGAGCAGCTTGATCGCTAGAAGACTGTCTGACTCGATGATCATTTGTGTCCAGCCACTCCGTTGGACTTGCTCACAGGCTAAGTGAATCCCAGCCAACTTTGCAGCAACCACCGATCCTGCCTGTGTTTTCCTAACCCAACCACCTAACCAGTTACCTCCGGCGTCTCTGGCCACTACTACCACCGCAGCCTCCTCCCCCTTCACTGCAACATCGACATTCAGCTTCACACACCCAGGAGGCGGTCTTCTCCATATGACTGAGCTTCTGGTGTTGCTAGTGCCCCTGGTCATATCAGGCCAGACTTCCTTCTTTGTTTCTAAAGATTTCCTAATTCTATAACATTGATGGCTCATCGGTTTTGCTTCCCCTTCGAACACCTCATCGTTCTTGAAGTTCCATACCATGTGACAAGTTGTCCAGAAGTCTTCTCTAGATATGGATAGTTGTCGCTGGACCACCTTCAGACAACCTTCAATGGTGGTCGGTTGAGAAAGAGCTCTATGCTCCTCCGCAGTCAGAAGTGCCCTCCAGATACAATCAACTTTCTCACAATCTCGCAGAGTGTGGGTGATCGTTTCGAGCTCCTTTAGGCATCTTGGGCATGTCCCTGAGTCGGACATGTGCCTCTGTTGTCTCCGGGTGTTTGTGAGAATGGCCGAATGTAGAACGAGCCAGGCAAACATCCTCATTTTCGCCGGCATCCGTAGCTTCCAAATGCTACCCCAGGCTCCATCCGTGTTCACCTCCTTGTGATTGCAAATAAGGTGGTAGGCCGAACTCGAAGTGTAGGTACCTTCTGTTGTGTGATTCCAAAATGTAATATCCCAGTGAGGTCTTCCTATAGGCGTCGGGACTCATTGAATCAACTTAACATCTTCCTCACTGAACCAGTGATTTAGGAAATCCGTATCCCATTCTCCGTTATCAAGCACAAGGATGCAAACTTTTAGATCTTCCAAATCCGTAGGAATCTGTTGTTTCACCCTAGTGCGCAATTGCAGTCCAGGCTTTACCCACCTTTCATCCCAAAAGTTGGTGTCCTCTCCTCCAACCGGGCAGGTTGTTGTGTTCTCTAGGATGAACTACTTCGCTTCAATGGTGGCTTTTCCCAGTCTAGATGCATTAACCACCTTACCAGGCTATGCATTGTCGAACTTACTCTTAAGTAACCTGCACCATATTGAATCTCTATTGGACGTCATGTCCCAAGAGTTCTTGAACACTAGAGCTTGATTCCATTCTCGCATAGACCTGACTCCCAAACCTCCATGGATCTTAGAACTCGTCACCTTGTTCCAAGCTACTAGTGAAATGGGTTTCTGCTTATGTCCTCCTCCCCAAAGGAATCTTCTAATCGTACCATCGATCCTGTCACAAATACTAACTGGTAGTGTTGTAGTCTGCATAACATAGGTCGGTATAGCCGATAGGGTAGATTTAACAAGGCACACACGACCCACCAACGATAGGGTCTTGGCCGCCCAATGTTGAATCTTTCCTTCTACTTTGTTAATGACATCTGAGTAGGTAGTTTTGGTAACTCTGGAATGAAGGATGGGAACCCCCAGATATTTGCCCAGGTCTTCTGTGATGGCGAAATTACAATGTTGCTGGATTTCTCTCCAGACTGAGTTGGGGACGCTCCTAGAGAAGAAGACCTGAGATTTAGTAGCAGATATAGTTTGTCCCGAAGCTCGGCCGAATTCATCAAAGCACTTTAGGATTCTCCTCATTTGAGATTTACTGGCTTCAGCAAAAAGAATAAGATCATCAACAAAGCACACATGTGCAATTGCCATGCCGGTTCTGCCCAGTTTCACTGGTTTCCACTTGCCACTCGACACTTTTTCCTTGATCATTTGAGATAGGCGCTCGAGGCATAATACAAAGATATATGGGGATAATGGGTCTCCTTACCTGAGACCTCGGCTAGCTTTGAAAGGTGCAACCTGCTTTCCATTCCACACAATGGTTGATTGCCCGCCAGTTATGGAATTCATGATGAACTGTCTTATGTTAGTAGGAAGACCAACCTTTACTAACGTTTCATCTACAAAGCGCCAGGACATCCGGTCATAAGCCTTGGACATATCAATTTTCACTGCCATCACTTTAGCACCTTTCCTTCTTCTCATGCCATGAATGATCTCCTGTACCAATGCGATGTTGTTCGTTATTTTCCTCCCCGGCACAAAGCTGCTTTGTTCCGGAGAGATCCAGCCAGACATGTGCCTCTTGAGCCTTTCGACGACCACCTTTGATGCAAGTTTGAGAATCATATTGTTCAGGGATATCGGTCTAAGCTGTTCACTCTTCTCTGGATTCTGCACTTTTTGTATCAGGATGATAGTTGTGTTATAGATTTCCTCGGTTATAGGTTCTCCAGTTAACAGCTTCTGAACCGTGCAAGATACCGCTGTGCCCACCGCTACCCATTCTTCTTGTAGAAACTCAACTATGATCCCGTCTGGGCCTGCTGTTGTGAAATGCTTCATAAGACGTAGTGTCTTGTGGGATTCATCCCTAGAAGGAGATGCAGATAAGGCATTGAGGTCAGTTATATTAATGGCCTTGAAGTTCCCTGGGACTTGCACGTCCCTGTGTGAGGAAGTATCCAGAGCTTCAGTTAGTATGTCCTTGAAATGTCATACCACCATCTCCAGAACAGCCGCTTCATCAGAAATCCATTGTCCACTCGAGTCCTTCAGAGTAGTAATAGTGTTTTGTCTCCTTCGTTGCTTCACCCAAGTTTGATAGAATTTTGTATTATTGTCCCCATTTTTGAGCCAGTTGATATGGGCACGCTGCTTCCAGTCCTCTTCTTCCTTGTTAATAATGTTCTACAGTTCGGCCTGCATGTCAGTGCAAAGATTATCAGTGGTGGTGTCATACATGTTAGCTAGCAAGTGTTGCAGAGTCATAATGTTCTGTTGGAGTCTGGTCTTCTCTCGATTAGAGGCCTTTGTCTGTATATCATCTAGCTTCATCAGGTCGTTTCTGGCCATATGGAGAGTATCATAGAAATTTGTGGAATTGATCCACTTCTCAGCAATCAGCCGTTTCATATCTTCATTCTTGCTCCATGAGGCCTTAGCCACAAATCTTTTACCTTGTGGTCTGCTCCGGACTGGTTTAATCAGCAGGGGGCAGTGGTCCGAAGAGAACCGCAGGAGGTGTTCAATGATAACCTCAAGGAATTTGGTAATAAACTCTTCATTTTCCAGGCGCGGTCGAGTCTTTCCTATAATCTCCCATGTTTATACGTGAACCAGACTCCTGAGAATCCTAGATCCGTAAGGCCTGCATCCATGAGAGTGTCCTTGAAAAGTTTGGCTTCAGAGAAATCATATCTATCGCTTCCCGACTTCTCAGACGGTGTTAAGGTTGTGTTAAAATCACCTACTACAATCCAAGGGCCATTGATTTGTTCACTGGATTCCACAATATGTCTCCATAATAGTTTCCTCACACCAATGTGTGGATTGGCATAGACAAAGGTTGTTGTGATGCTACTAGCAATCCGGAAGGTCACGAATTGTCTGTGATAGTTGATGATCTCCACTTTGGTTCTCTCTCCTTTCCAGCATATCCAAATTCCACCTACAAACCCACACGCTTCCACTCTATGTGAATGAGTGAAGCCCAGGTTCTTAATGGTTTGGGTAGCTTGACTCCCACTTATTCTTGGTTCTAGAATAGCTACGACTTCTGGCTTCTGTTCGTGGATCATATTAGCTATAGCAGATTGACGATCCTTGTTTCTGATACCTCGTACATTCCAGCACAACAAACACATTAAGTAACTTGGAGTGGGGTTAGGAGCTTGGGCGTTTCTATTGTTCATCAACGACAGACTGGTTAACTGGGGCTTCTCCTACAGAGTTTACCTTGGAAATATCCTCACCCATGCATGCTACAACTTCCTCTGACGCGCCCCTCAGAATATGTGTGGAGCTGCTCGCGTTAGGATGAGCTTCATCCTCAGGAGTCATCTCTAATAGGCATGGGCTTCGTCTCATAATTGAATCGATGTCAGGGGGTTTTAACCTACCATTCCTCTTCATGTTTAGGCCATTCCCTGAAGTCGACTTACGTGGGCCTAAAACATGCTTCTTGCTTCTTTTTTCTTTCATGGCCTTCTCTTTCCTTGGGTGCCTCTCTGTCCCTGTGTGATCTGTATTAAGCTCATGTATATAATCAATTGCCATGGCCTCCACATTGTCCTCTGGTATCTCGTTGTCAATTATCGTAATCACCTAATCTACTTCCGAATTAACCACACTGTGCATTTCTTGGATTTGTTGTATACTGCTTTCATTCAGCTTGGAGGTATCTCATGGTACATTCTGCCTTGTTGTGATATCTTTCAGTATTCCTTCTCCCTTCGAGGTGTTTCATTCTAACATTTGAGTGTTCTTCTTCCTCCATACCTTCTTGGGCCTGTCTAGGATTCACTGAGCTGCTCCCTGGCTAGCTTCATCTTCCATGTCCTTACCGTCCGTCTCTGAATCGTCATTATACAATCTTCAAACTGGTTGGATGTTCCCGAACCAGGCTCCATCAACATCGGGCCTTGTCGTTTTTGTCTTCTCCTTGATTTTTGCTGTTGCCATTCCTGGTTGGAATGCACCTCTCCGGGATGCAGGTTTGCTCTGTGTTGTTCCTCCCTGACTACATTGCTTGCGATATCAGTGGCCTTGTCATTCTCAGTATCTTCCGTGCATTGCTTAGAAACATGGCCCTCCTTACCGCACTTAGCATAGCCCCAAGGTAATCCTTCATAGATAACTTCATACCTCACATCATTGATCAATATGTAAGATGCCAGCTCCTTTGAGGTATCAAGTTCAATGGCTAATCTCGTGAACCGGCTGCGTGTTCTCTTCTCTGTATGGCTGTCGACCTTCATCAGACAACCTAACGCAGTGCCTATATATTGGAACATCGTGTCAACATATAAGTGCAGAGGTAGGTTCATGATACGTACCCACGATACTACGTAGTCAGGTAGTTCTTCAGTGGGTATGAAGCTGGGGTACCATTCCCACACTATAACGTTGCACCCAAATTTCTTCCAAGGTCCTCCTACTAGCGCCATTTCAAAATCTTGCTTGCAGGACAATTGCACGACAAAATGTCCATGTTCTAACTCGAACATATTGAATCTCCCTCAGATCTTCCATAGAAGTTTCAGACGATCTCTCAGCGTCATGTATCCGATTTCAGTACCCAGTAATCCTCACTACAACCACATACTTCCAAGGTTTAACCAGGTCCTCTTCTGTGCCGGGATCAATGTATAGTGCTAGCGTACCCTCCAGGTCTTCCAGCGAGACTGCTCCCAAAGGCAGGTTTACTTCAAAGAGTTTCTCCAGGAATGAGCCTTCGTTATCTGAGTCTTTTTGCCACGATCCCAGGTTTTCCGCAGTGCCCATCACCGCGCTCGCGTACGTGCCAGTGATTCTACCTTTCTGTGTAGCGTTGGCTTCCGTGGCCTCTTCACTCGCAACTTGATCTATGGTGTTATCTGCTGCATCAGTGGCGTCTTCTCTGGTTTGATCATGTGCTTGTATGCGCATCCCTGTGACGTTGAAGCTTAGTCCTATTTCCGATATCGAGAGAGTCGTGGATCTTATCCTTTTCTCTTTTGCTCTCCTGGTCGACGTTCATGTAGATCCGTTCATTTTCTCCAGTTCTTCTAATCTCGCCGTCATCATCTCCTGTTGTCCCTCTCCCGGATCGATCACCCTTGTTCCTTCGTTTCCTTTGGGTTCACCCCTGCGATCGCCGCCAGCGTCCCCCTCCAACCTTAGTCCCTCCTTCTCAGACGTTGGTTCCCCGTCGTTCGTTTGTGCCCTGACCTCTCCACCTTCGTCCAACCCTTCCATAGCCTCATACTCAGCAGCGTTCCCCACACGTTCCTCCTCCGACGGTCTAGCGCCGTCGAAACATCCTCTTCCCCCACAGCCTCGGCGGCTGCCTTGCGGGCCTCCCCTCATAAACCCTAGCAGAGCCTCCGTTCCCTCAACCTTGGTTGGCCAAAGAATAAGAGGGAGCGTCTCAATCTAACTGGGAAGCCCAAGATCTATGCTTGTTGTTCTCTATATAACATGTGGTTTGATAGGAATAGGATGATCTTTATTAATAATAGTAGGAAGGTCAATTATATATGGGATATTATACGTTATGATTTAGAGATCATGTATAGTTAGCTTGTCTAACTTTTCTTGTAAAATTTTCTTTATCTTGTACCTTTTTTTCTCACAAAAGCAATAAAAAGGGAGAGACACACTGCGTTAAAAAAAAACCCCTCTTGGGTAGATTTTTCTATGAACCATTGTCAACCTTTATCAAATTGATTTCATAGATAGATATATCCATTGAGGTAGAAATCAAGACTCTATTAAGTACGACCCCACACTCTCATTTATTGTATTATTTTATAACATGATTATAACATTTTTACTTAGGTCTTGCTCAACACAAGGATTTCTTTTTAACTATATTAATAAGAATAATGGTGAAGTAATACTTCCATATATTTTGAATCTATCATCAATTCGAGCTTAATACGTTCATCACAACCTTTTCATATTATAGATGACTACCAACACCTATATTAAGATTAAATAAATATTTGGTTGCAGTCCAAATATGAAGTTCATTTTATTTCACTAGAGGATATGGTGAGTCCATAAATCATAAGTTTTTAAACTTAGGTCGAGTCATTCTTAATGAGTGACTCTCCAAACATGAACATTTTTCTAACTCCAAAGAGTTCTAAAAAATAATCCAAGGGGGAAAGCAATTTTTATAGGGTCCTTGAGTTTGTGCACAAGATTCCTTAGGATTTCATTGTTACATGAGTCTTTCTATTCTTTATATTTTTCACACATAGTTGGACTTAGTCCCTCCTGTAGGGTCTTCAGGGGTATACATACTTATGAAGTGATCTCCTCATAAACCCTAGGGTCTCATGTATTTATGGCGTGAAATTTTCTCCTAACCCCTCAAGACTCATGGAGTGAAATTTTCTTTTGAACTATCGAGCCTCATTTACATATCGAGTGAAAATATAAATCTGAACCCTCAGGCCTCATTTACCTCTATATCATCCCTACTTGACCATGGGTTTAACCTAGGGCCCTACTATGCATAGGGTTACATGATATGTTATAAGCTTTATCATGATTCATGATTTTTTTAAAATAAGGGTCTCTTGTAGTGTCAAAATTCCATGTCTCATTGTCTTGCCCTGACAAAGCATCCCTTAAGCTCTCATACATTGTGGCATATTTTCTTTTAAGATGTTGAACTATAATATAGGCATTTACCCAACTAATTCATCTGTGCATATTCATATGCATATGCAAAAATCATTTGTTCAAGATCTAGAATAATACATTTTTATTAGTCATAGTTCATTGAGTGCATTTAAGGAACTACATGTCTCATACACCCAAGATCATAATGCATTTCATGTTTTACATTAAGGTCCTTTTAGGACATACATGTTATCCCAAAAGTTAAAACCTAAGACAAGGTGGTTCAACTCATCTTCAAAGGAGTAGCCTAGTCTAGGGTGTTTTTAAATTTCTTATTTGGAGGTTAGGATCCTTAACCACATATCTTGGCCCCATGAGCTTTGGACTACTCTTGCTCCATAAGATCCTTCCATTTATATGGGATGACCCTCCATATATTAAAACACCACTCCTAAAAGAGAGTTTAAGTCTAAAATTCTATAACCTATGAGCTGTGGTGTTTCATGTACTTGCATAACAAACTATTTGTAAATTTTGTATCTCATTCACTTTATTTCTCCATGTACTCGCATGAAAATTGTGTGTACCCTATGTGCTTGCTTGTACCTTGTGTATTTGTACTTTCATGTCTGTTTATATCTTAAATACTTTACAACTGCATGTACTTCATGTACATGCATTCATACAGTCCTACAGGTAATCAAAATTGGTGATGAAGCCAGTTCATTGAATCTATTCAAGTTTTCATAACCCAAATACTTTCATGTGATACACTTATCACAAGCATCTTCACATCCTAGAATGGACCAGTCAAGTATGGCTAGCTAGATCAAAAATATGTTTAGCTTCTTGTTATCAGTCCTTCTAGGTAATTTTCTATCTCAACCCTAGTTAGGATTTATGCATCCATTATCTAGGTGAAACCTATCTTATCCATAAAACATCGCATGATTGTTCTAAAAAATTTGATACATACATCCTATAAGGTATCATTCCAAATTATAGAAGAAACATGATTTTATTCTTAGGGCGGGTACATTCACTCTAAGTTTCTTGAAAATATTTGGGGCATGGGCCACGATATACATTTTTCTATTTTCAAAAGATACTAGCCTGCCATATAAAACCACATATTAGTGGGGTGGGATCCGTATTCTTAAAACTTTGATATCCTTCGTGATTCTTTTTTTCTTTTCTTGATGTACTTAATAGGGATTCCTTAATCTTGGCTTGACCATGAGCAAATATGGCATTTTTGGACTCTACATTTGAGATGTCAATAATTGCTATTTAGCAAATTTCCCTTTGCAACCTTAACATATAATCATATTGCAGTGCCAAGTTATCAACATCATCAAAGTTCTTAACGTCTAGTTGTTGGTATAAAGTGCATATGGGTCATAGGGAAGTGTTTTTAACAACTCTACCTTCTTCTTCTAGGTTATAAGAACTTCTATAAAACTCACCACTTATTTATCTAGATTGACATGTGTCACCTCTATGATTTGATTCATATAGATAGCTCTTGTTTACCCTCATGTGAGCAGGGCATATCTAAACATGCATGGTTACACCCTTAACTTCATCAAGTATAGCTTTAGAATATAAAGTTCTTGTCAACTTAATTATGTTGTTACCATAGTCTAATTATCCTTGCAGTATGTTGGTGTCACAATTCACTTCCTCCTGCCTAGGTGCATCAAGGTTCATAAGGAAATTCCTAGTGCTAGAGTCCCATCCTTAGGAGGTATTAGTCTAGGGTGTATAAGAGTTAGATATCTTAGCTTCCTCCTTGGGGCTAAGCTTGGCATACAAATATATTACAATGATCTCCACTATTATTAGGTTTTGCATGTACTTATATACAATTGTTCACTATATCTACCTTGTATCGTGATCTTTGACCAATGTTAAAAAATCTTACATGTTATTGTTGTTATTTTTCTAACTCTTACTAGAGTTTCTCATATATGGGCACTTTCCTTCATTAGTCATGTATATGGAAGTTTAGGGTTTTTCAGGATAACTTTCATTATCATTAGGTTTAACTTACTCACTCTTCATATAACTAGTTTATTCTAGTTCCTCCTAATTCCTATAGGTTTCTAGGGTTTTCCTTATAGAAGAAGCATGCATTATATAAAGCATGTTTCACACATAATCATACTTTTAGACCTCCAATTGACATTTCATATTCTTTAGCTTGAGAGGCATACCTTAACTCCAATTGTCTTGAAACCTTATCTTATACAAGGATAGAAATACATGCCAAGGTTTACAAAAGGGTACTCTTAGGGTTTAAGAGAATAGAGATGAAAGGGAGATGAAGCTTAGATCAGAATACCTAACAGTATGTCATTTCAGGTATATCCTAAAGCTTTGACCTGGCAATAATAAAAATGGTCCAAGAGTCCTCATAAACCAACAAGTGGTGAAAAGGAAAATATTTGTAGTCCCCTTATTATGAACCATTCTAGACATTGTCACCTTTCATTAAGTACTTTAATAATTGTCTTATGATTCTATGGAGTTTTTGAAACTATTAATAATTAAAATTCATTTAATATAAATATGGGCTCAGATACCAATTGTTTCATCACCCTCCTCCCATTATCCCCACTACAAGTGGTCTAGAGAGGCAAGAGCATTATCCAATACTTTTGGGATCCATGTTTATCATAAAAATGATAATCATTACTAAATCCAAAGCAAGGTATTATTTACAAAAGTAATAAAGAAAAGATCTCCTCTTAAGGAGTTCCATAAATTTTAGAAAAGGGAAATTATGAATTAGTCTATGAATGAACTAGACAGATCCTCGTCAATGTATCATAAACTTTACATTTTGTGTATTGTCCCTATTTGAGTCCATGTTCATCATTATATTTGTGGATACCTAGAATTCCGAAAAACAAAATGTGGGTTGACATAACTCTATGTTGTGTACATGGGTGCAACAAAAAATGTGTGCATGTAATATCGACAACATGTGGTAGGAGTACATGATGAAATAATGACAAGTGATAGAATACTCAATGTATTATCAACCTATGAGTATTCCATCTTATATGATATTTTACTCATTATTATAACAATGGGCTATATGGTGTTTTCCCTAGAAATATGTTCCTTGGTCTCACAACAATGGGCCTTATTCATCTTATTAGATCGGTTCAGTCACTCTCTTAGTGATCATCCATTATATTCCAAGAGTAATTATCTCCCTACATCACTGATAACACCCAAAATTTACGTGTAAATGCTAAGAAATTAACTATGGTTTTGTGCCTACAATAGCCTTGATTTTCCCCAATAACTCTAAATACATAGATTTTAATAACTTACTCCTCTTTGAAGATATAGTTGCTCAAATAGCCAATTTTGGGAATTCAAGCACCTAAGTGAAGCGACATTGAATTCCTTAAGACTCGACTCAATGACTAGAGAGACTTAGATAGATGTGGCTAGTTTTTCCATGAACCCACTAGGGTTCCCATGAAACTGACCAAAGTTTGTAGGAAATCAACCACGGTATATACAAAATGGATGTATTAACATATCCCTACAAGAAGCATCCCATCTCCATGAAACTAGATAGGGATTGCACAAACTTTGTTTGAAACTTCTTGTCATCAATCATCTTCATAGATCACCACGTCCACCAATGAGCCAAGAACTGATGGGACATAACCAACTTGAGTTCTTCTCACTCACCCATGAATATTGGAGATGAAATTGACCCAAGTTTGTCCAAACTAACTCGGGTCCACTCCTACCCAAACATGACTGTTGGAGAAAAAACTGGATCGGGTTCATCCAATCCAACCTAGTTTTTTCTATATTGGGCTCATCATTGACCTTCTATTTCTAGGAATAAACTGATGATGCTCAATGATGGTGTCTATTGATGGACCACATCATCAACTAAGACATTGATGGAAGTGAACTAATGGTGTCTATCAATGGTGCCCACCGATGGCGACCACCAATGACACCAACTAATGACTTCAATAATTAACTTAGAAAATTCTTGATAGCTGATGCCACAGAACTAGCCCCTCTTTATACAAATTGGGTCAATTTCATCCCTTCACAAATCCATTCACCACACAAAATTGTCCCCAATTTGTCTGAGCTGAGCTAAGTTCTCTCTCACTTATTGATATATCACCTACCACTATAAATACCCCTCCTTGGCCTCCGTGCCAAGGGTTCCATATTTTTTGTTCTTAGACCTCTATCTTAGAGATCCAAGGCCCAAGAGGGTTAAGGATCTCACACTACATCTATTGCCATTGACATTCATCCATTTCCATCGGTATACACCATTTTCCATGGACCACATTCATTCACCACTCATATCCATCAATTTCTACACTACACTCAACCAACTTCCAGATGAAATTTCTCGTAGTTTGTCCAACTGAGTTTGAGTCTATATCTATCCATTCATGCACAATGTTTCTCATGGTGGAATTATAGAGGAAGAGGGCGAAGAGTCTAGAAGAACTAGGAGGACAAGTCAAAGTATGAGATCCAACCCATTTTGAGGCTAAGGAGTGAGAGTCACCTCTCCTTTAAGGGATATCTCTTCCTCTTCCTCCTTTCTTCTATTAATCTCTTTTGTTTCTATACAAACGATGTACTTACATATTTTGTTTGGTTCCAACTATTATTATCTATGGCTAGTTGAGCTCTTCTAGGCTATGCAACCCCATTTTGGGTGTGTTTATGTATTTTGAC
Source organism: Alisma plantago-aquatica (assembly GCA_963693085.1). Taxonomy (NCBI): domain Eukaryota; kingdom Viridiplantae; phylum Streptophyta; class Magnoliopsida; order Alismatales; family Alismataceae; genus Alisma; species Alisma plantago-aquatica. The sequence goes on from OY856414.1 coordinate 340,253,926, forward strand.
TCAAAGCAGTAACTAATATTCAGATCTAGTATGTTTTTGTTCTATTTTCTCTTTCTAGTTGTGATTGTAGAATGGTTGATATTTGTCTTGCATGAAATTCTATTTTACTAACCTCAAATGATTAGTGGTAAAAATAGGTAGAGAAGGTAACTTGGACTGGACTCCAAGAGGACAAGGTCTAAGGGAGGAACTATCTAGAATTCTAGGCCAAAGAAGTCTGACCCAACACTGCAAAACCGGACACAATTCATCCAAACCAGATTGGGTTCACTGCCTAAGGACTTTTGGAAGATCTTTTATCAATCCTATTGCCCCTGCCTATTTGGACTTGAGAGGTGTTCTCGTATAGTTACAATGTTTGTCCATGATCCTTGATAGAGGTATTAGGATGTTGATAGGACTTTAGTCATGCTGCATGAGAACATGTGAGATGAATTCCACATGGTTAACTACCATGGTATGTGCTAGATAGGAAGCTAGTTGCTAACTAGGGTGTTTGAGGGTTGTATATGTCCGATAACAAGGTGCATAGACTTCCTAATTCATGGTTGCACAACATGTAATTCCTTTTATTGATTAGTAGGATTGGAAGAAATCTGTTTTCTTTATTTTACTTTGTTTGATTTTCTTATGTTGTATTGGTTTTATGCATATATCTATCTTCTATTTTGCTTAGATAAGCAAGATCCAAATTTAGGGAAATTAGATGTCCCCACATCCCTCGAAACCATCTTACTGCTTCAACCTCGTATAACATTGTGGGCATCCTAGAGGTTTTAGGTTATATATTTAAAGTATGATCTGTAAGGGACCACATTTATTTTAGGAACAGTCCTGAGGGCTGATCAATCACTCTGATAGGGTTCAAGTAACATCTTGACTATGTACACATTTCACATATGTCTTTGTGAATTGCAAGTATTGAATCAACCAAGCATTGTTTTGCAACAAAGTGTATACTTCAAGTAAACTCCAAAAATATTTGAAAACTAAGCATAGTTGGCGCAACCCAAACCCACTGACTAAGGTTTAGGTCCACCAAAGTGGGATTAGACTAACTATATACTTTTACTCACTTACTAAAAATAGCCTAAATTTTTATTTTCTTTAAATTAATGGAACTAATGAAACACCATGATAACTAAAAAGATAACATATTATTTACTCTCATTTCTCACTCTTTCATTCTAAGAATCCATGGGAAGGATAAGAGACCATCTAACTAAATCAAGTATTCTTATTAAGACCTCGACTGGTCTATTCCTAATGAAAGCTAACCTACCACTCCTCCTACAGATCTAGACCCTTGCCTAATAAAAGTTTCAGTAGATTGCATGAGATATTGGATCATGCATATAAAATAAAAGAAAGCATGATAATTTCATATTGTTAGAAGAAAATAATACAGAATAATACAAGCATGACAGTTAAAAACTATAAACCTGTTAGGAATCTTGGAGGAGGAAAGTGTAACGGAAAAAAAATATTCATGTATCCTACAAGTAGATCTCATCGACAGCTATGTATTCAAAAATTGGGTGCGTGAGATATACCTTGTAGGGAAGCAAGTCCAGCGACATCCTCCTCACATGATGGTGTGTGTTGCTCCTCACATGCATAGATGGTCCTCGTTGACATCCTCCAAACACAGTCATATGACATCTACATCTCTTCGTAGTCCTTGTGAATGGACTAGAACTCCTCATTATGATGTCTAATCCGATGGAGAGGAAAATACTCTCGCTTGATGATGTGTTAGAATCATGGTCACTCCCCTTATCCTCTTTTGGGATGATGAAGGCTAGGGTTCATGTACAAGAGTGTGTCTTATGATCCGAACATCATGCCCCTTTTAAATAAAAGAGGAAAGGAAGCAGCTTGGGAAACAAAAGGTTGTGGTTGTTTAAATCGAGGCGCTCATTGACTTCCAAATAGGAAATTAGAATATTCTAGAATCATGTCGTCAATTAGTTAAGCAATTAATCACAATAACAGATGCATTAATTTTCCATCACCCGAATTCCAATTCTAATCGATCACTCGTGGTTAGCTTTTTGACTTATCATATAAGTCAATACATTAAATCCAATCAATTGGCTTAAAGCTTTTAACCAATTATCATGGATGATATTCCGATATTATTATAGTTGATTACCTAAACATTTTTGTAATCTATTTGACTTGGAACATGTCCAATCATGTCCACAGTTATACTCCTATTCTAATGCATCCTATGTGTGTGACCCTATAGGCTCCAAATTACTTTAGAAGTGATGTTCATAATCAGCTTATAAGTAATGATTAGTATCTAACAAGACTTCATTGCCACCCAAGTAATTGGAGAAGTTGGAGAATGACTTTGACCTAATGTTGTGACCAGTGTTATAGTGATTGTATGATCCATTTGTCTCTAATATCTAGATTAAATATGAGGCATGGAAACATCATCCTATTCATGTTCAATCTTTGCTTCTTGATCTATAGTATGGTATTTGAGATACACATGATATCAATATCATATATTGACTCACATGAGCATGATCATGCATTTCATAGTTTCACTCATCAAGTGTCTAAGATATCACTCTGATGGGAGGGACAAATTCCATCTTTGTAAATGACAATAATCCACATGTGACCCAATGCACCTAAGAAAGGTCACATTAAGTAGTGTTCAAGCACATTGAACAACATGCAAGCATTATAGTGACTTTGGGTCTAAGGACCAAAATCACCACCATGACATTGAGATGTGATTCTGGCCGCCATTATTGGCTTCCATGTATCACACTCAAAGTGGGTCTGTCTAGTATACTTTCTCATAACAAGTACCTATGTGTTTGATTTGATATACCATATCATGACTAATGACACTTAGTCATCCATCAACACACATATTAGTCTTTATGTATCATTGTTGTCCTAATATCCACAATAATATTTGACTAGGGACTAAGACAAGAATGAATTCTCTTAACATACACGTGGTCTCATGTTTAGGTCCTCAACCTGAATTCACATGTTATTGAGTTATACATTCTCAGAACATTATTATATTGATTCATAATCTTATATTTGCAATAATAATCACCAAGAAGAAAATTACAATTTTTTTATGCTTTTACGCATTTCTGACAAATCAAGTTTTAGAGGTGATTTTCATTGACTTGCACATGATCTCAATTACTAATCTTGGATTCTATCTTGCATAAGTCTGATTTGAGCTTAAGACCTCAAGATATCATCCATAACCATTCACTAGAAAGTAAATAGATCTTAAAGAAGTCAGATGGAGGTAGAAGACTAAGAACAAAGGTTAAGGATAACATTTAGTTTAAGAATTAGATGTCTCTAGGTACGAGGGAATGAAGAAAATAAGAGATTTATGATTGAAACTTACTTACCCAACTAAGCCTTACACCAAAACAATGGGGTTCCACTATTAATACTTCACTCTCCTTCCTCTTCATCAATAATCGCCTCATTGATTGCCCCCTTTTTGCTACTCAAAGGTTTTCATGATAGAAGAGAATACTAAAACAAACCTAGATCTCGATCCATTAGTTGTCATCTAATATTTATAGATATCAAAGTTTTTCTTCTATTAGTGGAGTTGGTGGCGGTGAAGGAGAGCCATTAGTTGGATCTACTGATGGCCTACAAAACCTTTAGTTGCTTGACCTTTGGTAGACACGAGCCTCCAGTCTGGACAATCTTTGATTTTTTTCCTTCAACCATCATGCCTTTGGCTTGATGGTTGTTAACATGAACAATGGTTGCTAGAAGTGTCACTTTTCTCTACCTTCGGTTGCCTTTTATTAGTCAAACCATTGTTAGAAATTCACCAGTCCAACCTTCAGTTGATGCTCACCAATCCATCCTTTGGTTGGTGGTGCCTAGAAAAACCTTCAAAAGATACTCCCTGCTAAATCATCAGTCTACTTGACCTTCAGTTGATGACACCAACCAAACCTTTGATTATAGTAACACTTCCATCAATCTACAAAAACCATCGACTAAGGGCTCTATGAAACCGTCGATATGTGCCTTAAGAAAAACCTTCATTTTATAACCATTTGGCTTACCTTCATCTTTTTAAACTAAGAGAAATCTTCCATCCAAGGACATGTAAAAACCTTAATCTTAATCCTTTGGTTGTTAACCAATGGAAATCCTTGTGAAGACTAAAAGGATGTAACTTCTTCAATTCAACTCTACTTTGGTTCATTCTTGTTTCTATGAACTGACAAATTAATTCTCTACATTTTCGTGGCATATCATTTTAAATATTAAATTAAAAGTAATTCTCAAGATATTTAATATAATAACAAGCATAATTAATACTAAGGTTATCTTATATTTTTATGATTACTTGTTAAGCATGATATGAGTTGTAACAATCTCCCCCTCTAAAAAAATGTCATCACAAAATTCCTAGAAGAGAAAGGGATACTTGTTATACATCTCTCAATCTTCTCAGATGTAGCTTCTTCTACTTCATGACCCCTTCATAGAACTTTTACTAGGAGTATCTCCTCTTTTTAAACTTTGCATCCTACAATCCAATATTTGTATAGATCCTTCTAGATAGGAAATATCTCCTCTTAACTATATCAATTCTGGGTTTATGATCTTCTCTATACCTAGATGACACTTATTTAACATAAATACATGAATAATCATGTAAGTTTATTATCTCAGGAGGTAACTCAAGTTTGTATGCTACTGGTCCAATTCTCTAAATGATTGGATAGGGACCCATGTATCTAGGTGTTAGTTTACCTTGCTTCCCAAACCTCAATACACCTTTGTATCGTGACACTTTTAAGTAAACCTCAACCCCAACCTTAAACTAAAGCGGTTTATGAAGTGTCTCTACATAGCATTTTTGTCTATATTGGGAAGCTTGCAACTATTGTCTAATCACATATATCCTTTCTGTTGTCTCTTCCACCAACTGTGGACCTAAAATCTTCCTCTTATCAACTTCATATCAACAAATAAGAGACCCACACTTTCTTCCATATAGATCTTTGTAAGGGGTGATGCCTAAACTAGCATGATAACTGTTGTTATAGGAAAAATCCATAAGACTAAGGTGGTTATCCCAACTGCCACTGAACTATAATACACATGCTCTCAACATTTCCTCTAGGGTTTGAATTGTCTACTGTGACTATCCATCTATTTGGGGATGAAGTGTAGTATTAAACTTCAGACCTATTTCCAAATCATGATCTAGCTGATTCGAGAATCTTGATGTGAACTTGGGGTCTCTGTCAGATATAATAGTGACATGTATTCCTTGCAATCGAACTATCTCATTTATGTAAACTCTAGCAATTTTGGGTGCTTCCCAAGTTGTCTTGACTGGAACAAAATCAGAATATTTAGTCAGTTTATCCATAATCACCTAAATAGAGTCAAAATCATGTATTTCTCTAGGTAACCCTGCCACATAGTCCATAGTAATGCGTTCCCACTTCCACATTAGAATAGGGAATGGTCGTATGGTACCAACTGGCCTATGGTTTTCAGCCTTGACTTGTTGGCATGTACCACACTTGGCTACATAATAAACTACATCTCTCTTCATTATTGACCACTAATATAGTTCCTTGAGGTTGTTGTACATCTTGGAACTGACTGGATGCATTGCATACATACAAGGGTGAGCTTCATTGAGAATCTACTTCTTTAACTCAGTTTCATCTAGCATACATAATTTGTCTTGATGATACAACATCCCATCATCTGAATATATGAACTCGGTGTCTTAACTTCTGACATATCTATGCATAATCAACTTCAATTCACTGTCACTTTGTTGAAGATCTTTAATTTTCTCATAGAATGTAGGTCTAACGTGCATTTTTGCAATCAATCCGCCTTGTCTTGACACATTCAAATCTAAATTCATTTCTCTCATTTTGAGCAATAGGTCTCTTTATACACATGCCATAGAAAACATTTATGCAGGTGATGTAGACTTCCTACTCAATGAGTTTACCACAACAAAAGCTTTCACATAATGGTAATCAATGGTAATATCATGGTTCCTTATAATCTCTAACCATCTATGATGCCTTTGGTTAAGATCTTTTTGTGTGAAAATGTACTTTAGACTCTTATGGTCAGTATAGACCTAAAATGAATAACCATAACGATAGTGATGTCATGTTTTTAAGACATGTACTATTGTTTCTAACTCAAGATGATGTGTTGCATAGTTTTGTTCATTCTTGAGCTATGTAGAAGCATAGGCCACCACATTTCCTTCTTACACAAGAACACATCCTAATCCTTTTCTTTATGCATCACAAAACAACATAGAACCTTTGTCTACCTCTGATAAAATCAAAATTGGTTCTCTAGTTAACTTCATTAATAATTGAGATTTTTTTCACATATTTCATACCAAATAAAAGGAACTTCCTTCCTTGTTAAACAAGTAAGAGGTGTTGTAAAGACACTGAAGTTCCTTATAAATCTCCTATAGTATCCAATAACCCTAGATAATTTTTGATCTCAATAGAGGTTGTTGGTTACTCCTACTGTAGAATAGATTCCTCTTTCTTAGGGTCAATTCTTACTCTTCCTCCTGATATGACATGTCCAATAAAAGAAACTTTAGCCATCCATAAATCACATTTTTTGAACATATCATATAATTGATGTTGTCTCAAAAACCGTAGGGCAGATGTTTCTCAAAAAGCTATGCACATCGCACAATTACATCCTTATTTTTCACAAAAAGCATTAGAGCTCCCCAAGATGATGTAATAGGTTGAATGAAACCCTTATCCATTAACTCCTGTAATTGAGTTTTCAACCCCTTTAATTCTGTAGGTGTCATTCTACGGACTGGTAATGTTATTAGGTGACTATCAGGTAGAATTTGTATCTCAAAGTCAACATCTCTCTCAGGAGGTAAACCTAGTAACTCATCGACAAAGACATCTGGCAACGCGTACATTATAATAACATCCTCTATATCAACTATTGTTTTCTCTACCTTTACATCCACCACGTATGCTAAATAGGTGACACACCCTTTTCTCATCATCTTATAAGCTACAACATTTGATACTATACATGTGGGTAATACTGTTCTATTTTCAATAAACATACAAGAAAAACCACCTTGTTGAAATATAGCATCTTTCTTCCAACAATCTAATTGGACATGGTATGTTTCAAGGAAATTTATACCCAAAATTATTTGAGAATAATGAATATCTAAAGGTATGAGATTAGACACTATGGTATACTTACTGAAAATAAAAAAACACATGGAATATACTTCTACTATAATTTTTGGTTCACCCAATGATATTCTCAATAATAGATCATAAGATAAATATTTAGTTAAAGATTCAATCCACTTACTAATAATATATGTATAAAAGAATGTATTGCATCAAGATCTGTCAAAATTATAAGTGAAATGTTATTAAAGAGAAGCATCTGACTTATAACAACTCTGGGCGATATTATTCCCTTAGATTGATTCATAAAAAAGAAACATCCTAGAGCTCTCCCTCTACCATGGTGTCCTCATTTTCCACTATTGTTACTAGGTGCTCCTCATCTAGAGCCTAAAGTTGTTGGATAACTTTCTCCTTTAGCTAGTGCCTATCTCTGTGGACTTTGAAATTGTGAATGTGAACTCAGTGTTGATGTGATCTGAATCTTAGATTGGTCTCTCTTAAAGTGTTTGTTCACAAAAGTAACATTCCTTGAAATTTAGTTCCTTAGCACTAACCAGAGTGTGCCCTACCACAAATATCACCACACAACTGTATCCTATCTCTACATACATGTCACTAATGTTGATGATCCTGAAGGCCTTGAGGAAGGTACCCATGTGGCGTATTCCATATTTTAGGGCTAGATCTTCCCCTACTATGAGAAGATACAACATCACAAGAAGAAAATCCTTGCCTTCCAAAACAACCAAGACCTCATCCTAATTTTGAAAGGAATCCACCGCCTCCTTTGTATCCAACACTACTATGTCCACCTCTATTGAAATATCCATATCTTTTTCTTCTATCAAATTTCTTATCAGCATTAACTGACTCTTCAATACATCTTACTACCTCCACAAACTCTCCAAAATTTTCTCTATCCATTTGACTAAATATTCGAGTTAAATCATGTGAATGGGAGTGAGATTCTACTCACAGTAGTTCGAAATGTCTGGATTCGAATGGAATTGCATCTAGGGGGTTGTATTCAACCTCATAATAGACCCAATTTTTTGGACCTACTGCACACAGCAGTCGTTTCCCACGAATAGGTTGAAGAGGAGCTCGACTAGGGGCTGAATCGAGGGCTAACAGCTACAAATTCGTGCTTAGGAACCTCAGATGAAATCAAGGACACCGATTTGGTGATGCTCCTCGTACCCAGGAGGGCTGCTTCCCACTACCCAGCTATTGGTCGGTGCAACACCTACAAGGGGGCGCCTCCCTAGGCGTTGGGGCCATGGGTAGGGCAAGGAATAGAGGAGGAAGAAAGGAAGGAGAGGTAGAGGAAGAGTGGGCACAACTATCGGAGGTGGAAGCACAAGAAACAGCCGCCGATTCCTCCCCCTAGGCTACTACTGCGATCAGGCGCTATGCGCCGCTCATGTCGGTTTCCCTATTCTATCGGGAAGTAGAGAAAGGATAAGGAAGAAAGGGAAAAGAAAGGAAATTATAGCCAAAAATTGGAAAATTGCAACCAAGTCTAAGAAACATAAAAACGTCATAACTATTGACTCAAAGGTCCAAATAACACTATTTCTTTTGCAACTTTTCAAGCGCGAGATTCTCTACAACCTCAAGGCAAGAAATCATGTTAATTAGACTGTAAAACTAGATCAAAGCACTAATTGTATCTATGAGTACTTAACTTAACTTATTCAACTAAATGATGCACTAAGCATTGTGCTTACTTAACTTAATCATCTTAATGATGATGTGGTCATTGAACTTATTAGTTAACTTTGGAGTGGGTCATAATAGAGGTGGTAAGAGATCAATAGGTAAGATGTTTCCTCTTTGAGTTGTAATTTTCTTACATATATGTTCCATTGTGTATATGCATATGGAAGGAATAGGACATGGTCATGGTGAGGGACATGTTGAGAGCCATTATGACCCTAACCCTCATGTGATGACTCAATATGGAGATGATAGAGATGAGGAAACTATGATGTATTGTATATTTTTAGAGACAAAAGATATATATATATATATATATATATATAATATGGACAAGAGGGCTTCATCTTTTATAAAGGATCTGATGAGATCCTATGAGCTGGTACAAAAGCTTAAAGGAGTGAGTTTTCTAGAACAACTAATCAAATTGTGACAGATGTGTGGATGAGAAAGCTAGAAAAGGTATCCCGCTCAATGGAGTTATCAGAGGAAAACAGATCAATCATGACATCTATATACATAAAGAAGATGTTGAGTTATGGTGGTGTGGAGTAGAAGATAAAAGGAGAAATACAATGATGACATGGAAGGATTTTGTGGATGAGATCCATTTGCAGTATATCACTCCCACCTTCCTGAGTGATAAAATCAGACAACTAGGGAGCACTAGAAAGGGTAGTATGGTAGTCAGTGAGTATGCGACATATTTTACAAGATTGGTTAACTTCTATTCGCATAATTAGACGTTTCGTTTAAAAGCAGTGTTATTCATAGATGTCAACGTTTACACAGGTGTCGGGTAGCACCGACACCGCTCGACTCCTAATTTGCACGTTTAAATTATTAACTCTTGCTCGACGCTAATTAGTTGACTGTTATGTGTGATGTGATTTAGTAAAATTACACGATTGATCGAAACCCAATTTACTCTATTAAATGTTGAAACCAGTAGTGCACGACCAGTAACTGGACAGTTTGGGTATAAACCCAGGCTGCGTGATTTTAGTAATTCAATTGATGCACGATTACAAAGAAATGATGACAATATGAAAAATATTCAAAGAAAACCTAGTTGCACGCTTTAGGTCATATTTAATGTGAAGGATTTAATATCTACTCAAATTGATATGCTTCTCGAAGATATTATTGGAAATTCCCGATTATTAATAATAATTCATGTCATGATGAGTAATTATAAACTTAATCAAGTTATGTGATGCATAATTTAAGATTAGGGTTGATGCGCATGTTTATATATTAAATCTTGCCATGACAAGTAAATTAATCTTTAATTGAGTTATGTGATGCAAAACTCTGATCTTGGGTTGATGTGCATGATTTTTGAGGAATTACAGATAATTTACAAGTGCCACTGACGATTACTCATATATCGAGTAATTAACTATTGGTAGTGCATTACGATGTTCAATTGTATGATTTCAACATATATGTGCCAAGTTGACATGAATTCTATTGTTTAAGAATTTTAGTCTGCCTGCATGCATAAAAATGTTGATTTCTCAGTATATTACAAGTGGACATGTATTTAGTTTATTTGAGAACTTGAAATCTACCTGCATGCTTAATATGTTGAATCTCTAACATTTTCAATGTTTGAATAAACTACTCTATCAAATTTAGAATGATATTCATGTTGTGTTGTAAAGTTCAAGTAAATAGACTCGGTACCATAGAGATACCAAAGCCAAGAACAAGTAAGAGAGAGATGCAATGTAGTAAGATATTTTATAGTATAATAAAATAATAGATTAAGGGCCATGACACCGTAGAATCCCTTTGAGTGTTTCGCATCTTAGGGATGAAATGACCTAACCCTGGCAACGTCCAATATACAGGGGTCAAAACGCATCCACAGAGCGTGTGGGGAGATAAATCCCTTGAGGAAGTCTCCTAAGAGAATATAGGTTACCCAACATGAAACGGACGTCCCAGTGGTAACCAAGAGGTACTCACAGAGCATACCAAGTTGAGGCCCACAGAGCATCTCAGACCCTCCTCCTGTGTACTCAGCCTAGAGGAGGAGTCTAGTTTATGACACTATAGGAGTGTCGAGGCCAGAGAGCCAATTTTCCTATAGTAGACCAAGACAACAGTAAAACTTAGCTATCCTGGGGTGTCGGTTAAGTCTTATACGGTGAGATCGTAGTTCACTATGAGTCTTCATATGCAGAGTACACTGCATATGATCAGAGCATAATATAAAATATGTTCACATAGGTTCACAGAGTTAGTTAAAGAGTTAAGAAAGGTTTGAGTTAGCTTCACAACAGTTGTCCTTTAAATGAAATTTTAGTATTTTCTGTTAATTAATTGTATCTATAGATTTGCAGCAATTGTTATCTTAATGAAATGTTGATATCTCCTGTCGTTTAAATTATATTGCTTAGATCTGCTCAGTATAGTATTATCTTGTATTTTATTCCAATTAATAAACATAAAATGAGTTATCTATGATGGTTAGGTGAAATTCTATTCACTGAGCCAGTAGCTCACCAGCCTACTGAAACATTTTTAAGGTCAGTGTTAGTACGAGGAAGCTGAAGGATCGTATCACCCAAGTTCTTAGAAGGTAGTACGTAGTTAGATAAAGGTCTCTTAGTCCTTTACCCTTGGTCCTTGGGCATGTGGTATGGTAGAGAGAGAGAGAATGAAATGTAATATGTAGTTTTGTCTTTCAATTAATTGTTGCACTTCATATTCCACAAGTAAGATGTAATATGTTTTTTTTAACTCTGAGGTATCTTTCAAGATTTAGAAACAGTAAGTTTGCTTCTGCAAGTTTAAGTAAGATTTCAGTATTGTCCAAATTATGAGATACTACTTTAGGTAAATTCTAAGTGATTAAGAAAAAGAAAAAGCTAAGGGTGTTTTTGTGTTAAGTGTAATCCTCATTGTCAAGCCCTAATCTCATGATTAGTGGTAAAGTGTAATCCTCATTGTCACACCCTAATCTCATGATTTGTGGTAATTTTGGGTTCGGGGTGTGTCAGTATTAAATTTGGTATCAGAGCATAGGTTGAGTACATAGTTACTCTACGTCAAGGTCAGGGGACAATAAGAGACCAATAGGATTAGGACTTAGGTGTCTTCCTTCTAACTGCAATTTTCTAATAGGAATTGTTCTGTTATACTATTGCAGATGGTTGGAAGAGGACGTGGTCATGAGGACCAAGGTGAGAGCCACATTGGACCTGATCCTCAGGTGATGGGTCCAGGTGGTGGTGATGATGTGGATGAGGCATCAAGGATGTACATAATGTTTCTTGAGACTAGGGAAAAGTATAAGATGGAAAGGCGAGCTTCTACCTCAAGTAGAAAGGACCTGGTGAGATCCTATGAGCTGGTTAAGAAGCTTGGAGGTACTGAGTTCAATGGAACTACAGACCCTGCAGTGGCAGATGAATGGCTAAGATGGTTAGAGAAAGTGTTCTGTCTGATGGAGCTGTCTGAGGAAAGACAAATCAATCTTATTTTCTTAAAGGTGATGTAGAGATTTGGTGATGTGGAGTGGAAGATAAAAGGAGGGACACGGTACTGACCTAGAGGGATTTTGTGGATGAATTTCATCTTAAGTACTACCCACCTACTTTTTTGAGTGAGAAAATAAGAGAGCTGTAGAATATTAGACAAGGAAGTATGATAATTGGTGAATACGAGGCACATTTCACAAGGTTGGCAAATTTTTGTCCACAACTTGTTCCTAATGATGTAGAAAAGTGCAGAAGATTTCAAGAAGGATTAAGGTCAGAGATTAGACACACTGTATCAGCCATTAGTCGAAGAGATAGAGAAAACTTTGGGGAATTTGTGGAAGTAGTGATACATGTAGAAGAGTCAGTTAATGCTGATAAGCAGTATGAGAGTAAGAAAAGATCTAGATATTTTATTAGAAGGGGACAAAGTAGTGTCAGATACATAGGTGGTGGTGGTCTCTTTTCAAAAATAGGATGAGGACTTGGCTATTTTGGTAGACAAGGATGTAGTTTTTCATCAAGTGGAGGAAGACCTAACTCCGGTAGATGGAATACAAAGTCTACATGGACACCTCCAACTAGGTCTTTCGGATCTTTAGTGTCAGTGATAGGTCCACCGAGGCAAGAGACATGAGCATGTGATATTTGGGGAAGACCACACTCAGGACAGTGTCGGGGAACACGGTTTCAAGGATGTCATAAATGTGGATAGGTGGGACACTTTAGAAGTAATTACCCCCCAGTTATAGCAGTCAACATCACATGGTTCCCAGTCACAGTACCGGAATGTCCCGAGACAGGCTCCAGCTGGAGGAGCAGGTTCCTCTGTAGCTTCAGGTTCTCGAGGTGGTACAGGACCCAATGCTAGGGAAGGACAACTAGGACATCGTGGGAGAGGAAGAGCTTCATGATGCTTCATCTCTTTGACACCACAAGAAGGTATTGTTTCTTCCCGAGTGATTACAGGAGAAATGCTTTTCTTTAACAATATTTCAGTTATAGTTTTGATAGATCTGAGTGCTACTCATTCATTTATACAGTGTTCTTTAGCTTGTGAGCTTAACCTGTTAACCCAAGAGTTACCAGTTGAATTGTTGTCGAGGGTTCCGTTAGGTAAACCGACAATGTTGACAGAGTTTTGTCCCAGATGTTTGCTGACTTTTGGTGGTTACACCATCACGGTTAATCTTATACCCCTATATATTAACTCTTTCCAAGTTATCTTGGGTATGGATTGCCTAGAGACGTATCAAGTTCAACTCGACTGTTGGAAGAAGGAGGTTGTCTTTCAACAAGGTGGATTTTCTTGTGTCTTTTCTGGAGACAGGAAGGTTTTGCCTACGTGTATCATATCAGCTGATGTAGCTGATAAGATGTTGCAGAAAGGTTGTGAGGCGTTCTTGGCACATGTAGTAAATGGTAGAGCTGAGAAGAGCACAGTTAGCCTATGGGATGTGCCAGTAGTCTGTGAGTTCCCAGATGTTTTCCCAGATGAGTTGCCAGGTCTACCTCCTGAAAGAGAGATAGACTTTGAGATCCAAGTGTTGCCAGGTAGTCAACCTATAGCACTGCCAGCCTATAGAATGGCACCTGCAGAGGTGAAGGAACTCAAGATTTAGTTACATGATATATTTGATAAGGTTTTCATTCGACCTAGTTCTTCACCATGGGGAGTTCCAGTCTTGTTTGTGAAAAATAAAGATGTTACTATGAGGTTATGTATAGACTATAGACAGTTGAATAAGATCACCATCGAGAATAAGTACCCATTGCCAAGGATAGATGATCTGTTTGATCAGTTGCGTAGAGCGACGATCGTTTCTAAGATAGACTTGAGATCTGGATATCATCAGTTGAGGATAAAAGCTTTAGATATTCCTAAGTCGGCTTTCAGAACAAGATATGGGCATTATGAGTTTTTGGTCATGTCATTTGGACTGACTAATGCCCCAACATCTTTCATGGATATGATGAACCAGATTTTCAAGTCATTCTTGGATCAGTTCATAGTAGTTTTAATAGATGACATTTTGAACTACTCTAGAGATGATGAGCAACATGAGCAACATCTGAGGATAGCATTACAGTTGTTGAGACAACACCAGTTATATGCTAAGTTTAGTAAGTGTGAGTTCTGGTTAGCTGAGGTGTCTTTTCTTAAACATGTCATCTCAGGAGATGGAGTAAGTGTTGACCCTAAGAAAGTTGAGTTTGTTCTACAGTGGGAATAGCCTAAGACTCCTACTGAGATCAGAAGCTTTTTAGGACTGGCAGGTTACTACAGGAGGTTCATTTAGAACTTTAGTGTTGTAGCGTAACCTTTGACATGCTTAACGAGAAAGGGTGCACCGTTTGTCTGGTTAGACAACTATGAAAAGAGTTTTCAGATCTTGAAGAAGAGGTTGACTACATCACCAGTGTTGATCCTGCCTGAGGCAGATAAAGGTTACACAGTGTTTTGTGATGCTTCAAGGAGAGGTTTAGGCTGTGTGTTGATGCAGGAAGGCAAAGTAGTAGCTTATGCATCTAGACAACTTAAGAAGAATGAGGAGAATTACCCAACACATGATTTGGAGTTATCTGTAGTAGTTCATGCTCTTAAGACATGGCATCACTATATTTATGGTGAGGCATGTCAGGTGTTTACATATCATAAGAGTTTGAAATATATTTTCAACCACAAGGATCTGAATCTTAGACAGCAAAGATGGTTATAATTGATCAAGGATTATGATGTGATAATAGATTATCATCCTAGTAAGGCGAATGTAGTAGCAGATGCCCTCAGAAGGAAGTCAAGTTATACAGTTGATGCATTCTCTATGTCATGTTTTAAGAGAGACCTGCTAGTAGAGATGCATAAGTTGAATTTAGACTTAGGGGTGACAGAGTAGAGTGGTTTGATTGCACAGATGCAAGTCAAGCCTACTTTTTATGATCAGATCAAGGAACTTCAGCAGAGTGACAGTTAGTTACGACAGATAATGCAGGATATGACAAGGGGAAAAAGACCAGAGTTTAGGTTTCTAAATGATGGTTTGTTGTATTAGCATGACAAATTGTGTGTACCTGGAGACAGTGAATTGAAAGAATAGATTCTTGAGGAAGCACATGCATCGATGTACACTATGCATCTAGGTAACACTAAGATGTATAGGAATCTCAAGGAATTGTACTGGTGGTCAGGTATGAAAAAGGATGTAGCTGAGTATGTGGCTAGATGTAGCGTGTGCCAGCAGGTTAAAGTTGGGCATCAGAAACCTGCATGTACCTTGCAATCTCTTCCTATACCAGAGTGGACATGTGAACATATCACAATGGATTTTATGGTAGGGTTTCCCAGGACACCTAGAGGTTGTGACTCGATATGGGTGATTGTGGATAGACTGACTAAGTCTGCTCACTTTCTTCCTGTTAAGTCAACCTTTGGTGTTTCAAAGTTGGCTAAGATATATGTGGATGAGATATTTAGGTTGCATGGTATCCTAGTTTCAATTATATCAGATAGAAATCCTATGTTCACATCCATGTTTTAGAATCAGCTGCATCATGCTTTGGGCACAAAGTTGAGATTCAATACAACTTTTCACCCGCAGACAAATGGTAAGTCAGAGAGAGGAGGAGTCTAGTTTACGACACTATAGGAGTGCCGAGGCCAGAGAGCCAGTTTTCATGTAGCAGACTAGGACAACAGTCAGACTTAGCTATCCCGGGGTGCCGGCTAAGTCTTGTATGGTGGGATCGTAGTTCTCTACGAGTCTTCATATGTAGAGTAAACTTCATATGATCAGGGCATAAGATAAAATATGTTCACATAGGTTCACAAAGTTAGTTAAAGAGTTAAGAAAGGTTTGAGTTAGCTTCACAATAGTTGTCCTTTAAATGAAGTTTTAGTATTTTCTATTAATTAATTGTATCTACAACTTTGCAACAATTGTTATCTTAATGAAATGTTGATATCTCCTTTCATTTAAATTATATTTCTTAGATCTACTCAGTATAGTATTATCTTGTATAATATTCCAATTAATAAACATAAAATGAGTTATCTGCGATGGTTGGGTGAAATTTTATTCACTGAGCCAGTAGCTCACCAACCTACTAAAACATTTTTTAGGTCAGCGTCAACACGAGGAAGCTAAAGGATCATATCACCCAAGTTCTTAGAAGGTAGTACATAGTTAGATAGAGGTCTCTTAGTCCTTTACCCTTGGTCATTGGGCATGTGGTATGGTAGAGAGAGAGAATGAAATGTAATATGTAGTTTAGTTTAAGTTATTTGTTGTGCTTTATTTACTGCATGGAAAAATGTAATATGTCATGTAACTCTATTTTATCTTACTAGTAAGGTAAATAATAAGTTGCTTCCGCAGTTTAGTAAGATTCAGTGTTATTCAAGTTATAAGACTTCCTTTAAGTTAATTCTAAGTGATTAAGAAAAGAAAAAGTTAAGGGTGTTTTTGTGTTAAGTGTAATTCTCATTGTCACACCCTAATCTCATGATTAGTGGTAATTGTGGGGTCGGGCGTGTCAACCTCTCTCCCAAACCTAATCTCAACCTAAGCACACGATATTATTTGATATCAAGAGTTGACGCGACCCATACCCGCTAACTAGGTTTTAGGTCTGCCAAAGAGGAATTTAACTAACCATCCACTTTTGATAACTTACTGAAAATCAACCTTGAATTTTGTTTCTTCTTTAATTAATAGAACTAACAAAACATCATGATAACTAGAATGATAACATCTTGTATATCCAAAATGTGAAAGGTTACAAAATAGTTCAACTTTTACATAAAAGTAAGAGTTCTATCTTAATATACACCAAGTACAACTTATTACAAACTACTCTCATTTCTCATCTTCTCATTCCCAGCATTGAGAGAAAGGATAAGAGACCAACTAACTAAACTAAATATTCTTCTCAAGACCTCGGTTGATCTATTCCTAATGAAAGCTAGCTTCTAACTCACCATGTAGTGTTATACTGTTGCCTAGAAAATATTTTAATAGATTGTAAGAGCTACTAGATTAGTACGTAAAAAATCAACAAGAAACCAAAATAATTTAGACGTATATTGTTAAAAGAATTTAATATAGAATCATACAAGAATGTAAGTACTTTTGATAAAGATTGCTATGAATAAATAAATTGGATCCATTCAGAGATCTTTTATCTCGTTTATTATGCCCTGGACCCACATGAAGTGTACCAAACATGTGGAAGTATCAAAGTAAGCTACACTCTCACAATATAAGATTTAAAGTAGACCCATGAGTTAAAGTCTACTAAACTAGCTTGCTAGTCTGTAATAGGGTTCACCACATTTGGCCTTAGTTGATACATAGCTGGACAGATAAACTAGACTACTTGTCTAAAACTGGGTACTCGGGTGGAGAGTCAAATCATTCAGCTAAATTTCATGCACATATGGTTCTACAAGGTTGACCTATTGAGCAGTATTTGAACTAACTAAATTGTACTGGGTACCACTGGAATATACAGTTAATGTTGGATACCACAATATTTTAAGGAGACCGTCCTCTCTGGGTTTAGTCCCCCATACCTCTCTAGTACTCCAGCTACCTCATCCTAGACTCTTCCATATAGTAAGCACATTTCTTCCTTCATGATGTAAACCTCTGTGATAGATTCTATGGTGTTCAGGGCATCTAGAGTCTAGTGATTCTTTAGTTTATCATACAATATTACATTCTTGATACTCCTTATCCTAATCACATACTTAGGACATATAAATTATGAAATTTACTTATTCACTCACAATGATAAAAGTATAAGCTTAAACTGATAAACTGATCATACTAGATAATCATACGTATATATTGTTTATGAAACTTTGCATACAACTTTCTAACAATAATCATCAGTTTGGTTACAAATTCATAATACAATTTAGTTGTTATAGAAATTAAGGTAATTTGGGACTTTGGTATCTCTAATTCAACCATTAGGATTCACACTATATCATAGGAGTTAAGCTGAAAGCATCTATATTTTATCACAAACATGGTGTAACAAATAGTGTTACTACTACAATCTAACACCTAGAGTCAATAACATTTGTGATCATAATTACAAAGCAGAACAACACAAATTTATTTCACTTTTATGCATAATTTCGATAAAATCAAGGTTTAGAGGATATTTTCCACTCACATGCACACAATCTCAATTACTAATCTCAACTTCTAGCTTGCACGAGTCAGATCAGAGCTTTAGACCTCAAGATCTCATCTAAAACCGTTTGTCAGAAAGTAAATAGACCTAAAATAAGCCGGCTAGAGGTAGAAGATAAAGAACGAAGGTCAAAGATAACATTTGGTTTAAGAATCAAATGTCACCACGTATGAGAGAAAAATAAAAGATTATTAGAAACAATATACTTGCTTAGCTAAGTCTTACACCAAAACTTTAGGTTTCTAGTGTGTTTCTCCCAAGACCTGAGGTATACACACCTAAATCAATTCCATGTTGACTAGATGCACACACTCTAAGGGATCAGACACACTTGGGTCTTTTGAATTTATAAAGCCCTGGTAGGCTTTCTCACATAAACTAACACACTTCACCCGCAAGCGCATGGGTTCATGTTAGTATAGGAAAGCGGTAAGTTAGGGGTCAAACCCAAGAGAGAAAAGGGGGCACTAGAGCTCATTTAGATTTGGCTAGGTTCCTACTATGGAGTCTAGGGTTGAAGGGTCTAAGGTTGATTTTGTTTTATTACACTAAGAGTTGAACAATAAATTAAAGAGGAACAAGAATCAAAACCTAAGTTAGCCCTAGATAGTTAATTCTAATGAGAAAGAACTAAAAAAGCTAAGCGAGGAGAAGCAAGTTACACTAAGGCAAGCAAGAAGAGATCTACTATACACTAGGCTAGCAAACTAGGAAAAATATCAATTAAAGACATGAACTATAAATAACAAAATAAGAACAAGGCAAGAAGCTAATAAGTTAAGGAGATTAACTAAAGAAGCATTAACTAACTGAGAGAGAAAATTAGGATTTTAAGCAATTAATGGATTTGTGGGCTGTTTGGGGGAATGCACTTGTCAATTGGTTGGGGGTGATAACATGTAAACATTATTCTTTCCTTCATATTACCAAACCAAGCAACTATCTAGATGATAATTAAGTGCACTAAACTACTAATTGGTCATGGATAGGGTAAGTGCGTATAGGGGAACTGGTCCCTGTAAGGCCCCTGAACTTGCTTAATGAGTTGAATGAGCTTAATTACCATAATTTAATGCTTATAACCCTAATATAACCTTTTAATATGTTTTAAAATCATAATAAAAGCTTAAGTTTCAAATTTGGTCCAATTTGGACACTGTTTGAGCAAGTTATGCAATTTTCTGTACATTTTGGACTTTTATATAATTTACCCAATTGAGAGGTTTTATTTGCAATTTATCACTTTTATTATGTTCCTTGGATATTCTCTCATCATTATTGATCTTGTTGAGCCATGGGGCACCTATTTAATCTTTGTTTTGAAGGTGTTTTCTCTAAGGGTATTTTAGGGTTTACTCCTTCACGGATGAGCTACCTTTAGTAGCTATCAACTAGTGAATTATGGATTGGCTGGGAAATTCGACAAAGGAAAGCTAAGTATGTCTATAAGGACGGTGGGGGAGCTTCTTGTGTGTGTGTGTTTGTATATTCTTAATAGTTTAAGGCCTTAGACACATGGGGAAGCTACTTTTACACCTCATGTTTGCTTCCATCCTTATCCATGGGCTATATTTACCTCTTCCTTGACCAAGTACGAATGTATGCTTGCTTTCTCTTTCCTCTAACATGGAGAAACGACTCCAATCTGTTTTTCTGTGAAACTAAGTGCTCTAACGTAGAATACAACCTCATTTTGGAGAAGAAGGTCTCCTAGAGCTCCATCTAGCCCTACCTAGGGTTTCTAAGGCCATCTTCTAGGGATTTTGACCAAGGCAAGTTGTTTTATTCCTTAATTATCCGTTTCTCTTTCTCTTATCCTTCCTTAGACCTTCCTCCATGTTGTAACCTTTCTTTTCCATGGTGAAAGTGGCTCTAGAACTCAAAAATCTATCCTTCTTGTTTCTTTTTCTAGGATTTTGCTTCTTTGTGGAGAGAAGTACCTATTTGGCCTCAAATATGAATCCAAGGTTTTCTTGCCCTATTTGCTCTATATTATTTCTGTTTGGGATCTGACCTACTCTATAGAGGTGAGTTATATACCATTCTTCACTTATATTTCTTGTTAGAAGCTTGTTAGTTCATGTTTATGCTTTAATGTGATGAACTAAGCATAGAGAAACCATGCTTGTTTAGAATTACGAATTTTTGTGGTGTTCCCTATTTTTTTCTAATTCTATATGAACTTGTAAACATGTGTTCGACCTTTCTAAGGTGTAACATGATCTAAGGTTGATAGCATCAACCTATGGTGCTAATCACAAAATAATTGATGGTTCAAATTAGGGTTTTCAAGCTATTTCCTTCCCTATCACACAACCGATGGTCATATCATTCAATAAGAATGGTGTTTCTATCTTGGCAACTTATGTTCATGATCAAGGGTGTAAAACTTATGGTGAAAACCTATGGTCACCCCCTTAGGTTAGGTTTTGGCTCAATTAGACGTTTAATTATCATTTACTAAGTATTCTAATGATACTATCAACCGATGATGACATTAGCTTAATATTTGATGGTGTTAACTGAATGCATTACTGATCTAACAACCAATGGTGACCTAATGATCACAATTAATTGTGGATCAGGTCGTCACCATATATGATGAGTTAAGAATGTAATTGTAGATTTGACTAAACCTTGAACCAATGGTTACTTAGTTCAATTGATCTAATGGTTAGACCTATACTTCAATTGATAACCTTGAACAATGAACCTGATCCAATGAATAATATTGGATGCTTTAACATCCAATGGATTAGAATAAATCACATGGTATCATATGTGGGTCCTAGTAATGATATTTCGATGGTTCAATGCCATTAATTTTTAGTCTTACCTTTGCCATTATATAATTATATTTGATAAATCACTATAATAAGTGGATGCGTAACTTCCATGTGATCTAGCTTGCTATACCTAACCTTAATGTAATTATATGACATTGATTGGTTATAATCAAACCTCTTGAATGATTAATGTGATAATGAATTACACTCTTCTTGTGTTGAAACCACAATGCAGTACTATTTGAATATCAGAGTGCCTTGTCATATTAATATCTATGAACATATATGTGCTAATGATCTTTTGAGCCTTGATTAAGGCATGGAATGATGATGATAACCTTACTATGAATAATGTGAAGGTCTTAACGACCTTTGGGCATGTTTGAAGCCATGATTGAGGTGAAATCCTCTTCATGTTCCAATAAGGGTTAAAACCCTGGAACTTGTGATAAGATATTGGTATCTTGTAATAGTATGATGATAAGTGTGGTCCATTAATTTGCAATGAATGATAGAATGTGGTAATGTGATTAAGATTTATATCTCAAATGTTTATATCTTTTAAAGTTGTTATATATACTCTTGTTAGAAAAGAATTAGGTTTTGAATGTCCACTTGTATGATAAAGCCTTAATGCATTCAATTGGCAGTAATTGATCAAGTGTAACCTTAATCATGTAGAGCCCTGTGCCATAGAGCCATCTTTAGTGTCAGAACTTACTAGATAGTGAAATGAGTATTCCCAAGGGAAACTCGGAGTGCATACTTTTGAGTATTTGGGGGTGGAAAATTGAGGATATATCCTTGTCATCCACAATTGCAGGTTATGGAGGATGGCTATGGTCATGCCTCTGACATTTGATGTGATTGAGGACAACTATGGTTGTACCTCAGATTAGAGGGTTTTGTATACCCTATTTTCTAATGTTGTAACTTGTACCAAGTACATACTAGTTGTTATCAATTGACTATATGTCACTGTTGGCAGTTTGACTGGTATGTCACTGCAGTTTAATCATACTGACTTAGGGGAAGAGATCTTAGGATACCGACACTCCTAGATCTTATACAGAACTGAATAGCACTTCACAGTGGTCAGTTGGACTTTGAGTGGTACGACTCAAACTCCCCAGGGCATAATAATAATTAAAGATATAATACCAGCTGTGTAGTATAATTTCTAGGGTTTAATACGTATCACATTAGTTGATTAACCCTTGTCTTGTCTTTACATTACATAGTTCTTACATGATGTAGACTTATGAAAATTGTGTAATTCTACTTGATGTTACAACTTATTTTCTTAACTACTTAGTATACTTAAACTTCTCAATCTGTTCATATTTCTTATTCAATACCCTAACTACTCAATGTATTTACTGTTAATTAATATGTTATAATCAATATATGTTGGAGAGAGCTATATCTCTCACTGGGAATGGGTCTCACCCGTGGATTACCACATTTTGTTGGGTGGTCACGGGCAACGAGGTCGAGGTTGCACTGTGGAAGAGAACCAACCTGGTGATAAATATATTTAGAAGGTTGGTTAGTTGTAGATGTTAGTAGTAGAGTCCTAGTGTCATCCCTGTACTCTCAGGTCTAGGTATGGGATGTGTTTTCTAGATGATATACTCGTATCGACACAAGATTTTGGTAGCATGTCAATGTTTGTAAATATATGGCATGCACACATGAAATATCTTTTGTATGCAGGATGCGACTGAGGTTTTTGGACCCATATGTAAATACTTGTTACAGTATATGAGAATGGAATGATGGACTTTTTGTAAATGTTATAGAGTTTATTTACATTGTTGGAATTGGTTTTAATTATTTCACATTTTTTACTATGTGATTAATTAGTAGTTGATCGTGTTTTGTGTTTTGAGTAATCTCATTTAGCCTGACGAGGTGTCACAGTTAAGTTGGTATCAGAGCTCTAGGTTTACTGAGTCTATAGGGACATAGGACTTAGGTTTGAGTCTGTTCTTATGTATCCAACATATCTGATCATAGTTTATGCTTATGCATATATGTCTGGAGGACATGAAGAACACATTGAGAGTATCTATGTTGCACCATGAGGAGGTGCAGGGAGGCAGACACACGATGAGAGAGTGCTAGAAGAAGGGCCAGAGAAGCCCGCAATGCCTCATCTAGACCCGACAATGGTTTCCAATACTGAGTTTCAGCCAATGTTCAGACAAATGATGGCCACAATTACACATATTGCTGATAGAGCACCAACACCTCAAGCTAGGGCAGCTGCCTCTAATGTTGAGTCCCAAGGTGTCAGGAAGACATTTGAACATCTTAGACGTGTTGGGGAAATTGAATATGCATATACTTCTGATCCAGCAGATACTGACATGTGGTTGACTGAGCCGGAAAAGGCGTTCAAAATCCTAAACATCACTGAATAAGACCAAGTTAAGCATGTAGTATACTTGTTGAAGGATAGTGCTGGCCACTGGTGGACCATAGAAGAGGAGAAAAGGCCAGGAGTTGTGATAGGACAGGAGGAGTTTTGGAGGGAATTTGTTAGCTGATATTTTCCAGAGACTAACCTAGATGAGAAAATCTCTCAGTTCAAGAAGATTCACCAGGGAGCTATGACTATCAATGAGTATGAATCAAAGTTAATGTAACTTCTGAGGTTCTATCCACACATGGCAACAATGGAAAAGGAAAGGATCTGGATATTTGAGAAGGGTCTGAGTATAGAGTTGACTACTATAGCATCAACCTTGGAGAATAGGGAAATGTTTTCCACCTTTGTGGAATATGTCAAGAGGATTGAGAGGTATACCATAGAGAAGCGTGAAGCTAATGCTAAGAAGTGACCTATGCAGTTTCAAGGGAAATCATCTGGAGGATTTAAGAAGTTGAGGTTTTTCCCACCACAGTCGCAACCAAGGTCAACCTTCATTGAACCAAGATCACATGCACCATCACAGTGGACCCCGAGTCAGGGTAGAGGTTACCGTTTTCCACTAACGAGAGCCCACAATACCTCATCAGTTTTAGTAACAAGGCCATTTAGGCCATATCAAGACACCAAAACATGTTACAAGTGTAGGCAAGTGGGGCCTACAAGACCTTATTACCCTATGAAAGATGAGGAGGTGACTCAGTAGCCAAGGCAAAGTCAATAAGGTCCACAACAACTACAGTTTAGTAGTGGCAGTGGAAGAGGATGTGGTTAGGCATCCCAGGCAGGATCCTCTAGACAAGCAAGCAGAGGATGTGGACGAAAGTAGGTGATAGCAAGGTTCTATGCCATGACCCAGCCAAAAGTAGTGGTCAACCCACGAGTCGTGACATGTCAAATGGAGTTATTTCATTCTGATTTGTCTGCTTCTTATTTCATATCTGTGTTAGTAGACCTAGGTGTGACACACTCTTTTATCACTAGAGAGGTGATAGATAGTTGTTATCTACCTGTTAGTCTTAGATCTAAAAGCCTGCGGTTATAGACTCCTTTGGTTGATTCTATTGAGTTGCAGGAAGTGTGTCCATCTTGCGTTCTTTCTTTTTCTGGAAACAACATTCAAGTGGATCTTTTGCCACTTGACATGCATGGTTTTGATGTAATCCTAGGAATGGATACCTTGGAAAAATACAAGGTAGTCTTGGACTGTAGTACTAAGGTGGTGGCGTTCCATGATAGAGATGTACAGTGGATTTTACTAGGTGATAGGAAGATTCTTCCTACATGTTTGATGTCAGCTATGATAGTTGAGCAAATGATGAGACAAGGATGTGAGGCTTTCTTAGCTCATGTTGTGGATACCAAGGCGGTAGGTCCTAATATCTAGGAGGTACCAGTGGTGTGAGAATTTGAGGATGTCTTTCCTGAGGAATTTCCTAGTATTCCCCCTCCTAGAGAGATTGAGTTTGAGATCAATCTTGTTCCTGGAACACAACCCTTAGCACAATCAACATACAAAATGACACCAAAAGAGATGTAGGAGTTAAATAAATAGTTACAAGAATTGTTACAGAAGGGTTTTATCAGGCCAAGCACTTCCCCTTGGGGTGTTCCCTTGTTGTTTGTTAAAAAGAAGGATGGTTCAATGAGGTTGTGTATAGACTACAAACAGTTGAACAAGGTGACAATAAAGAATACGTATCCTTTGCCGAGGATTGATGATATTTTTGATCAGTTGAGAGGTGCCTCTGTGTTTTCAAAGATAGACCCGAGGTCAGGTTACCATTAGTTGAGAATTAAGGTCGATGGCATACCCAAGTCAGCTTTTAGGACTGGGTATGATCATTATGAGTTTGTGGTTATGCCGTTTGGGCTAACCAATGCACCTACAACTTTTATGGATCTAATGAATAAGGTGTTTAGACCTTATCTTGATCAATGTGTGTTCGTGTTCATAGATGATATCCTGATATACTCTAAGGATAGTCAACAACATAAGCAACACCTTCGCCAGGCATTGACTTTATTGAGGCAACATCAACTATATGCTAAGTTCAGCAAGTGTGATTCTGGTTATCTGAAGTGTCTTTTATGGGCCATGATATATCTGCAAAAGGCGCTTGTGTTGATCCCAAGAAAGTGGAATCTATACTAGAATGGGAACAACCAAAGACACTAATAGAGATCTATAGTTTCCTAGGTCTGGAAGGTTACTACAAGAGGTTCATCAAAGACTTCAGTTCTATAGCATTACCCCTAACAAGGTTAACCAGGAAGGATCTTCCTTTTGCTTGGAATGACAAGTGTCAACGTTCTTTCCATCTGTTTAAAGAAAAGTTGACTAGTGCACTGATATTAGTACCGCCAGAGTAAGGGAAATGCTATATTGTCTTTTGTGATGCTTCAAAGAATGGGTTGGGATGTGTGTTGATGTAGGATAAAAATGTGATTTCTTTTGCTTCGCGACAACCTAAGAAACATGAGGAGAATTACCCAATACATGATATAGAGCTTGCAGCGGTGGTACAATCCTTAAAGATCTGGAGACACTATCTTTATGGAGACAAGTGTCAGATCTTCACTGACCACAAGAATCTACGATATCTCTTCTCAAAACATGAGCTGAATATGAGGCAGAGGAGATATATGGAGCTAATTAAGGATTATGATTGCACAATAGACTACCATCTAGGGAAAGCTAATGTGGTAGATGATGCATTGAGTAGAAAGTCGTCTTCATCATCAATGGTAGATAATGCATAATTAAATTCCTTGATGTGCCATAAGAGAGATATGCTAGTGTCTCTTCGCCAGATGAATGTACAACTAGAAGTTTCCTTGCTGGAAGGATTGTTGACACAGTTACAAGTGAAACCTACCTTGAGACAACAGATTCATGATGCACAATAGAATGATACCGTGATACAAAATATCTGATCAGGGATTGGCAGTGAAAAGTATGATGGCTTTCATGAGGCAGATGATGATACACTTTGTTACTATAATAGGACAGTAATTCCTGATGTTGATGGTTTGAGGAAGATGGTACTTGAGGAGGCTAACTCATCCATGTATGCAATGCATCCTGGAAGTACCAAGATGTACCAAAACTTATTGGTGGCCAGGTCTAAAGCGTGATGTGGCAGAGTTCATTGCCAAATGTCCAATTTGTCAGCAGGTGAAGGCTGAGCACCAGAAGCCTGTAGGGACATTACAACCCTTGCCAATACCACAGTGGAAATGGGATCATATTACTATGGACTTTATGGTTGGTCTTCCTAGGACAACCAAGGGTCATTATTCCATATGGGTGATAGTAGACAGATTGACTAAGTCAGCTCATTTTCTACCAGTTAAGATGACATTTATAGTACAAAAATTGTCACAAATATATGTTGATGAGATAGTCTGTCTGCATGGAATTCCAGTGACTATCGTTTCTGATAGAGGTCCATAGTTTACAAGTCATTTTTGGGAGCGTCTGCATTCAGTAATGGGAACACAACTGAGATTCAACACAACTTTTCATCCGCAGACTGATGGCTAGTCTGAAAGGACTATTCAAACTTTAGAGGATCTCTTAAGGGCATGTGTGCTGCAATTTCTTGGTAGATGGGATGTACATTTGACTCTGATAGAGTTTGCATACAATAATAGCTATCAAAGAAGCATAGATATGACCCTTATCAGGCTTTGTATGGGAGACAATGTCGGTCTCCTCTTTGTTGGTATGAGATAGGTGAATATCAACTTTTGGGTCCTAAGCTAGTACAACAGACTACAGAAAAGATTAAAGTGATACCACAACAGTTGAAAGCAGCCCAGGATAGGCATAAATCTTATGCAGATAACCTATGTAGACCACTTGAGTTCCAAGTGGGAGATAGAGTATATCTTAAGGTTTCTCCTTGGAAAGGTGTGTTGAGGTTTGGAAAGAAGGGTAAGTTGGCTCCTAGATTTATGGGGCCATACCCTGTCCTAGCTCGTGTTGGAAAGGTAGCATATAAGTTGGAGCTACCACCAGAGCTACATAGATTGCATAATGTCTTTCACATCTCTATGTTGAGGAAATGTGTAATATCCTTAATTTTGGTAAAATTTAATGATATAAATATAAAGCATGTTCTAATAAACAATTTTCCTGAATGATATTATTTATAGAATAATATTATCCTTGTGACAAGTTAAAGAAATAAAAGGATGTTTGTTTGCAATAATCCATTAAAATATTGAATAAGAGAAAGAATGGAAAATTCTAGCAAAGGATATATTGTCAGTTTATGGTATTAATGTTCAAAAGGAACAAGTTTTGTATGGGAAAGGTATCACATTAGATCCCAAAAGAGTAATATAGTTTGGAAAGGAAATTAATAAGTTCCTATAATTGATGCAAGGATATATCAAGGAAAGAAATAGATGAATAATCTAGAATCCCATTATCCAATATGTGTCATGCTTTCCTTTATCAGTTTTTGGTATAAGAGTTATGAACTTTGGTGTCTATATATTGGGAATCTCTTACTTGTGTTGCTTTTGACAAACATAAATACTTCACAAAATATTACCATAATCGTGAGAGGAGGAGAAAAGACTAGTTGGTAATGGATCGTTGAATAAAAAAGGAATATCCTTTTAATGCATATGGAAACATCTCCCAAATTAGTAGGCTACGACCAACCGTTGGCTCCCACAATGAGAATATATGAGGAAAGAACTCGTATCTCTAGGCCATAGGATCGTGGAGGTCATTAGGGTTCCTTCAAGTTTATGTTTATATATAGGGTTTTCTGGATTCCTCAACACCCATCCCGACAACGGTACCTAGGAATACTTTCTTCTCCCTACTTCACCGACATATGGTGATAGCGGAGGTGGTAGTTTTCTGGGTTCCTTGAAGAATAGAGAAATCTCCTCCCTAAGATTGTCTACCATAACCCCCTGCGGGTTAGTCAGAGTCCTTCCCCAACCTCTGATGTGCTCGGACCAAGCAAGGAGTCAGAGATGTGAGCGCCTTTGGCAGACCGAGGATGGTGAAGAGGTTCAGGTCTCTACAGACAGCCGTGGTGAGGGAGGCAGGTGCTTCACGACTGCCCTAGCTGTTCGGAGTAGAGAGGTAAAGAAGGGAGGCTCAACCTGGGATTTCTACTGGAGGTCTGAGCTCGACGGAGGGTGCACGACAGACACTTGGTCTCACACAGGCAATCACGAGAGAAGGGGGGTCATTCGTAGGACTCATGGAGAAGAAGAAACTCTGACTTTGGAGGTGAAGTAGAGGAAGCGTGAGGTTGAGGGAGGCAAGCACTCTCTGTAGCACAATGCATAAGGGTGCAAAACCTCGTGCGGAGGCCATGCCTCACAACAACAGGGGAAGACGAGGATAGGGTGAGTGAGGAAGGTGTATCAGCCAGTGTGGCCTGGCGTCAGGGTTCATCTGGTAGACCCATGCAGTGTGGTTCCCCACGTTGGCATCGACATGAGATGAGGTGGAGGAGGCGGGACCTGAGAGTGCCACTCGTGGTCTGGTTATGTTTTCATGCCTGTCGGCATACGAAGGCCTCACACAATCGTGAGGAAAGGGAAGGAACGGAGTCAAATGACCCAGTTCCCCTTGCCCGCACATTCCAGACCTGGGACTGACTAGGTATTTTCCTCTTATCTGAGCCAGCCTAGTAAATAAGGAAAATAGAAGCATGTATCCACTGATGTGGCAGAACCTTATTAGCTCAAAGGTATCTTATAATAATTCCAATAAATTATTGGCAACTCGAAATATAATGATACTATATGTCATTTTGATCAGAAAAATGAGGGGAATCCAAATAAAATATTATTGATGCCTAATTATGATCTTTGTTTCAAAATTAGGGTAATATATGGGTTATAGTAGCGATTGAAGCATAAAAATCCTAGCTTTGGTTATTATGATACTTAAATGAGTAAATCCAAATAATTTTAGATCTTATCTGACATTGATGAACATAATGGGAATTTTGTATAATCATGATGCTAATAATGATAATTAGGATACTTAATGTGTATAATCTTGCTTATGACAATTAGGGTTTTAACACTAAGATATGGTTAGTGAACATAAATTGGATCTAAGCATTAAATAGATTGATTAGGGTTACATATGATGTCTAATTTGGAGTAATAACTCTAACAAAGAATTATGCGATGGAATTAGGGTTTGTACCCTTATTCCTTAACCAAACCCTAAAACCCTAGAATAAGATCGAGTAGGGTTTAATCTAATCAATGTGATTAATATGATTGGTGACACTTTAGGATTTACATAATGCAGATTGTATGATGATTGCTTGATTTGCTCGCTTGATTGGACTATGCTTAAAGTATAATTGAATAATCTACATGGCAAAGGTATGTGGTTACACTTATGAATACTTGTATCGAATTTTGAGATTTCTGAGGTTTCTCAATGAGATTGTATGACAAATAAACAGCTTGCTTATTTGGTAGTTCTTACAAAGTATAAAGTTCCTATGAGTATCATGTAAAGTAAATAGCTATATTCTGAACCTTGGGTTTGACTGATCTTAAGGGTAATGCACACGAGCCCCGGAGGGACAGTGATTACACCTGAGGTAGTAGACCAGATAAGGGTTAGAATAAGAAAACAAGTTTATGTTCTTATATGCTAGATAAAGATGTTTTCTTATATCTGTACTTGCGATTATTGTTTGAACCCACATAATAGTACAATAATATACTGACCGCGTATTTGTTTGTTGGTATTTTAGGTATTCGATATACTTGCTTCGTGGACATGACGGTACAGATAGAGATGTTGAAGACACTATAGTTTAATCATGAAGGTTTAGTCTTAATGGTTTATCTTCACACATGTAAAAGTTTATTTTGTTTAAAAGCTATGTAACTCCTTAGAGGAGCTTTTGATGTAAACATGTAAATATTTGATCATTAATGGAAATTTTTTACTATTTTGTATTATTTCTTGAATCTGATCCTAGAATTTATGATTAACGATCTGTGACTTTAAGGTCTTTTAGATACTCAAAAGTGTAGGTCATTACATTTGGTAAATATCTTAGTGTCAAAACCCTAATTATCATAAGCATGATTATACACATTAAGTATCCTAATTATCATTATTAGCATCATGATTATATGAAATTCCCATTATGTTCATCAATGTCAAATAACATATAAAATTATTCAGATCTACTAATTTAAGCATCATAATAACCAAAGCTAGGATCTTTATGCTTCAATCGCTACTTTAACCCATATATTACCCTACTTTTGGAACAAAGATCATAATTAGGATCCTTCCTCTAAGAAATGTAACGACCTCATTTTTCGGCAACCCCCAATTAAGGAAGGTCGAAAGATAAAGCCATTTCTTATGAAATTTTCCCAAGGATCCAAATTTAGAAAATAATAAATAATAGAAAACAATTTCACTAATTCACAAGTATTGTTTACAAAATGCTTACTTGAAGTTTCATTACCAGAATTGCACATAGGGAAGAAGTGTTTATCCAAATCCTCCTTACTTAAATTAATGTCTTTACATGGTTTCATCTTTATCTTCATGTCCCTTATCATGTATATCATCATATATCTAAAATGCCGTGAAACAAAACACGGTAAGTATAACAAGTTATACTGGTATGTGGGTTCAAACAATAATCACAAGTAAGCATATAAGCATAACCACGTACCTTATGCCATCACGGAGACCATGCAGAACATCATATAATTTAAGAATGTATCCAAACATCCAAGCAATAAAGCATATAATCAACAATTATCTGAAACAAAGCATACTAAATATGTGTCACCATGTATTTGCATTGTACTAAACAGATCTAGATGTGCTCCTAAACTAGGGTTTAGGGTTTTCTCGTGTTCAGACTAGGGATTAGGATTACAAACCCTAATTCTGTCATCTTAAGCATATTAGACTATTCATGATATCTAGATCACATTATCAACATTAGATCATAGAAAGATGTCAACATTGGTCTTAAAACCCTAAAGCAACATGTATAAGATTACTAATCTAGAAGCATCATTATCAAGGATTTCTTCATTAAACATGTCTGGATCAGGTATTAGCCTAACATGAACGAATCTATTCAATTAAGAACTATGTTAAGCAAGTCTAGATCATCTTTTCAATTAATCCCATTTAAACATGTATTGCATATACTTTTAGAACTGTAAGAATAATCATGTTCAGATAATATTTTATTTGGATTTCTCTCATTTTCCTAATAAATTTTTATAAATTATATGCCCCCATCATATTTACCAATTATTTTCTATGATTTTTGCAAGTTAATCCTGAACAGACCAATAACATGCTGACACGTCAGTGCTGGCTACCACCTAAAGCGCCACACAGCTCAGATGCTGACCAATGGCCTCATGCCCTGTCATCTGCTTTTCCATGTGGGTGGGTAGTTAAAAGCATAACTAAAAGACTCAAATGCCCTTACCTCGACAGATCGGGTTCGTTGCATGCTGGGGATGATTTGGTCATTTGGGCCTTCACTGCCTTCAACCTCACACAGGAGACAGGCTCCGCCTGCATTTGACACCACAACAAATCCTCTTGACGTCGTCATACAAGACAACGGGGGTGGAAGCTCCAAGCCCCAACAAGACTTTCACAGGGCCAACCGACCTCAGCACGACTCTTCTCCCTCCTTCACCAGCGTCCGCACTGATGCAACCATGATCGCTCCCTCACTTTGCTGCGGGTGGGATTCTTTCTGTTGATTCACCCTTGTTCTTCATCCCCACCTCACCCCATGTATCCCCTCAGTTTGTGACGCTTGACACTCCTCCCAAGCCAGTACTGACACTTGATGCCGCCGTCCTCGCCTAGTCTACAGCTACATGTCTTTCCCTCACGCACACCCTCGTCCGTACGCTAGTGCCATGGTCAGGTGCCGACTGACTTCAAGAACTGTCTGAGCCTGCCTTGACTGGACTGCCATGGAATCTTCCTATATCACGACCCCACTTTCTTTTAATTCACCAACGGCTGCAAGCCCTGGCCCTATGGTCATGTAGCGCCTCTGTGATGGCTGCCTCAGCTACTGCGGCAACTTTCCTAGCCACCGCTTCCGCACCAAAGACCCCTGGCGGCATTCAGTCAGGGTCCTACCTTCCCTGACATCCTTCTCTCCATACGAAGGTGCGGGAGAGGGAAAAGGTTGATGTTAATGGTGTTTAAGGTAGAGGAGAAGGAGTGTAGGACAGATGTAGAGACTATCATGGAGGCTCTCTTCCTCTCTCATGGCCATGAAGTCTAGGAACTACCCCAACCAATGAGGGGATCCTGCAGTCCCCTACACAACATCTGTGTAAAACCCTAGGGGTTATAAGAACGTAGATGATGGGAAGGAGAAAGTGAGAGAGAATAGGGTTGGGTTGTGCGTGGGACTTCTTACCCATATATATACATCTTTTCTCACAAGTCTCCTGAATATACAAAAGAAATCTCTCCTTTCCTTTTGTTCCAACCTCTTCCTTTGCATACAAGAAATATGTGAAGAGGCAAGTCACAACATGACTCTCTTTCCAATTATCATCTCATTATCTTATATTCAGATTATCCTTCAACATACCAAAAAGGCAACCCAAGGTAACACTATTTGGTGTCCCAACCATTGTGGTTCCAATAATGCAAAGATAAGTATTCTTTTAACTATCTAACACATTATAAATTTTATTCTCCTTTGGAAAACATTTAGCAATATCAAAAGTCATTACTATTTATTAATGCATGAATTCCTTTTATCTATTTGTCTTGTACCAAAAGCACTTGTGCGAAAAAGTCAATTAACATTACTATTCCACCAATAAAATCATTGGGGAATTATCAATTTAATTCATGCATCATATTTTATAGTTCAATTTTGCCATAATTTGAGGATATTACATTCACCCCTCCTTAAAAGGAACTTTATCCTCAAAATTCACACCCAAAAGAAAAAGGTGAATTATAACTCATCTTAGTTTCAAGTCTTAGGGTTAGCACCCTATTTAGACATATTTAACAAATTTTCCATAGTATATGAAATTTCATCTTATTACTAAGATTGGCACCTGAATCTAAATTCAAATATATCTACATCTTTAGTATACACATCTTATCATCACTTGATGATTTCATTATCATTAATGATTTCATTATTACTTGGTGATTTCTCTTTTCACCTAGGTTTCCAACCTATTATCCATTATTTCACATAAGGGTGAGGTAACACCTCTAACCCTAGATCATGTCATCACACATTAAAAGTAGGATATTCATCCTCATTATCTGAATTTTAAGTATAACGTGTGTCAATCTAATCTCCCTCCCTCTTAGTGAGATGAAATAAGCATTTGACTACAGCCCAAACACAAAGTTCATTTCATTCCAAGAGTAAAGATGGTACATCCACACACCTTTCAATTTCACATATTAAGTTTAATCATACTCGATATGACTCTAAACTTGTTCTTAATTTCATAACATTCTTATATTCCATGAAGTCAAGTGTCCCTTTTCTTACTCTTAAGTTAGGGCACAACTTTTCTCAAGTTTCTATGACTTCCTTATGTCTTTTATATTTACATCTCATGTATCATTATGAGCCTTAGCCAAATCCTTTAGGTCTCTAGGGGTATAGGTACTCTTAGAGTGATCTCATCCTTTATGCATCAAGAGAGTGCCTTTCACATTCACCCATTAGGCTACATGATCCTCATGGAGGTAGCTAATCTCCTGAGTCATGTACCTTGGATAAACCTAGTTGTTACCTCCAGACCACATGGTCATGTGCATTCAGGGCATATCAACTCCCAACCCATCAATCCTATGTACCTATAATACAACCTACTTGACCCTAGGATTGCATTAGGACTCTACCCTCCCTAAGGGGTTCTTTTGAGATGTCACATCTTTCTCTTATTTAATTCTTTAACCTTAATTGCCTTCATCTCTCTCTTTTGAGTACACATAATGCAGTGTTGTCCCATCATTGGGCTCGGGCCACCTTCCCTCTAGGGCTTGGTGCCATGTCGGTCTTCCCTCTTGGTCTTGACCTCTGTGATCTTCCCCTCCAGGGGATTGATCCTAAACAACTGCATTGTGGACTTAGGCCACCTTCTCTCTTGGGCTTGGTAACTGCATGGTCTTCCCTCTTGGGCTTGACCGTTTCATGACCTTCCCTCCCAGGCTTGGTCATCCACTTAAGCCACCTTCCCTCCTGGGCTTGGTGCCTTAATGGTCTTCCCTCCCGGGCTTGACCAGTTGTGTCACTCAGAGTTTGCATCCTTAGGTTCAAAGAATTTAAGTACTTTCATTTTTTTATATCTTTAACTCTTCACCCCTCTAGGTGAGGATTAAGGTTATCTCAATACTTAAATATGCTCATTCACTTACCTTTTAAGGGAAATACCTAGCCTAGGGTACCTTCTTGGCTCATAGGAGGGGGTTAGGCTCCCTAGCCACAACATGATCCTAAGATCTAGGTTTTGCCTCCCTCATAGGTCATCTTCCCACTCTTTAGGTTGACCCACCCTAGGTTGGCACACTAACCCTAAAGGTTTCATAGATACCTCTTTTTCATTAGACATAACTTTTATCATTATATCGTCCCATGTTTGCTCAATTTCTAAAATACCCCCTCATGATTCCTGTCCATTCAATGAACTTGAGTCACCTTCCCCTCTAGGGGCTTGGCCACCATCACTAAAATTCTAGAGACAACATGAGGAGTTTGAGCAAGTTATATTCAAACATCCATTTTTCATATATATATATATATATATATATATATATATATAACTATTGGGTTCATGTATTGCTTAAGACCTCTTACCTAAGAGTCATGATCCTCGTGCACTCATGAATGGGAGACTGGGTTACCTAAACCCACCCCTTCATCTTTCTTATCATGGTTTCCAAGTTTCACATGGGTAGTGTCCCATACCACCACACCATGTTCATTATTTAAGATTACAATTTTAGGGTTAGGGTTAGGGACTATACTCTACCTCTCAGAGTTTCCATATCCCTTGACCCACTAGAGTTCTCTTAACTCAACCCATGCTCCATCTAGGGTTTACATTTTTAACCCATTAAAACCATCACTATTATTATTTTCCCCATTACATGTACATAATTATTTCATCATCCTTATATGTACATTGATTGGAGGAGGATGCCTTATTCCTACTTCTTCTCAAAAACCTTAACTTGAGATGAGGAGGGAAATTCCTTTTAGGGTTTATTAAGCAAGAAGATGAGAAGTGATGAATAAAGATGAGAAGGACCCTAAAGGTATTTTATTTTGGGCACCATCTTCCAACTTAGGCCAGGCAGGATGCATGGGTCTGGGAGTCCTCGTAAGATGAATAGCGGTGTGGAGAAAAATCTTGTGAACCCCGATCATGGTCCCTTTTAGACACCTTGGTCTTTTAGAAAATGCCCTAATAATTCCCTCATATTTCTATGGATTACTTGAAATTATAATCTATTAAATATTATTTAAGAAATCTGTGGCTCTGATACCAAATGTAAGGACCTCTTTTTGGAAACCCCCAATTAAGGAAGGCCGAAAGATAAAGCCATTACTTACGATATTTTCCCAAGAATCCAGATTTAGCAAATAATAAATAATAGAAAACAATTTCATCAATTCATAAGTATTGTTTACAAAATACTTACTTGAAGTTTCATTACCAAAATTGCACATAGGGAAGAAGCGTTTATCTAAATCCTCCTTACTTAAATTAATGTCTTCACATGGTTTCATCTTTATCTTCATGTCCCTTATCAAGTATATCGTCATATACATAAAATGCTGTGAAACAAAACACGGTCAGTATAACAAGTTATACTGGTATGTGGGTTCAAACAATAATCACAAGTAAGCATATAAGCAAATGACTTTATCTTGCATAAACTTATTTTTATATTCTAACCCATATCTGGTAAACTACCTCAGGTGTAATCATTGTCTCTCTGGGCTCGTGTGCATTACCCTCAAGACTAGTCTAACCCAGGGTTCAGAATATAGTTATTCACTTTACATGATACTCATAGGAACTTTATAGTTTGCAAGAAATAAATAAACAACCAAGCAGTTTATTTGTCATTCAATCTCATTGAGAAACATGAACAATATCGGAATTTGATACATGTAATCATAAGCGTAACCACATACCTTATGCCATCACAGAGACCATGTAGAACATCATATACTTTAAGAATGTATCCAAACATCCAAGCAACAAAGCATATAATCAACAAGTATATGAAACAAAGCATACTACATATGTGTCACCATGAATTCACATTGTACTAAATAGATCTAGATGCGCTCCTAAACTAGGGTTTAGGGTTCTCTCGTGTTCGGACTAGGGATTAGGATTACAAACCCTAATTCTATCATCTTAAGCATATTAGACTATTCATGATATCTAGATCACATTATCAACATTAGATCATAGCAAGATGTCAACATTGGTCTTAAAACCCTAAAACAACATGTATAAGATTACTAAACTAGAAACATCATTATCAAGGATTTGTTCATTAAACATGTCTAGATTAGGTATTAACCTAACATGAACGAATCTATTCAATTAAGCACTATGTTAAGAAAGTCTAGATCTTCATTTCAATTAATCCCAATTAAACATGTATTGCATATAATTTTAGAACAGGAAGAATAATCATATTCTGATAATATTTTATTTGGATTCCTCTCATTTTCCTAATAATTTTTCATATATTATATGCCCCCATCAGAGTTACCAATTATTTTCTATTATTTATTATTTGCTAAATCTGGATCCTTGGGGAAATTTCGTAAGCAATGGCTTTATCTTTCAGCTTTTCCTTAATCGGGGGTTGCCGAAAAATAAGGTCTTTATAGTTGGTATCAGGGCGCTTTTCTTAGAGGAAGGAGCCTAATTATGATCATTTTTCCAAAAGTAGGGTAATATATGGGTTAAAGTAGCGATTGAAGCATGAAAATCCTAGATTTGGTTATTATGATACTTAAATCAGTAAATCTGAATAATTTTAGATGTTATCTGACATTGATGAACATAATAGAAATTTCAGATAATCATGATGCTAATAATGATAATTAGGATACTTAATGTGTATAATCATGCTTATGACAATTAGGGTTTTGACACTAAGATATGGTTAGTGAACATAAATTGGATCTAAGTGTTAAATATATTGATTAGGGTTACACATGATGTCTAATTTGGAGTAATAACTCTAACAAAGAATTGTGCGAAGGAATTAGGGTTTGTACCCTTATTCCGTAACCAAACCCTAAAACCCTAGAATGGGATCGAGTAGGGTTTAATCTAAGCAATGTGATTAATATGATTGGTGACACTTTAGGATTTACATAATGCAGATTGTATGATGATTTCTTGATTTGCTTACTTGATTGGACTATGATTAAAGTATAATTGAATAATCTGCATGGCAATGGTACGTGGTTAATCTTATGAATACCTGTATCAAATAATGAGATTGCTGAGGTTTCTCGATGAGATTGAACGACAAATAAACTACTTGTTTGTTTATTTAGTTCTTGCAAATTATAAAGTTTCTATGAGTATCATGTAAAGTAAATAACTACATTATGAACCCTAGGTTACACTGATCTGAAGGGTAATGCACACATGCCCCAGAGGGATAGTGATTACATCTGAAGTAGTAGACCAGATAAGGGTTAGAATATGAAAATAAGGTTATGTTCTTATATGCTAGATAAAGATGTTTGCTTATATATGTACTTGTGATAATTGTTTGAACCACGTAGCAGTACAACAATATACTGACCGCATATTTGTTTGTCGGCATTTTAGGTATCCGATATACTTGATTCGTGTACATGAGGGTACAGAAAGAGATGTTGAAGACACTACAATTTAATCATGAAGGTTTAGTCTTAATGGTTTATCTTCACACATGTAAAAGTTAATTCTATTTCAATGCTATGTAACTCCTTATAGGAGCTTTTTATGTAAACATGTAAATATTTGATCATTAATGGAAATTGTTTACTCTTTTGTATTATTTATTGAATCTGATCCTAGAATTTATGATTAACGATCTACGACTTTAAGGTCTTTTAGACACTCAAAAGTGCAGGTCGTTACATTTGGTATCAGAGCACAGATTCATCAACTAATACCTAATAGTCTATAATTTCAAATCATCCTTAGAAATTTAAGAGAAAAATTAGTAAAGCCTAATGTGTCTTTTATGTTTCTCATCTCACATTTTCATCTACTTCTCATCTCTTTACTTAATAAGATTTGAAAATAAATTGTTAATTAGAGAAGTAAAATGTGAAAATATGTAACCTTTCGTGTAGGTCCCTCTAGAGAGGGTAAACACTAGAAAGATACATGTATGGGTAAGCCCTTTCTTAAAGGAAGGACGTGGATTAGGGTATGAAGTCTTTAGTAGGTCAAGGGATATGGAAACTCTAAGAGGTAGAGTATAGTCTCTAACCCTAACCCTAAAAACCTTAATCTTAAATAATGAACATGGTGTGGTGGTATGGGACACTACCCATGTGAAACTTTGAAATCGGAATAAGAAAGATAAAGGGATGGGTTTAGGTAACCCAGTCTCCCATGCAAGTGTGCATGAGGAGAATAATGCTTATGTAAGAGGTCTTAATAAATTTATGAACACAATAGTAATATATATATATATATATATATATATATATATATATAGAGAGAGAGAGAGAGAGAGAGAGAGAGTCAGACTAGAATACACTCGAGTGTATAGATCACACCAATACAATCAAGTGTGTTTGCATATCAAGACTATTTTTTACAAAATGTAAACCATTGATCTTCACCGTCATACTATAACTAGGCTACATACAAATTTTGAGCCCATTTGTATGAGTGTAAGACACTCATCTAAGGGCAAAAAAATTGACGTGCAAAACAAATTTGAAATACATAATTTTTGCGGTCTTTATAACATGACCTATAAATGTCCAAATGTGCTCAAATTTTGCATATGAGCTATTCACAACATGTTTAAGAAGATCAATGGATTATATTTTTGAAAAAAATATTGCATCATGAAAAACTACTTGAGTGTATTCTGCTCTAAATATACTCGAGTGTATTCTAGCCTGACTCTCTCTCTCTCTCTCTCTCTCTCTCTCTCTCTATATATATATATATATATATATATATATATATATATATATATATATATATATATATATATATATATATATATATATATATGAAAATGAAAGTTTGTATAACTTGCTCAAATCTCTTATGTTGTCTCTAGAAGTTTGGTGATGGTGGCCAAGCCCATGGAGGAGAAGGCCAATGTAGCACCAAGCCCCTGGAGGGGAAGGTGACCCAAGTTTACTGAATAGATAGAGATTATGAGGGGGTATTCTATAGATTGAGAAAACATGGGTTAATATGTTATAATGATAAGAAGTTATGCCTAATGAAAAAAAGATATATCTATGAAACCTTTAGGGTTAGTGTGCCAACCTGGGGTGGGTCAACCAAAGTGTGGGAAGATGATCTATGAGGGAGGAAAAACCTTAGATCTTGGGATTAGGTTGTGGCTAGAGATCCTGATCCCCTCCTATGAGCCAAGAAGGCACCCTAGGCTAGGAATTTCCATTAAGATAAGTAATGAACATATGTAAGTATTGAGATAACCTTAATCCTCATGTAGAGGGGTGAAGAGTTAAAGATATAAAGATAAAATCACTTGCATTCTTTGAACCAAAGGATGCCATCTCTACGTAACAACTAGTCACACCTAGGATTAGGAAGACCAGTAATGCACCAAGCCCAGGAGGGAAGGTGGCCTGAGTAGACGACCAAGCTTAGGAGGGAAGGTCATGAAATGGTCAAGAACCACAGGGAAGACCAATGAGGCACCAAGCCTAGGAGGGAAGGTGGCCTAAGTGGACGACCAAGACCAGGAGTGAAGGTCATGAAATGGTCAAGCCCAGGAGGGAAGACCAAGTAGGCACCAAGCCTAGGAGGGAAGGTGGCCTAAGTCCACAGTGCAGTTGTTTAGGATCAAGCCCCTGGAGGGGAAGATCATAGAGGTCAAGCCTAGGAGGGAAGACTGATATGGAACCAAGCCCTAGAGGGAAGGTGGTCTGAGCCAAATGTTGGAACAACACTGCATCATGTCTACTCAAAAGTGAGAGGTGAAGGCAATCCTGGTTAAAGAATTAAATAATAGAATAATGTGCTTAAAAGATGTGACATCTCAAAAGAAACCCTTAGGGAGGGTAGAGTCCTAATACAATCCTAGGGTCAAGTAGGGTGTATTAGAGGTACATAGGACCGATGGGTTGGGAGTTGATATGCCATGAATGCACACAACCAAGTGGTCGGGAGGTAACAATTGGTTTGCCATAGGTCCATGTCTCAGGAGGTTGACCACCTCCCTGATGCTCATGTGGCCCAGTAGGGTGAATGTAAAGACACTCCCTTGATGCATAAGGATGGGATCACTGCAAGAGTACCTATACCCCTAGAGACCTAAAGGATTTGGCTAAGGCTCATAATGATACATGAGATGTAAAAATAAAAGATATAAGGAAGTCATAGAAACTTGAGAGAAGTCGTGCCCTAACTAGAGTAAGAAGAGGGACACTTGACTTCATGGAATAAAAGAATGCTATGAAATTAAGAACAAGTAAGTTTAGAGTCATATCAAGTATGATTCAACTCACTATGTGAAATTGAAAGTAGTGTGTGGATGTACTATCTCCACTCTTGGAATGAAATGAACTTTGTGTTTGGGCTACAGTCAAATGCTTATTTCATCTCATTATGAGGGAGGGAGATTGGATAGATGCATGCTATGCTTAAA
The DNA here is from genome assembly GCA_963693085.1 of Alisma plantago-aquatica. Lineage (NCBI taxonomy): Eukaryota > Viridiplantae > Streptophyta > Magnoliopsida > Alismatales > Alismataceae > Alisma > Alisma plantago-aquatica. Next base: position 340,295,682 of record OY856414.1, read on the forward strand.
ATTGAGGCATGAGAATGAATATCCTAAGTTGAAAATTTGATGACAAGATCTAGGGTAAGAGGTGTTACCTCACCCTTATGTGGAAATTAATGAATAATAGGTTGGAAACCTAGGTGAAAAGAGAAATCACCAAGTCATAAAGAAATCACCAATGAGAATGAAGTCAACAAGAGACGATGACCTGTGCATACTAGAGACGTGGATATACTTGAATTTTAATTCAGATGCCAATCTTAGTAATAAAATGAAATTTGATAAACTATGAAAAAGTTGTTAAAGATATCTAAGTGGGGTGCTAACCCTATGTTTTGAAAATAAGATGAGTTATCATTCACCTAGGCTTAGTAGGCCTGAATTTTGGGAACAAAATATCTTTTAAGGCGGGGTGAATGTAATATCCTCAATTTTGGTAAATTTGAATGATATAAATATAAAGCATGTTCTAATTAACAATTTTCCTGAATGATATTATTTATAGAATAATATTATCCTTGTGACAAGTTAAAGAAATAAAAAGATGTTTGTTTGCAATAATCCATTAAAATGTTGAACAAGAGAAAGAATGGAAAATTCTAGAAAAAGGATATATTGTCGATTTATGGTATTAATGTTCAAAAGGAACAAGTTTTGTATAGGAAAGGTATCACATTAGATCCCAAAAGAGTAATATGGTTTGGAAAGGAAATTAATAAGTTCCTATAATTGATGCAAGGATATATCAAGGAAAGAAATAGATGAATAATCTAGAATCCCATTATCCAATATGTGTCATGCTTTCCTTTATCAGTTTTTGGTATAAGAGTTATGGACATTGGTGTCTACATATTGGGAATCTCTTAATTGTGTTGCTTTTGACAAATATAAATACTTCACAAAAGATTATCATAATCGTGAGAGGAGGAGAAAAGACTATTTGGCAATGGATCATTGAATAAAAAGGAATATCCTTTTAATGCATATGGAAACATCTCCCAAATTAATAGGCTACGACCAACCGTTGGCTCCCACGATGAGAATATATGAGGAAAGAACTCGTATCTCCAGGCCATAGGATCATGGAGGTCATTAGGGTTCCTTCAAGTTTATGTATATATATATAGGGTTTTCTGGATTCCTCAGCACCCATCTCAGCCATGGTACCTAGGAATACTTTCTTCTCCCTACTTCACCGACATGATGATAGTGGCAGCGGTAGTTTTTTGGGTTCCTTGAAAAATAGAGGAATCTCCTCCCTAAGATTGCTTACCATCACCCCTGCAGGTTAGTGAGAGTCCTTCCCCAACCTCTGATGTGCTCAGACCAAGCAAGGAGCCAGAGATGTGAGCGCCATTGGTAGACCGAGGATGGTGAAGAGGTCCAGGTCTCCACAGACAGCCGTGGTGAGGGAGGTAGGTGCTTCACGGATGCCCTAGCTATTCACAGTAGAGAGGTAAAGAAGGGAGGCTCGACATGGGATTTCTACTGGAGGTCCGAGCCCAACGGAGTGTGCACGGCGGACACCTGGTCTCACGCAGGTGATCGCGAGAGGGGGGGTCGTTCACAGGACTCACGGAGAAGAAGAAGCTTTGACTTTGGTGTCAGAGTGGAGGAAGCATGAGGTGGAGGGAGGCAAGCGCTCTATGTAGCACCGTTCATAAGGGTGCAAAACCCCAGACGAAGGCCATGCCTTACGGGATCAGGGGAAGATGAGGACAAGGTGAGTGAGGAAGGTGTATCAACCAGTGTGGCCTGGTGTCGGGGTTCGTCCAGTGGCCCCATGCAGTATGGTTCCCCACATTTGTATCAGCATGAGTCGAGGTGGAGGAGGTGGGACCTGAGAGTGCCGCTCGCGGCCTGGTTCTATTTTCGTGCTTGTCGGCATACGGAGGCCTCACGCGAGACCCCTTTTCCCCTGCCCACATGTTCAAGACATGGGGCTGATTAGGTCTTTTCCTCTGATCCAAGCCAGCCTAGTAAATAAGGAAAATAGAAGCATGCATCTGCTAATGTGGAAGAACCTTATTGGCTCAAAGGTAAGTATATTATAATAATTCTAGTAAATTGTTGGCAACTCGAAATATAATGATACTATATGTCATTTTGATCCAAAAAATGAGGGGGATCCAAATAAAATATCCTTGATGCCTAATTATGATCTTTGTTCCAAAAGTAGGGTAATATATGGGTTAAAGTAGCAATTGAAGCATAAAAATCCTAGCTTTGGTTATTATGATACTTAGATCAGTAAATCCGAATAATTTTAGATGTTATCTGACATTGATGAACATAATGGGAATTTTGGAAATCATGATGCTAATAATGATAATTAGGATACTTAATGTGTATAATCATGCTTATGACAATTAGGATTTTGGCACTAAGATATAGTTAGTGAACATAAATAGGATCTAAGTGTTAAATATATTGATTAGGTTTACACATGATGTCTAATTTAGAGTAATAACTCTAATAAAGGATTGTGCGATGGAATTAGGGTTTGTACCCTTATTCCTTAACCAAACCCTAAAACCCTAGAATAGGATCGAGTAGGGCTTAATCTAATCAATGTGATTAATATGATTGGTGACACTTTAGGATTTACATAATGTAGATTGTATGATGATTACTTGATTTGCTCGCTTGATTGGACTATGCTTAAAGTATAATTGAATAATCTGCATGGCAAAGGTATGTGGTTACGCTTATGAATACCTATATTGAATTCTGAAATTGTCAAGGTTTCTCGATGAGATTAAATGAAAAATAAACTACTTGCTTGTTTATTTAGTTCTTGCAAATTATAAAGTTCCTATGTGTATCATGTAAAGTAAATAACTACATTCTGAACCCTGGGTTTAGACTGATCTTAAGGATAATGCACATGAGCCTCAGAGGGACAGTGATTACACATGAGGTAGTAGACTAGATAAGGGTTAGAATATGTAAACAAGTTTATGTTTTTATATGCAAGATAAAGATGTTTGCTTATATCTGTACTTGAGATTATTGTTTGAAACCACGTACCAGTATAGCAATATACTGACCGCGTATTTGTTTGTCAGCGTTTTAGGTATCAGATATACTTGATTCATGGACATGAAGGTACAGATAGAGATGTTGAAGACACTACAGTTTAATCATGAAGGTTTAGTCTTAATGGTTTATCTTCACACATGTAAAAGTTAATTATGTTTAAAATCTATGTAACTCCTTAGAGGAACTTTTTATGTAAACATGTAAATATTTGATCATTAATGGAAATTGTTTACTATTTTGTATTCTTGAATCTGATCCTAGAATTTATGATTAACGATCTATGACTTTAAGGTCTTTTAGACACTCAAAAGTGTGGGTCATTACAAAATGCCATCCAGATACTGACTAGACAATCCAACTAGTAGAGGTTGAGTTTGATGAGGATATATCCTATGTTGAGGGTCCTGTGTTGATCCTGGATAGAAGGGTGAAAAAGCTAAAGAGAAAAGATATAATACTAGTGAAAGTTTTGTGCAATCATCATGGCATAGTGCAAGCCACATGGGAACTTGAGAATGAGATGTGTAGCAAATACCCATCTCTTTTTGCATAGGATTTCGGGGCGAAATCCTTGTTAGGGGTTCATAGTTGTAAGGCCCCTGAACTTTCTTAATGAGTTGAATGAGCTTAATTAACATAATTGAATGCTTATAACCCTAATATAACCTTTTGATAATTTTTGAAATCATAAGACAAGCGTAAGTTTCAAATTTGGTCCAATTTGGACACTGTTTGAGCAAGTTATGCAATTTTTTGTATATTTTGGACTTTTCTACAATTTACCAAATTAAGAGGTTTTATTTGCAATTTTTCACTTGTATTATGTTCCTTGGATATTCTCTCGATCATTCTTGATCTTTTTGTGCCATGGGGCACCTATTTAATCCTTGGTTTGAAGGTGTTTTCTCTAAGGGTGTTTTAGGGTTTACCCCTTCACGAATGAACTACCTTTAGTAGCTATCAACTAGTGAATTATGTGATTGACTGGGAAATTCGACAAAGGAAAGCTAAGTAGGTATATAAGGATGGTGGGGGAGCTGCTTGTGTGTGTTCTTGTATATTATTAATAGTTTAAGGCCATAGACACATGGGTAGGGCTGGCAAAACCTGACCCGACCCGTCCCGACTAAAGCGGGTTTGGGTCTTGATTTTTTTGACCCGACCCGAAATGACCCGAACTCAAAAAACCCGAAATTGTTTGTGGGTCGGGTCTGGGTTTGCAATTCTCGACCCACAAAACCCGCTCGACCTGAAATTCTATCTTCGTATGTGTATATATTTTTCCATATTCTAACCATATAAATTTTTAACACATACAAACATAAATTTGTGATAGTTTATATAAGTCTTTTCTTGCAAAATAATAGTTAATTAGCAAATTCTACAACAATTTAGGGTCTAGTGGGTTTGAATTTTCGTGTTTTTCGGGTTTCTATTTTCAGGTTTGCATTTTCGGGTTTTTCGGGATTGCATATTATATAATATTTTTGGGTCCATCGGGTTCATCAAGTCAGACCCGTAAATATGAATTTTGGGTTTGGGTCAAGCAGGTATGACCGGTAATTATTTTCGGGTTGGGTTCGGGTCGAGTATATTTGATCTGACCCGAATTGACCCGAAATAGGACCCACTCAACCCGAACCCGATTGCCATCCCTACACATGGGGAAGCTACTTTTACACCTCATGCTTGGTTCCATCCTTATCCATGGGCTATATTTACCTCTTCCTTGCCCAAGTACGAATCTATGCTTGATTTCTCTTTCCTCTAACCTGGAGAAATGAATCTACTCTATTTTTCTGTGGAACTAAGTGCTATAAGGTAGAAGACAACCTCTTTTTGGAGAAGAAGGTCTCCCAGCGCTCCATCTAGCCCTATCTAGGGTTTCCAAGGTCATCTTCTAGGGATTTTGATGAAGGCAAGTTGTTTTCTTCCTTCCTTCTCTATTTCTCTTGCTCTTCTCCTTCCTTAGACCTTCCTCCAGGTCGGAACCTTGTTGTTCCATGGTGAAAGTGGCTCTAGAACTCAAAAATCTATCCTTCTTGTTTCTTTTTCTAGGAGTTTGCTTCTTTGTGGAGAGAAGTACCTATTTGGCCAAGTTCAGATCTGAATCCAAGATTTTCTTGCCTTATTTGCTCAAGATTCTTTCTATTTGGGACATGAACTACTCTATAGAGGTGAGTTATATATCATTCTTCACTTATATTGCTTGTTAGAAGCTTGTTAGTTCATGTTTATGCTTTAATGTGATGAACTAAGCATATAGAAACCATACTTGTTTAGAATTACAAATTTTTGTGGTGTTCCCTATTTTGTTCCAGTTCTATATGAACTTGCAAACATGTATACGACCTTTCTAAGGTGTAACATGATATGGGACAGGTTGATAGCATCAACCTATGGTGCTAAGCACAAATAATTGATGTCTCAAATTAGGGTTTTCTAAGGTGTAATACTGATCTAAAAACTAATAGTGACCTAATGATCACAATTAATGGTGGACCAGGTCCACCATATATGATGAGTTAAGAATGTAATTGTAGATTTGACTAAACCTTGAACCAATGGTTCCCTGGTTCAATTGATCTAATGGTTAGACCTATACTTCAATTGATAACCCTGAACAATGAACCTGATCCAATGAATAATATTGGATGCTTTAACATCCAATGTATTAGAATAAATCACATGGTATCATATGTGGGTCCTAGCGATGATAATTTGATGGTTCAATACCATTAATTTGTAGTCTTACCTTTGCCATTATATAATTATATTTGATAAATCACTATAATAAGTGGATGCGTAACTTCCATGTGATCTAGCTTGTTATACCTAACCTTAATGTAATTATATGATGTTGATTGGTTATAATCAGACCTCTTGAATGATTATTGTCATAATGAATTACACTCTTCTTGTGTTGAAACCACAATGTAGTACTATTTGAATATCATAGTGCCTTGCCATTTTAACATCTATGGACATATATGTGCTAATGATCTTTTGAGCCTTGTTTAAGGAATGGAATGATGATGATAACCTTACTATGAATAATGTGATGGTCTTAACGTCCTTTGGGCATGTTTGAAGCCATGATTGAGGTGAAATCCTCTTCATGTTCCAATAAGGGTTAAAACCCTAAAACTTGTGATAAGATATTGGTATCTTGTAATAGTATGATGATAAGTGTGGTCCATTAATTTGCAATGAATGATAGCATATGGTAATGTGATTAAGATTTATATCTCAAATGTTTTATATCTTTTGAAGTTGTTATACAAATACTCTTATTAGAAAAGAATTAGGGTTTAAATGCCCACTTGTATGATAAAGCCTTAATGCATTCAATTGGCAGTAATTGATCAAGTATAACCTTAATCATGTAGAGCCCTATGCCGTAGAGCCATCTTCAGTGTCAGAACTTACTGGATGGCGAAATGAGTATTCCTAAGGGAAACTCGGAGTGCATATTGTTGAGTATGTGGGGGTGGCAAGTTGAAGATATATCCTTGTCAACCATAATTGTAGGTTATGGAGGATGGTTATGGTCATGCCTCTGACATTTCATGTGATTGAGGATAGCTGAGGTTATACCTCATATTAGAGGGTTTTGTATACCCTATTTTATAGTGTCGTAACTTGTACCAAGTACAGACTAGTTGTTATCAGTTGACTATATGTCACTATTGGCAGTTTGACTGGTATGTCACTGCAGTTTACTCATACTGACCGAGGGGAAGACATCTTAGGATACCGACACTCCTAGATCTTATACAGAACTGAATAGCACTTCATAGTGGTCAATTGGAATTTGAGTGGTACGACTCAAACTCCCAATGGCATAATAATAATAAAAGATATAATACCAGCCATGTAGTATAAATGCTAGGGTTTAATACGTATCACATTAGTTGATTAACCCTTGTCTTGTCTTTACACTACATAGTTAATACATGATGTAGACTTATGAAAATTGTGTAATTCTAATTGATGTTTCAACTTATTTGCTTAACTTCTTAGTATGCTTAAACTGTTCAATCTATTCATATTGCTTATTTAATACCCTAACTGCTCAACGTATTTACTGTTAATTATATGATATAATCAATATATGTTGGAGAGAGTTATATCTCTCACTGGTACTGGGTCTCACCCGTGGGTTATCACATTGTTTTAGGTGGTCGGGGGCAATGAGGTCAAGGTCGCACTGTGGAAGAGAACCAACCTGGTGATCAATAGATTCAGAAGGTTGGTTAGTTGTAGATGTTAGTAGTAGAGTCCTAGTGTTGTCCCTATACTCTTAGGTCCAGGTATGGGATGTGTTTTCTAGATGATATACTCGTATCAACATGAGATTTTGGTAGTATGCCAATGTTTGTAAATATATGGCATGTACACGCGAAATATCTTTTGTATGCAGGATGTGACTGAGGTCTTTGGACCCATATATAAGTACTTGTTACAGTATATGAGAATGAAATGATGGACCTTTTGTAAATTTTATAGAGTTCATTTACATTGTTGGAATTGGTTTTAATTATTCCACATTTTTGACTATGTGATTAGTTAGTAGTTGATCGTGTTTTGAGTAATGTCGTTTAGCGTGACGAGGTGTCACAGTCCCTATCACCTCCTACCGACCCTTACGGGGCTCATTTGGATTAGGGTTTAGGTGCAATTCAATTAGGATCTAATCAAGCCTAGGTCTCTAGGATAACAACTCTTAGGGTAATTAAGGGCCAAGGGTAGTAATGTAAGGTAGAAGTGAGGTTTCATACCTCACATGACCTAGATTCTAGCCTTGATAAGGCTCCAGGCTAATTACACTAAATGTTTCTATTCTAGCTACTTAGATCTCTCACCTAGGTGTAGACGAATTGATTAACATGTAGGAAGGTGAATATTTAACTAGGGATCTACTAACTGGACTTGGGAGTGTTGACTTAAATGTGCAAGTTTTAATATTTATAACATGATCTCCACCCTACAAGTATATGGGTGCATGTAGTATGTTTGAGATCATCCAAGGGAGCAAGGTACAATTAGGGGCAAGCGTATTAGAGTTCAATAATCTAGATCAGTTTACAAGAATAAGTTTAGTTTGTGAGTTTACTAATTAGACAAATAAAGGAAATTGTGAGAATCAAACACTAAGAAAGATGTAGATCACAATTTTAAAGGATCTTGGGCATAAGATTTCACTTCCATACCATTACTCACATGCAACTATGAAATTAACAAATTAATTAACTTGCAATGGAGGTTTCCATTATCATACACCTCCTGGTGATATGAGATGGTTTTTATCTCTACATAGCACTCACGTGCTTATGTTAAGACTCGAACTGCAACCTTAGATCCTCAATGTATCCAAGCCACTCCCATGGTCAAGGATTCATTGCCAAGAGAACTACTCCCTACTTCTCTACATATCTTCCTAGATCATATAAAAAGGAACATAACATATATGCAAGATGGCCAGACAAGCATAAAAGCAAATAACATCATAGAATCTCTTAGAGAAGCAAATTAACCAACTTTAGTTAAGAAATACGAGTTCACATGAGTAATGACATGGGAGCTACTCTCCCATGCCAAAGAAGAAGGAAACAAATCGTCCATGATTATGAAGTACATTATCATGCTACAAATTTTAGAGTTTAACATGATTAAATAAGGAAAGAACAAAAAGAATGCAAGGAATGGAGTAGGATAAGATAGAAATTTGGCTTGGGGACAAAATTCCACTCTTGTAGATGCTTCTACTCAGACAACCTTCTATCCCGAGAGCTCTGGGCAGAGTAGAGAAGCTCCCGCTGCACTCCTTAAAGAAACGAGAAGAAGAGAGTTTCTCTCTCAAGAGACCACTTTTTCCTCCCCAAAATTGCCCCCTTCCTTCTCTAAACTATTATCCAGTCGAAAGTATGCTCCAAATGATGAGAGATAACCACTCCATATGAGGTTCTCGAATAGTTAAAATGAGAGGTGTTTATTTTTGAAATTTGCTAAAATCATCGACAACATGTTGTGTACTAAGGGATACACGACATGTCCACACATATAATCGATGTTGAAACTGCTCTGATCGGGATGGACACGTAATGCAAAATGCCAAACATGTTGTGTATGTCAAAATTGGTTAATTGTTTAGCAGATCAGGTTGTTGTGGACATGTCGTGTCATTACAGGGACACGTCGTGTCACTGTTCTTTAGGGGAAGATAGAATTCATTTGTTCCAGCACGCTGTATGTTGAATAACACACACCGTATTTACATCAAAATCTTCAAGAAGTTCTCTGTGACATATGTAATCTCCTCGGGGATCCAACTAAGGTTGGATTGACCCATTATCCTCATCAAATCATGTGCATGTAATCAAAAAAATGAGGTGAGTAAAACAACTAAAAAGGTGGAAAACCTAGTATCATTAGAGGGAAAATGAGGTACAAAATGGATTGAAAGTGTGTGCCAAAGTGGGTAAAAGGTCTATATAAAATGTGCAAATCAAATCCCCCTAAGCTTGAATTATTTCTTTTCCTCAAGCAAAAAGAACATGGAAACACAATTGAAGAGAGTGTCATGCTCATGTATCAAGTAAATGAGATGGAAAAAATATATTAAGCCAATTCAACCTAGACAAAGTTTATTGCAAGTAGCCATTGGATCACCTTAAACACTTAAGTTTGAAGTTTAATTCAGTAAAGATGCAAAAGTCTAAATGGAATAATCAACAAAAAAACATTAGGTAGAATTTAGATGACTAGACAAAATGAGTAGTGAATGTGCAACCTAATTCTCGTAATAATTAAAGATGTAAAGGATGAAATCCAAATTAACAAAACATTTTAGCAACAACCTTTTTTACTTTAGATAAAAATTAAACTATGGGTTCCAACACTCAGCAACTAATGTAGACTTATGCACACATGGAATACCGATTGGGGTTATTTACCCTCTTTTAAGACATAACACCTAATCATTACAGCCATATCATAATTATACTAGGCTAGCATGTTACATGGGCGGTTTATTATCTTTTATAGGGATGAATACAAGAATTAGCCCATAATGATCAAGAATGAGTCAGGTTCCACTTTATAATCACATGGCCTTAAACTAAAAACCTAGCATAGTAGAGTTGGCTGGATTTTTTAGTTAATAGGATTTTAGTCAATTATTAAAAAAATTCATTAAGAGTGTGGTTGAAAATGCACTACAAATTTGGTAAAGTCATCTAGAATGCTAAATAAGGTTGTAAAGTTGATTATTCCAAGAGGATTTTAGTTATTACATGTATTATATAGGCAATAGTATGAAAGGTGAACATGCGGCTATAAGCAATTAAACAAGATAAAATGTAGGTTATTGGTGAAAGATTCCATTTAAATGATCCATGACATGACTTCCTTTCTTCAAATTATATTTCTCCATGCAAGATAGGAAAAAAAATTCAATCATAAAAGGGTCAGTCCAAAGATAAGGAATAAGCCTCAGATCATACTAGATTTTTCACCAACTGATTCATAAACTAGAACAAAAGCATGAAATATGATGATGAAAAGAAAATACAACTACATTACTAGATAGTTTCCCCCAAGCTTGGAATTTGCAGTGTCCTCACTACATCAGTCAATCTTAAGTTGGTAGAATTTGGGTACCTACAATGGTGAATCAAGAAGAAGGTCCAGTGCCCTCATCTCCAGCTGTGAAATGCTGGCTCAGAAGATCATCATCAGATACGACTGTAGTAGGTGGCTTAGGCTAAGGTGCTAGTGGTGGTTGTGGAGGCATGGCATAGTGGCCTTGAGAGATATGCCATGTATCCATCCTCTGGAGCATGCTCTGCATGCCAGAGTATTATTGAGTCATCATGTCAAAATAGGCGTCCAACTGATCAAAATGATGTTGAACATAGCCATAGAGATGATGAACATCAGGCATAGTCAAACTATACTCCGTATGTGTGTCAGTAAATGGAGGTAGATATGAAGTCACAACATCATTTAAGGCTTCAGGGCAATCTTTAGAATCAGATTCATCATCAGGTTGAATTTCCAGTTGTCCTTGTTTGTTAGGGTGACTGTAGGAAAATCAGGGAGTTCAATGTGGACAAATCTATGAGCAAAAAATTAGTGCATGGATTTTTCATCATTAGTAGGATCCCTAACAATCAAGGTAGAAGAGATAAGGAGCTTGAGATCAATTAAGTTCCTCACATTGGAAGCTTCTAGTCCTGTAAGTTCAACATTGACCTTGCAGGCAATGTGGGTAATCAATCCTCCAATCATGATGCCTCCTAACTTGCTACATTTGGTATCAAAGAATCGGGTGAGGATGTAGCATCCAACATTAATTTAGAAGTTGTGTAGCATACCCCACAAAAAAAAGATCCTGCTTACCATAGACTCCCTATGTTTCTTTCCTTGCAAATACACAAGTGCTGAGAATCTTGTATATATAGTAAAAAATGGGGATGTGGATATGCATTGCCCTAGCTTTTGCAGCTTCATGAATGTGATCATCAATAAATTCCTTTTAGAATTCATTGGTTTTGAATGCAAGTGGGTATGACATTGCTCCGCCATAGTGGCACCAAAAAGCCTCACAGAATTGCTTAAAAGTAAGCTTGTAACCATGACCCAGAAGTCAGAAAGTGATGATAGCAAAAGGTCCTTGTGGCTTTGTTGGGATCATCCTCAGCCTTCACAGTAGTCAAAAATTCATAAGTAAGCCTAGTGTAGGTATCACTTACGGTGCAATAGGTGTACTTGAGTCCAAGCTTGTCAAGTAGTCCTATGACTTCATCTTTGAAGCCAAGCGCCTCCAAAGTCTCTTCACAGACAAATCTTATAGCAAGACCCTATGAGTGATCATGGTTTGGTAGGTATTGTCCTTCTCCTATGTGACCTTAAACTGAGTGGATGAGGCATACTCTGGGGTGGAATAAGAACTCTCACCTCCGTGGCACTTTGCTGCTTGCTTGATGGGTGCCATTGATGTCTTGATTGAGTTACAGAACACTGTGACACAACATGTTACATAATGAACACAACATGATTTCTGAATATCAAAGATGTGATGCTAAACAGCCTGCCATGATGTGTCCTTGGGAATCATGTACCCTAAAATTTAGGCATTAACACAGGTTGAAGATGAGACTAGGGGTAACAATGTGTTTTTCCTTTATAACGATGTGGATCACATGGCTAGCGGCTATCTCCGGTCGAGGGTGGCTAGAGAGAGTTCGCTTGGTAGATCGCCGCCTTGGATCCATGATGAGGATGCAATACTCCTTGGTTAATGGACATGGCAATGGCTTTCGTGTGGATCTGTAGCTCGACAATGGTGTGGATGCTGGAGTCATAGATGATGGAGGTGAAGAAGGGATCTACTACTCAGTGGAGAATTGTAAAGACCTGAACTTTACGATCAAATATTTACAAAATAATATCACAATCATAAACAATCTTTATTACAATCATGATTGTACATCAGAGTCGCGGAAGCTTACAAATATGATTACAAGTTTAAGAAATAGAATTCATTCAATCTAGTCTTCAACGGAGGACTACCCAATGCATGTCTCTTCAAGATCTTCCATCTATTACCTACCCCTGAGTTCCCAGAGGGAACAAAACCACACATGGACCCCATTGAAGGGAAATAAAAGGGTCAGCAAAGCTGGTACTAAATCCAATCATTGAAAAATGTACGAAATAGGTTTAGATGTATAATAAAAGTTAGGAAAGGACTATTTGGTGGACTAAAGGCTAAAAAAAAGAAATTCCATTATCAACTTCAAGATAGAAAATCTTTCACAAGAATATCATTAAGCAAGATTCAATAATTCAAGTATGCAAAATTTATCCAAGCTATCCACAAGGTATATCAATTTCAAGATATTCCATTTGGAAAGTTTTGGCACCTTCCTATCATATCTTTTCTAGGGCTAAGTGCCTTGTGTTCTCACACTCTAGGAGAGAACGACACTAGTGCCTTATTAGCTATTCCAGTTAACTGGGGGACAACTAATCCCTATCCTCTGCGCAGGGTTGTGGGGTACTTGGTCCACTCAAGTGAGCCAAAGTTGTATAGGGCCAAAGCCCAAGGGACCAAAGTCCATAGGGAGTCAAAACTCCAAGTAGATCAAGTCTAGTGCCAAAATAATTATCAACAATAATTTATCAATTACAAAATGAGAGTGGTGAACTTTCAAGAACAAGTAGAGGCTTCAAAACTATATAGAATTCACCACAAATCAATATATATGTGTATCTCTATCAAAAGGGAAAAATAGTTCAACAATTGAAATAGAAGATATAGTACCTCAATTATTCAGGGCTCCAAGGATTTCATAATCGTAATGTGTCTCCAAGAATTTACGAAGAGGTAGCTACAAAGAATAACAATCTTGTCACCATTTGACTTGGAATCAATGTTGCTCAATTTATCTTATTTATGATTAGAATTTTTTTTCCTTCTAGGTTTCTATGACATATTTTCCCCCAATGTCATTTCTAGGTTTCCACCTTGTTATATATAGTCATTGTTACATACTCATTTATTTGTTCATATTATATCTTGATTAGATCCTAAATAATGTTCTCTTTTATTTATAATATACTTCTATGTAGTCAGTAGGGATCAACGGTGTCCATTTTCTAGTATGGTCTTAATAGGAATATCTAGGGTTTAGAGTCAACATACCACCATATACATTAGTCATGAACTAATACCTATAATTAAGTTATGTATGTGAACACCAATATCTTTATGAAAATAAGGTATATTCATATTTAGTCCAAACTACCATATAATCTAATGTGAATGTCAAAATGTTTAGAGTTTAGAGTCAACATACCACCATATACATTAGTCATGAACTAATACCTATAATTAAGTTATGTATGTGAACACCAAATCTTTATGAAATAAGGTATATTCATATTTAGTCCAAACTACCATATAATCTAATGTGAATGTCAAAATGTTTATAGAAATACTTTTGATATATATATTCCTTCTCTTTTATGTCCTATAATCCAAGATATATAGATGAGTGCACTTCCTAATATTACTAAATGTATGTAAATGAATTAGTTATAATTCCTATAGATAATGAGATTACAACCCTATAATTTTATTACTAATTCCATATGGTAAAATATTATTTATTCATAAACTCATGTACATGTTAATACTAATAGGATTTGCATCAAACTATGATTGGTTGTCATTATCACCATGTTCATAAGTATACCATCTATAAATGACGATTTGCTTCTGATCTAAATCATGTGTACTAATTAATTTGCATAATAGAGTTTATCTTTATAGATGATGGTTATCATATCAATATAATTTCATATATCTTATTAGTGCTTAAAACTAGGCTTTAAATATGAAATGAAATGGAGGAAAGAGGGACTGACCTATAGTCACGAGGGACAATGCAGATAATTCTATAGGTTAGAACTCATCATGACCCTCAACTTGTCGAGGACTTCCTGAAATTCTGGAGTCAACTAAAGGTGACTCCCTGCTCTTCATACATCTAACAAGGTCGTGTGGGATGGCTCCATTAGTTTCTCAGTTACGATCAGCTAATAGAAGGTCGACGCTGTTACCTCCTTGGATGCCGGCGTCTCCGGTGGTGTTCTTATTGTTTGATGGGCTGACCTCTTCGCGGTCTTGGCTGCTGTCGCCGATGGCCACAAGGTCAGAGCCCTGTTGCGGCAACACGATCAAGCATGGTGCATCGGATGAGGTAGAGGATGGGGTCATCGACTTGCAGCAGTTGTCCTGATGGCGTTGAGGTGCTATGACGCACAGTTGCAGGCCGTTGGGGTTGCGTCCGGAGATGGAGGCTGCGGCTTGGCTGGTGGCGTCGGGGTATTAGGGGAGCCTGGGGATTAGGAGGAGGAGCGGTGGTTGTCGTTCTGTGGTCCTGCCCAGATCGGCAGCGCTGCAAGTGAGGGCGGCAAAGATCGGAGCGGGCGCTCACCCAGGCTAGGGCGCCCCGGTGTTGACGGCGGCAGAAGGGGATCAAGGAAGGGTCTGCCGTTGCTGATGCCCAAGGGCGGCTGGCGGTGCTGTGATTGATAGGTGGCTGGGTCAAGGCAGTGCTGTAGACGAGGAAGTAGGGGTCGACATAAGTGAGTCCTTTCCTCTTCAGTAGTGGATGGCGAGGTCACATGCTCTTATACGATCTGCAACATCCGTTCATCCTCGTCAGCACTGCTGCGATCTGTAACGGTTTAGCCTTGCTCCAGCCATCGCAGGTTTGTTGCTGGTGAGGTGTCGTGGAAGCTACAGGCTGCTTGGGGTCGGGGCAGATGGTGCCCAGGAAGAGTAGGCCTTGAAAGTAATGGCGGTGCGATGGCAGTGGATGACAGTGCTGGTTCATCACAGGTCAGAAGGGGTGACGGTGAAGAGGAAGATGTTGAGGGCGGACGTTGATGGTGGTAGCATGACCTGCAACGTGGGATCAGATCTATGATCTCTTGAAATCTAATTCTTGGTAGCTAGGTAATTGAGGAGGTGTCTCAACGTGGCCAGCGATCAAGCTGGTCGCACATGCTGTTGCGATCTGTCTCTTATAGATTGATGTTATTCTAGAAACTCAGCAGGCCGGAGAGGAAATGGAAGGGAGGAGAAGGAGAAGGCGTGTCTGCAACTTGGTATTGTGGGTAGGCAGATCAGATAAAAATTTGTGGTGGCAGAAGTAGATTGGTGACGATCAAGGCTGTACTCAGCAGCATCGATGATGGTTGCAGATGTGAAGGACAATCGTGTTGGTTGTGATGGAGACGACGACTGATGAGTTGTAGGTCAAAGCCGTTACTAGTTTATAGTTTAGACATCCGCTTGTGATGATGGCGATGCGCCCTCTTCTAGGGTTTATAGGATGGATCCCTGTGATCGTTGGGGAGGAGGTATCAATCCTCTAGAGTCATCGGTCACTTTGTAACTGCCTACATCATAGGCGTTACAGAGAGGGGAGTTCCACGGTTTGTGTGAGGGAGAGGTAAAGCCAGCGTTACTGTATTATCTAATTAATAATATAGTTAATACAAAATTTAGCTATTCCTTCTGTAACTCCTTAAGTGCAAGGCCAAATTCTGTGGGGTTTTAGCTATGAGTTTCCTTTCTATTTGACTAAGCTTTGAACTTATTCATATAATAAATTTACGAATGCAACTTATCTAACTCAATTTATCTCATAACTGATTCTAGTATCAATTTCTATTTATATGATTAATATTTCCCATTGATTCCAAATCAAGAGTGGTCAAGTTGAGAGTAACCGACGTGTTCAAGATCTAATCACAAAATATAGGAACAATAATAACAAATGGGACTATATGATACCAAAGTATGATAATTGATGTTTAACTTAGGGACTTCATGGAGATATTTTCTCAAATGAGGATAATAGATACATTTTGACAAAAGGGACTTGAATTGGATACTAAGATTTATCAAAGACCATGATATTGAATCAAAATAACTGATTGAGGTTTGAAATGACAGACAACATTGCAAACAAGTTCAAGTTTAAGTAAAATAACTCAACATATATTTAGTAGTCAAAATTGGGTATGTTACAACACTACCACCCTTAAAAGGGATTTCTTCCTCGAAATCCTATCCTTCTTGACAACTATATTCCCTTCAGGCTCTAATTTTCTATCATACTACCCTTATTTGCAAAAATGTCATCTGCACAAATCTAGTTCCCTTTCGACTAACCTATTCCCTAGTTAGATTGACAAACCAATTCATTTACCATTTACTTGGAATTACTGAACTAATTTAGGTGCAAATGCTATTTTAGAAAGTATATCTATTATTGATTTTAGTTCTTAAAGATGACTAGCCGATAAGACTTCTAACATCATATCCTAATATGAGAGTTAAAATATTCAATTTGTTAGTCTTGGCCATCATTATCACAAGTTTGAGTTAAAACCCAAGCTTATTGGTCAATATATGGTTATCAATACTACATTAATTTTAATCTCACATATTTGTCACTAATGTTACAATGATGTTTATATTGTGTATAATTTTTTTTATTCTTATGTGTATGTATATAATATTGTATTTGTGACCTTCTATTTCTAATTAACAAAATTTCCAAGGTCATGACCATAAAAAATATATATATATATATATTACCTATTTTTGTCACATATATTTGTGTGATGATCTATGGGTCAAGAGTTTTGACATACTTCTATTTTTAAATTTCAAGGTAGGGTTTTATTTCTCTAAGATCTCTATATTGTATTAATTATCTATTATTATGTACATATATATTAGAAGTTCACAAAAATAAATGAGTTCATCATTTTATCTTAATTCCACATAATATTCACTATGTCTTATCCAATTGTTTCTTTTTCTCAATTTTCTACTTATATGAGTATATTGTTATTTTAATTTCCATTTCTATAGTTTTCCTAATCATTTCTTTTCTCAATAGATGTGATCACATATTTGAAGGGACATATATGTTTCATATTTTGTATTATCAACATTTTTCATTCACTTGAGTATTTATAACGAGGGCATACAAGTCAAATGTATGGTCAAGTAAACATTCACATTCTTTTAAGTAAACACATTTATATTTTTCTTTCTTCCTTTTGGTTTTTTTTGAGTGAGATTTTTTTCCTTCATAACTCTTAGCATATTATATTTTATTTTCTCTCTATTGAAGGTGATTATATATACCTTTTTTTTGTTAGTGCCTTTATTCAACATTAGGGTTTTCCCAAGTAATGAAATTCACTTTGGCCAGGTCGGTATGTATAGTGAGGAAACCCCACCACCACCTAAGTGGATTGGGAGTAATTATGCCAGAACCTTCACTATACATCCTTCCTTAGACACCTCAGCTCATTCTATTTACATGGTGATGAATTATTATAATTTATTAGGTAGCTTTTTTAATCAAATTTTAATCATGTTCATGATTTAGATTGAAATTTTCATATGTTCATATGATTTTAGGGTTATATCATATATCCATTATATATTTCTATTTTTTTTAATTTGTGAGTGTTAGAATCTAAAGAGAAAGCATTCGTATACCTATATTATTTCTTTTTACATCTTAATAATCTAAATATAAAATTACACACATGTATCTCAAACACTTCTTTCTCAACAATATTTTCATATAAATCCATGCCTATAGAAGTTCAAAATCTAGTAGTTTAACTAGGTATGTCTCATAAATTTCTAATTTAGGGTACATGTCTCACATCCTAGGCTAGTATGTTTTCTACTTGTATCCCACATACTTCCTAATAACAAGGTCAATGATACTAGGATTCATGGTCTAACTATTTTTTTTCTATGTTCTACTATTCCATTTGTGTTCCTACTTAACCCTAACTTCCACGAGACATGCATGAGTGCCGACCGTTTATATCTCTGATACCATGTTGTAAAGACCTGATCTTTATGATCAAATATTTACAAAATAATACCACAATCATAAACAATCTTTATTACAATCATGCTTGTACATCAGAGTCGCGGAAGCTTACAAATTTGATTACAAGTTTAAGAAATAGAATTCATTCTATCTAGTCTTCAACGGAGGACTACCCAATGCATGTCTCTTCAAGCTCTTCCATCTATTACCTGCCCATGAGTTCCCAGAGGGAACGAAACCACACATGGAGTCCATTGAAGGGAAATAAAAGGGTCAACAAAGCTGGTACTAAATCCAATCATTGAACTATGTACGAAATAGGTTTAGATGTATAATAAAAGTTAGGAAAGGACTATTTGGTGGACTAAAGGCTAAAAAAAAAGAAATTCCATTATCAACTTCAAGATAGCAAATCTTTCACAAGAATATCATTAAGCAAGATTCAATAATTCAAGTATGCACAATTTATCCAAGTTATCCACAAGGTATATCAATTTCAAGATATTCCATTTGGAAAGTTTTGGCACCTTCATATCATATCTTTTCTAGGGCTAAGTGCCTTGTGTTCTCACACTCTAGGAGAGAACGACACTAGTGCCTTATTATCTATTCCAGTTAACTGGGGGACAACTAATCCCTATCCTCTGTGCAGGGTTGTGGGGTACTTGGCCCACTCAAGTGAGCCAAAGCTCTATAGGGCCAAAGCCCAAGGGACCAAAGTCCACAGGGAGTCAAAACTCCAAATAGATCAAGTCTAGTGTCAAAAT
This sequence comes from Alisma plantago-aquatica, assembly GCA_963693085.1. NCBI lineage: Eukaryota > Viridiplantae > Streptophyta > Magnoliopsida > Alismatales > Alismataceae > Alisma > Alisma plantago-aquatica. Next base: position 340,314,916 of record OY856414.1, read on the forward strand.
AATTATCAACAATAATTTATCAATTACAAAATGAGAGTGGTGAACTTTCAAGAACAAGTAGAGGCTTCGAAACTATATAAAATTCACCACAAATCAATATATATGTGTATCTCTATCAAAAGGGAAAAATAGTTCAACAATTGAAATAGAAGATCTAGTACTTCAATTATTCACAGCTCCAAGGATTTCATAATCATAATGTGTCTCCAAGAATTTACGAAGAGGTAGCTACAAAGAATAACAATCTTGTCACCATTTGACTTGGAATCAATGTTGCTCAATTTGTCTTATTTATGATTAGATTTTTTTTCCTTCTAGATTTCTATGACATATTTTCCCCCAATGTCATTTCTAGGTTTCCACCTTGTTATATATAGTCATTTATTTGATCATATTACATCTAGATTAGATCCTAAATAATGTTCTCTTTTATTTATAATATACTTCTATGTAGTCAGTAGGGATTAACGGTGTCCATTTTCTAATATGGTCTTAATAGGAATATCTAGGGTTTAGAGTCAACATACCACCATATACATTAGTCATGAACTAATACCTATAATTAAGTTATGTATGTGAACACCAATATCTTTATGAAAATAAGGTATATTCATATTTAGTCCAAACTACCATATAATCTAATGTGAATGTTAAAATGTTTATAGAAATACTTTTGATATATATATTCCTTCTCTTTTATGTCCTATAATCCAAGATATATAGATGAGTGCACTTCCTAATATTACTAAATGTATGTGAATGAATTAGTTATAATTCCTAGAGATAATGAGATTACAACCCTATAATTTTATTACTAATTCCATATGGTAAAATATTATTTATTCATAAACTCATGTACATGTTACTACTAATAGGATTTGCATTAAACTAGGATTGGTTGTTAATATCACCATGTTCATAAGTATACCATGTATAAATGACTATTAGCTTCTGATCTAAATCATGTGTACTAATTAATTTGCATAATAGAGTTTATCTTTATAGATGATGATTATCATATCAATATAATTTCGTATATCTTATTAGTGCTTAAAACTAGGATTTAAATATGAAATGAAATGGAGGAAAGAGGGACTGACCTATAGTCACGAGGGACAATGCAGATAATTCTACAGGTTAGAACTCATCATGACCCTCAACTTGTCGAGGACTTCCTGAGATTCTAGAGTCAATTGAAGGTGACTCCCTACTCTTCATACATCTAACAAGGTCATGTGGGCTGGCTCCATTAGTTTCTCGGTTACGATCAACTAATAGAAGGTCGACGCTATTATCTCCTTGGATGTCGGTGTCTCCGGTGGTGTTCTTATTGTTTGATGGGATGACCTCATCGCGGTCTTGGCTGCTGTTGCCAGTGGCCACAAGGTCAGCGCCCTGTTGTGGCAACACAATCAAGCGTGGTGCATCAGATGAGGTAGAGGATGGGGTCGTCGACTTGCAGCAGTTGTCCCGATGGCGTTGAGGTGCTGTGACACACAGTTGTAGGCCGTTGGGGTTGCGGCCAGAGATGGAGGCTGTGGCGTGGCTGGTGGCGTCGGGGTATTAGGGCAGCCCGGGGATTAGGAGGAGGAGCGGTGGTTGTCGTTTTTTGGTCCTTCCCAGACCGGTGGCGCTGCAAGTGAGGGCGGCAAATATCGGAGCATGTGCTCACCCAGGCTAGGGTGCCTCGGTGATGACGGTGACAGAAGGGGATCAAGGAAGGGTCTACCGTTGCTGATGCCCAAGGGAGGCTGGCAGTGTTATGATTGATATGTAGCTGGGTCAAGGCAGTGCTGAAGATGAGGAAGTAGGGGTCGACATAAGTGAGTCCTTTCCTCTTCAGTAGTGGATGGCGAGGTCACATGCTCTTATATGATCTGCAACATCCGTTCATCCTCGTCAGCACTGCTGTGATCTGTAATGGTTCAGCCTTGCTCCAGCCATCACATGTTTGTTGCTGGCGAGGTGTCGTGGAAGCTGCAGGCTACTTGGGGATGGGGCAGATGGTGCCCAGGAAGAGTAGGCCTTGAAAGTAATGGCGGTGCGATGGCAGTGGCTGACAGTGCTGGTTCATCATAGGTCGGAAGGGGTAACAGTGAAGAGGAAGATGTTGAGGACAGACGTTGATGGTGGTAGCATGACCTGCAACGTGGGATTAGATCTATGATCTCTTGAAATCTAATTCTTGCTAGCTAGGTAATTGAGGAGGTGTCTCATCGTGGCCAACGATCAAGCTGGTCGCACATGTTGTTGCGATCTGTCTCTTATAGATTGATGCTATTCTAGCAACTCAACAGGCCAGAGAGGAAACGGAAGGGAGGAGAAGGAGAAGGCGTGTCTGCAACTAGGTATTATGGGTAGGCAGATCAGATAAAAATTTGTGGTGGTAGAAGTAGATTGGTGACGATCAAGGTTGTACTCAGCAACATCAATGATGGTTGCAGATATGAAGGACAATCATGTTGGTAGTGACGAAGACGACGACTGATGAGTTGTAGGTCGAAGCCGTTACTAGTTTATAGTTTAGATGGCCGCTTGTGATGATGGCGACACCCCCTCTTCTAGGGTTTATAGGATGGATCCCTGTGATCGTTGGGGAGGAGGTATCAATCCTCTAGAGTCATCAGTCACTTTGTAACTGCCTACATCATAGGTGTTACGGAGAGGGGAGTTCCGTGGTTTGTGTGAGGGAGAGGTAAATCCAGCGTTACTGTATTATCTAATTAATAATATAGTTAATACAAAATTTACCTATTCCTTCTGTAACTCCTTAAGTGCAAGGCCAAATTCCATGGGGTTTTAACTATGAGTTTCCTTTCTATTTGAATAATCTTTGAACTTATTCATATAAAAAATTTACGAATGCAACTTATCTAACTCAATTTATCTCATAATTGATTCTAGTATCAATTTCTATTTATATGATTAATATTTCCCATTGATTCCAAATCAAGAGTGGTCAAGTTGAGAGTAACCGACGTCTTCAAGATCTAATCATAGAATATAAGAACAATTATAACAAATGGGACTATATGATACCAAAGTATGATAATTGATGTTTAACTTAGGGACTTCATGGAGATATTTTCTCAAATGAGGATAATAGATACATTTTGACAAAAGGGACTTGAATTGGATACTAAGATTTATCAAAGACCATGATATTGAATCAAAATAACTGAGTGAGGTTTGAAATGATAGACAACATTGCAAACAAGTTCAAGTTTAAGTAAAATAACTCAACATATATTTAGTAGCCAAAATTGGGTATGTTACAAGAATGGCGGTGTGCTCCCATGGCATCTACTCATTGTATGCTCAGTGGGGAACTCGACTGAGTGGCTAGAAGCTTGCACACAATCAGGGTTAGTGAAAACTAGCAAGGGTGTACACGATTGCGTTGGGGCTGCTTTCTCAACACAACATGAGTGTTTAGAAATGAAAAAGGTGGCTTCAAATTTGGGTTTAAAACCATAGTTCAGTCCTGGCAACACGGCGTGCACAAGTGAATACACAATGTTTCGACACATTCATCCTACTTTTTTATTTTGCCTCGCTTGATGCTGACATGATGTGTATTTAAAGCACACTATGCGTGTGCTTCCAGTAGATTATTACTTTGTAAATGACCTTCAAGGCACGATGTGTATGTTTTTACACACGACGTGTAAGTTTCCAGTGGATATTTAGGCTGATGAAGATATAGGGTGTGCGAATATTCACACAATACGTATTCTTCCAGAAAATATTTCATTGACGAATGAATGCTTTGACACAACATGTCCATATGAATGCACAACATGTAAAGATTCCCTAACTTTGTTGTTAAGTTTGTGGAATGACGCATGGTGTGTAGGACATCCAACACATGGTGTTTTCTGGGTGAATTGCTTGATCAATCTTTTCAAAGGTTATGACACGACATGTGCTGAGATGGACATGATCATGTTTTCTTGAATTTATGAAGAAATTAAGTTATGTTCCTTGACATTTCTTTGGCACATGCAATGATGATGATATATGCTTCATGAGGGTCTAGATTATTACATTCATTCAGGACAAATTTATTTTGAAAAGAAAAAAGTTCTTAAGAAAATGCTTGAAATAAAATCAATCCTAAATGTGGGGTCAACTCCCACAAGATCCTTCATATAAAGTCTGGAGTGAGACTCTTCATTCTTATTTTTCTTTAGTATGCTCTAGAGAAGGAGCTGGATGCAACAAACTTTCCTTTATATTTTGGGTTCAATTCAGGCTAGCTTGGGAGATATCCTAGAGAAGTTTGTTGGTTGGCAAGGGTGTGTTGAGAAACTTGGTTTTCTAGCATCTTTGTGTGTGTAGATATGCCATCCACTTCATAAAAAATGTCCTAGATAGTGTCTTTCATCAGCTGTCCGTGTTGGTGAAATTCTTCATTTTTCTTGATCTGACATGAGACAAAATTCTCCAGGAGTGACTCAAGACTAGGTTTTGAATTAGACGGGAGTTGGTTGAAATTCCGATCATTGTTATTGAACCCCAAAAGATTGTTGTTTGTATAGGTTCTATTTCCAATTGGTTGTTGTTGATTATTCTGAAGTGGTTGAGGATTTTGAGTGTTATTGTTGGTGTAGAAAAAAATCTCCAACCTGGGTTGTAGGAGTTGGAGTATGGGTTGTAGAGTTGTTTATTCCCATAGTTGCCTACCATATTGCACTGCTCTACAGTCTCCTCAAAAGAGAATAAAGAAGGGTAGCTTGAATAAGCTACTTGTCCCATGGCTTCATTTGCAGCACATATTAGATATATATGTTGAGACGGTTGAGCACTGAACCTCTCAAACTCTTGTGTCAAGGCATATAACTTGGCAGAAATAAGATCAACAACATCAATACCATGGACGTCAACTTGTTTCCCAGAAGCAACAAAAAATGAAGGTGGTTGATTACCCCTTTTTGGAACTCCATTGGCAATGGTTTATTGCCATGTTTTCTATTAGAGTATAGGCCTCCTTGTAATATTTGTTCATTAAAGCCCCATTGGATGCAACATCTATAGACATCCTGATATTATAATAAAGCCTATTATAGAATGTTTGAAGAAGTATCCAGTTGTTGAGACCACAGTGAGGGAAAAGACGTTGGAGGTCTTTGAACCTTTCCCATGTATCATACATGGTCTCTTCATCTCTTTGAGAGAAGTTTCTGAATTGGCTTCTCAACTGAGCTGTCTTACTTAGTGGGAAGTGCTTGGATATGAAAGCTTAAAGAAGTTCATCCCAAATTTTGATAGATTTCCTTGGCAAAGAAGAGATTCACACCTTGACTCTGTCCCTCAAAGAAAATGGAAACAAAGTAGGCATATACCATTAGGAGTAACACCATTAATCTTGGAAGTATTTAGATATTATAGTGAGAACACTGAACAAACAATGGAAGCTATAATAGATGATATATATGATAGTGGAATTATGAAACAAGGGGTGAGTGATTTAGTATCACTTGCTAGTTAACACTTCCTAATCTAATAGCAAATATACCGATGCCCTCTGAAAATGGCACCAAAAACTTGTTGGCATAAATGCACAAGTTTTAATATTTATAACTTGAGCACTACCCCCCAAGTATACATATGTGTGTAGTATGTTCGAGATCATCCAAGTGAGCAAGGTAAACTTAGGCACAAACGTGTTAGAGTTCAACAATCTTGATTGATTTACAAGAATTGGTTTGGTTTGAGAATTTACTAATTAGAAAAATATAGGAAATTGTTGGAATCAAACACTAAGAAAGATTTAGATCATATTTTTAAAGGATATTGGTCATAATATATCACTTCCATACCATTACATGTAACCATGAAATTAACAAATTAATTAACTTGCACATGAGGTTGTCATCATCATACACCTCCCAATGATATGAGATGGTTCTTATCTCTACATAACACTCCCATTCTTATGTTAAAACTTGAGATGCAACCTTAGATCCTCAATGTATCCAAGCCACTCTTGTGGTCAAGGATTCATTACCAAGATAACTACTCACTAGTTCCCTACATATCTTCCTAGATCATATAAAGAAGCATAAAACATGTAGGCAGGATGGCCAGGAAAGCATACAAAAAAATAACATCATAGAATCTCTTGGAGAAGAAAATTAACCAACTTTAGTTAAGAATACGAGTTCACATGAGTAATGACATGGAATGCACTCTCCCATGCCAAAGAGGAAAGAAACTACTCGTCCATGTTCATGAAGCATAGGAACATGCTATAGATTTCCCGAGTTTAACATGATTAGAGATGGAAAGGACAAAGAAAACCCAATGAATGGAGTAGGGAAAGATAGAACTCCTGCTTGAGGATGACATTCCACTCTTGTAGATGCGTCTACTCAAACAACCTTCTCTTCTAAGAGGACTAGGTGGAGTAGAGAAGCTCATGTTGCACTCCTTGAAGAAGAATGGAGAAGAAATGAGAAGAATGGAGTTTCTCTCTCAAGAAACCACTTCATCCTCCCAAAAATCTCCCCTTCTCTACTCTAAACTATTCTCTAGTTGAAGTATGATCCAAATGACGAGAGATAATATTTCCATATGAGTGTTCTCTAGGGATGTACAATGGTCCAAACCTGGACTGGACCAGCTTGGACCAAACTGGACTAAAACCGATTAACCAAAAAATCATGGACCAAGGACCGAAAGGAATAAGAACCATTCTGGTCCTGCACTGGACTGGAAAAATCATGGACCAAACCAAGACCGGACCAAATAACTTGTATTTTACATTCTTAATTATAAAATATAAACAACTATGCTATAAAAATTATAAAAGAAAATTTGAGTTTGTAACACACACATAGTTACATAATTAAATCCTTTCAACTCGAGAGAGTAAACCATTATAAGAATATTGGAACCATGACTAAAATAATACTTACATAATAGCACATTTGATACTAACAATCATAAAATTTGTAGCAGACAAAAAAACTAAGACTTGCAATTATTAAAATTGAATTATGTGATAGTTAGTACGTAACATACTAATTTATCAAAAATTAAAATCAATGTGTAACATCCTTTTAGTTTTTTTTCGTCACAACTAGATGTAATATTCAAATCTATATAGAGTCTATTGTGGTGCTTTTGTAAGTGCAACGGCTAATTCAACTATTGATATTTATTGATATAATAACATCATTGTGCAGACCAAAATATTAATATACCTATTTGAGTCATTAGTATATATTGTACATATGCAAAACCCTTCATAAATATTGGATTTAATTAACATGTATAAGAAGTCTTTGTCTAATATCTTGTCCAATTGGTCTAGACCGATTTCTACCGATTTTGGACCGGACCAGACTAATGATCGGATTTAGGAGAAATAAAGGACTGAGGACCGGACCAAAAGTCAAGTCAGTCCAAGACCGGATCAGACTTAATAGCCGGTTTGGTCCGGTCCACCGATCTACACTGAGAAATGTACAACCCTAATTCTCATATTTAAAACGAGTGGTGGTTATTTCCAAAATATGTAGAAACAACAGCCACACGTCGTGTACTAAGGGAGACATGTTGTGTCAATGCGTATAACTAATGCTGGAACTGCTTTGATCTGGATGGACATGTCGTGCACAATGCCAAACTTGTAATGTATGTGAAATTCATTAATTTCTAAGAAGATCAGGTTGTTGTGGACACGTCGTGTCATTGTAGGACACATCATATTAATGTTCTTTAGGGGGAGGTAGAATTTGTTTGTGCCAGCACACCATATGTTGTATAGCACACGCAAAATATTCAATAAGTTCTTTTTGACACATGCAATCTTGTCAGGGATCCAACTAATGTCGGATTTTGATTGGATTGACCCCATTTCCTCATCAAAATCATGTACATGTGATCACAAACATGAGACGAGTAAAACAACCAAAAAGGTGGAAAATAAATTATGATTAGAGGCAAAATGAGGTACTAAATAGATTGAAAGATTGTGTAAAAGTGGGTAAAAAATCTATATAAAATGTGCACATCAAGGAGTAATTCACAGATTAGCTACATATAAGCAATTTTCCTATAATCCTAGGCGGTTTCAAGCACAAACCAAAAACAAATTTATGGGAAATGAGAAACAAGTAGAACACAATCATTAACAAATGATGTCATACAGTTTACATATCATTTTCCCTCAACATGGTATCAAAGTAACATTTTTAGCCCCAAACAACCCACCTAAGGGACCTAGCAACTCATATAAAAAAATACAAAAAAAGAAGAGAAAGGGGTAGAGGTGGCCATGGAGATCGGTGTGCATGAAGGAATCCTCCCCTCCATCAGCTACAAGTGCATGCTCCTCCCTCTTCCAAGGTGCAATGGCATGGAATGATGGTGGGAAATGGTTAAAACACTAGAAAACTAGGGTTTTGGTGGTGGAAATGGTGAAATGGAGATGGAAATGAGGTGGGATGGTTAAGTGGAGAAAATGGGGACTTAAGAGGGGGTAGGAGGCAGCTAACCTTGTGATCCATTCGCCACCCATGTATGTACAAGTGATGGGGAAGCACTAGGTCAAGTGGGGGCATTTTTGGTAGAATGATGCAGCAAATTGGGTGGATTTGTAAGTCACATGGCCGTGCTGGGTAGTGGGTAGCATGATCGTGGCAGAGTGGAATGGCCGAGGTGAAAAATTGTGGAAGTTACATGTTGTTTTGAGGTTTCTGAGTGGCTGGTTGGATGACCATGGTGGGTCATGGGTAACATGGTCATACTGCGTTGCACGACCATTTTTTCTCTAAAATTCGCTGCTTGTTCTTAGCGGCACAACCTTTATGATGCTTGGAAACACGGCCGTGCTACTGACTTGATTTTTAGTGGCTTGAACTTGATCTCCTTTTGTGATTTTGCTTGGGCCAGCACGACCGTTCTATGGTACCACGGCAGATTTGGTCTCTTCAACAACATTGTGCTCTTTTACTATGTTCATCCTTGGACTTCTTTGATTCATTTGAGTCTTGGCCATTAGGGGTAGGTTGAGGGAGTTTTGGCTTCACTTTGGGCCTCTGTAAGGGTAGAGAAACTCTAGGATCATTATCTCTTTCTCATCTATCCAAGTGTGGTCCAAGTACCTAAAAAACATATAAAGAATATCCAAAGTGCATTTGGCATAAATATGCATATGGTGGGGAATAACATGTAATATAACTACTTTATATGTGATTGAAGTGTAAAAAGACACAAGACAAAGCCCTAAAATAGGACTGCATCACCACAGTAAACTTAAAACATACTTGTCCTCAAGTACGCTCCAACTCAATCCTTTCCATAATCAAGAAATGACAAGTTCATTGCAATAGATGAATATTGACTAAATGGACGAAATGGTGACCAAGTACATGCATTCCACCTCTTTCCTCTCATATTTCACAAACCAATCATGATTAAAGCACTAAGCATACAAACTTCAAATATAGGGCATAGAATACACAATTCAATTCATATGGCTATCATATTAATCTGGGTAAATCGTTTCATGGTAGTGAAGATAAAAAATGACTAATGTTGTTATTTTACATTCATGCATTCAATCAAATACATATTCACACTAAGTAACTCTAGTGGATGTGAGAAAGGGTGAAATGAGCTAAGTTTGATGTTCCTATCTCAATGGGCAAGAAAATGGAAAAAAAGAGTTACGGTGAAAGATTGGAGTGCTATTACATAGGAGCACTGATCTTTTCCTTATTTAGATGCTATTACATAGGAGCATCTTTTATTTTCTTTTTGCATTTTTTTCTTTTTCTTTTCTTTGCCCTTGGTGTAGCTATGGCACATTGTGGTGATAGTGAATCCGGGGGATATATATGGTCACCCCAACTTTTGAGGGTGACCAAGGATGAACATGTACACTTTGGCATGCTTTCATGAGGTGGAGAGGTAAGAAGATGATGATAGAAAATTCAGATCAAAGGGGAGTTACTAGTGTGAGTTGCACAGGAGACCCTCTTGCATAAAATCTACTGAAACAATTTCATCAAACAATGACACACCACATGAATGAGCAATATAAAAAAAAATTCTATGGTGTGATTCTACAAACCCTAAACATTTGTAGATTGCTAAAATCACAATTCAACCAAAACATATCACAAGCATGAGAGAGGTAATGCACATGTAAAAAAGTCTATCATTGATACCATTTAGTAATAAACCATGATAATCCACTTACTTTTGTAAAAGGTCATCATTTTCAATTCACATGAGACTGGGTCAAAGCATGCTTTTTGGGCAAGACATTCTACATTTGGAAAAAATTGACCAAAACAGTGCCAAATGCCTTCAGTTACAACTAAGCCTATGTAACATAATGAATCTTAGATGTAATCTCCATGTAAACCTTTTCCCCAAGTTTCCCTTTCATTTCAGTCCTTTATGTCGTTCATGTTTAATTAGTGGAATTTATAGTGGTTTAGTGAACATTTATTCACTAATTGTACCAATATAACTGTTTACGTATAAATACCTCAGTGAAAGCTTATTTAGTGATCTAAAATGCAAAATCACCACTTTAGTAGAACAATGGTATATTAATTTGTACTAGAAGTGCAAGGCCCTAAACCTTAATTAAATGTATTAAAAAACCTTAATTACCATAATTAAGTGCTCTAAACCTTAATATAACTTTTTGATGTCATTTTAAAACATAAAATGAGCCTAAGTTTTAAATTTTGTTCGATTTGGACATTTTTTGTGCAAGTTATGCAATTTTAGGTACATTATGGACTTTTATGCAATTTACCCAATGGGGAAGGTTTCTTTGCAAATTATCACCTGAATTTTAATCCTTCGATATTCCCTTACCATTCTCGAGATTTTGAACCATGGGGCACCTGATTGCACCTTAGTTTGAAGGTTTTTCTCTCCAAGGGCATTATAGGGATTACCCTCTTTATAAATGAGCTTATCTTTAAAAGCTATCAACCAATGGGGTTATGTCTTTGTTTGAAGGATGGTGGGGATGGCCTAGAAGTCTCCATGGGATTTTAGGACCGACTTTTGATATACAAGAAGTCTCTACGAGCTTTCCTCTTGTATGTCCATGAAGCCCTAGGCTAGGGACACATGGAAAGTTCCATAGACACCTCATGCTTGCCCATTTCTTTATAAAGCCATGTCTACCCCTTCTCACCTCCCAATCCAAGAATAAATCCTATCCTTATATTTCCTCTAGCTTAGAGAATCATTCCTTCTATGTTTGTCCATGAAGTTTCTGTCCCAAGGTAAAAGAGGGTGCCTACCTTGGTGAAGAAGGCTCCTAGGGTTCCAAATTTCTCTATTTAGGATTTCTTGAGCTCCTCCTTGGTGATTTTGACCAAAACTAGTAAGTATCCTCATTTCTTTCCCTGTTTTGAAGCTGTTAGTATTCCTCCCACCTTCTTCCAGGTCAGAACCATGACCTTCCATGGTAAAACTCCACCTAGAACCCTAAAACATCTCATCTCCATGCTCTTTTTCTAGGGTTTGCACCTCTAAAGTGGAGAAGGTGATCTTTGCTCAAGAAAGGAGCTTGGCTTGGAGCAACCAGACCTTCTAATCTCATGATCCTTTCTATTTGGACCTTCTTGCCTTTCTAAAGGCAAGTTTTGTTAGCCCCCTTCTCATATATTGCTTACTACATGCTTAAAACTCATGCTTCTATGATTAAAATCGATGATCTCCATCTCTATTTACCATGTTCTTCTAGGGTTTTGGTTTCTTGACATTTTACTTTCTCTAGAAGATCTAATTTGGTTAGATATGCAACTCCAAACCTGATCTTGGGTCAAATGGTGTTTTTTTCCTCTCCCTCTCTCTTTAATTATCTCGATCGGTTTGATGATGTGGCAATTTCCTATGGGTCAATATTGAAAAATTCATATCTTCTAATCCTCTTATCCAAATTTGACAAATAAATATGTTTTGGAATTCTATATTTTAATCTATATCTAATAAAAATATTTTAAAGTCTAATTTCATGGTTTGACGAAGGGTGATTTTTATAAAATGAATTTAATGCATAAAAACCATAAAAGTACATCTTAATCCTCATATCTCCAAAATTAACATAAAAATATGTTTTCTTGATTTCATTGGTGATATTTTCAAAAGCTAAATTCAAAATTTTCTAAACAGTTCTGAAATTAGGGTTTCTATACATTAATGTGCACTATATACTCTAATACATGTTAATACATTGAAAATAGGCAAAGTGGAACTTAGACTCAATTAAAGTGGTGAAAGTTAGTAATTGATATCAATAAGAGAGGTATGTTCATTCCTTACACCCTATGTTGGGATAATTGCAGCCAAACCCTATATTTCCCTGATGAGGCTTAAATGAACCCTTAATCTTCTATTCTTGAATCCTAATGTTGTTCATGCCTCAAATCAGATTATAATTTCTTCTTGTTTGGGTCTTATATCCCACTGCCATGCTTATTGAATATTATGACTAATCTTGCCATGACTACTTTTCTAGCATGTAGATTTATGTTCTATTTAATTAAAGTAGCGGTACTTATGTACACCCACCCACAGAGGGCATGTTATTAATCACCCTGGGGAATGTTTTTATTCTCCCCTATATAATTGTACAAATGACTGGGAATGTCTTATTCTCCCCTCACCTATAGGTTAGAGGTCTGGTAGGTTCCTCAACCCTACTTAGTTAGGTAGACATAATTATCTTACATGCTAATCCTTTTTTATATAATTGTTAATGGCAAGTTTCTTTTGAATATAGCCTCATACTCTTGTTATCTTCATCTTATGATGAACCCTAGTACGTTCTTATTTGCTTTACTTATCTTGTTATCCTAGACTATTTTTGGGACACATACCTTGTTTTCTTTCCCCTTTTGCTGGGTGCTTTCCCAACCACCCAGGTGCTGGTGCTGAGCAAGGAGAAGGACAAGTTTGAAGGAAGTCAACTCAGGAATAGATCTCAAGCTATCTGAAAGGATGTCTAGGTTGCTATAGCTAGATCCTTTTCTCTTATCTTTTTCTTTTGGTAACAATCATGTAATGAAAAAACAAAAGTCATGTAATAGGCTTAGTACTTATATTTCTGCTGCTATTGCCATTTTATAATGTATTTGGTGCATGCTTATTTACTTGGAATATTATACATGCATCCCTCAATATCTTTTGTCTTTATAAAAAGATGTATGTTTTGTACTTCCTTTAAATTTTAGTAAGGAGGTGATCTTGCCTCTTTACAACCTACATCATGGAACATAAAGCATGAAACATGCAAACTAGCTAAAACATGCAATAATTGTAAAAAATTACATGAAATGCAATGCATGGATTTTTTTGAAAATTGTGTAAAAATATCAAGAAAGTAAACTACATGGCATGCAAGTGTGCAAAGCAAGAAAAAATCTAAACTAGATAGAAAAAATAAGAAAACAAAAGTAAATGGTAGGATGAAATACAAAAATAGTGAAATGAGGGCATACCGCCCTACTACCCCAAACTTTTGAATCATATTGTCCTCAGTATGACACTAAAGTATAGGAGTGATAGGGTAGATGATCACAACTCCTATGGTGGATCTGGTGGTGCTCCTCCTTGTGATGAAGGATACTGGTAATAACTGGCCCAATAGTTTGCCTGTGGAGGCGGCTAGGCATCCTAGTACCCAGACAATTCACCCCACCAATCTTCCCCCCACTGAGGGTTCCTCGTACCTAGGCATGGTGAAAATAATACACATGGTATATCTGATGGTGCATCTACTGGTATTCTAACCATAGTGCATCCTATATGCACTGGAAGCCCTCCCGTGCCCTCAAGATATTGTCTTGCGTCCTTTGAATACCCTTCAGTTGTGCATGTATTGTAGACATATCATAAGTGTTCATTGTGGTCTGATGTGGCTCTATCACCTCTGCCTCTCATCTCCTCACCCTGCGGGCCTCTCACTCCTCCACTTCTCTCCTCCACTCAGATACATGTAACTCACCCTGTCCCTCAGGCAATATCACAACCTCTGCCCGTTCACCATCCCTAGTATGCTCCTCTTCCCATCTCCTCAGTGTATCCAAGAAATCTAGAGTCGGTACATACTCACATAGGAGAGGTGGAGTATGGTAGGGTAGCTCCAATGAGAGATCTGCATATGGGGGGTTGATCTGATATATGATTTTCTGATCAACTATTGCAATTATGAAAGAAAGGATAATATACTATAGGTCCACCAACTTTCCCCCCTCTTGCTTGGTGTATTTAGAAACATCATGCTCTAAGGAAATGGAAATGGAAGTCACAATCCCTCCCATAGTAAATGGAATCTTACTCTTGGAGGGGACTATCCTCAAATGATCCATGAGCAATGCTCTCAAGTTCACATGCCCGCACTTTGTCATCTACCCCAAAATAAACAAATCCTTCTTTGTACAACTTCCCTAATTTTCATACATGCCAAAGATGGTATTGGACAACACATTATGAACATAGCCAAAGAATGGGTTGTGTATCAGGACCATCTTTGACTTCCCCTCTACAAAATTGTTGGGCCCGATAAATTTCTTCCACATTACAGTGTAGCTAGAACTTGAATCTTTATCTATCCTCCCTTGATCTAGGAGGGCTGCCATTTCATCAGTTGGAGCAAAAGTTTTGGTCATAGTGGACGAGGTGAGGATCCAACTTCTATCTCCAATTATAACTCGAATGGTGTCTTCCCCATCACCATATACCTTCTCTAATGTGGAGAAGAACTGATGTATCAACTCTACATACGTCTCCTGTGCTGTCATTAGAACCTTGAATAGGCACATTGTTTCCACCACACCCTAAAAGTAGGATGAGAAACCTAGGCCTCCATCATCTCCTAAGAAGCACATTGAGCGAAAATCACCCTACACGTCATGCACTATGGGTGATTTGGATCCTTCACTCATATTCTTATCACTTTAGGAATTTCTTCATTCTTCTAATTTTGTACCTCCTTGTGCGGTACATCATGCATCTCCTCATCCTCCTCATCCAGAAGTAGCTGTCTTTGGGCTTGCAGCTGGGGTTGTAGTTGTGGAGCGACTGAAGATGTGGAAGGCCGAGCCGCTTAAGTAGATGGTCGATTCAATGAAGATGGTGGTGCTGCCCTCAAAGACAACGGTGTTTCACATCATGGCTGAGATGGGACCTCATTCAAAATAGGATTCATTAATGCATCTAACTCATCTGTTGACAATCTGGTTGGTCCTCTTTGAGAGCTGGAGGCAGATAGTGGAGTGAGAGTCATCACGAATGAAGAAGTGCCATCCTTGGGCCGATGTTAGTAGGAGAGGGCATCCTTGGTCTTCTCTACCACTTTCTTAGCAACCCTCTTCATTTTGGGCAGATTTTGGTGGAGAAAAGTGGGAATCTAGTTTTTCTTTTCCAAAAATATGGGTTATTAGGGCGGAATGGAGAGATGGGACTGATTTGGTGGAGTAATAGGGTTGTAAATGATAGGTGGAGGCAGGGAAAATGATGTGGGAGTGATTGGTGGTTGTTCGGGGGTGAAAGGAGGAAAAATCTGAGGTGGAATGGGGTTGGACAGTGTTGTGTGATGTTTGGACGTGCAGAACAACCACGCCATTGTGCACATACTGAATGGAGAAGTGAAACAAAAGTGCTGGAATTGGGGTTTTAAGTGACTCGATCATGAGTCAGCACGGCCATGCTGCACCACACGGTCGTGTTGGCTACTGGAATCATGACTATGGTAGGCGGCAAGCCACACATCTGTGCTACACAACACAATCATGTTGATTTTTTTTATTTTTCTTTATCTCTCTCTATTTCTCTATGATTTCTCTATGAATTTGAGTGTCTTACCATGGCTTTTCCATGGTACCATGGTCAAGGTGGACACTATAGCAAGTGGTTTAAACTTGAACTTCATCAAGACATCAAATCTTTGATCATTTTTATCAATCTTTTTCTAAATTTCATCCAAATTTCTTCATTTCACCACTATTTTCACCTAAACATCTTAAAATGAAACAAAAACTATTAAAAATAAGTGTGTGTATTTTCTTAGAAAAGTGCAAAAAAACCAAAAAGCATTAAAAGTTTAAGGTTGGGTGAAAAATTCCCCAAAGCTAATTGGGTTGCCTCCCACGAGTGCTAAGTTTCATTCCTTCATCTGGGCTTCTTATAGATGCTCAAAATTCAACCATTTGGAATCCTCATGTGTCCACTCATGCAATAAACACATCTTTCATTGAATCGACATTCCTTGTCCCCAGAACCATGAAAGTCATCATTGCTATCCCATCCAAGTCTTCATCCCTCAAGTAATCAAATGGACTTCTCAAGTTTCCATGCTCAACATTCTCATCTCTGACTAGTCGGGTTGGGGTATTGAACATATCAATCTTTATCCTCATGTCCTTGAAGGAAACCATCATCTTGCAACTACACACATGCATATCGACATCAACTCTAGATAGGAATGGTCTTCCCAAGATGATGGGAATCTTCTTATCTTTTGAATCCATGTCCAGAATAATGAAATCATCTGAGAACATCGCTCCCCTTTCTTTGTCTATCATCACCAATACATCATCCACTCTTCCTCTAGGAACTTTTATGGAACATCCACAAATTGAAGAGTGCAATGTGCCAATTTCAACTTGCCTAAACCCATCTCAACATAAACACTATATGTCATCAAATTCACACTAGATTTGAAATCAAGTAGGATTGGTCTATGCGATGCCCTTCAATGTAGTTAGGTATGAGAGGATCTCCTGATCCTTTCCTCTTTATTATAAGTAAATGTTGGATGATAGAGATCATTTGTTCCATCAACTTGATTTTCTTTAGCATTCTCCCCATTGACTTTCTCTTGAAGGTGCACATATCCTTGAGAAACTTGGCATGGATAGGGAAATCAAGAAGTTGAAGACGAAGGATGCCCATTTGGTTAAGGTCTTGTGACATCACCATGGTGTATAGGAAGCCACATGAGAGCTTGAGAAAGAGATGTGTAGGAAGTACCCATCTCTTTTCACGTGAGATTTTGGGTGCAAAATCCTTATTAGGGGTTTATGGTTGTAAGGCCCCTAACCTAGCTTAATGCTAGAGTATGCTTGCTTTTCTTTATAAGATTCTTAGATCCTTAATCTAATCCCTTGAGATGCTTATATGACATATGACAATCTTATGTTTCCAGTTTGGTCCTATTCCGATGATGTTTGCACTTTGTATGTTGGTTTTGGACCAAGTTGAAATTACCCAAGTTGAGGGGTTATCTTGCAATTGGTCACATGTTAAGTGTGCCTTAGTGCTTTAGCATCATGAGAGATAGAATGATGTTATGGGAGCCTTGTTGGACCTTGGTTGATGAGGTGGAATCATGTGGTGATGCTAGGGTTTTGCTTGGTGTTGATCATGTTGAGCTTCATTGGGTGTTAAGACATTTGTTTCGACCTTGTTATTGTGCCTTATGTGTGTTTTGACTAACACACCTTCCTTGAATGGTTTGTTTTGACTTTGATGGTCTTGAGGTGTTTTTGGTAGATATGGTTCGTGTTACGAACCCACCTCCCGATAACCCCCAATCAAGGGAGACCAAGAGGTTGAAGCCGCACCCATTAATCCCAGATCAAAGGTTCGACATATAACCATAAACAATTATTAAATTCTAACAGACTATACTGAAAATGGTAATACAAATTTTCTTTGCATACCTTGAAAAGTTGGGAACAAACTAACTTCTAACCTCAGCTGAACTATTCTATCTAATTCCTCCTTGTTCTTTAATTCTTGAATTCACAAGGTGTCGCTTTACTGTTTGTACTTTTCATTGTACCTAAAACGCCGACAAACAAAATGTCGGTCAGCCGAAGCTGGTATGTGGAGGAAACAGATAATGTTCAACTATGTTAACAATATAATCATTCAATTAATCATTGAATAGTCAAGATTACATTTTAAGCCATACAACTCAATCCATACATATTCTCGAACTCTGGTCTGTCCCTGCAGTGGACATGAATATCACCTCTCTTTTAGGTAATAGAGTCGCATGGCACTAACCGAAGATAGCCCAATATCTAACACATTATGACTTGATGGTCCTACCTCCATGGTAGCCATGTACTAAGTCAACCATAGACCTGATGGACCTACCCAATAGGTAGCCATGTACTAGGTCATCCATATACCTGATGGACCTACCCAATAGGTAGCCATGTACTAGGTCATCCATAGACCTGATGGACCTACCCAATAGGTAGTCATGTACTAGGTCTTTCTCTAACCTGATGGACCTACCCATAGGCAGCCATGTACTAGGTTAGCTATTATGCCACAGAGAGAACCAGGATCTGAGTTTATAGGCAAATACATTAAGTGATAGTCATAGTCACTTTATAATTGCAATATGAACATCCAAGCAGTTTAGTTGCATTCAATGCGATTAAACGTCTAAGAAACCATCGGAAAACTAAGCAGTTATTCATAAGTAACCACATACCTGTTCAGAGCAACTTGAAGTCCAAATATTTAATATTCAGGAACAATCAATCAAGCAATCATCAATATCCTGAAATTAATACATAACATCCAAGTGTCATTATTTTATTCCAAACCTCCTCAAGATCTACTTGGATTCCACTTTAAGATTTCTAGGTCATCCTTTAGGGTTTTAGCTTTCATTATGCATTTGTTAATGTTTGTTTAGTCCAAAAACCCTAATTTCAACATTATATACACCATTAAAAGTCAATTAAATCCAATATATCTCTTTTACAATAAAACTACTATCTTTATCATCTTAGGTCATGTCAAGATTACTAGGACCAATTATCATGTTCAGGTTTCTTTGAATTGACAACTCAACAATGAATTATAGTTTGATTCTTCAGAAACCCTAATGTATCATTAATTCCACTTTCTACACTAGGAACCCCAAAATATCCACATTAATGATCTTTTATACTCAAATTGGATTTATAACAACATAACATTGTCTTATTCATGGATTTGTACAATTAAAATCATTAATAGACATACCCTCCTAAATTAGGGTTTCTAAGCCCATTAATGCAAACTTAGGTATATGAAACCCTAATTTAAGCCAATTATGTACAAATATCATCCTTTTTATTATCAACAGGTTAATATTCGTTCTAAACGTTCAGAGAACATCACTATATTCAACTATCATCAATTCCAAGGGTTTTCCCATTAATTAAACCAGTAAATATGATAACGTTATACACTTTTTAAATTGCAAACGGAATCAGGCTTGAATTATATTTTTAATGGATTCCTCATTTTCTCCTGATCAATTTTCATATATAAAGTTTTGTCATTAGAGATTCCTAGCAATTTCTAGGAATTTTGCAAGAAAACATATTTTCCTAATTTATATGCTTAGAGAGGGATTTACCAAAATTCGCGAGCCGTTGGATCGTTGCGCCCATGGTCCACCTCTGGATCTAACGCTTAGCGTTGCGCGTCTCCACTATCCCTGAAGCGCGCCCCGCCTCCTTGCCCAGATCGTTGGATCACCCGAGTCTACGATGGACTCAAGATCTAAGGGTCTCCGCCTAACTTTGACCCGACCGTTAGATCTTGATCGAACGGAGGCTGCTCTTCATCTTCTTCCTTTTTCTGCTGCTCGTGCCGCGGCGGCACCCTTGTCGGAGAAGACTTGATCGAGCAGACTAGCGAGCGAGGGGAAACAATAAGGACCCGGTCGAGACCGCTCTGGCACAAGGGACCGAGAGGTCCCCTATTTATAGGGTATGGGAGGTCCCTTTTAGGGTTCCCAATCCCCGTCGCAGCTCCAGTCCTATCCCAATTGGGCGTTTCTTGGATGTA
Source organism: Alisma plantago-aquatica (assembly GCA_963693085.1). Classification (NCBI taxonomy): domain Eukaryota; kingdom Viridiplantae; phylum Streptophyta; class Magnoliopsida; order Alismatales; family Alismataceae; genus Alisma; species Alisma plantago-aquatica. The sequence goes on from OY856414.1 coordinate 340,334,764, forward strand.
TGTCGAAACCCCATCAAACTAGGGTTAGAACTCAACCTCTTGCTCTCCCGAACTCAGAGGGAGAGTTTCCAAAGATGCACATGCATTAGGGCTCACGAAATCAAGGGATTACCCCCCCTCACGCGGCTACAGTCCCTGTCCCTTTGGGACTTGGACGATGAGCCGTGTCCCTTGGATTAAGATCCAAGGGCTCTCATTACACGCACAAGAACAAAGGGAAACTAATTCCCAATTAAAATTGGATTTTATTCCTATTCCAATTGAATCTTGGAAAATTCATATCTCCCAATTGGTTACTCTTTTCTTTCCCACATTTTGAGGGAATCTCGATTTCAGTCTTTTCTTTCATCCTATAAAATTTGGTGTCATTATCATAAGGATTCAATTCATTTTCTTAATATGCAAGTTATCATCATATTAATCATATTTCCTATCTCTTCTTTATTTCTTTTATCATTATTTCTTGATTCTGAGTTCCTTGAACCCCAAGGAATCTATTATCTCGAAATCCTATTTTCCCTTAATAGTAATTTCCTTATTTTTAGCAATACCATGTAATACATTAATTGTGTATCCACATTATCTTCTTATTTTGCTATTTTGGTATTTTCTCTTTCTTTCCTCTTTATTAGGACTCCTTGGATCCCAAGACACTCCATTATTTAGAAATTCATTTTATTGGAATACTCATTATCCTTCTTAATGCACCTATATGCATTATTTTGTATTATCATGTTTATTTCTTAATAAAATATTTCTTTTTGAGGATTTCTCTTTTTTTCTCTTCTTAAAAATTCAATTATCCATTTATTAATTGAATTTCCTTATTATTTGGGCCCAATAGCCAATAAAGCCCACAAAGCAACCAATCAAGGCTATTGTGAAGGGAAACCATTCATTTCAAAACCAATCATATCATTATTTGTTCAATTATCTTTAGTATGAGAAATTACATTTCTCACTAATTGAACCCAAAAATCGGGGTTATAACAGTTCGTCTATTGAGAGGTATTTCGACCATAAGTGGTTGGTGGTCTTTTGTTGTGGTCGAAACATGGTTCTTTGATGCTTGTTTCGACCCCTTTGATGTGTCTGAACTGAAACCAATGTGGTGGTGACCTAAGTGGTCGATACCCAACATTGGTTGTATCACCATAGGTTGCATGCATGTGATTAGTGGTTGCATGTTGGTTTTCTTTGTGGACAAGTGTCCCTTTGGTGCTCTCTTATGTTGACAACTCACCCCTACGTTACTTCCCTACTTTGAGTATATAACCCCTTCCTCCTTCTTTCAAGTATCCCTTTTGACCCTCCTTCTTCTCCCTCTTGCTTATAACTGACCTTGAAGCTTGGTGGAGCAAATAAGGGTTGACCTTGGAGATTTGGTGGCCGAGAAACCTTGCATGTGGTGTTCTTGAGCTAAATCACCTTCATTGTGGTGATTCCAGGTGGTTTCTCTTCTTGGTAAGTGATTCTACCTTCCTAATCACATTTTCCCTTTACATCCCTACCTCCAGAACATGGGTCATCCATGGTGGTCATCTTGAGAGAAACTCCTCATCACAAGGGTCATAGACTATGTTTGACATAGTGGTACTCAAGTAAGAGGAAGCTTTCTTCTCTTTCACCTTCCTTCTTTTTAGTTTGACCTAGGGTTATTCATCCTCTTTTCTTGAGCTATATATTAACCTTGTTGTTTTCTCCTTGTGAGGTAACCTTATGGCCAAAAGTTACTCTTTCATGGATTTCTTCTTTTCTCTTGGAGATCGAGATCTTAGAGCTTAGTTCTCTACCTAAGGTGAGTTATACAACTCTCTACTCTCTTCTATTGTAGCACTTAAAATCTTGCTTGCATGTTGTTGTTTCCATCTCTAAAACAAGATCTTAATATGCTAGATGATGTTTTTATAACCTGGGGTTTGAATCTTGATGATGATCTTATGAGTTTTTCCTATTTCCTTAAACCCTAACCTTGATACCTGATTTTGAGAAGGTTATGAGTTAGATGTTTTCCTCTTTATTTGGATCAAGGTTTTCCATCAACATGCTAATGGTTTTAGTACCTTGATGTATTATGGAAATTAGGTTCTGTTATGCATGTGTTGATCATGAGTTATCTCTCTTACATAAGGTTCTTTCATGGTGATTTCCATGGTACATGTTTAGAGTTTTGGTGACTGCCTTAAGTATAGAGGTTTCCACCAAAATGGTAATAAGTTTTCCTTGATGATAATCTTATATTTTGATCTCTAAACTTGATTCTAATATACTAGATGAACTTATCATGAACTAAGGTTTAAGACTTTTAAGTATTGTAATGAAGATTGCTCTCTTTCTTAAACCCCAATTCCATGACCCTGATTTCTAAGTGATAGATGTAGTGAAGTTGTTACATGTAATATGAATTTTGGTTTTATCACCATGTTTTGGTTCGACCTTTGCATTTCCTTGAGGTTTTGGGTTGGTTCTCTTGAAAGATGAAGCTTGGTCTTCTTTACCTTCGTTTGGTTTCTTGAAAGGATTATGACGGAGATCAAATTTCAAGGTTTTGATGCTCTTTTGCATGGATTTTTCCATATTGATGATTAAGATTTTCCTTGATGTTAACCTTCTATTTTGATCATGGTTCATCCTTATTTTGAAGGTGGTTATGTGCCTTGGTGGTATCTTGATCTTGGTGGTCCCTACATCTTTGTTCTGGCATCGGTCAACACATCCTTGGCCTTAGTCTTTGGTCATGATGCTTTGCATTATTTCGATAGAAACACATGGCTTTTGCACCTTGGGTCATGACTCTCTTGTATGGTAATGGCCGAGAAATATGTGTGGAATGATGTTTCGGTCGAGACATGTGTTGGTGTTGGTCGTAACATGTTTTGATGTCTTGGTCATTACCATGATCTTGTTTTGGTCTACACCCAAACCCTAATGGTTTGAGGGTCGAGACATATATATTAGTTGTTGTGTTTCGGTCGTGACCTTTTTCTTTGTTTTGGTCGTAACACATGACCATGCCTTGGTTGATAGTTGATCGAGACACACATTTGTGCATGGTCGAAACACTTACTTTTATGGTGGTTGAGACACCTAGTTGGCTTGTGGTCGAGACACTTACTTTGAGTGCATGGTTGTCACACATGTGGAACCTTTTAAGGTCAATACATGTGTACATGTAAATGTGGGTTGATACCTAATGCTATTTTAGACATCTGATTAATTAAGATAATGATGATGTTCTATCCCTAGTATGCTCCAAGAAAGTGGTAGAGATATAATTTGGGTTTGGCGATTGATTTATGATATGAAACCCTAATCGGATATAGATGTAGCCCTAACCCTAATGTTGGGAAATATTACATGTTTGCTTGTCCCATTTGAAGTGAATATCACATTATGATGTTTTCTTTCTCTTGTTTATGAACCTCTAACTTTGCAGGTGAAATGAATGCCATAGATTGTGTATGCTATGGTGGTGATTATATGATACATGGTGATGGCTACGAGTCTTATGAGGCATGTTGAGATAATGATGAAACACTAAGATATATGATGTGACGGGTCTTATGACTTGGTAGAGGCTTAATGCCTAGAGTGAGGTGTTATCCTCCAATGAGATGATTGAGGGATTGATATCCCATAGTGATGTGACATTGATGTTGGCCTTGTGATTGGTAGTGCTACAAGTATCATGTGATGATGATGATGATGTGACAAGTTCACACCTTATACATTTTATATCATCTGGAGTTGTATTATGCCCTTATTTTTGTAAAGTTTGTTTAGGGTTTATACTTTGTAACTTGATTGATGCTAAAAGATAATCAATTGGCTTAACTAATCAAGTGAAACCCTAATAGTGTAGTTACCCTATGTCATAGATCCATCTTTATTGTCAGTACTAGCTGGATGGTGAAATGGGTTCTCCCTTAGTGGAAGCTTGGAGTCGTATACTGTGGAGTATATACATTTTACATGATTGGATGTGGTCATACCCTTGCAGGAGAACGGTCGAGGCCGTATCTCAATGATGTGATACAGTGTGCATATATGATATCTTTTGAGAATGGCTACAGTCATACCTTGGTAGGAGTGTCACTGCGGTCGTAACTCAGTTTCACTAGTGTTGTGCCTATATACCAAGGAAGACCAGGCTGTTTTCCAGTTAGACTTTATATCTCACTGGGGCATACTCATACTGTCCAAGGGTATGGAGAGATCATAGGAGTCTAGATCCTCCTATATCTTGTATGGCACTAATTTTGACTTAACAATGTTCAGTTGGAGCATGAGTGGTATACCTCATCTCCTCAGGGACGTAACATAACTGTGTAGTGTACTTTCTTAGGGTTAAATGTGAATAACATTGGTTTAACCCTTTGTCTTATCTTTGTACAGATTTTTTGAATTAGAAGGTGGTAAGAAAAATCAACTGTTATACATGTTCTTCATCTTCCTCTTTAAAGTATTAATTGTTCGACTACTCAGTAGTAATTGCTTAGTTGTCTAAACTGCTTTATCTGTTTAATACATATCATTTAGCTAAATTTTCTCAACCTAATAATATTGTTATATTTCTTCTTAAATCTATATGTGCTTATAATAGACATTAGCGGAGAGTTACATCTCTCACTAGGATGTTTGGTCTCACCCCGTGGGTTTCCACATCTTTTAGGTGGACGTGAACGTTGAGATAGAGATCCTACTGTTGAAGCTGACAGTAAGAGGAGTTGTAGCCGTTGGATCATGGACATGTAGCTAGTGTCTAGTAATAGATTCATCTATGTCATCCTTGTACTCTCAGGTCCTTTGGGGTGTTCTATAGATGTTTTCCATTGGTTTGAGTTTTTGGGACTATACATTGGTGATATAGACACGATTTGTGTACTTAAATAGGTTACCATATGTAACATGTTATGACTTAGTTAGCCAGTGAAAAATTATATGTAACATCGGCATGAATGAAATATAAGTGACACAAGTTCTATGTCTTTAAATAAGATTCATTCATCTTGAGATGCCTTTATGTGACCGGTTTTAATTTACCCAGTTTTGTGGTAATATGGTTATTAATGATAATTCCATGCTTGTTTTGAGTAGTCTCTCTTTGTGTGGCAATGGGTGTCACATTTGATGGTATCAGAGCTCTAGGTTTGCTGAGTCTACAGGGACAGTAGCACGTAGGACTAGGATGATGTCTAAGTTGAGAACATGACATATAACATTGTGCATACTGCCTAATCTCAATACTTGAGTGCCCTGGCCAGGTATTCAACTGTTGAAGAGAAGGTAAGTATGGAACTCTTAGATTGTTATCCTTCTGATTATTTTGATCAAGTAGTCATTCTGAAGCAATCTAAAGAGCTTAACAAATCAGGAATCATGGTAATAATACCTTCATCTTTCCTTAAAGAAGAAGAGAACTACATTGTAACTTATCAGAACTTGAATGTCTGATAATTATGAGAGAAAGACACGACACTGTAAAACCTAAACTTGAATACAAATAAGCTACGAGATGTCCTTGAAGCTATAATTTCAATAAGGTTTTAAAGCAAAAGATGGATAAATCTGTGTTAATAAAGTAAGCCAAGGTGTAAAATTCACATAAGATGAAGAGAATTCGTCAGATAAGTATGACAAGAGGTGACAAATGAGAACAATGATAAATAAATAAAGTGGAATTCGAGCTAACCTTAGACCAACCAATGTGAGTAAGGAAGTTGTAAAATAAAAACCTTCATTACATACAAAAAAGTTAGAGAGAGGTGACCCTTGTTTAATGAAGGAAATGTGAAATATGATGGTCTACCTCTTGATGAGGGGTTGGAAAATGTGATAAAATAAGAAAACATACATGATAATGATGGATAAATAACCAGAAAGAAGTAATGAGATGCTTTGATCTTGATAATTCCTATGCTTATGGCAAGGAAAGCAAGGTGAAAAAGGTAAAATGACACATAAAAAATATAAATCTTTACAACAAAGAAAGAGATTTGGTAACCACTTTCCCTGGTTAGAAACCCTTTGGAAGTGCTACGGTATCAAGGGATGTGTGTTCCCTTGTGCTCCTTCTTTCTTGGATCACGACATTCAATTGAATAATATACCACTTGATAGGCAAAGTATCAACATGATCCTTAGATAGATACTTGGGATATAATCAGGTGGTCTTGGACTATAGATCCAAAGTGACTACGTTTAAGGATGATGATGATATGTGAATCTTCCAAGATGGTAGGAAGATACTCCTAACATGTCTGGTATTAGAAATGGTGGAAGGGAAGATGACAAGGAAAGGATGTGAAGTGTATTGTCACATAGGGTGGATACTAAGGCTGGGAGTCCTAGTATCTAGGAAGTTCTAGTTGTATGGAATATCTGAGGATGTGTTCCTTGGTAAGTTTTTGGTATTCTACCTCCTGAAGGGTTTGACTTTTTGAGATCAACCTAGTCATCAATACCCAACCTATAGTACAAACACTATATAGGATGATGCCAACTAAGATGTAAGAGTTGAAGAGACAGTTGCAATATCTACTAGAGAAAGAGTTTTATTAGACCAAGAACATCTCCTTGGGATGCTTCTATTTTGTCTGTAAAGAAGAAAGATGGATTAAGAAAGTTATGCTTGATTACTAACAGTTAGACAAGGTAACGATTAAGAATGGTTCCTTTACTATGTATAGATGATCTAGTTGATCAGTTGTGAGGTACCACAGTCTTCTCTAAGACAAACTTGGAGTCGGGTCATCATCGATCGCGGATCAAGGCGGATGACATCTTGATATATTACAAAGGTAGCTTTATGTGGTTATGTGGTATTTTCTTATGAAGTATGTGTAAGACCAGAAGAAAGTGGAGTCAGTGTTAGAGTGTGAACAACCTAAGTCATCTATAGAATGTTATTGAGAACTTCAGCATAGTGGCGTTGTTGATGAGGAAAGATGTGCCATTTATTTGGGATGACATGTGTCAACATTCTTTCCTTTTTTTAAAGGAAAAGCTGACAAGTAAACTAGTGTTAGTGCTGGCAGGACATGGAAAGGATACATAGTTTTTTGTGATGCAAAAACAAACAGTTTGGGTGGTGTACTGATGGAAGGTAAAGGATGTGATTTCCTTTGCCACATGACAGATTAAGAAGCATGAGGAGAACTACCTGACACATGATCTAGATTTGGCAACTATGGTCCATGCTTTGAAGATATGGAGACACTACCAATATGGCGAGAGGTGTCAGATATACACCGACCATGAGAACCTACAATACATCTTCTCATAGGAGGAGCTGAATGTGAGACAATGACACCAAATGGAGTTAATCAAGGATTATGACTACAAAATAGATTACTATCGAGGGGAGGAGAATGTGGTTGTAGACTCTTTAAGCGGGAAGCCTTCTTAGTCAACATATGTGGATAAGGCACATTTGTGTTCCTGAGGGTGCCATAAGAGAGACATGATGGTCTCCTTGCATCAAATAAATGAATAGTTGGAGGTGTCCTTGTTAGCATGACCGTTGACACAGTCAACAATGAAATCGATGTTGAGTTAGCAGATCAGAGTAGAAAAATAGGAGCATGGAGGCTTCCATGAGTCAGAGGATGGTATAAGTATATTACCATAATAGAATAGTTGTTCCAGAGGGGATAACCTCAAGACATTAGTTCTAAAAAAGGCTCGCACTTCTGTGTACACCATGCATCCTAGTAGCACCAAGATGTATCAGAATCCAAAGAGTATGTATTAGTGTCTAGATTTAAAACATGAAGAAGCTGGGGTAGTAAATAAGTGCACAGTGCATCAGTAGGTTAAGATGGGATATTAGAAACATGTATGATCCTTATAATCGATACATGTATCGTGGATAGATGGATAGTGTAAGAGAATGATACATAATTTGGGGATATATATAATAGATTGTGTTTGTAGTTTGGGGTAGTGGAGATGTTTGCCTTGATATGATAGAAATTCTCCTGCAATAACAACCATCATGGGAGCATTGGTAAGACACCATACGAGGCTCAATATGGGAGATAATGTAGATCTCTGTTACATTCGTATGAGACTGGTGAGTAGCCTATAAGTGAGTTTCCACCTGAGTTACCTATGTTGTGTCCAGTGTTTCATGTTTTTATGTTGAAGGAGTGTCACCCGAATACTACATTGACTTTATAGACAGAGGAGATGGAGATAGATAAGGATGTGTCCTATATAGTAGATCATGTGTTGATCATGGATAAGAGAATCAAGAAGTTGAATAAGAAGGATACCCCTTTGGTTAAGGTCCTCTGACATCATCATGGTGTAGAGGAAGCCATGTGGGAGCTTGAGGAAGAGATGTATAAGAAGTACCCTTCTCTTTGCACGTGGGAATTCGGAGACAAAATCCTTGTTAGGGGTAAATGGTTGTAAGGCCCATGACCTAGATTAGTGAGATAGTATGCTTTCTTTGCTTAATAAGATGCTTACAACCTTAATCTAATCTGTTGAGATTCTTATCTAACATGTGACAATCTTATGTTTCCAGTTTGGTCCTGTTCTGATGATGTTTGTGCTTTGTATGCTGGTTTTGGACCAAGTTGCAATTTACCCAAGTTGAGGGGTTATCTTGCAATTGGTCACATGTTAAGTGTTCCCTTAGCGCTTTAGCATCATGAGAGAGAGAATGATGTGATGGGCACCTTGTTGGACCTTGATTGATGAGGTGGCATCATGTGGTGATGCTAGGGTTTTGCTTGGTGTTGATCATGTTGAGCTTCGTTGGGTGTTGAGACCTTTGTTTTGACCTTGTTGTTGTGCCTTATGTGTGTTTTGACCAACACACCTTCCCTGAATGGTTTGTTTTGACCTTGATGATATTGAGGTTTTTTTGGTCGAGATGGTTTGTCTCTTGAGAGGAGTTTCGACTAGGGACGAGCATCGGGCTGAGTTATACCGCGTTTTGTCTATCCCAAACCCAAACCCACATTTTAAAGCAGGCCACGGGCTAGGTTCGGGCCCAGATAAAATTGAAAAATGCCAGCCCAAACCCGACCCATTTAAGAATGCTGGGTTTCGGACCGGATTCTGGTTTTGCCATATAACATCGAATGAGCATACCAAATTTTGCTAGATCTAACTTGCTAACATGAAAACTAAACTAGTATGATATGTATTTTGTGATCAACCTTCAATATATATATATATATATATATATATATATATATATATATATATATATATATATATATATATATATATATATATAGTGAAAAATGTAGCCAGAATATGCATACCATAGTTTTTTGATCCCCTACAACAATGAATGGATATTTAAAGAGGAACAAATAATTTCCTTACATGTGAATGTATGAGACTTAAAAAATCAGTGGAATCTACAATGTTGTGGCATTTTGCTTCTCATCCTATATGTATATACTATAATATGGTTTTGGAAGGGTAAAAGATCATTTGTCTCCTACATGTTGGCATATGAGATAAAAATGAGCGTAATCTACTATGCATTGAGCAAAAGATCATTTGTCCTCTACATGTGGACAGAGTGAGATCAAAACAAAGAAATCAGGTACGTCTATCCATGTCATTGATGATTATGTTACTAGTATCAATTCACTAATCATGTTGATTGATTATAGATTATCTGTGTTACCATTGGTTGGATACATACTACATATTGCATCTAGAAATTTGTATGTTTTTCTTTCAAGACAAAGAAAGATGTATACATGTACATAAAATCTAATCTGGGCATTGAAAACCTCTAGAGGGGGGGTGAATAGAGTTTTATGATAATTTTAAATTAATTTAAACTCAAGCAACCACAGAGAAAGATTGGACAAGGAGACACAAGGGTTTAGAGTGGTTCCTAGCCTTAGCAAATACTAAGGTAGTCAGTCCACTACCCGGTTGCTTACCCAACCGGGATTTGAAAAGAAATTATTTTATTACCTCGCAAGGAATTTACATAAAATACATTTCTTTTCCCTAAACCCTTCAAGCAGCCTTCACCTAGAAGTAATCGCCCAACTTGAAGCAGCCTTCCCTTGAAGTAGATGCACCAACACCCGTTGCACCAGCCTTCTGAAGTAGCTTCCCGTGCGATATCCTTCTTGAAGTAGCTTGAAGTCCCCTTCTCCACCTGAGAAGTCCACCCTCTCCAATCCGCAGCCTCCAACCTTAGGAGTAGCAAGGAGAGTACAAGGAATAAATAGGAACAAGAAAGAAAAACAGAAATTACAACTTATCCTTTAAGCCCAAGGCTTGATGTGCCTAGATCAAGCGTAAGATCTCCTAGCCAAGTATGTGAACTTGTGATTGCTGTAGGTAGGAGAATCTAGCCTATAGGACACGAGATTGAGCTAAGGAGAATGTAGGCCAATGATCACAGTGCTCAACTTTTGCTTACAAAAGATTGCTCAAGTATGCTCAAGTGTATTCTCAATTGTAACAAGTGAATTCTATTGTCCTATGGCTTGTCCTATTTATAGGAATGGCCTAAGTATGCTTAAGGACATTCTAGACAACTTCTAGGGGGTTCCTAGTGCTTAACTAGCCGTTAGGAATAAGTTAGGCGCATTAGCAACGGCTAGTTAATTAATTCTGCAGTTGCTGTCAGAGACCATCTCGGTCGAGGACTTGTCGACCGAGATGCCTGGTCGGTCGAGGATTTTTCGACCGACAGGCTCTCTGGATTAACGTTTATTTGCAACTGTCAACTGCTGTGTCTAACGGCTACTTTTGGTCAATCTCGGTCGAGAAGTTTGTCGACCGAGAGTGTCTCGGTCGAGGAGTGTGGTCGACCGAGATTGATTCTATTTTCAATCTTTCAATTAAGATACTAAGTGAGTGCATGAGTGTGCATTATGTGATCCTATTAGAAGGAGATGTCCTAACTAAGTGTAGTGTTTAGTTAGGGAGATCTAACGCTTGATTTACATGAAGTCTAAGTACTTGTACATTATATATTTGTACAAGTTTACATATGATTACATTGCATGATATTTATAAACATTCAAGCGTAAGGATTCCCTAGAACTTTGTCATCACCTTGTTCCTGCACACTTAAGTAGCTCGTTAGATTAATAAGAATGAAATGTTTGTCATCATCGAAACAAAGGGATTTATCATAATATCCAATTTATCCAACAATCTCCCCCTTTTTTAAGATGACAAACATTTCCTAAATATGAAATAAGGAAATATAAAGTATATGAGTTTCATACCTGAAAATTTACCTTTTGTAGCCATTTATGTTTTTCAAGTAAGTGCTGGCCAAGATGTGATGAAACTCTTTTATATATATTTTTATATTCTTTCTCCCCCTTTGTCATTTCAAAAATATCCAAGTTGAATGTTTTATTTTTCTTCTCCCCCTTAATATGATGCTCCCCCTTAATTAGATATCCTATTAGGAACATTGATTTTTATCTAACTTATCCACAATTTGTTTCTCAATCATTCGCAAAGGATGTTAAGCCTTGAAATGAAAAGAGATACCTTTAAGCATATGATGAAATGTATATGGATTTCTCATATATCAAAGGATGTTAAGCCCTAGATTAAATGAGAATCCTCTAAGCTTAGAGTACCTAAAAATGTCTCCATCCAAATGCAAGGGATGTTAAGCCCCATTTTGGGTAGAGAGTTCCTTCAAGTACAAGATACCAATTTCAATAAATTCATAACTTTCTTGAAAATATTCAGTTACACATAGTGATTACAAAGTTTTTGTAAGCTTCTTTTAAACAATGATCAAAGTTTTAATGATCTCCCCCTTTTTCTTATGCTTTGCTCCCCCTTCGATAGATATCTCAAATGAAAGTTTGAATACTGAGCAAATATATAAAATGTCCAAGATTTTAACAAAGATGTATGCAATTATGTCAATCTGGAAAAACAGAAACCCAGTAGGTCGACAATTGCTCGACCGACAATGTTCTCGGTCGACTAGTTGCTCGACCGAGAATGTTTCTGGAGAACTATTTTGTTATTTGAAAATTTAATTTTAATTTGTAATAGTTGCCTGTTTTAATTATTATTATTCCCTTTATGCTCTACAATAATGAACTGATAACCCATATTTTGAAGATGTCATCATAAGCCAAACAAATAACCATGTGAATAAAAAAAAATGGCAAATTTCATTCAATATCATGAAGAAGATTACAATCATATAGAATTTGACTAGTCATTTGTATTACAACTATTACAACTCCAACACTTCACAGGAAAGATTTAAGAATTACATCGATGTCCGGATCTTTCCCAAGAAATGGCTCGGCTCCATAGTATTGGACCAGAGTTTTCCAATCCAAAGCACCAGTTGTAGTCAACGCATATGCTTCCAGGAAAGTGGGAACTCGGTCAAAACGGAAGTGAGCAGCTATGTCTTGCAATTGTATGGAAGAAAATTGAGTATGTGCAAGATCCATTGATGGTGAAGGTGGAGGTTGGTAGTAGTTGTATGAGGGGTTAAATGGGTTGAGCATGCCAGGGTTTAAAGAATGCGGATATTCATCGGTTTGGCCAGGAGAAAGGTTTTGCATTCTTTGATTTAAGTATGTCATGGCATGGTGATTGTAGTTTAATTGTCTACTAAGATGATATTGGGAGCCAGCAATATAAGTAAGGGTATTTTGGATGGGGTCAATGGAAAGGTTAGTAGGAGGAGGGGGTGGTATATCCTGATGTGATGACTCTCCTTCTACTCTTGCCCTTTTATGGCCAAAGTCAATTCCCATCTTCTCTACGGTGTTCTTACTTATCTTTGGTGGTCTACGCTCCCATATGTATCCCATATCTTCAATGTTTGACTTAAGAAAATGTTGAGTAATTTGGCATACAAAATCGGCATATGGTGGATTGCCAGAAAACTCAAGCATATTTTTAAGTATTATGCGAATGAAGTTGATGGGAATTTCTTTTATGATAGCATAAATTAGACACATACGGAAGATAGGAACCTCGGATTTATTGGCTCGTGGATGTATGTTGGTGGAAACAATGAGGTTTACTATTCTACATGCCGGTTTTAGGTTTATTGCATAATAGGTTCCCCTATCTTCATGACAAGTGGTATTGGCTTGAAATATGGCTCTTTTTATATCACTAAGACTAGTGGTGTGGTCATCATGGGAAAATAAATTTATTGGATTGCCGGTGGAAAGGTCAAGGAAATCTTGATATTCATCTATATCAATTTCAAGCATGTCAAGAATATCCCCTTCGGAAAATTTAAAACTATGCCCATTGACCATGGTGTAGAAGAATGTGGTGTCATTTTCGGTGTGGGATAGAAGATTGGCATAGAATTCGTTGACTACCTTAATAGAATAGGAAGGAAAGGATGGATTGATGAAGTCCTTCAGCTTTTGTACTCCAAAGAGATGCTCCAGGTCGACTATGTTGATGAAGTCCATCACTTCGACCGGACGTCGGGGAAGAGGAGCTTTAGAGGAAAGCCGAAAGTATCTATCTCCAGCATCTCCGTCGACGAAGGCGATGTCATTGATGATCGTCAGTGGCGGAGTGGCTTCCCGATCTTCTCTTCTTTTTCTTCCAGCAACTTTCTTCTTCCCACGGACAGTTGATGATGAGGCCATTGTGTTTCTTGAGAGTGGAGAAGAAGCAAGGAAGATTTGAGGGTAAGAGTGCTGAAGGATTGCACGAAATTGCACTAGAGATGGACTATGGAAGCAAGGAAATGCAAGTGTGAGTAAGTGGCTCGTTTTTGCACTTATTTATAGAATTCCAGCGACCCGGTCGGTCAACGACTCGTCGACCGAGCGTCCGCAACGGTCGAGTTGCAGACGCGCCACTTGGTCCTCCAACGGTAAAGAAAACGGTCATAACGGTCGGGTCGTAACGGTCATATCCAACGGCTATTACTCGGTCGAGCGCTTGTCGACCGACGTTGTCTCGGTCGAGCACTCGTCAACCGATAGTTCGTCCGATACTGAGTCTGTTTAGAATTTGTCGGTCGAGTGAGATGGGCTGACCGAGTGATTCTCGGTCGACGAAGTCGTCGACCGACAGACTTACTGAGTTCAAAATTTTTTGACTGAATTTTAATGCAAATCATAGAACGTTTTTGTAGAGCATATGTATATGTATATTCCAAGGGAGTAATAATATTTAAGGCTTCTAATTACCACAAATGATTTGACGTTTTGATTTAAAAATATGCTAAGATTAAGTTCAATAAAATAATGTTCAAATAAACAATTTTTATCAAAGTTTATTTTAGGTCGCCCTTGATTACGACCATAGCGCCCCTTGGTCAAATTTTATTTTAACCAAGAGGCATATTCTGCAGGTTTCCAGTATGAATCATTCATATGCGAAGTATGAGTTCTGCAGATAGCTTGCAAATATCAATTTGAGACTCATTAAAGTGTACTAATGAGAGCTTAATAAGGACATCAAATATGATGAAGCATATTCAAGAATAATATCCATTCATGAATTTAAGATTACTTTGGATAGACTAAAATAAGTGATGCTTAATATAAAAGCACACAAATTTTTTTTTTTTGAAACATTTTATTCATTGCAAGTATTTCTGAAAAATAAATGTGCAATAAAAGAATGATTAAATAGAAATGTAAGCATGATCAGTTAAGAATAATTTTCACATACAATGTAAAGATTTACAGCAGTCTGAGAACAGTGATATGCTCGGTCGACAATTTCTCGACCGAGGATTATTCGGTCGACAACTTCTCGACCGATAAAGTTTCTGGAAACTGTTTCAGAAATATATTTCAAGTGCAATATAGGCTGTATCTTAATCAAAGATCAGTTTGAGATAAACATATGTGTATCAAGGTGCTATTAAATCTTTTAATTTTTTGATTTTGTTATCCCTAAATGTTAAGTTGAGATAGACATAAGGATATACAAATTAAGGTCTTTGGTCATATCTCAACTTAGTCGAACCTATTTAATTTGGGGTTTTTGGAACCCATACCATCTCGACATGCTTTTTCTTGTATGGGCATGAAAAAGAATAATGTCCAAGGCGTGAGCAATAATGACAACAAATTGAATCAACCTCAAGCCTTTTTCTATGGTTTTGATCTAGGTTATTCTTGGGTATATACATTTTTGTGCCTCTAGGTATATAAGCAGATTGACTCGCTTGTGTTCTTCTAGGTTGTTGATGGGATTTCTCATTAGGCTTATAACCTAGTCCTCTTCTCCCTATTTGATGATAGGAATTTTCTAATATTCTATCAAGGATTCCATTGTTGCTTAACTTACTAACTTCTTGTTGCAACTTAACGATCTCATCCATTCTTTTCTTGATATCTAATTTTGCTTGGTCTAGATTGGATGATAACATATTTCTTTCTTTCACTATATTGTCATAATCTACATGGGTGCACAATATAGGTTGTTTTTGAAAATCATTTAATTTTGTAAGCAATTCGGATTTTTCTTGACATAGAAGATCATAGTTTGTTTCTAGAGTAAAGATCTTTACTTCACTGTTACTTAGAGATGATTTCAAGGTACGATTATCAGACATAATGCTGTCTTTTTCAAAACCAAGAGTATTCAATTTAGCATATAAATCGTCATTTTCGGATGTAAGAGCAAGAAGTCTAGCATTTAGATCATCATTTTCTTTACTGGATTTCTTTAACTTCTTTTTGCATTCAACATATTTATTATGTGTTTCTTCAATAATAGCAACTAACTCCTCCTTGGGGAAATCAAGCAAGCTTACCTCTTCTTCTTCTTCCTCACTTATTGTAGCAACGAAACACTCTTTATGTGCATCTCCTTTCTTTGACCTCCATGGACATTTAGACGTAGAGTGCTTTGTTCCTAAGCACCAATTGCAACTTGTCGAACTTTGGTCCATGTTCCTTTTCTTGTGGTTGTAGTCACCTCCTCCCTTTATCTCTTCAAGACCTTGTTAGGGCTCCTTGAAGCCTGCTCTGATACCAATTGAAAACCTCTAGAGGGGGGGTGAATAGAGTTTTATGATAATTTTAAATTAATTTAAACTCAAGCAACCACAGAGAAAGATTGGACAAGGAGACACAAGGGTTTAGAGTGGTTCCTAGCCTTAGCAAATACTAAGGTAGTCAGTCCACTACCCGGTTGCTTACCCAACCGGGATTTGAAAAGAAATTATTTTATTACCTCGCAAGGAATTTACATAAAATACATTTCTTTTCCCTAAACCCTTCAAGCAGCCTTCACCTAGAAGTAATCGCCCAACTTGAAGCAGCCTTCCCTTGAAGTAGATGCACCAACACCCGTTGCACCAGCCTTCTGAAATATCTTCCCGTGCGATATCCTTCTTGAAGTAGCTTGAAGTCCCCTTCTCCACCTGAGAAGTCCACCCTCTCCAATCCGCAGCCTCCAACCTTAGGAGTAGCAAGGAGAGTACAAGGAATAAATAGGAACAAGAAAGAAAAACAGAAATTACAACTTATCCTTTAAGCCCAAGGCTTGATGTGCCTAGATCAAGCGTAAGATCTCCTAGCCAAGTATGTGAACTTGTGATTGCTGTAGGTAGGAGAATCTAGCCTATAGGACACGAGATTGAGCTAAGGAGAATGTAGGCCAATGATCACAGTGCTCAACTTTTGCTTACAAAAGATTGCTCAAGTATGCTCAAGTGTATTCTCAATTGTAACAAGTGAATTCTATTGTCCTATGGCTTGTCCTATTTATAGGAATGGCCTAAGTATGCTTAAGGACATTCTAGACAACTTCTAGGGGGTTCCTAGTGCTTAACTAGCCGTTAGGAATAAGTTAGGCGCATTAGCAACGGCTAGTTAATTAATTCTGCAGTTGCTGTCAGAGACCATCTCGGTCGAGGACTTGTCGACCGAGATGCCCGGTCGGTCGAGGATTTTTCGACCGACAGGCTCTCTGGATTAACGTTTATTTGCAACTGTCAACTGCTGTGTCTAACGGCTACTTTTGGTCAATCTCGGTCGAGAAGTTTGTCGACCGAGAGTGTCTCGGTCGAGGAGTGTGGTCGACCGAGATTGATTCTGTTTTCAATCTTTCAATTAAGATACTAAGTGAGTGCATGAGTGTGCATTATGTGATCCTATTAGAAGGAGATGTCCTAACTAAGTGTAGTGTTTAGTTAGGGAGATCTAACGCTTGATTTACATGAAGTCTAAGTACTTGTACATTATATATTTGTACAAGTTTACATATGATTACATTGCATGATATTTATAAACATTCAAGCGTAAGGATTCCCTAGAACTTTGTCATCACCTTGTTCCTGCACACTTAAGTAGCTCATTAGATTAATAAGAATGAAATGTTTGTCATCATCGAAACAAAGGGATTTATCATAATATCCAATTTATCCAACAGGCATTTGGGTTTTCAGGCCTGGGTTTACCTCTGCCCGTACCCGGCCCAAATAAAAATGGGTTTAAATTTTAGGCCCGACCCACCCATATTATAAATCGGGTTCATTCATGGATTAGGTTATGCAGGCTGGCTCGCGGGTCAGATCGGGCTACCCAACCCGATGCTCATCCCTAGTTTCGACCATGATGGTTGGTGGTCTTTTGTTGTGGTTGAGTCATTGTTCTTTGATGCTTGTTTCAACCCCTTTGATGTGTCTCAACCGAAACCAATGTGTTGGTGACCTAAGTGGTCAATACCCAACAATGGTTGTATCACCATAGGTTGCATGCATGTGTTTAGGGGTTGCATGTTGGTTATCTTTGTGGACAAGTGTCCCTTTGGTGCTCTCTTATGTTAACACCTCACCCCTACCTGACTTCCCTCCTCCTTTGAGTATATTACCCCTTTCTCCTTCTTGTAGGTATCCCTTTTGACCCTCCTTCTTCTCCCTCTTGCTTGTGTCCGACCTTAGAGCTTGGTGGAGCAAAGAAGGGATGACCTTGGAGCTTTGGTGGCCGATAAACCTTGCATGTGGTGTTCTTGAGCTTAATCACCTTCATTGTGGTGATTTTTGGTGGTTTCTCTTCTTGGTAAGTGATTCTACCTTCTTGATCACGTTTTCCCCTTTGTATCCCTACCTCCCTTCTTCTTCTTTATCATCCATGAGACCATGGATCATCCATGGTGGTCATATTGAGAGAAACTCCTCATCGCAAGGGTCATAGACTATGTTTGACATAGTGGTACCCAAGTGAGAGGAAGCTTTCTTCTCTTTCACCTTCCTTCTTTTTAGTTTGACCTAGGGTTTTTCATCCCCTTTCTTTGAGCTATATCATAACCTTGGTGTTTTCTCCTTGTGAGGTAACCTTGTGGCCAAAATATACTCTTTGGTAGAGTTCGTCTTCTCTTTTGGAGATTGAGATCTTTGAGGTTGGTCCTCTACCTAAGGTGAGTTATATAACTCTCTACTCTCTTCTATTATATCACCTAAAATCTTGCTTCCATGTTGATGTTTCCATCTCTGAAACATTAACTTAATATGCTAGATGATGTTGCTATAACCTAGAGTTTGAATCTTGATGATGATCTTAGGAGTTTTGCCTCTTTCCTTAACCCCTAACCTTGATACCCGATTTTGAGAAGGTTATGCGATATATGTTTTCCTCTTATTTTTGGATCAAGGTTTTCCATCAACATGCTAATGGTTTGAGTACCTTGACGTAGCATGGATATTAGGTTCTTTTTTGCATGTGTTGATCATGAGTTATCTCTCTTACAAGAGTTCTTTCATGGTGATTTCCATGGTATATGTTTAGAGTTTTGATGACCGCCTTAAGTATAGTGTTTTCCACCGAAATGGTAATAAGTTTTCCTTGATGATAATCTTTTATTTTGTCTTCTAAACTTGATCCTAATATACTAGATGAAGTTATCATGAACTAATGTTTAAGACCTTGTAGTATTCTCATGAATATTTCTCTCTTTCTTAAACCCCAATGCCATGAACCCAATTTCTAAGTGATAGATGAAGTGAAGTTGTTACATGTAATATGAATCTTGGTTTTATCACCATGTTTTGGTTCGGCCTTTGTGTTTCCTTGAGGTTTTGGGTTGGTTTTCTTGAAAGTTGAAGCTTGGTATTCTTTACCTTCGTTTGGTTTCTTGAAAGGCTTATGATGGAGATAGAATTTAGAGATTTTGATGCTCTTTTGCATGGAGTTTTCCATCTTGATGATGAAAATTTTCCTTGATGTTAACCTTCTATTTTGATCATGTTCATACCTATTTTGAAGGTGGTTATGTGCCTTGGTGGTCGCTACACCTTTGTTATGGCTTCGGTTGACACATCCTTAGCCTTGGTATTTGGTCACGATTCTTTGTGTTATTTCGGTCAAAACACATGGCTTTTGCACCTTGGGTCGTGACTGTATTGTATAGTGATGGTCGAGACATATGTTTGGGATGATGTTTTGGTCAAGACATGTGTTGGTGTTGGTCCTAACATGTTTTGATGTCTTTGTTCATTACCTTGAGCTTGTTTTGTTTGAAACCTAAACCATAATGGTTTGAGGGTCGAGACATATGTATTAGTTGTTGTGTTTGGGTCGTGACCTTGTTCTTTGATTCGGTCATGACACTTGACCATGCCTTGGTTGATAGTTGATTGAGAGACACATTTGTGCATGGTTAAAACACTTGCTTTTGTGGTGATTGAGACACCTAGCTGACTTGTGGTCGAGACACTTGCTTTGAGTGCATGGTCGTAACATATGTGGAACCTTGTAAGGTTGATACATATGTACATGTAAATGTTGGTTGATACTTAATGCTATTAGATAGTTGATTAGTCAAGATAATGATGTTGTTCTAACCCTAGTATGCTCCTAGAAAGTGGGATATGACATAATTAGGATTTGGTGATTGATTTATGATATGGAACCCTAATCGGCTATACATGTAACCCTAACCCTAATGTTGGAAATATGATGTGTTTGCTTGTCCTATTTGATGTGAATATCACATTATGATGTTTTCTCTCCCTTTTTTACGAGCCCGTAACTTTGCAGGTGAAATGAATGCCATAGCTTGTGTATGCTATGATGGTAATTATATGATATAAGGTGACGGCTATGAGCCT
Source organism: Alisma plantago-aquatica (assembly GCA_963693085.1). Taxonomy (NCBI): domain Eukaryota; kingdom Viridiplantae; phylum Streptophyta; class Magnoliopsida; order Alismatales; family Alismataceae; genus Alisma; species Alisma plantago-aquatica. The sequence goes on from OY856414.1 coordinate 340,354,799, forward strand.
TACGAGACATGTTGAGATAATGATGAAATACTAAAATATATGATGTGAGGGGTCTTATGGAATGGAAAAGACTTAATGCCTAGAGTGAGGTGTTATCCTCCAGTGAGACGATTGAGGGATTGATATCCCATAGTGATGTGACATTGATGTTGGCCTTGTGATTGGTAGTTCTACAAGTATCATGTGATGATGATATTACCTCCTTGTGTGATTGTCCACTAAATTATACATAATTCTAGGAATGACCACATTGAATACCATTGACTTTGAAGTGATGAAGAATCCTATGATACTCATTTTAATTATGTCTATTTATTTGCTCAAACTTAACTTTGATCTTGATGTAATTTCTCTGTCTAGACATTGTAGGGATATATGGCGAAAGAGAAGGAAATAGAAATAGAATTTTAACAGCCATATTTCCCTTATAATAATAGATAGTGTTAACAACCATATAATGGGAAGGATGGTTTCAAGGATATACCCAGTCCCAGAGCAAGTCCAGTGAAAATATCCTCATCATAGTATGTGCCTTCTTCAAGTCGCACTTGAACAATGTCTGTAAACTCTCCTGGTTAATAACCATGGACAACAACTTGACGTTGTCCTCCTAACGGCAGACAATGACCTCCTCACCTCTATCGTAGTCAACACAGACCATGTAGAACTATTGTCATTCTAGAAGAACAGATAATGAGTTGTCCTCTTCTAGTTGGTTGGTGTACTATCACCAACTTACTCTCCCGCAATTGTTCTCCCCTGCTATCCCTCCCTTCATGGAGTAGAACTTGCTTGAGTTCTCTCAGTTACCACAACTAGAGAAGACAACAATCATCAGAGCAACTAATATTGTATTTAGGAAGCCCCTAATACCCTCTATTTATAGGAGGGTCAGGGTTAGGGTTCCTAGTCTATGCGGGAGTTGAAGGGTACATGATTTCAAAAATTTCACAACATGTGAATGGAAAAACGATCAGTTCATAGGTGAGCCAACCGGTTGGCACATGAGCCGATCAGTTCAACCCTTGAACCAATCATTTTGTCATATTTCCCAATCACAATTGTATTGGAAATTAATATCTAATTAATGCACAACATGATGTCAACACTAATCCTTGATCCAATCAAATTGATTCATGAACCGGGTGGTTCATTATATGAACTGGTCATTTGACAACCTTGAGCCGACTAGTTCACTCAATGAACCTGTTGTTTCATGCCCCAATCATTTAAAATTCAGCCAATGCAATTTGTAATCAACTTGACACTATAACTAATCAGTTCAACACTTGAATCGATCGGTAAAAAGTTCAGTCAGTCAATTTTTGTTTAAATTGAATACTTAAACACTTAAGTAATCAAGTTAAACATCATTCATGAAAACTCCTATTCCAAGTGTATCCTATGTGTGTCACCCTATAGGTTCCAAGTTATTTTGGCAGTGAATCTCCATAACTAGTATATGATATCACAAGAAAACAACAATATCTAGTAACACATCATTGCTACCCATGTAATTGGAAAGTTGAAGAACAAATTCAACCTAGAATCTGTGATCAATCTATCTGTGCTTATAATAAACGTTGGTAGAGAGTTACTCTTGCTAGGATATTTAGTCTCACCCCATGGGTTTCCACATCTTTTAGGTGGACATGAACATTGAGATAGAGATTGTGTTGTTGAAGCTGACACTAAGAGGAGCTGTAGCCGTTGGATCATGGACATGCAACTAGTGTCTAGTAATAGAGTTCTATGTGTTGTCTATGTACTTTCAAGTCCTTGGGGTGTTTTATAGATGTTGTACATCAGTTTGAGTTTTTGGGACTATACAATGGTGATACAGATACAATTTGTATATGTGAACATGTTACCATATGTAATAGGTTATGGCTAGTTAGCCAGTAAACAATGATATATAACATCTTTTAGCATGAATGAAATATAAGTGACACAAGTTCTATGACTTTAAATATGATGCATTCAGCTTGATATGCCTTTATGTGATCGGTTTTAATTTACCCTATTTTGTGGTAATGTGGTTATTAGTGATAATTCTACGCTTGTTTTGAGTAATCTCACTTTGTGTGGCAATGGGTGTCACACATGATGGGACTTTCTTGATTGCATCTAATAATGGAATATTCACCTTCACCTGACAAAACATCTCTACAACATCAACATTGTACTTTTGCATACTGTATACTACCAAGGGTTCATCCAACGCTTCAGGGAATGGTGGCCTACCTACTTTTAACACTCTTAAATAAACATGATTTTCTTGTTTCATTACATGTGGTGGGACACTAGGTATCACTTGCTCAACATGAAGCATCATAGAATCATCTTCAGCAACCTCAATCACAATATTGCCACTTGGTTTCCTTTGCTTTGCCTTGTCAACATTTCTTTGACTTGTGGGATGCTCATGAGATTTTCCACTCCTTAGAACTATCACAACACTACCTTTCTCTCATGGTGGAGAGGGGGATCATGTTGTGGCTGTGGAGGAGGTGGAAGTGGCACTTGGTGTTGAAATTGAGGTAAAGGAGAAAATTTAGGTTTGTAGGTGATGATGGTGGTGGATGTGTATAAAGCTTAGGATAGCCTTTGAATTGATATATTGGACTATGATTACATGGGAGGTGGACTATAGAGAACTTGATTGGAATGCATATGTCCACTTTCTTCATTGAAACTCATTATGGGATTTGAAGACAATTTTTCCTCTTGGAAAGCAAGTATGGAAGATATCTACTCTATCCTTTCCTCAAGACTTGTAACATTCTTTTGGACATCATCAAAGCTTTTCAACCTAGAGAGAACCTCTTCCTCAAACCTTGATCTATGTTTTCAACTTTTTTGTTTAGGATATCTATAGGAGTGAGTTGCTTCACTTCTCCAATGAAGGAACCAATGTAATTCACATAATGGCAAGGAGCATCTCCCACTTGTTTTTTCACGAGTTCCATCATTTCCTCAAGAACCTTCATCATTTGTGGGCTTGAATCATTAAAAGCTTAAGGTGTCACACCAAAGGCTTGGTCCCCATCATTAACCATGCTAGAAGCTCAATTTCTTGAAATTTCTACCAATTGATCAAATAACGGTCATGACTTTTCAGGTGGTTTTGCAATAAAGACACCTCCACAAGAGGAATCTACAATAGCTTGACCCAATGAGGAGAGTCCAGAGAAAAAGGCTTGAAGAATCTGCCATAAAGATCTCATGGTGTGGACATTCTCTCAACATTTTCTGAAATCTATCCCATACATCATGGAACTTCTCATTACCCATTTGGCTAAAACTCGGCATGGACCGCAATATTTGTGTCATCTTTGCAATAGAGTAGAATTTCTTCCAAAAGGCAGTCTTCACATCACCCCAACTCATGATGTCCCTTCTTGAATAATACCAATCTATAGCCTTGTCCTTGAGTGAGAATGAGAACAAGGTGAGATGGATGGAGTCATCACTTGCCATCGACATCCTGAAGGTGGAGCAAATATGAAGAAAGGAATCCAAATGCTTGTAGGGGTTCTCACTCTCTGAGCCATAGAACCTGGATAAGAGCTCAAGAAGACATGGGGGAATAGAGAATTTCTCCACATGAATTTGGTCTACTCTATTTGCAACTGGCGAATTATAGTTTCTTGACATGAAGTATTCATGCAATGCCTTGTGAGGTGCATTATCATCTCCTATCTTGTCTTCCACGGGTTGCTTCTCACATGCACAAGGCACAACCAAACAAAAGAGGGCAAGTTAGCAAACCAATATGCACAAAGAATACAAAGAATAATGAATAAATAATAGCAATGGTGAGGGCAATACAAAAATCAAAGCTAAACTAATTAGCTAGGCTGAGAGCCTTTCTCCCTAGAAACAACGTCAGAAGGCTTAATACATTTCTCCCAAGCCCTGGGGTATACACACCTAAATCAATTGAATCTTGACTAGATGCAGAGACACCTTAAGAACTCGAACACACTTGGGATTTTCGAATTTATAAATCCTAAACAGACTCACTCACATTAACTAACACACTTCACCGACAAGCACATGAGGTTGTGTTATAGTATATGAAGGTGGTAAGTTAGAGGTCAAACCCAGAGATAAAAGGGGGCACTAGAGCTCAATTAGCTTTGGGTAGGTTCCTACTATGGAGTCTAGGGTTGAAGGGTTTAAGGTTGATTTTGTTTGATTACACTAAGGGTTGAACAAGAAATTAAAGAGGAACAAGGATAAAAACCTAAGTTAGCCCTAGAAAATTAATTCTAATGAGCAAGACATGAAAAGCTAAGAAAGTAGAAGCAAGCTACATTGAGGCAAGAAAGAATAGATCTATACTACACTAGACTAGAAAACTAGCCAAAAGAGCAATTAAAGACCTAAACTAGAAAGAAAAAAGCAAGAACAAGGCAAGAAGCTAAGAAGCTAAGGAGATTAACTAAACAAACATTAACTAAATGAGAGAGAAAATTAGGGTTTTAAGAAAGTTATGGAAGTGTGGGCTTTTTGGGGGAATGCACTTGTCAATTGGGTTGGGGGTGATAGCATGTAAACATTATACTTTCATTTAGATTACCAAACCAAACAACTAGCTAGATGCTAATGAATTTCCCTAAGCTACTAATTGGCCATGGATAACAGGTAAGTGTGTATAGGGGAACTAGTCCCTATCATCTCCTACCTACCCTTACTAGGCTCACTTGGATTAGGGTTTATGTGCAATTCAATTAGGATCTATTCAAGTCTAGGTTTCTAGGATATGAACTCTTAGGGGTGATTAGGGACCAAGGGTAGTAATGTAAGGTGGAAGTGAGGTTTTAGATCTCACGTCACCTACATTCTAGCCTTGAGAAGCTTCCAAGATAGTTACACTAAATCTTCCATTCTAGATACTTAATTCTCTCACCTAGGTGTAGGATAATTTATTAACACACATGAAGGTGAATAGCTAACTAGGGATCTACAAATTGGACTTGGGAACAATTCACAAATTAGCTACATATAAGAATTTCTCCTAGAATCCTAGGTGATTTCAAGCATATACCACAAAGTAATTTATGGGAAATGAGAAACAAGTAGAAAACAATCATTAAGAAACAAAACCATAAAGTTTACATATCATTTACCTCAACATGATATCAAAGTAACATTTTTAGCTCCAAACAACCCACCTAACGGGCCTATCTACCCATAGAACAAAAAAAATACAAAAAGAGAGGAAAAGGGAGTAGAGGTATCCATGGAGCTCAATGTAGTGAAGGAATTCTCCTCTCTAGCAACTTCAAGGGTGTGCTCCTCCCTCCTCCAAGGTGCAATGACATGGAATGATGGTGGGAAAGGGTCAAAACACTAGAAAACTAGGGTTTTGGTGGTAGAAATGGTGAAATGTAGTGGAATGGATAAGGGAAAAAATGGGAAGCTAAGAGGAGTTAGAAGGTATTTAACCTTGTGCTCCAGCCAATACCCATGTACATATAGGTGGTGGTGTAGCACTAGGTCTAGTGGGGGCATTTTGGGTAGATAAAATGTAGAAAATTGGGTGGATTTGTAAGTAGCACGTCTGTTCTCAACACAGTCATGGTGGGCAGTGGGTACATTGGCCGTGGTGAAGTGGAACAACTGGGATGAAAAATGGTGAAAGTTATAGGTTTTTTTGGGGGTTTTGAGTGGTTGGTGGCATGGATGTGGTGTTCATCACAGTCATGGTGGGTCATGGGAAACACGATCGAGCTGCATTTCCTGACTGTTTTGGCTCTAGAATTTCCTGCTCGTTCTTAGTGGCACGATTGTGTTGATGCTTGGAAACACGTCCGTGATGGGCTGCATGGCCGTGTTACTGACTTGAATTTTTAGTGGCCTAAACTTGATCTCCTTTCGTGATTTTTCTTGGGCCAACATGACCTCTCTGTGGTACCACGATCATGCTGGTCTCTTCAACAACACTTTGCTCTTGTACTTTATTTATCCTTAGACTCCTTTGCTTCATTTGAGCCTTGGCTACTAGGGGTAGGTTGAGGGAGATTTTGACTTCACTTTGGGCCTCTATAAAGGTAGAGAAACACTAATATAATTCTCTCTCTCTCTCTCTCATTCATCCAAGCATGGTTCAAGTTCCTAAAAACATGCAAAGAACATCCATAAGTGTATTGGCATAAATATGTATATTTAGGGGAATACTATGTGATCTAACTACTTTAAATGCGAGTGAAGTGTAAAAAGACACAAGATGGATCCCTAAAATAGGGCTGCATCAGTTTCCACTATTTGTCCTTCCTTCTCCTTCATCATCGTCAATGATTGCCTCTGTGATTGCCCCCTTTTGCGCCTCTCAAAGTTTCTCAGGAGAGAAAAGACACTAAAATAAAGATAACGAATCATGTTACTTTAGTTGTCACCTAGTATTTATAGATATATAATATTTTCTTCAATTGGTAGATCTTGTGGTGGTGTAGGCAAATAATATGTTGGATCTATTAATGGCCTGCAAAACCTTCATTTGCTTGACCTTCAGTAGTCACAAGCCTCAGTTTTGGACAACTTTCAGTTGTTTCCTTCAACCGTCATGTATTTGATTGATGGCTATCAGTACGACCATCAGTTTCTAGAACCATTGGTTTGCTCTACCCTGTGGTTTTCATTTATCAGTCAAACCATTGGTAGAAATTCACCAATCCAACTTTTAGTTGATGCCCTCCAATCCATCATTCGGTTGGTGGTAGCTAGAAAAACCTTCAGAAGGTACTCCTTGTGAAACCATCAGTATACCTGACCTTTAGTTGATGACACTGACAAAACCTTCAATTGTAGTTAACACTTCAGTCAATCTACAAAGTGAGCTCCATGAAGCCATCGATTTGTGCACTTAGAAAAACATTCATTTCTTAACCATAGGGACATTACTTATTTTGTTAAACTATGAGAAACTTTGATCCAAGAACATGCAAAACCTTTGATCTTAATCCTTGAGTTGTCAATCAATAAAAAATCATGCCAAAGACTAAAAAGGTTGTAACTTCTCCATTTCAACTCTAATTTGATTCATTCTTATTTTATGGATTCATAATTTGATTATCTATATTCTTGTGCAACAACTTATTTTTTAATATTGAATTTAAAATAATACTAATGGTAATTAAAACCATAACAAACATAACTAATATTAGGTTTATTTTTTAACTTTAATATTATTATTTAAGCACGATAAATTGTGTAACAACAGTCAAGCATTTTACTCATAATTAACCCTTGTACCTTGTTTAGAGAATGGAGGATGTCCAATCAAGTCTGGCATATGTCCAAACAAGATCCAATATGACAACCAATAATTAACACCAAGGTGTTAAAACCTTATGAGGAGTCCTTAATTAGTGCTTTAAGTATAAATTAAGGGTCTTAGATTTTAGGGTTGTTTTGGTCTAGGATCTATGATAATTAGGTTTTACTCATGAAACTAATTATCAAATTTAACCCAAGTTCGTTCACAAGCCTTTTGCATCTAATTCTTCTTATTTATACTAGGAGAAATCATATTTCATCAGGAGTCTCAATATTTATCCACATGCTTAGTCCTAAATGGACTATATTTAGTTTCATAATTAGATATGAATTTTAGGGGCATACTTGTATTATAAAGTTATAAAATTGGGGTTTAGCAAATAATGATTCATATTATGTAATTAAACCTAACTTAAATGATTCATCCTATTTTAAAGGATGGTACATGGAACTAGAGCTACTTGTGTTGTTAGCTATAGGGTCATTGAATAATCATCACCAATTAGGACATCAGTTAGATCCAGATCATATAAAGAAGAATATTTGATAAACATATTGAACTGAAATCCAAAACATCTTCTAAAAATAAACTTATTTCCACATTTTTTTTATTAATTTGATATATAATTTTGATCTAATGAAATTTCATAGCCTTCTCCAGGGGTTTTGCAAGTTTTAACTCAATCAGATTAACCTCCACCATTATTTCCTTGGTAAGTATCTAGGAAAGTGCCAAGTAACTCCTCAGGAGCACCTCTTCCAAGGGCGTTTGATGCTAAGATGCACCGAATTTCTCATAGCCCTGTTACACTTGGGCCCAACCACTTTGTGGCCTGATATGGCGACCTCATACTAAGGAGTCTCCCCATGCTCGACGTGTAGTGTGTGGCATCTATGCTTAACAATGTCCCCACCACCACCATGAGGAGGATTTTGGTGTGCATGATCAAGTTCTAAAGACCTTAGCATCATGATATTAAGCCTTTGTTGGTTTTTTGGGGGTCTTAGGTCCTTCAATAAGAGTATCACAAGCCACATATCCAACCAACTTTCTTTTTGGTCATGGCGGTGATGTTGCTACAAGTAGTAGCCATAGCAAGCATGATCAATTACTGGGTGTTTGGGATCAAGGGTGGAGGAAACATGTGAGGAAAGAGAGAGGGATGAGTGGTGAGAACTAGGGGAGTATAAATAGAGGAAGATTATGTTTAGATCTGGGTTTTCTAAATCTTTCCTTGCTAGAGTGAGAGGGGGCAAGGACATGTCCTTAAACTTGGAAGACAAGGCAACATTTTCCCTCAATTTACCGATATTTGGTTTCATATTGGTGATGCAAAGTTAATAATGGAGTTCCCATTGGGTGAGGGTGAGTAGGGATGGATATTGGAGAGATAGGGGAGGATGAGAACTGATTGAGCAATTTCCATATCCGTCTAGAGACAAAATATGACATGTTGGTTATTGATATTTAATCCATTATCTTGGGGATTCACGAATGGTTAAGGGGTTAGGTTATGTGCCTACGCTAAGTCCCATCATCAATTAAATGTCAATCAATCAACCATTCTATTAATAAATCTACCAAAGTTGGTTTCTTTGCTTCATTGAAAGGCACTTAACTTCAACAATTTCTCTAGACCTATATAACAAGCCTCCTATTATATATATATATATATATATATATATATATATATATATATATATATATATATATTTCTATGATGAAAATATGATACTTAATTAGGCAACTGTCATGCTCATTTATCATGCCTATAATTTTCCCCCTCAAGTATACTTCAATACATCCATAATTGGGATGAAAAATACATAAAACAAGCTTCAAACTTGGTCAAAGTTCTTATGTGACATTATGAGGCAATCACTAGGCCAATGATACTATTTATTGACCAATATTTAACTCAAGGTGTTACGTAAATTATAAATGGAATGATGTTCACACTATGGTACCATAATCTTCATGATTTATTGTACCAATTGACTTAATAGTAAAGATGCAACCAACTTTGTTTATTTGTTAGATTATATATAATAATGTTCCAATTAAAATATCTACAAAAGGAAGAAAATTCCAAGTCCTCACATCCTTCCCTCCCTTAATGAATTTCTCAAGCAAAATTCTCTAAACTAGAAAAAGGTTGGGGAGATTTTACTATGTCAACTTATAGCTCTCATGTGGTTTCATCCTCTCCATGGTGATTTCACAATTTTTTTTTAAATTTTATATTAGAGATCTTTCACCTTTGAATCCAATATCCTCATAGGTGCATGTAGGTAGATTCAACTACCTTGGATAATCTAAAGGTTTGACATTCAATGCACGGTTAAGATCCTTTACATGATGCTTTAAGTTAGACACATAGATTACATTATGAATAAGATCATACAAGTGTTGATGGGAAAAGATAACACATAGTCTTATTGTCCTATTTGAAGACTTCAAAGGACCCTCATGCCTGGGTTTCAACTTTACCCAATTCATGTAAATGGCATGGATGGGTTAGATTCTTAATAGTATATGATCTCCTAGAAAAATGGGTAAGTCCACACGCTTAACATAGAATTTTTTTGAGATTGGGCACTCAAATTCAAATATATCACATACAAGGTGGATGGATAATTATGAGCATTACAAATGTGAGAACACATATATTTCAAACCATGCCATTATGTTAGTTAAGACAAAATTATCAAGTGAATCTGTATTCATCAACAATGCTAGCTCAAGCGAGGTTTATATATCATCATCAATGTCTAAAAGGCAACTAGTTCTTCTTGAACATATAATTTCAAGATTGACCTCACAAGTAGCTTGGGATGAGCTTTCAAGGATTATGTCACTCAAGCTAGGGTCTACCCAAGTCAAGACTTTCAAATCCAAGTCTCTTAGGTACAACCGCTAGATTACTATATCAAGGACCACTAAACTGAGTATAAGGCTTTATAATCAACCTCCTCCAGGGTCTTGGGAATCTTACTTCACCCAAATGTAATGTTCCTTGGGCATAAATATCTTAGACTCTATATAAATACATATACATTGTGCTTAGGTACATTTAGAACATCTAGGGTTCCTAATATAATTATGAATAAGCATAATGTGGTATAACTCTTATATTTTAGTAGCTTAGCTTGGCTTAGGACTTTCACACACACACAAAGATATATATATATATATATATATATATATATGTGTGTGTGTGTGTGTGTGTGTGTGTGTGTGTGTGTATACATATACATATACATACACATGTATATATACACCAGATTATAGTCGGTGGTTAGGACCTTTAGACACAACCTATAGCCTCCGTTTCTTGAAGTTTTCCCTTCTCAAGGTCTATTCCTCTTGAGAGATGAGTATCAACAAGTCCTATCATTAGCTTAAATTCTTTTATAGGTAGTTCATGTCTCATTTTGGTCCTATCATACTACCTGGATTGATGTTCAAGTTCACACATATGGAATGGGCAAGCCATATAACCGTTGATGCTAATTCCCCATGATGATATCCCACATGTGTAAGACCATTGACCTAGATTAGTTTTTCTTTGTGCTTTGTTTGCTTAATAAGAAGCTTAAACCTTAATCTAATCTCTTGAGATGCCTTAATCACATGTGAAAAGTTTATGTTTTTAGTTGGATCATGTTTGGTTGTTGTTTGAGCTAGTTATGCTTGTTTTGGACCAAGTTGCAATTCACCAATGATGAGGGTTTATCATGCAATTTGTCACATGTAGAGTGTGCCCTGTATGTCTTGGCATCATAAGAGAGAGAGATAGAAGAATAGGGGTACTTTTCTTGGACCATGGTTGATGATGTGACATCACATGGTGATATTAGGGTCTCTAAGGTTTTCCTTGTTGAGGTGTGTCAACCATACTAGGGTTTATGTGTGTTGCAACCACAACACCACTCTTGGATTATTATTGCGACCACAACTCTTACCCTAGGTGTTGTTTGCTTCGACCATGGTGTGGTTTGGTCGATAGGGTTTGTATTTTAGTGGAGTGTTTCGACCATGTTTAGTGGGTGACCTAGTGTAGCAGTCTCTACATGGTCTACCCTGATGTGTTGCAACCACAACATGTCCTTTGTGCACGTGATTTCATGGATCATAATATGTTAATGAGTTTCCCATTGTGTTCGCGAGACTAAATCGGACCGGGTAAGCCTGGGTTGTACCCCCTTTGGAAGGGTATCACAGGTTTCCCCAAATTTACAGGTCTCCTGTCAAATCCCATCGGGACTAACACATATTTAATGGAGATAACCAACCTCTCCAAAAGAACCCAGATGTTCACAAGTTACTTTCAGACTTCTGGTCCTCTTCCCTTCTCCCAATTCAGCACTGAGACCTATCCTTTCCTTGGTTTTCTTCTTGAGTTCTGTTGGGAGATTTTCCCTTGTCATCCACCAGATAGAGGCCATCACAGACTAATCTGAACCCACCAACGAGTCAGGTGGGTTACGGCAAAGGCAATGGTGCCCTTGCTCATCACAACCGAGCACCATCTCCAAGAGTCAACCCTCGGTTGACTGTGGCCTAGACCTGGAGGAAGCTGCATCATGAGTTCATGAAGAAGATGATGTGGGGGTGGAATACCGATGTTGCCCCAAGAGTACATTGATGAAGAAAGGGTGATTATGTCTTTTGACTCTGTTTGCATCCCTCACCCTACTGAATGAGATGTTGAGATGGACACTGGCCATTGGTAAGCCTTAATCTATGTGGAAAAGATAAAAAGGAGCCTGGTTGATGATGTGGCAGCATCCTATTGGCCCAAAGGATCAAGATTTCTTAATTGGTTGCTTGACTTGCTTGATTGAACATCTTAATTGGATTGGATATCTTGCTTATATTTGAGACTTCAAATCATGTATGTGGTTACGCTTATGACTAATCGCTCTAGTTTCACGGTGATTTTTGAGGTTTTATCAGTTGCTTAGAAATAACTGCTTGGTTGACTTTTATTTCATGCAACTGTGACGTGACTATGAGTATCACCATAAATATATGTGCATGACTAGCTCAGATCCTAGTCCTCCTCTGTAGCTTGATGATGATGAGATGGATGACCTAGTTTGTATAGTTCCTCTGTCATTGATATCCAGATTGAACTCGAGGCACCCTATTCAATGCTCAATCCATGTTCCTTGAACTAGAGTATGCTGCCTGAGATATATGTAAGCTCAATATCACATATTGACTTACATGAGCATGGCTCTGCATTTCACAGTCTCTCTTATCAAATGGCCAGGATATCATACTCTTATAGGAGGGATCAATCCCATCTACATCACTTGTAGTCATCCCCATGTGTCACAGTGCATCTGATCATCATCTTTATGGCAATCCTTATTCAGGGTCACAGTGGATGATGTCAAAGTACATTGAATGACATGTGATGAGTGTAGTGATTTCAGGTCTAAGAACCACAATCACCACCATCACTATAAGAGATGATTCTGACTCCCAATCATGATTTATCACTCTTAAGGTGGGTCTGTCCAACACACTATTCTCTAACACGATTTATCACTCTTAAGGTGGTTCCAGGTGTCAACATGCAATTGAATGACATATCATGACTGATGAGATTCTGTCATCAAGCAACACACACTCTGGTCTTACATATTATTTTTGTCTATTTTGCTTCCACAATAATAACTGAATAGGGACATAACAAGAACATATATACTCTTGACATCCATATGATCTCATTTTTCAGGTCCTCAACCTGAAGACATACATCATTGAGTAATATTATTCTATAAGCATTTTTATGTTACATCATTTTCTCATAACTAAATGAAATAGAATATGTTGGAACATTGCTTTTATTATTGATCACATCATTTACAAGTTATGTCATTACTATCATCATATGATTGGCTCTCTAGGCATACATACCAATAGAGTCACACTTGCACTTAGAGCCAATCACCCATGAACTTAATCACAAGTTATTTAACTTGACTATCATGCTTCTGCTATGAAAGTGCTTTTGTCAAGGGGCCATCCACATTGCTTTCGGTTGGTACTCTGCAAATCTTCACATCTCCTTGTCGTATGATCTCTCATATGAGATGGAACTGCCTTTGTATATGCTTGGAACACTGATGCGATCTGGGTTCCTTAGCTTGTGCAATAGCTCCATTTTTGTCACAATATAGCTCAATTGCATGTTGACGCCTGGAACCACCTGAAGTTCTAAGATGAACTACTTGATCGAAATGGCCTCCTTTGCTGCATTGGATGCAACAATATACTCAACCTCTAATTTAGAATCTACATCTATCTCTTGCTTGGAACTCTTCCAGCTCACAGTTCCATTGTTGAGGTAAAACACAAATGCTAATTGTGATAGATGATCATCTTTGTCAATTTAGAAGCTTGCATCAGTGTAACCCTTTACCACCAAATCTTTCTCACTGCCATAGACAAGGAACTAATCCTTAGTTCTTCGCAAGTACTTAAGGATGTTCTTCATGGCTATATAGTGACTCTCACCAGGATCTGACTGATATCTACTCATCATGCTTAAGGCATACAAGATTCCTGAACGAGTTCATAACATTGTGTACATGATAATTCTAGAAGTAGATGTATATAGAATATTACTCATACACTCCCTTTCTCTACAAGAACTAGGTCACTGAGCTTTAGAGATGGTGACACCATGACACATGAGCGAGTTTCCACTCTATGAGTTCTCGATGATGAACCTTTTCAACACTTTGTCAATGTATGTTCTCTAACTTAGTCTAGGAATCCATCTAGATGTATCTCTATAGATCTTGATTCCCAAGATATAGGATGCTTTGCCTAAGTCCTTACAGAATGTGCTTCCTAGTTAGTTTTCTACCATCTATAAAGAAGGAATTTCATTCCCTATAAATAGTATGACATCTACATACAATATGAGGAATACTATTATGCTCTCACTAACCTTCTTGTACACACAAGGTTCATCTTTATTTTGACTAAAGCCAGACTCTTTGACTATCTCGTCAAAGTGAAGATTCCAGCTCTGAGATTTTTGCTTAAATCCATAGATTGACCTTTGTAACCTAAAGACTATTTGCATCCACTGGATTTATAAAAATCTCAGGTTGTGTCATGTGCACATCCTCAAGAAGATTCTCATTAAGGAATGCAATTTTAACATCCATCTACCAAATCTCATAGTCATAATAAGTTGTAATGGCAAGCATAATCCTGATGGACTTAACCATCACAACTACTGAAAAAGTTTCATCATAGTCAACACCTTGAACTTGCCTGAAACCTTTTGCAACCAATCCACCCTTATAGGTTTGTACACTACCATCCATATCGGTCTTCATCTTTGAAACCCACTTGCACCCTATGTGTTTTACCCCTTCAAGTGGATCCACCAAAGTCCATACCTTGTTGGTGTACATGGTTTCCATATCAGATCTCATGGCCTCAAGCCATTTATTAGACTTTGGTCCATTAGTAACTTCTAGATAGGTTGTTGGATCATCATCTATGACCATATAACCACCTTCTTGAGTTACAAGATATCCAAATATTTCACGATCAAGGAGTGTCCTACTAGATCTACAAGGTTCCTATGTTACTTGAAGAATTTGAGATTCCACAATGACTTGTGATTCTCCTTGTTCCTCTTGTACACCTACTGGTTCAATGTTTTCTTGTTGGCCTCGAACCTCTTCGATTTCTACTTTCCTCCCTCTACTTCCTTTGGAAATAAATTCCTTTTATGGGAATCCAACATCATTGGCAACAAACAATTTGTTGTCAGTTGGGTTATACAAGTAGTATCCCTTGGTTTCTTTGGGATATCCAACAAAATAACATTTATCATATCTAGGGCCAATATTTTTAGGAAACATTTTCCTCACATAAGCTTCACATCCCCAAATCCTCATAAAAGAAATTTTGGGACGCTTCTAGTCCATATCTCATATGATGCCTTTTGAACCGATTTAGATGGTACTCGGTAAGTGTAAACACTGTAGTTTCTAGAGCATAACCCCATAAGGAAGCCAGAAGATTAGCAAAACTCATCATTGTTCACACCATATCTAGCATTGTGTGATTACTTTTTTCTGATACACCATTGGGCTGTGGTGTTCCAGGTGGAGTCCATTGTGATACGATACCACAAGCTTGTAGAAGATCATCAAACTGTTGGCTTAAGTATTCCCCACCTCAATTAGAAAGAAGTTCCTTAATACTTTTACCAAGTTGTTTCTCCACTTCGTTCATGAAATCCTTTAACTTTTCAAGGGATTCTGATTAATGTTTCATCAAGTAAACATAACCATACCTACTGAAGTCATCAGTAAAGGTAATGAATTGTTGACAACCTCCTCTAGCATTTGTTTTTAAAGGGTCACATACATCAGTATGTATGAGTCCTAACAGATCACTTACCCTCTCACTATTTCCTGTGATGGAGTCTTTATCATCATTCCCAATAAACAAGGCTCACATGTCCCTATTGATTCAAAATCAAAAGAGTCTAGATAACCATCATTATGGAGCCTAGAGATGTATTTCTCATTTATGTGCCTTAGATGAAAATGCCAAAGGTATGTTTGGTTTGATTTATTGACTTTCTATCTTTTGGTATTTATATTGTACACATTTGTCTCTACATCTATCAAATGTAGACCATAAGACATTGGGGCACTGCCATAAAATATCTCATCTTTACTAATAGCACATTGACCATTCTTTATGTGAAATTGAAATCCATTCTTGTCCAAACAAGATATACATATGATGACCCTATTAATGGCAGATACATAATAGCATTTCTCCAACTCTATTACAATTCCACTTGGTAGAGATAACTCATAGGTTTCAACTGCACTGGAAGTAACTCTTTCTCCATTAGCAACACGTAGTTCAACCTCACATGTTGCCAAAGGTTTACATCTTTTCAAATCCTTCACATTTGAGCAAACATGTGATCCACATCCGGTATATAGTACCCAAGATGAAGAAGCAATTAAGTTAATGTGAGTTACATATATACCTGAAGTAGAGATCTCTATCCCTTGCTCCATCTTCCTAGGTTTCCTGATCCTTCTCCTTATTTTGAGTGCACAATACTTAGACTTCAGCTTACCCTCAGAACACTTCTTGGCCTTTCCTTTGTCATTGGAATCTATCCACTGGTCCCCATCATAGATTTTTCCTTCTTCATTTGTGCTTCAACATATATCAACATGTCAAGCAACTCAAACAATGATTTAGCCATGTTACCCAAGTGATGATACTCAATAAAATGGCTATATGATTTAGGCAATGATTGAAAAATCATATCTGTGGTGAACTCTTGACCTAAAGGAAATCCCAGTCTTTCTAGATGTTCAACATGCCCAATCATATTGAACACATGGGACTCTACTGGGTTTGCCTTTTTCACTTTGCACTCAAATAATGCCTTAGAGACACTATACAACTGATGCTCCTCATGCAACTCATAGTTAATATAGCTCAGCATAAGGTCTTTGATGCCTACGACATCATTGGCATGGTTTAAGTAAGCATCCATTTCAGCCTTAGGCATACATGGAGAGGATTCCACTGGCAATGGTGTTTCAGGAACATAGAATACACTTCTCAATGTCCTGAACTAGTTATAGAAGTGTATCTCATTTAAATGTCCTTCATAACAACCGATCAAAATGATTGTGTATTTTCCATTTCTCTACAAGAGTAAAATTTTCATTTGTCAAAACACTTTTTCTTTTGATTTTATTTGAATAAAATTGACCATATTTAATAAGGCCTTTAATTAATTATCGCTCCCGCTATTTTGTTCAAATTGATATCCCTCACTACCAATTTGAAAGATTGCATTGTACAATCTTCTAGTGAGCCAAGATCAATATTTCATCAAATCATGAGTCAACTTTGGATGATCACCCACAACTTGACTATTTAGGTAGGCAACTTTTTCCAATTGAAGCTCAATGCAACACTTGGATTGATGGTATGTACAACTCTTTGTCACATTCCATCTCTATGCTTCTAGGTACTTAATCTCATTAAGATCACCTAGTTAAGTTTGACCTAAAAGCCAACACAATAGAATATGTACCCTACTTTGGTAGATTTACATATCTACCATCTCCACGAGATATATGACACACCATGCTTTGGCGTAACCTATGCTTATCTGATCAAGCTTTACATGTGTGCTTCTTTAGAAAGAATCTTAGGCTTAATATTATATTTAGGGATTTTTATTTATAAATACAAATACATATCCAATAACTACATTCTTATAGTATGTATCATATGCATGCTATATCCCATAAACAAAAACCTGCAATAAAACATAAGAGATGGTTATGGCCATTCTCTTGTAATTCCTTAGAGCCACAAGGAATTACCATCACCTAAGGTTACATCATATGCAAAAACTTGTTGCTGATGAAGATTTGTTCTTGCCAATCTAGGTTGATCGGTTCAACCCTTGAACTGATCGGCTCGCCTCCTGGCCAGTTGGTTGGTCATATCCCCAGTCGTCTAGCCTTTAATCCACCATCTTCTGGATCTACTAGTCAATTAGTTGGGCCTCCAGCCAATCAGTTTGTCTCTTCCTATTGTCCAGCCTCCATGGTCCTCCAGCCAGTCAGCTCATCTTCTAAAATGGGTGGCTAGTCTTCTTCATTGTAACAATAAATTAAACTATCCTAATGTTATTACACATTACATGATAATAAAAAACCCCAAGTTACATTTGAGGGAGCATAGGTGGGAGAGAATAATACTTTTATAATTGGAAGATAAGGTGGAGGCTTGGTATGAAAATTGAGATATAACAGGAATAAACAAACACAACCAACATGCACATGTATTTAGGGTTATTGGCTATAACCATGCTACACATCCACCATCAAAACCATCTTTTAGGGTGACACATGTAAATTGCATATTTATCATACATATATTAGTTTGGGATTGTATCTAATATTTAATCAAATATGCATAATAATCAGTTTCAATATTTGCATCATATGCGATAAGTAAATGAAAAACCAAAATTATGATCATATTGACTATCCCAAAACATAGTAAATGACGTAGCTCTGATACCACTGTAGGGAAATGTTATTGGGTTTTGTGGAGAAAACATGTACGGCGGAAGCAATAAAATCCACGCAACCCGAAACATGATCTCGTCGATAACAATGTATTTGGAAGGAGTGTTTACGGGATATACCTTATCGCGGATCAAATCCGACGATGTCCTGCTGCACGATGGTGCAACGCTGCTTGTCAACACAGACGGAACTTCTCTCTCATTTGCTGTCGCAGGTTGATATGGTGGCACTCCTTTGCGGTAGTGATGTACGCCGCTCGTAGTGTGTACAGGTGGTCGTCGACGTCCTCCGAACACAGGCGTCAAGGCGTTTGCATCTCTACTTCGTCCACGGGGATGGACGGAACTCCACGTCGCGCTTCCCAAGCCAGTGGGAAGGAGTCGTGTCTCTGCAGCGGCGTGCTAGCAGCGCGTTTCTCTCCTTTCTCTCCTAAGGACAATGACGGCTAGGGTTTACATACATGAGCATAAACTAAAAGCGTCTCACGATATCTTATATAGATATCAGCTGTCAATCCTCCTTTAAATAGGATAGGTAGGGAAGTAGGGTTTCCTAAACCCATCGGTAAATAGAAATGTTGTGTTAATTAAAATGCTCGTAGATTAATTAGAATATTCTGGAATCCATTAATTAACCAAATAATCACATTAATTGATTAATTAATATCCGACTCCATGCAATCGCTTGGGATGGCTTTATGTGCATATACGCCAACAAACTCCCACTTGCATTTAGAGCCAGTCACTCTAATATTATTCTAATCGATTACATAAACATTTTAGTAATCAATGTGATTCGAAGCAATTCCAATCAAATCCACAATTATACTCCTATTCCAACACATCCTATGTATGTGACCCGATAGGCTCCAAATTACGTTGGCAGTGATATCCATAATCATATTATGATTTCACAAGCAATGATTGGTATCTAGCAAGACTTCATTGCCACCCAAGTAATTGGAGAAGTTGGAGAACAACTTGACCTATCATACATGACTGGTGTTACAATGATTGTATAGTTCTTTTGTCGTTGATATCCGGATTGAACTCGAGTCATGGAATTGTTATCCTTTTCAACGTTCAATCCATGTTCCTTGAACTAGAGAAGACTGTCTAAGATATATGTAAGCTCAATATCACATATTGACTCACATCAGCATGGCCATGCATTTCTCAGTCTCGCTTATCAAGTGGCCGGAATATCAAACTCCCGTAGGAAGGACAAATTTCATCTACATCACTCACAGTCATCCCCATGTGTCACAGTGCACCCAAGCACCATCTTTATGGCAATCCTTATTTAGGACCACAGTGGATGATGTCAAAGTACACCGAACGACATGTGATAAGTGTAGTGACTTCAGGTCTAAGAACCACAATCACCACCATCATTATGAGATGTGACTCTAACTACCAATCATGGTATCCATGTGTCACTCTCAAGGTGGGTCTATCTGATACACTGTTCTCTAACAAGTATCTATGTATTTGGTTTGATATATCCATATCATGGATAATGAGATTCTTCCATCACCTTATGTGTTATTGATGTCTATGGATATTTCCACAATAACAACCGATTAGGGACAAAACAAGAATACATACTCTTAACATACATATGATCTCATTGTTCAGGTCATGAACCCGAAGACATATGTCAATGAGTATATTATTCTATAGACATCTATAAGTTTTATGGTCATCTCACAATATAAAACACAAACATATAGATTGGAAACTTGCCTTTATTGATATGCTCAATGTAGTATTACAAATCATTTACACAGTATCCCATTACAATCATCGAATGATAGTCTCTATAGGCATACATACCAATAGATTCCCACTTGCACTTATACCCAATCACTCATGAATCTCAATCCAAGTGATCGAACATGTCCGTCATGTTTCTGTTGTGAAAGTGCTTTTGTGAGCGGGTCAGCCACATTGCTTTCTGTAGGTACTCTGCAAATATTCACATCTCCTTGTTGTACGATCTCTCATATGAGATGGAACCACTGTAGAATATGTTTGGAACGTTGGTGCGATCTTGGTTCTTTAGCCTGTACAATTGCTCCATTGTTGTCGCAAAACAACTCAATTGCATCACCAGTGCTTGGAACCACTCCAAGTTCAGAAATGAACTTCTTGATCCACACAGCTTCCTTCGCATCATTAGATGCGACAATATATTCGGCCTTTGTTGTAGAATCTGCAACCGTCTCTTTCTTGGAACTCTTCCAGCTCACAACTCCATTATTCAGGCAAAACACAAATCCAGATTGCGATCTGTAGTCATCTTTCTTAGTTTGGAAGCTAGCATCGGTGTAACCCTTTATAATGAGCTCTTCCTCACCACCGTATACCAAGAATTGATCCTTAGTCCTTCTCAAGTACTTTAGGATGTTCTTTACGGCTGTCCAGTGATATTCACCTGGATCTGACTGATACCGTCTCGTCATGCTCAAAGCATACGACACATCAGGACGAGTACATAACATTGCGTACATGATAGATCCAATTGTTGATGCATATGGAATCTTACTCATGCGTGCTCATTCATCACATGAACTAGGACACTGTGCTTTAGAGACCCTCCATGCAAGTTACCTCTCTTAGAACCCTCCATGCTAAACCTCTTTAGCACCTTGTCAATGTATGTGCTCTGGCTTAGGCCTAGAAGCCTT
This sequence comes from Alisma plantago-aquatica, assembly GCA_963693085.1. Taxonomy (NCBI): domain Eukaryota; kingdom Viridiplantae; phylum Streptophyta; class Magnoliopsida; order Alismatales; family Alismataceae; genus Alisma; species Alisma plantago-aquatica. Next base: position 340,375,905 of record OY856414.1, read on the forward strand.
CTAGATATATCTCTATAGATCTTGATCCCTAGTATATAGGATGCTTCACCTAAATCCTTCATAGAGAAAGTCTTCCCTAGCCAACCTTTTACTGTCTGAAGAGTAGGGATGTCATTTCCCATCAATAGTATGTCATCCACATACAATATGAGAAATATGATTGTGCTCCCACTAACCCTTTTGTAAACACAAGGTTCATCTTCATTTTGACTAAAGCCAAACTTTTTGACTACTTCATCAAAATGTAGATTCCAGCTCCGAGATGCTTGCTTCAATCCATAGATTGACCTTTGTAGCTTACAGACTTTATTGGCTTCCTTTGGATCGATAAAACCCTCAGGTTGTGTCATGTATACATCCTCAAGTAAATTCCCATTAAGGAATGTTGTTTTAACATCCATCTACCAAATCTCATAGTCATGATAAGCTGCAATGGCAAGCATGATCCTGATGGATTTAACCATGGCAACTGGTGAGAAGCTCTCGTCATAATCAACACCTTGCATTTGACGGAATCCTTTCACAACCAATCTACCTTTATAGGTTTGAACATTTCCATCCATGTTAGTCTTCTTCTTGAAGACCCACTTTCACCCTATGGGTCTTACCCCTTTGGGTGGATCCACCAAGGTCCATACCTTGTTGGTGTACATGGATTCCATCTCAGATCTCATGGCTTCGTGCCATTTCTCAGATTCTGGTCCCTTAGTAGCTTCTACATAGGAAGTTGGCTCATCTGCTATGCCCAATTCGTCACTGTCTTGAGTCACGAGAAATCCAAATCTCTCAGGCTCAAGTCGTGTCCTACTAGACCTACGAGGTTCTTGTGTTACATTTGGAACTTGAAATTCCACAACAACTTGTGAGTCTCCATGTTCCTTATGTACCTCCTCAGGTTCTCTGCTTTCTTGTTGGTCTCAAACTTCTTCGAGATCTACATTCCTCCCACTAATTCCTTTGGAAATAAATACCTTTTCAAGAAATACAGTAGCCCTAGCAACAAACACTTTGTTGTCAGTTGGTGTGTAGAAGTAGTATCCCCGAGTTTCCTTGGGGTATCCAACATAATAACATTTTTCCGATTTGGGTCCAAGCTTTTTAGGAAATTGTTTCCTAACATAAGCTTCACATCCCCAAATCTTTAACATAGACAAATTGGGATGATTCCCATTCCATATTTCATATGGTGTCTTTTGAACCGATTTGGAAGGTACACGGTTAAGTGTAAATGCTACAGTTTCAAGAGCATATCCCCAGAATGATATTGGAAGTTCGACTGAACTTATCATTGATCGTACCATTTCTAATAATGTATGATTCCTTCTTTCTGACACACCATTATGTTGTGGTGTACCAGGTGGAGTCCATTATGATACAATACCATGGTCTCTCAGAAGGTCCTCAAACTCTTGGCTTAAGTATTCACCACCTCGATCTGAACAGAGTGCTTTAATACTCTTACCAAGTTGCTTCTCTACTTCATTCATGAAAGTCTTGAACATTTCAAGAGTTTCTGACTTGTGTTTCATAAGATATACATAGCCATACCTACTGAGGTCATCAGTAAAGGTAATGAAGTATTGATAGCCTCCTCTAGCATTTGATCTAAAAGGTCCACATACATCAGTATGTATGAGCCCTAGCAGATCACTGGCTCTCTCACTGTGTCTAGTGAAAGGAGTTTTGGTCATCTTCCCTAATAAACATGCCTCACATGTCTCTAATGATTCAAAATCAAAAGAGTCTAGATAACCATCCTTATGGAGTCTAGATATGTGCTTCTCATTTATGTGCCCAAGACGACAATGCCATAAGAATGTTTTGTTTGAGTTGTCAAGTTTTAACCTTTTAGTATTTACATTGTATATGCTAGTCTCAAGTTCTAACAAGTAGATACCATAAGACATAGGGGCATTGTCATAAAAGATCTCATCTTTAGATATAGAAATAATTCCATTCTTAATGTGAAATTCAAATCCACTCTTGTCCATACAAGATACAGAAAAAATATTTCTATTAATGGCAGGTACATAATAGAAATTCTCTAATTCTATTACAAGGCTCATAGGAAAAGATAAACTAATAAATCCAACTACGGTGGCAGCAACTCTTGCTCCATTAGAAACCCGCAGCTCGACTTGGCCCTTTCGTAAAGGCTTACTTCTTATCAGATCCTGCATATTAGAACATATGTGAGATCCACATCCGGTATCCAGTACCCATGATGAAGAAGTATTTAAGTTTATCTCAATAACATATATACCTGAAGTGGAGATCTCTATCCCCTGCTTCTTCTTCCTCAGTTCCTCCAGGTAGAGAGGACAATTTCTTTTCCAATGTCCAGGCTGGTGACAATGGTGACAACTGCCTTCTTTGGAGATCCCACCTTTAGCTTTGAGCGCGGATGACTTTGGTTTCTACCTGGCTTTAGGACTTTTCTTAGCCTTGCCTTTGCCTTTTGACTTTCCCTTTGCCGTGTTGATCACCATCACAGACTTGGGCTTGTCTTTCTTCATCTGTGCTTCAGCTGTCCTCAACATGCCCAACAATCTGACAACGGCTTGTCAAAATTGTTCATGTTGTAGTTCATGAAAAAATGATTATATGATTCAGGCAATGATTGTAGAATCACATCAGTGGCCAACTCTTGACCTAGGGGAAATCCCAGCTTGGATAGGCTTTCCACGTACCCAATCAAGGTGAGTATATGGGTGCCAACTGAGTCTCCCTCTTTCATCTTACTTTTGAACAAAGCCTTTGAGACATCATATATCTCCTATCTTGCTTGATGTTGATACATGTTCTTGAGATGTGTTACCATCTCCATGACATTCATGTTCTCATGTTTCTCTTGCAACTCATAGTTCATTGAACACAACATTAAGCACTTGACATCCAGGACATCATCAAGGTGCTTCTTGTAAGCATCCTTTTCAGCCTTGGGCACATTTACGGAGGGCTCCTCTGGCTCTGGTGTTTCAAGGACATAGAGCTTACACTCATGTGTGAGAATAATTCTCAGCGTCCTAAACCAATTTTGAAAGTTGGTTATGGTAAGTTTGTCCTTCTCAAGGACCGATCGCAATGAGAATGTGTGAGTGTTGTTTGTCATTTGATTGCTACAAAAGAAAAATTTGCATTTAGTCCAAAACATTTTGACTTGTAAAGATTGGATAAATGAGATTAATTAGGCCTTTAATTAATTACGCTCCCACTATTTTATTCAAATTGGTATCCCTCACTATCAACTCGGAAGATTGCAACACACAACCTTCTAGTGAGCCAAGATCCAAAATAATTGGATCAATGCCCAGCCAACGCCGGCGTCAAAGACCAAATACTAAGGTAGGCAACTTTTGCCAATTGCATCATATGTAACTCTTGGATAGATGATCATGCACAACTCCTTGCCATGATGCATCTGTCTGCCTCTAGGTACTTGATCCTATCAAGGTTCCATAGTTAAGTCCAACCCATAAGCCAACACGATGAGTGTGCACCCTACGGAGGCAGACCCACACACCCACCATCACACTTCCACGAGATAGACAGTGTACCACGCGGAGGCGTGCCCACACATAGTCGATCAAGCTTTTCATGTGTGTTGCTTTATGGAAGGCAACTAAAACTTAATATTATTAATTGAGGGGTTTTATTAATACATATACATATCCAAACACCACATACTTATAGTACGTATCATATACTACTATATCCACAACCACAAACGATAGACATGCAATCAGAAACAAAAATACATTGGTTATGGCCATACTATTGTAATCCTTTAGAGCAACAAAGGATTACGGTCCACCTATGGTCTTGTGTATCTCATGCAGCACCTGTGAACCAACCTGTAAGCATGTAATGATTAACATTACAATGAACAACTTCATGGATGCTTCGTGAGGTTGGAACTTCAAGTTGCTTCTTGGAATGGGATCTTCTTGTTGCTTCTCCATGGACGCTCCTTGGAGTTGGATTTTCAGGTTGCTTCTTGGAGTTAGATCTTCATGGTGCTTCTCCATGGACACTCCTTGGAGTTGGATCTTCAAGTGGCCTCCTTACATCAAGTTTACAAAAACTAAAAATAATCCTATCTCTATTACATCATGTGAGTACAAATATAAAAGGAAAGGATTAATTACACTTTGAAATAAGAGATGAGTCTCAACATGCAAGCCGAATACTTTATACAAAGGATCCATATGTAACCATTATACATCCATAGAATTCACAAACAAACATATCCACAAGATTGACATCCACATTCATTCACAACATTCACAAAAGGGGATACTAGGCCATAAGCATGCATGCACTCACCACATAAAACAGATTTTAAAGGCGATGTGTATGCTATCATAGGTATATCTACATATACGTATATACATATTAAAATTGCAGTACTTTTAATGCGGGACATTCCCCATTAAATATATTTGTTGACTCCCATGCAGACTATGCGGGGTACATAGGGGCAGCGTCCCTATGTGGGGATCGAGGGGAGGCCACCCCTCGCGGGGTCTCAGGGGCAGAGCCCCTGAAAGGTCTACGGAATTTTACTTCCGTGCACTAAGGAAAATCAATATTTTCCATAGTCGACCCCGTTCAAAATGTCAAAAACAAAAGCCTGCGGCGTATGTGGAATTAGGTTTAGATTTGCGCATTAGCAGGTTTAATTCACATCATATGCAGCATAGAAAACAATATACAGCGATTCGATCATATCAAAATGAATCCAAATATGTCGTAGATCGATGCTGCTCTGATACCACTGTTGGGTTTTGTGGAGAAAACATGCATGGCGGAAGCAATAAAATCCACACAACCCAAAACAGGATCTCGTCGACAACAATGTATTTGGAAGGAGTGTTTATGGGATATACCTTATCGCAGAGCAAATCTGGCGATGTCCCACTGCACGACGGTGCAACGGTGCTTGTCAACACGGATGAAACTTCTCTCCCGTTCACTGTTGCAGGTTGATCTGGTGGCACTCCTTTGCGGCAGTGATGTACGCCGCTCGTAGCGCGTACAAGTGGTTGTCGACGTCCTCCGAACACAGGCGTCAAGGCGTCTGCATCTCTACTTCATCCATGCGGATGGACGAAAATCCATGTCACGCTTCCCAAGCCGGCGGGAAGGAGTCGTGTCTCTGCGGCGGTGTGCTAGCGACGCGTTTCTCTCCTTTCTCTCTTAAGGACGATGACGGCTAGGGTTTACGTACGTGAGCGTAAACTAAAAGTGTCTCTTGATATCTTATATAGATATCGACCATCAATCCTCCTTTAAATAGGATATGAAGGGAAATAGGGTTTCCTAAACCCATCGGTAAATAGAAATGTTGTGTTAATTAAAACGCTCGTGGATTAATTAGAATATTCTGAAATTCATTAATTAACCAAATAATCACATTAATTGATTAATTAATATCCGACTCCATGCAATCGCTTGGGATCGCTTTATGTACATATATGCCAGCAAATGTCACACCCGGGCCCACTGCCCAAGGCTCTAGTAGAGTTTCAGGAATGACGACTATCCCCACAGACCACCACTAGCCTTAACTGCACGTTTTGTCCTCACTCACGTGCATGCCAGGATCAACTTCCCAATAGGTCACCCATCCCAGTACTACTCCAAGCTGAGCACGCTTAACTATGGAGTTCTTAGTGATGGGCTCCCCGAAAAGGAGGTGCACCTTGGTGATATGGGTAGTCCAATCATTCCTTTTAATATCAACTTATCCAAGGCCTAAAATCATGGGATGTTACAATCTCCCCCACTTAGACTCTTGATGTCCTCGTCAAGGCTCAACTATATGGCCTCATAATCTGACCCCATTTCAGTGCAGACACACAATGGCCCATGGAAACCCAACTCCCAATCACAGAATACCAGTGCAAGGGTGGCTACATCAACCATGGACAACCCTTTCCTACATGCCTAGTCTGCACGGCTCAAGATTGGAATGCCATGCCCATGTGGGCCTCACCTACTGGAGGGGTTATGGCTAGGATACCATTTGTCACACCCTGGCCCACTGCCCAAGGCTCTAGTAGAGTTTCAGGAATGATGACTGTCCCCACAGACCACCACTAGCCTTAACTGCGCGTTGTGTCCTCACTCACGTGCATGCCAGGATCAACTTCTCGATAGGTCACTCATCCCAGTACTACTCCAAGACGAGCATGCTTAACTATGGAGTTCTTAGTGATGGGCTCCCCGAAAAGGAGGTGCACCTTGGTGATATGGGTAGTCCAATCATTCCTTTAGATGCTTTAAACCTCATTTTAATTCTATAAAATAGACCTATCATCAGAAAATTATGAAATCTGAACCAGACCCCTATAATGACCTCCTGATCAGTAGAAAGATATTAGACACAATTTCTAGGCTGTTTGGACCTAGATTTGGCCAAACCCTTAACTGTACCTAAATACCATTAATAATGGTGCACCTTGTATTAATGATGAATATTTGTTATTAATCAGGTGATGACCAAATTGTTTAGATGATCAAGGATAGCTATGATTCTCGAAACTCAAGTACGTGGTCTTATAAGTATAAGACTAGATTTCTTGGTTGCTTATGATATGTAATATCATGAATGCTATTATTTGGATATTCATTGCTTGGTTGAACTATTATGAGTTATACTTCGCCAAAATATAATATAACATAAAATGATATGGATGGGTTGTAGCTACTAGTGCACCTAGCCCAGTATGGATGTATGTTGCCTAACATGGATGTATGATGCTTTGGCCCATGTTAGATGTATGATGATATAATTTTTGCCCATACTGGATGTAAGTCAAGTGCAGATAAGTGTAGTACAACCACATCAAATAAATGTAATAAAAAGGATGTTTACCTGATTTTCGCCTTAAGAAATGGTTTTTCTCTCTTTCTTCTTTCTTCAAGTATTTTCCTTTATGAAACCTTACTAGTGTATCTTTTACCACGTACCAACTTTTGTTGATTCATTTGTTTCACGTATGTTTTAGGTTCAGAGATAGCGTGGGATAAAAGAATAGGATGTGAGCAAGTTGTACATGTTGTACCTATTGTCTGAGATCATGTTAGCATACATGTTCATAGATTGTAGAATCTTCATTCAATATGTAATTGTAAATCAAGTTGTAATAATGTACACGTTGAATGTTAAGATGTGTTATGGTGTATGTTATGTTGTATGTTCTTGTATGCACATATTGCTTCTGCAAGACACTTTGATACAATTGCCTAACGTTTTCAGATTTGTCCTCTCAGACCTTATATGTCTCGAGACAGTAGAATCTGGGGACGTTACAGGAAATATGGTGGCAGAGCAGGCAGAAAAAACAAAAAATTAACTGTCATATTCCCCTTATAATACTAGATTGTGTCAACAACTATATAACATGAAGGATGGTTTTGAGGATATACCTTGTTCCTAGAGCAAGTCCATCAACAATCTTCTTCTCATAGTATGCACATTCTTAAAGTCACATTCAAATAACATCTACAACAATTCTTTGTTGATCACCACAGATAGCAGCTTGACATTGTCCTCATAGTGGTAGGCAATGACCTCCTTGCCTCTATAGTAGTCCACATGGACCATCAGGAACTCATGACATTCTACAAGAATAGATAGGAAGTTGTCCCCTTCTAGTTCGTGTACTAGCACCAACTTTCTCTCCCATGATTGTTCTCCCTTGATATCCCTCCCTTTTCGGGTAGGACTTGATTGGGTTATCTCGGCTACCACAACCTAAGAAGACAACAATTGTCAAAGAAATTGATATTCTATATAGGAAGCCCCCCAATACCCCTCTATTTATAAGAGGGTCAGGATCAGAGTTCCCAGTCTATGCGGGAGTTGAAGGGAACATGATTTCAAGAATTTCACAACATGTGAACGGACACACGATTGGTTCATAGGTGAGTCAACCGGTTGGCATGGGAACCACTCGATTCAAGCCTTGAACTAATTGTTTCATCATGTTTCACAATTGCAATTGTATTGGCAATCAATATCCAATTAATCCATAACATGACATCAACACTAATCCTTGATCCAATCAAATTGATCCATGAACCAAGCATTTCATCACACGAATCGGTCATTTGACAACCTAGAGCCGATCAGTTCACTCAATGAACCGGTCGATTCATGCCCTGGTTCATCCAAAATTCAGCCAATGCAATTTCCATTTAACTTGACACTCTAACCGATCGATTCAACACTTGAACTGGTCAATTTAGAGTTTAGTCAGTCATTTGTTTGTTAAATTGAGTACCTAAATAGTTTAGTAATCAGGTTAAACATCATTTAAGAACAAACTCCTATGTGTGTGACCCTATAGGTTCCAAGTTACGTTGGTAGTTAATGTCCATAACTAGTTTACGACATCACAAGCAAAGAGTGGTATCTAGAAACACATCATTGCTACCCATGTAATTGGAAAGTTGGGGAACAACTTCAACCTATAATCTGTGATTGGTGTTGCAATGTTTGTATAGTTCCTTTGTCAATGATATCCAGATTAAACTTGGGGCATGGAATCACCATCCACTTTAACATTCAATCCATGTTCCTTGAACTAGAGCAAATTATCTATGATATATGTAAGCTCAATATCACATATTCACTTACATGAGCATGCCTATGCATTTCTCAGTCTCAGTTATCAAGTGTCCATGATATCATACTCCTATAGGAGGGACAAATTCCATCTACATCACTCATAAGCAGCCCCATGTGTCACATTTCATCTGATCATCATCTTTAAGGCAACCCATATTCAGGGTCGCGGTGGATGATGTAAAAGTACACTGAATAATATGTGATGAGTGTAGTGATTTTAGGTCTAAGAACCACAATCACCTCCATCACTATAATAGACAATTTTGTCTACCAATCATGGTTTCCATGTATCTCTCTTAAGGCAGGTCTGTCTGGCACACTGTTCTCTAACAAGTACCTATTTATTTGGTTTGATATCACATATCATGACTGATGAGATTTTGTCATCAACCAACATAGACTCTAGTCTTATGTATTACCACTGTCTATTTTTCTTCCATAGTAATAACTGCATAGGGACATAACAACAATATATATATATATATTCATTTTTGACATCCATATGATCTTATTGTTCATGTCCTCAACTTGAAGACATATGCCTGAGTAACATTATCCTTTAGACATTTATTATGTTACATCATTATCTCATAACTGAATAACACAAAATAAATTGGAACATTGCCTTTATTATTAATCAAATCATTTACAAGTTATGCCATTACAATCATCATATGATTGACTCTCTGGGCATACATACCAATAGACTCCCACTTGCTCTTACAGACAAATACCCATGAACTTAATCCCAAGTTATTTAACATGACCATCATGCTTCTGCTGCAAAAGTGCTTTTGTCAAGGGGCCAATCACATTGCTTTTGGTTGGTACTATGCAAATCTTCACATCTCCTTATTGTACGGTCTCTCGTATGACATGGAACCGCCTTTGTATATTCTTGGAAGAAGATGTGATCTGGGTTCCTTAGCTTGTGCAATAGCTCCATTGTTGTCACAATATAGCTCAATTACATTGTTGATGCTTGGAACCATTCCAAGTTCTGAGATGAACTTCTTGATCCAAACAACCTCCTTTGCCACATTGGATGTAGTAATATACTCAACCTATGTTTTAGAATCTGCAATTGTCTCTTTCTAGAACTCTTCCAGCTCACAACTCCACTATTGAGGCAAAACAAAAATCTTGATTGTGACTGATAATCATCTTTGTCAATTTGGAAGCTTGCATCAGAGTAACCCTTTACCACCAACTCTTCCTCACTGCCATAGACAAGGAACTGATCCTTAGTTCTTCTCAAGTACTTAAGGATGTTCTTCACGGCTGTCGAGTGACTCTCACTGGGATCTGACTGATATTTTCTCATCATGCTTAAGTCATACAAGATGCCTAGATGAGTACATAACATTGCGTACATGATAAATACAATTGCAGAAGCATAGGAATATTACTCATGTTCTCCCTTTCTTCACAATAATAGGGACACTGAGCTCTAGAGATGTTGACAAAATGACACATGAGTAGGTTTCCTCTCTTTGAGTTCTCCATGTTGAACCTTTTCAACACTTTATCAATGTATATGCTCTGACTTTGTCCAAGAGCCTTCTATATCTATCTCTATAGATCTTGATTACCAAGATATAGGATACTTTGCCAAAGTCCTTCTTAGAGAATCTCCTTCCCATCCAATTATATTTACCATCTATAAAGAAGGAATGTTTCCACATCAATAGTATGTCATCTACATACAATATGAGGAATACTATTATGCTCCCACTAACCTTCTTGTACACACAAGGTTCATCTTCATTTTGACTAAAGCCAAACTCTTTATCTGTCTCATCAAAATGAAGATTCCATCTCCAAGATGCTTGCTTCAATCCATAGATTGACTGTTGTAGCTTACAAGCTTTATTTGCATCCTTTGGATTTATAAAACCCTCAGGTTGTGTCATGTACACATCCTCAAGAAGATTCTCATTAAGGAATGCAGTTTTAACATCCATCTGCCAAATCTCATAGTTATGATAAGTTGCAATGGCAAGCATGATCCTGATGGACTTAACCATGACAATTGGTGAAAAAGTTTCATCATAGTCAACACCTTGAACTTGTCTGAAACCTTTTGCAACCAATATGCCCTAATAAGTTTGTACAATACCATCCATTTTGATCTTCTTCTTGAAAACCCACTCGCACCCTAGGGGTTTTACCCCTTTTGGTAGATCCACCAAGGTCCATACCTTATTGGTGTACATGGATTCCATCTCATATTTCATGGCCTCAAGCCATTTCTCAGACGTTGGTCCCTTAGTAGCTTCTAGAGAGGTTGTTGGCTCATCATATATGACCAACTCACTACCTTCTTGAGTCACAAGATAACCAAATCTTTCAGGATCAAGGCATGCCCTACAAGATCTACAAGGTTCCTATGTTACTTGAGGAATTTCAGATTCGACAATGACTTTTGATTCTCCTTGTTCCTCTTCTACATCTACTGGTTCAATGTTTTTTTTGTTGGCCTCAACCATCTTCGAGTTCTACTTTACTCTCATTGCTTCCTTTGGAAATAAATTTCTTTTCTAGGAATGCAACATCTATGGAAACAAACACATTGTTGTCAGTTGGGTTATACAAGTAGTATCTCTTGGTTTCTTTGGGATATCCAACAAAATAACATTTATCAGATCCAGGGCCAAGCTTTTCAGGAAACATTTTCCTCACATAAGCTTTGCATCCTCAAATACTCATAAAGACATTTTGGGATGCTTCCCAGCCCATATCTCATATCATGTCTTTTGAACTGATCTAGATGGTACACAGTTAAGTGTAAGTGTTGTGATTTCTAGGGAATAACCCCAGAAGGAAGTTGGAAGATTAGAAAAACTCATCATTGATTGCACCATATCTAGCAATTTTCAATTAATTATTTATGATACATCATTTTACTGTGGTGTTCCAGGTGGAGTCCATTGTGATACAATACCACGAGATCAAAGAAGGTCCTCAAACTCTTGGATTAAGTATTCTCCACCTCGACCAAAATGAAGTGCCTTAATACTTTTACCAAGTTGGTTCTCCACTTCATTCATGAAATCCTTGAACTTTTTGTGAGTTTCTGATTTATGTTTCATCCAGTAAACATAACCATACCTATTGAAGTCATCAATAAAGGTAATGAAAATTTGTTCTAAGAGGGCCACACACATAAATATGTATGAGTCCTAATAGATCGCTTGCCATCTCACAGTTTCCAGTGAAGGGGTCTTTGTCATCTTTCCCAACAAACAAGAATCACATGTCTCTTTTGATTTGAAATCAAAAGATTCTAGATAACCATCTTTATGCAGCCTAGAGATGTGTTTCTCATTTATGCATCCTATATGACAATGTAAAATGTATGTTTGGTTTGAGTTATAAACTTTTTGTATTTTGGTATATACCTCGTACACACTTGTCTCTAGATCTATCAAGTATAGACCATAAGACATTGGGGAACTACCATAAAAGATCTCATCTTTACTAATAGAACATTGACAATTCTTTATGTGAAGTTTGAATCCATTCTTGTCCAAACAAGATATGGATATGATTATCCTATTAATTACAGGTACATAATAGCAGTTCTCCAACTCTATTACAAACCCACTTGGTAGAGATAACTCATAGGTTCCAACTGCACTGACAACAACTCTTGCTCCATTAGCAACGCGTAGGAACCTCACCTTTCACTAAAGGTCTACTTCATTTCAAATCCTTCACATTTGAGAAAATGTGTGATCCACATCTGATATCTAGTACCCAAGATGAAGAAGCGGTGAAGTTAATTTCAATTATGTATATACATGAAGTAGAGATCTCTATCCCTGACTTCATCTTCCTAGGTTTCCTTATTCTTCTCCTTGTTTTAAGTGCACAAGACTTAGACTTCATCTTAGACTCAAAAAACTTCTTGGCCTTGCCTTTATCCTTGGACTATATTCTATTGATCCCCATTATGGATTTTTCCTTATCCATTTATGCTTCAAAATATATCAACATGTCAAGCAACTCAGAAAATGATTTAGCCATGTTACTCAAGTGATAATACTCGATAAACTAGCTATATGATTTAGGCAATGCATAAAAATCATATGTGTGTTCAACTCTTGACCTAAAGGAAATCACAGGCTTTCTAGATGTTCCACATGCCAAATAATATATTGAGCACGTGGGACTCTACTGGTTTTCCCTCTGTCAATTTGCACTCAAATAACGCCTTAGAGACACTATACCTTTCATGTTGCTCATGCAACTCATAGTTCATATAGCTCAACATAAGATCTTTGATGTCTATGACATCATTGGCATGGATAAGCATCCATTTCATCCATAGGCATACATGGAGCACATTCCACTAGTAGGAACTTAGAGAACACTTCTCAAAGTTTGAAACCCATTATAGATGTATATCTCGTTAGATTTTCCTTCATAACAACGGATCACAATAATTATGTGTTTTCCATTTCTCTATAAGAGTAATATTTGCTTTTGTCAAAACACTTTTTCATTTGATTTCGTTTGAATAAAATTCATGATATTTAATTAGTCATTTAATTAATTATGGCTCCCACTATTTTGTTCAAATTGATATCCCTCACTACCAATTTGGAAGATTGCAGCGTACAATCTTCTAGTGAGCCAAGATCAATATTTCATCAAATCTTGAGTCAACTTTGGATGATCACCCACATCTTCACTATTTATGTAGGAAAGATTTTCCAATTGCAGCTCAATGCAACTCTTGGATAGATGGTATGCACAACTCTTTGTAACATTCCATATTTATGCTTCTAGGTACATAATATCATTAAGATCACCTAGTTAAGTCTCACCTAAATGCCAACACAATAGAATATGTACCCTGCTTTGGCATATCTACATTCTATCATCACACTTCCATGAGATAGACGACGCACCACACTTTGGCATAACCTATGCTTGGTCAATCAAGCTTTTCCTATGTGCTGCTTATGGAAAGAATCTTAGGCTTAATATTATATTGAGGGATTTGTATTTACAAATACATATACATATCCAATTACCACATACTTATAGTATGTATCATATACATGCTATATCCCACAAATGAAAACATGCAATAAAATATACGTGATGGTTATGGTCATTTATTGTAATTCCTTGAAGCCACAAGAAATTTCTACCACCTAAGACCTACATCATATGTAGAAACTTGTTGTTGATGAAGATCTGTGATTGCCAATCTGGTTTGATCGGTTAAACCCTTGAACCTAGACAGTCGGTTGGTCATCTCCCCAATTGTCTAGTCTCTATTCCACCATATTCTAGATCCTCCAGTCGATCAGTTGGCCCTCCAACTGACCAGTCTGTCTCCTCTTATCACCTGGCCTCCATGATCCTCCAGCTAGTTGGCTCATTCTGAAACGAGCAGCTTGTCTTCTTCATTGTAATAAGAAATTAAACTAACCCAATGCTATTACATATTACATGATAATAGAAAAACCTAGATTTACATTTCAGGGATCATAGGTATGAGAAAATATTAATTTTACAATTGGAAGATAAGGTAGAGGCTCATTATGAAAATCGATATATAAAAGAATAAATAAACACAATCACCATGCACATATATTTAGGTTTATTGTCCATAACCACACTACACATCCACCACCAAAACCAGCTTTTAGTGTGATGCGTGTAAATTGCATATATATATATATCATGTATATATATATATATATATATATATATATAGTTTGGGATTGTATTTGATATTTAATTGGATATGCACATTAATCAGTTTAATTATTCACATCACATGCAATAAATAAATGAAAAACTAAAAATCTGATCATATCGATTATCCCAAAACATAGTAAATTGGCATGACTCAAATATCATTGTAGGGAAATATGATGACAGAGCAGACAACGGAAACAAAAATTTAACTTCCATATTCCCCTTATAACAGTAGACTGTGTCAACAAGTGTATAATAGGAATGATGATTTTGAGGATATACCTGATCATGAAGCAAGTCTAGAGACAATCTCCTCATCGTAGTATGTGCCTTCTTCAAGTCACACTCGAATAATGTCTAAATCTTATCCTAGTTGATCACCTTAGACAACAGCTTGACGTTGTCCTCCTAGAAGCATGCAACAACCTCCTCGCCTCTATAGTAGTCTACACGGACCACCAGGAACTCATGACATTCTATAAGAACAAACATGAAGGAGTTGTCCCCTTCTAGTTGGAGTACTAGCACCAACTTGCTCTCCCACTATTGTTCTCCTGTGCTATCCCTCCCATTATTGGGTAGGACTTGCTCAGGTTCTCTCAGTTACCACAACTAGAGAAGACAACAATTTTTAGAGAAACTGATGTGCTATCTAGGAGTCCCTCAGCACCCCTCTATTTATAGGGAGGTCAGGGTTAGGGTTCCCAGTTTGTACGGGAGTCAAAGGGTACATGATTTCATGAATTCCACACTACGAATGGCGAAACAATTGGTTTGCATTCGAGTCGATCGGTTCAAGGTCATGTTTTCCAATCACAATTGTATTGTTAATTAATATACAATTAATGCATAACATGATTTCAATACTAATCCGTGATCCAATCAAATTGATTCATGAACTGATCGGTTCATCACATGAATGGATCATTTGACGACCTTGAGCCGATCGACTCAGAGTTCATTAAGTCAATTATTGTTTAAATTGAGTACCTAAACACTTTAGTAATCAAGTTAAGAATCATTCATGAACAAAATCCTATTCCAAGTGTATCTTATGTGAGTGACCCTATAGGTTCTGAGTTATATTGGAAGTGAATGTCCATAACTAGTTAATGACAACACAAGCAAAGAGCAGTATCTAGTAGCACATCATTGCTACCCAAGTAATTGGAAAATTGGAGAACAACTTCAACCTACACTTTTTGATTGGAGTTATAGTGTTTGTATAGATACTTTGTCACTGATATCTAGATTTAACTCAAGACATGGAATTGTCATCATCTTCAACGTTCAATCCATGTTCCTTCAACTAGAGTAGACTGTCTGAGATACATGTAAGCTCAATATCACATATTGACTTACATGAGCATTGCCATGCATTTCTCAGTCTTTATTATCAAGTGGCCATGATATCATACTCATGTAGGAGGGAAAAATCCCATATACATCACTCAAAGTCATCCCCATGTGTCACAGTGCTTCCAATCATCACCTTTATGGAAACCCTTATTTAGGGTCATTGTGGACGATGTCAAAGTACACCGAACGACATGTGATGAGTGTAGTGATTTCAGGTCTCAGAACCACAATCACTAGAAGAGATGATTCTATCTACCAATCATGGTAACCATGTATTACTCTTAAGGTGGGTCTGTCCAATACACTATTCTCTAACAAGTACCTATGTGTTTGGTTTGATATCACATATCATTATTGATGATATTTTGTCATCAACCAACACACATTGTATTCTTATGTATCACTGTTGTTGATTTTGATTCAACAGTAATAACCAGATAGGGACATAACAAGAATATACATACTCTTGATATTCATATGATTTCATTGTTCAAGTCCCCAACATGAAGACATACATCATTGAGTAATATTATTCTTTAGACATTTGTTATGTTACATCATTATCTCATAAATGAATGAAACAAAATAAATTGGAATATTGCCTTTATTATTAATCAAATCATTCACAAGTTACGCCATTACAATCACCATATGATTGTCTCTCTGGGCACACATACCAACAACCATGAGATATAATCATTGATTATCAGTTACACAAATCTAGTATTAACATGAAATGAAAATAAAATTTAAATATGGGTTTCATTAGTAATCTGCTTAAACTTAAGAATGACCTTGATAAGATTTCTATGTCTTTACATGAAAACAATTGTTGATATGGCTCATGGCATATAAAATTGTGTATTTTGCATTAATTTATATCCTAAATTCAATACGTGTATCATTAGAAGGATCCATATTCATAACCGTAATTGTAGAAAGTTATTGATGATAACTATAGGACCATAATATAAGAGAAAGAATCATTCAAATATAATCAAGGTATAATAGTTACTTCAATTATAACTTCACGATACCAAAATTAATAGAGACCAAAATTTATAATTCATGCACAAAATCCAAAACCCAAAATATACTTACGTTGTGATACGACATGCTTACCTTGGTTAAGGAAGTCCAAGTCAGTATGCATTCCTTTTTTGTGGTTCTGGATCACCTGTAAAATCATCAGTTATACCAATTTCCATATGAATCATTATCATAAACCCTAATTTTGGTCTTTACAAAATCATATCAATCTCTGAGGGTAATAAGACCTTGCTATTTAGGTCTACTATGATGTTATCTTTCTAATGTATATTTTTTTCTTAGAACTATATGAGATTGTATTAATATATAATTGAACTTTTAAATTTTCAACAAGGAAAAAATTCAAGAAAATAATTTATAAATATGTAGAAAAACTAAGAAAAAGAATCGAATACTCTGTCATCATGCGCCATATTTTCCACATGACAAGGTAATGTTGTCAATAATTCAGATGCATAAACTGCAAAATGACCAATAAAACCGTACAAGCTTGACATATGCAATAAAAATTAGGGTAAATATTTATAATAAGAAAGCATATGTCTTCCCACTCATTGTTTATGATATGAATAGATTTGATAGAAGCTCCAATTATAGGAACAAAATTTGAGAATAGGGATACTCCATCACTGTAAATCATCTATAATGAGATCAAAATGATGTCATGGACCAAAATACTCTGGGGAGATGTCATCATGTGTTGATGAAAAATACCTCTAGGCATCACCATGGTTGTCAAGTAGGATCAACATAAAAACTAGGAGAAGAAGAAACTAGGGTAAAATAAGGCCTATACTCAATTCATGATGACACCATGAAGTAAAAATAATATTATGTGGGATATAAAACAAGAAAATATCTAAAATCCTAGAAGAGATAAAGAAGGATATAGGAATGTACATATTATTGGGAGCTAAAGTAACAACAACATTTTTTGTAAATCAATGTAGAATCAACTAGAGGGAGGTCTAATGAGCTTGGAGGGGGTTACAAAATGCTATGTGTAGAATGACATAGGTTGTTGTTGTTCAAGGTGAAGCTTGTGTAACGACCTCATTTTTTCGGAGTCCCCAAATTAAGAAAGGACCTTAAAGTAGAGAGCCATTACCTTAATTCCCAAGGATCCAGATTCAACATATAACGAATAATAGCAAATAGTTTCCATTATTTTACAAATATGTTTAGAAATTTATAATGCTTCTATATGGAGTTAGATGAATTTCCAATATGAGAAGAAGTATCAAAATAATCCTCCTTTACTTAGATTTAATATCTCCAATTAATTTCATCCTCTTCATCAATATCTTCATATATTTAGTTACCTAAAACACCTACAATCAAAATGTGGATTATTATATTGCTATACTGTGTATGTGGGGTGCACAAAAAATTTTGCAAGTAAAATATCAATATATAATAAATTGATTACTTACACATAAGAACTGGGATTTTCTTACATATTCTAACCCTTGCTTGATATGCTAGCTTGAGTGTAATCATTGTCCCTTCTGGGGCTCATGTGCATCACCCCTAGATACATGTCATCCTAGGGTTTAGAATATGATATCTTACTTCACGTGATACTCATAGTGGAATTATAGTTGAACATAATGTAAATATACATCCAATAGTTTATTTCATCAATCTTTGAAAAACCATCAACAATCTCCAGAAGTTGATACATGTGAGTATTCATAATCGTAAACACATATCTCGATGGAGAAACATGTAGACCATGCAATCATACTTCAAGTACTTTAAGCATATCATCCAATAAATCAAGCAAAGATGAATCAAAACAATCAACATTTAATATGCATGTTTGTAGATCCTAAAGTGTCACCATCACATTATTCATATTAAATCCTACTCAGATCCTAATCTAGGGTTTAGGGTTATCTCAGGTTTGGATAAGGAATAAGGGTACAAACCCTAATTATAACAAACCATTTTTCATTAGGTTTATATACCCACATTATACATTAGATGAAACCCTAACTATCAGATCTTTGCATTATGAACACTTATATCAGGTTATGTGCATTAAGATTATCACAAGTTATGATCTTTAGTTTGAAAATCCTAATTCATTAACTGTATGTAATTACTGACCTGGAAACCCTAAATACTCATCATCATCTTAGACTTATTATTTTCCAAAATACCAGATTACAACATGAAATGAAATCATTTAATGTATTGAACACTTTAAGTATTAATTCTAGGGTTTCTATGTATTAATAATCCTATTTACACGTTCTAGGCATACTTTTGGAATTATGGACATGATACTATTTTATTTGGATTTTACTTGTTTCCCTGATCAATTTCATATATAGGTTCATCCAGATCGAAATTACCAAATAATTACTATAAATTTTGCAAGATAATAGTCTTCTAACCAATCGTGTGCATATGTATGTATTAAATTATATATTATCCAAACAATCTAGTCATCCATGGGGCCGTGCATGTTCCTATGGTCTTACACCACATTAGAATCCCCCACTCACGTGGCTAAGGCTTAAGAAGAAGGTAAAAGAGAGAATAATCCATACCAGCTTGTACTACATGACTCGTGGGAAGAGACATCAAATCACATATCTTCATCTCCTTCCCCACAATTGGGCTTCCTCCTTGTGCCTAGACAAGTCAACTGGTGAGCTGACTTCATGCTCTAAGGCATTAGAGTATAATTACTATAATTTTAGCAAGATAATAGTATTCTGGCCAATCGTGTGCAGCCATTTCAATAGTAATTATATATTATCTGAACAATCTAGTCAGTCACAGGGCCGAGCCTGAGGACTTACACCACATTGGCGTCTAGCACCCACGTGGCTAAGGCTTAAGAAGAGGGTAAAAGACAAAACAATCCATACCTTGTACTACATGACTCATGGGACAGAGAAGTCAAATCACGGATCTTCATCTCCTTCCTTATGATTGGGCTTCCTCCTTGCACCTAGCCAAGTCAAATGGTGAGTTGACTTCATGATCCAATCCATTGAAGATCTAAGTGATGGTGTAAGCACATCTATTGGTCTTTGCTGAACTCATAGGTGGTCTTGATTTTTCCAGAGATGGCTCATATAGGGAGGACGGTGATCGAGTTCTACGGTCTTGAAAAAAATCATGGAACTCAAAGGAAGAGGAACTAGAGACCCTACTTAGGTTCTAGAAATGATAAGGTGACCACTGTGACCCCTTCAAGCATCTCACGAGCCTCTCATCACAACTTGGGGTGGTCATCTTCTCTAGTACGAAAAGCATTGACCAATAGGGTGGCACAAAAATGAGTGTTGGTGTTTGTCTCGATTCAAGGCCAGTTGTAGCTTGGAGGGTTTCTAGGGGCTTTTACAATCCCCTCTCTAGGATATCCTAGTGCATCATTATATAGGAACCAGATACCACGGCACCCGAGTTGGACCTCTATGGAGTTATGGCTTCAAACTAAGATTTGGGCAAATCTTAATTCGTCACAGTTATGGCAAGAAAAGGGGATGCTCTGATCTAGATTTGTCTCCCGAATCCAAAGGAATGATTTCTAAAACCTTTAGGAGTCTAGGTATGGAAAAGGGTGTCAAGGGAGTCCAGGGTCCTTATTGTCGATTTTCCTTTTCCAATTGGAAGTAAGAGATTATCTATACACCATCGATCAGAGATCCAACAGTCACGACAGGTGTGACAGATCAAAGGGACATGGCCCGTTCAACACCTAAGTTAGAGCAATTAAGTTGGTTTCCAAATATAGCAAAACATGTATTGCTTTCAAGTAGGTCCCTCACACTTCACAATTTGCTATAGGCTTCTAGGAGCATCCTTTTGCTATGAAACATGGAGGTAAATGCATTAATACATTTCCCAACTTATATCTAATTTTTGGGATTTTTTGGGATAACTCTTATAAGAAAAAATTTCAGCTTAAGGATTTCCTAAAAATTAATTACCCACATCATACAAAAAGTCCTTATTGTATCAAATTCTAGAATTGTCTTAGTTTCTTCATTATCTTCAAGTATTCAAATATTTAGATCAAAATATCTTTATTTGATGCCTCAAAACTTATGTTTCAAGTCATGCTTCAATAATTATTCCATTAATTATCTAAATCACACATTATCTTAGATTATTTTGTAAGCATTTCTATTATTCCATATTTCAATTAGCTAACAACTCACAAGGCTAATATTATTCTTTTATTCACAAAATCTCTTATTTCTCAAACTTGTGCCACAAGAACCTAATTTGTAAAGCAAATAGTCTTGTGAGCCTCACTTGGGCCATGAGTTGAACCCATGCCTCAAAGTGGATTCAAGATAACATTATAATTCTATCAATTACAATTATAGAATTTTCTCATCAAATCAAGTCTTATATTTATAGACTACAAATTTACCAAAATTGAGGATTTTACAGCTTGAGTTGGGGAGAGAACTATGTTATAATACATCTATGCTAGTATGGGGTAAATAAAGAGTGGAGGTTGTAGATTCTTATTGTAGTGTAAATTGGCAGACGTGGCTGTAGAAACTAGTCTCAACTATCTGTAAGTAGAGAGGAGGGCTAACTTGTGGTGCCAACACATGAGGCTTTGGGTGCAATTGAATGTGAATGACAATCTCAATGATGTGTATGTATATTTTTTAGAAAATACATATGCACTACTTGGTATCTAGTCATTAGTAAGGTTCTAAAAGTTTGATGGATATCAAATATTCACATGAATCATGGATTTTCTATATAGTGGAAGATATCCACAATGGTGTTTCTACAAGGGATGACTCATTATGCAGTAAAAGAAATAATTTGTGAAATTGTTTATTTGAGAAACTAGGTACCTCTAGCTCTGTCATCATCAATACCACAAAGATTTGGATTTTTTTGGCACCGTAACTATAAACAACAACCATCCTCATTTTTTTTAACCCCTCACACACCACCAATACACTCTAGCTACCTCTATCTAGGACTTTATTAGTGGGTAAGATATTTTTGTAACCATGAAACAAACCTCTATACAAAATTTAATATATTTGGGAAATATATGTATATGCATTCTCTGATTCCACTAATCTAAATGCAATTCATTCCTTTATCTTTAACCAATAGTTAAGAATGACATTTCAATTTTCTTATAGATTTTCTTATTGTACTCAAGGAGTCACCAACTAAAACAATTATAACTACTGAGACCATTTAGGGTTTCACACATGTACAACACAACATCTCTTATTCATTTATTTCAACACATCACACGAAACCCTAATTTATGAAGTTCATTACCAAACAAGAACTTTCAACTCATTTCTTTATGTTTCTTCTTTCCTTATACACTAAGATTTTTTCTTTTTATGTTGTCTAATTAATAAATTATTCTCTCTCAATTGTCACACAAAACCCTAATGATTACTTAAAATTATATTTACTATTAACTAAGCAAGAATTTTTCTTATGTGGAATTAGGTCAAATATTCTGTATTCAAGTGCCTACAAATCTAATTATATTAAAAAATAAATAAAATTCACACACATCACACAAATCCCTGATTTATCAAGTTCATTACCAAACAATCATTTCCAACTCATTTCTTTGTTTTTATTATTTGCTTATACACTAAGAGTTGTCCTTTTTATGATGTCTCGTTACTAAATTCTTATCTCTGAATTATCACAAAAAGCCCTAATGATTACTAAAATTAGATTTACTATTAACTAAGAATATTGATTATGTGGAATTAGGGAAAATATTCCATTTTCAAGTGCCTATGAGTCTAATTATTTTGAAAATAATAAAGTCATATTATTATTATTATAAATCATGAACAAATAATATTATAAACAACCTCTATAATTCAATTCAATCTAACATGAGAGATCCACTAGTCAACTAATTTTAGTTCAAGAATAGGAAATATATGAAGAATATTGTACTTCACATTTGGGTCTAGATTTTGAGAATTATGATCTAGAAAATATTCTCATTCACATAGTGTTGATGAATCACATTGGAATCTAATTCCAACTTGCTCTACCCATATAGGGAAGAAATTCTGATTGAACCGTATAATAGACCATGTTATAATTTTTTCCTACATAAATTTAGTCAACAAGAAGGGTATGATAATGAGGGAGAGAGAGGAGATATAAATTAGGTTTCTTATACTAATTTTATATAGGAATATAATATAGAAGGGATGAGAAAACTAATATATACAATTACCATAATTTGAGAGGCATTGATTCTTAACATTTCGCCCAAGTTCTTCCTTTGTACCTTAAATCACTCCAAGAATCACCACTATCTCATCTTAGGGTTTGTATATCCTACAATGAGTTAAAATGAAACCATATGCATATTTATATACTTAAACTCCAATTATGTTAACCAATATTTTTGATTTGTGATTGAATAGAAATCCATTGGTGGTGCCTTTTAGTCGGTCGACTATTCCATTAATTGGTAGACTAATATCATCACTATCTCACATTAGGGTTTGTATTTCCTATCATCGTCATCATTGTCGTCTAAGATCTAGTCCCAACTATGTTGGGGTTGGCTACATGGATCCTTCGTTTCCATTTAGCTTTATCATGGGCCATATTCTGGTTGAGATGTAGAGATTCAAAATCTCTCTTTATAAGTCATCCCATGTTATTCTAGGCCTTCCTATTTATATATATATTGTTCTTGACTTGATACAATTTCTTCATGTCATAGAAAGAGTGACAAAGTTACCACCAACCTCCTCCTTAACCCGGGCTTGGGACCGGCTACACTTGTATTTCCTATAATGGGTTAAAATGAAATCGTATGCTTATTTATGTACTTATATTCTAATTCAATTAATAATATTTCTTACATTCTTATTGACTATAATTATATTGGTGGTGCCCTATTAGTCGGTCGACTAGTCCATTAATCGTCATAATAATGGCTAGTAGCGACCTCTGTTTCCAATCACTCAACATTACTAGTTGGCTCCTTAGTCGATTGAGCTAAGTCTTCGTCAATCTGAATAAACCTTAGTTAATCTGAGAAAAGCTTAGTTGGTTGACTAAATGACCATTGTAGTGGTTGATTCATCTCCTAGAATACCAACTTGGCCCCACAAATACTAATAAGCCAAATTAACTTTATTTAACCAACTAAACCAACCCCAAAAAGTTCAATGCAACCTTACCCTTGGGTGACCCTACTAAGCACCCTCACTATTGTCTTAGTTGGTCGACTAAGTAGTCATCCTAGGGTTAAACTTGCTCAATTGTTGTATCAAGAACTTATACATGTTCCAAGCTGTGTATTGATCTATTGATCTATCATTTTAAGTGTTTTAAATGACATCTTACAATTTTTATTGATCTATCATTAAAATCAAACCATGTATAGTTTATATCTTAGTTTTATAGTGTGTACTTGTCTATAATGCACTTGAATCAGAAGTCACTTCAAACATACAAGATAAACCAATTGAAACATGAGTAAATTCTACTACTTTAGTCTCATTTGAGTACTAATATTAAAAATCTTAAACCAACATTATGTATTATCTTCAAGAAGGCACTATATCAATATCATAGTCATTTTTAGCCAAAAAAATGTTACATCATCCCACTAGTTTTGGAACTACAATTAGGCTTTCCTCTAACCTTAAGTTATTACACATTTAGGTTGTAAGTCACTACACCCTATCCCCCCCAAATACGTTTCATCCTTAAGAGTGGTTGCATTAGATTAATGCCTTTTTTACCAAATGTTTTCTTATATTGCATTCTCTATGTTGTATTGGCATTATCATACTTTTCTTGTTAATTACCTTCCCTTTAGTATCCTTCTTTCATGGGATGTTCTTATTTGTTCATACTGAATATTGTAATATTGCAATTTTTTTACTTACATTCTTGTGTTGTTTTCCTATTAAGATCCAACCTAGTTACCAATTTCACATATACTATATCCATTCTACTTCTTAGGTTAGTTTTCTTATTTTACATGATTTCAGTTAGATAATGTATCTTATAATTTTAGATTTCTTTCTTATTCCAATTCATTAATTACTATACTAGCTATTTTCTCTTCTTATATTCAACTCATAAACCCTAGATTGCTACCTACAAATAGGTGTTCAACATCTCTTCCTAGTGATTGTCCAAATGAGGAAGCTTTGTTTTGGTGGAAAGTCTCGTATGCTCGCTAGTATCTCACTCTTGATCACCAATTGAAAAATCTAGAGGAGGGAGGGCTGAATAGAGCTTTATGATAATTTTAACCAAATAAAATTACTTTAAGTGTAGTGGAAAGATAAATCAAATATGCCAACCATAAGAGACACATATTTAGATTGGTTCCATCAAATGACATCAGTCTACTACCTAGTTGTTTCCAACCAGGATTTTTAAACCTTGTATTTTATTTCTTTTATATACCGATACACAATACACACAATTTATCAGTGTCTTTGGATCAAGACAAATCCTACTTTTTAGCTCAAGGAGAACTACCACCTTCTTTCACGGGCCGCTGAAAGGTCACCCTTTACACCTCTTCTTTTATAGATGAGGAAGAGAGGTGGAGAGGATACTATAATAGAGTTAAGATCTTAGGCTAGAATGATTGAAACTTGAAGTACTGGATCTAAGCTCTTTGATAATGATGAAAAGTACGTAGTATGGTCAAGTATGTGCATATGACCTAAATTGTTGTTCACTTGTTGTGTTTTAGGTGTCCTAAGACCATCCCTATTTATAGAAAATATTTATAAGTATCTAGGGAATCTGTGGGGAGAATCTAGAGTGTTCTAGATGGTCATTTATCCTTTAGGATGAAATTGAATAAGTTGCAACGACTAATATGATTGTTAATATTTTTGGTTCCAGAACATTTTTAGTCAAGAAATTATTCGACCGGATATTGTCTCGGTCAAAATCTTTGTCGAACGATAAGTGCTCTGTGTTGCTACTGAGTATAAAGGTAAAGTATCAGTCTAACTACTTGGTCCAAGCTAGAACGATGACTCTATTATAACCTCAATTTTTTCTTGTATGGTTTGAAATGCAATTTTCCCAATAAAATGTATATGCATGGAAATTGTATGATTTATGTTAAATGAATGGGTTTCTTTTGCAATGTTTCCCTTGAATGTATGTTTTTGTGGTTCATACTGATTTGATAAGACCAATGTGATAAATGGGGAGAAAAGATAAAAGAAATCTCATAATAAATAAAAGGGAAAAAGAAATAAAGATAATGGTGAGAATTATGTAGAATTATCTAGAAAGTGGTATGAATGACTGTAATTGATTAGGTTTTGAATTGACTTAGTTTCTAATAAGAAAAGAAATCCAAACAAAGGAAATAGAAGAGAAAGAGAGAGAATATATGAATAAAATAAGCCTTTTGAATAGATAACTTGCATATGAATAAAAGTCTCTCTTATTTTCAAATTTTGATTACAAACTTGGAACGCACGTAGATTATGTTATCAAAGAGGTTCCCTTAGAATTTGGGATTAAAAATATGTGTGGTTTAGGAGTTATGAATTTTTGAAAGTTTCCTAAAGTGAGAGGGATATTCATAAATCTCACAATTTAGAATCAAATTAGAATTTGATTTATTCAGTTAATGGATGTGAGCAAGACGAGCTCTGAGTCGTCCCTCACCTCCAGTCGCACGAGGCGACATGGAACAGTGGAAGGTAGACTCTGGATCAATTTTCCCCATGCTCAATGGATGAGCAAGCATGGGAGCAGTACCATTGTCTTCTGGAGAGCAAGACAGACATGATCATCCCAAATTCCAGTAGGTTTGGGATTCTACTAGTGATTTTCCCAAATCTCCGCTGCCAAGCCACAAGCCTCAGGTATAAATAGGGGGCATACCCCCTCTGCAAAGGCACACCATGTCTCCAAAGCTTCACCCAGAGCGTGTGAACTCCCCAATACAATCAATTGCTTATTTTGCCTCAACCTTCCCCACTGACCGGATGAGAACCTTGTCAGAGTTGCTCAGTCATTGACCCATCGCTCCAGAGTGTTGGAGGAGCAATTGAGGCCATCAATCAACTCATAAGGTCCGTCGGAGGCAATGACACCCTCACTCGTGATTGAGGGAGCAAGGATCCCAGAGTCAACTATAGAGTTGACCGCATGAGGTTTGCATCTCGCGAGAGAAGGAAGAAGAAGACAAAGGAGTGAATTACCTCCTTGACCCTTGACTGCCTTTAGAACATGTAAGGCCTTATGGTCTTTTCCCCTTTGTTTCTCAGAGAGCCACGAGTTGTGTCGCTAACGTGGCGAGAGTTGATAGGCGGGGCCTGTGGCTCTTTGCTTAGGTGACAGGCTCTGATTGGGTTAAAAATGATTTATTTAGGAAAATCATATCTTTTTATTGGATTATCCGATGAAGACATGCTATATATGGTTTTTGATCAAAAAATCCATTAAAAATGTAATTGAGGCCTGAATCTGCTTTTAATTTGAAAATTGTATAAATATGCCATCTTTAATGGATTTCAGTAATTTAAAACCCTAAGTTTGATGATAAATATATTTAATGATGCTCCCTGAATATTTTGAGTTAAAAATTAACTCATTGACATAAAAAGGATGGATTAGATCTAGATGAATAATCTTTGTGCATAATTTGCTTAATTAGGGTTCCATGATTATAAAAGTACATTAATGGACTTAAAAATCCTAATTTTGATAATTGGGAGGTTTAATGGTGCTAATGGCAGAAATCAATCTAGAAGACATGAAGATTATGTTTTTGATGAATTGTGGGTAAAAACCCTTAATTTGGATAATCTGAGTAATTAGGGTTTTTATGTATAGAAGAATGCTTTTAGGGCTTTGTTGACCTATGAAGGGTAAAATTGGAAAATAGAACCAAGAAATCCTAAGGAAACTGTAATAGGACTTAGAAACCTTAGAATGGAATCCCAAGTCAATAAAAGATGTTTGGATGAGATTGTAACCATTAGGTGTTATATATGTGTTTCAGAATCAAGATTTTCTTGATTTATTACTTGCCTTGGTTGATTGAACCTCATGATTGGATTGGATATATTGCATATTTTTGAGACTTCAAATCAAGAATGTGGTTACGCTTATGGCTAATCGCTCTAGTTTCATGGAGATTTCTGAGGTTTTACCGATTGCTTGAAATTAATTGCTTGGGTGAACTTTAATTCTTACAACTATAAAGTTACTATGTCTATCAACATAAATATACGCATGACTAGCTCAGATCCTAGTCCTCCTCAGTAGCTTTGAGTATTTGTGTGAAATTGATGATCTATGTATTGATCTACCTTGGGGTAGGTTCAACAGATTATCATGAGTTGATGTTTGGTCTACATTTGGGTAGGATCATACGACTATACAACTCTATGCCTTGGTCTACCTTTAGGGTATGATCAAATGGGGATATTTGGGATCTACCACATGAGAAAGGTAGTATCCATGCCCATTATATGGATAGCACAAAGGCTTAGATATGTCAAGATTGAGTAGTTATGTTTAAAATGTAAAGTTTGATTTTTTAAGTAATAATTTGGTTGCAATATGTTGTTAAAAATAAATGCAAGCTTTTGGTTCACCCACATACCAATGTAATTTGTTATACTAACTGACGTTTTGTTTTTTGGATTTTTAGGGAATACATACAGTTATATGCTTACCAAAAAGTGGATAATAATTAAAGAGACATTGAAAGAATAAAGCTAAATAAAGATTGGAGGATTGTAGATAGATAGATTCATATCTGGGGTAAAGTTTTCAATTCCTATGTTTCGAAAGGTATGTGAAAATATGTTTTTATCCTATTTAATCTTAGTTGTGGTGAAATTTATTAATTATTTTTTATTACTTGCAAAACCATATGATCCTATTTTGGGATAACAACTCTAGCTTCTTGGCCTTCCTTAATTGGGGGTTGTTGAGGGGTGGGTTTGTTACAGACTATTTGTTGGTCAACCTTTTCTTCTTTTGAACATCTCGATCGAGATTTTCTTCAACTGAGAATGACCCAAAACACAAGTTATGCAATGGCTATTTTCTGGTTGACAGCAATTTTAAGTGATTGGATTTCAGTTGACAAAGATTTTGACTGAGATAGACTCTATGAAGGTATATGCAAATGTCTGAAAACCTATCTAATGTCTTTACTAATAAACCTATCAAACATAAAGGCTTCATATGAGAATGGGAAATGGTTTTGGGTAGGTTAAGTAAGATCATCACTTGTCCTCATGTCATGTCTATCAGGTTGTACAAAAACACATATGTATAGCCAAATACATGGTACAACTTGATTTGCAAGAATCCAAACATATAAATTTTTTTAGGTACTTGTAGTTGGATCTTGACTTAGTTCCTTGATTAAATAAAATACTTGATACACATGTTAGTAATATAATTTGGGAAATATTTGCGTCATCAAAATATTAGTGTGGCATATCAAAAAGCCAAAAAGCTCCCCCTTTTTTATGATGACAAATATTTCCATAAGATAAATTGGAAGTAGTCAATATAGAACTTCATACCTTTTATCTGATGAATTTTATCCCCATTTAAATTGATTTGATGATAGCCAATTTATCTCATGCATTTTTCTCCCCCTTTGCCATTTCAAAAAGATAGAAAAATATAAAAATGACTCCCCTTAGTGGGATACTGATAACACCCATTTTATGGCTGCTAGAGCTTATATTTTACTATCAAAACTGCCTCCAAACCTTACTTCCTCTCTATTTTATCTCATTTATTGAATAGAAATAATGCCCACTATGCTCCTGACAACATTTCCTATCTTTTACAGAGTTTCTCTTATTTTCCCACTAAAAGAATGCTAATGGGCCCGTCCCGACCCATCCACGACAAGTTACCCGTCCCGTCCCATCAACCAGCGAAGCGACACCCTTTACCCTTCATGGTCACTGCCTGATATGGCAGCAACCCAGCACGGGTGCATCGCGCGGGAGCCCTGATAGTTTGAATGCTATTTACCCGACAAGGAGCCTTGCCCACCACGATCCGTCGGTCGACAAATTCTATCGCTTGACATGGCCACCCCTCAGTGCAGCAGCCCCCCAGAGTCTTTACCTGATATGATCCGGTGTGATTTACTCGCAACCCGGCACGCGACAACCTCTGCCAGCCGTGTCGGGTGACAGACGTGTCCACCCTCTCCCAAAGCTACATTAACAGAGCAGACAAAGGACGCGTGGCCCAACGAGGGCCGCAACTCCCACCAGCAGCTACATGACTCCGATGGGATGTGTCAGAACCTTAGAAGAGCTAACTTTTTGAGCATAAAGGAGCTAGTGCATCGAGTTCCCAGGCCTACTGGGCGATACTAGATGAGAACACCCCCAACCCGAGAGGGACGTGAGGAGTTCACTTAGAACTCGACCTAGTAGCGACAACAGTGCGACACGACCTTCAAGGCTACTTCAAACATGCCAGGTCTCCAGCTGGGCTTCAACCCGAGATGGCTCACCCATCTATACCCGATACGAGGAACCAAGAACCTAAGATTAAGCTAACCCAACACATGTCCTAACACGACATGATAGCGAACCCGATATGGCTTACCCGTCATGGCTGCTGCCTAACACAACCATATCAGGCAAAGAGTCCCTTCCCGATACACGCATTACCCATCACAGTTCACGACCCGACACGGTCAAGAACCTGAAACAGTCGTATCCCGATAGGTCTCCTACCCGGTATTGGGTTAGCATTTATCTTAGGGGTCCGCCGCTATGTATATCGACCTCCTACATCAAGGAGGTTGATACCTATCTTCCCTATTTCAGCAATTTACTTTCATTTACTATTGCATTGTAACTAAACTTTTTTACCTCCTTATGCTTATGGAAACTTTGGAATTTATCTCATGTTGTCCTCTGTATGGTTTCTTTTTGTTGGATGATTTCTTTATAGCATTTGAGCTCTAGTCTGTCATGTTTGAATCGCGCTTTTGACTATCTATCAAATTGTGTTTCTCGTTTTGACTCCTTCAAGAGAAGGATGTCGTAAACTCTAGAGTTTGGTCTGGTTTGGGTGTATGAGAGTACCCAGGATCAGGGTTTCCCCGACATATCTTTCCGCTCTAGTCTATGTCCAATACTCTTGAGAGAGAGAATTGGTGCATAGTCAGAGGCATCCTCTTTGAGAGAAGAGGGTGCAGGATGTATTCCGCTACTGCTTGTTATGTTTAAGTTTTCCTCCTTTGTGCTTTACCCCGACAATAGTTTTATCTCCTCGGTTTCCAATATACAAAACCTCTATAGAAATTACTAAACCTTAAAACACTAATTCTTCTGGTAACTCCCCTTGGAGATAGGCTTTTTGTTTGATTCTTAATCATTCTTTCTCATTATATCAAAACCTTATCCTTCGACCTTTTTCAACGTGCTTAGTCAAGTAAAACTTGAGTTCTAAAGTGACGTTCTTCCTATCCCTGTGTTCGAACCCGAATTATTTTGACCCTGTGCTAGTTGCAGGATGTCTTAAACATTCGGGTATTATAATTTTCTAAAGTCTGATAACCTAGACATGACTCCATTCTTGGACCCACGTTTAAGGGTTGTCAACTTTTTAGCGTCGTTGCCGGGGATAGGCAACGAAAACCATTCTACAAACTCTAGTTTTTCTTGTACTTTGCCAAAAACCTAGTTCATATGCATATAATACTAC
The DNA here is from genome assembly GCA_963693085.1 of Alisma plantago-aquatica. Classification (NCBI taxonomy): domain Eukaryota; kingdom Viridiplantae; phylum Streptophyta; class Magnoliopsida; order Alismatales; family Alismataceae; genus Alisma; species Alisma plantago-aquatica. Next base: position 340,407,373 of record OY856414.1, read on the forward strand.
AAATATTTACTGCACATAGTTTATTCAACTTATTAATACCTTTACATGTTTCTTTCTTTCCAGGTACTTTCTCACCTTTTCAAGCCATCTTTGCTTCTGACAAATCATGGATGAGAAACCTCCGGAATCCCACTCCCTGTGCTCATTTGTCCAAGTCTGGGAAAATGAAGAGAGGAATCCAGTGGTTGTGCAACCCCTCAATGTCGCCAACTTTGAGTTAAAGCCTTCTTTCCTCCAGCTACTACAACATAACCGGTTTGGCAGGAATACTACTAAAGAAAACACGTACAACCATCTCACAACTTTTAAGAGGACTTGCAACACCTTCAAGATCAATAGAGTTCCGATAGAACACATCTACATCCAATGCTTCCCTTTCTCTCTGAGAGACAAAGTGTTGGAGTGGTACACAAGTCTGTAAGATGGGAGTCTTCCCGATTGGGACCATCTCGCTAACACATTTATCGCCAAGTTCTTCCCCATTGAAAGAACAATCAAGTGTCAGAACAAGATAATGAGGTACTCACAGAAACCCTCAAAAAACCTACACGAGACATGGGAGAGGTTTCAAAGTTACCAGCGGGAGTGCCCACATCATGGATTTTCCAAACCTAAGATGATCACCACATTCTATAATGGGGTATGTGCTGTAGAGAGGAAATCCCTGAATGTTGCAGCTGGCAGCGATTTCTTAGGACTCAGTGCTCAGAGGGTCAGAGAAATTATCAACAACATGGCCACAAATCAGCAAGATAGCGAGTACGATCGGGAGTCCATGGGCCATACCACTCCAGGAGAATCCAAAGTGATGGAAGCCCTCGCGGCTAAGTTGGACAAAATTGTAACTGATGTCAAAATCCTGAAGGAGTAGGGGTATAAAGGAAAAGTCCGGCAAGAAGTGGTGAGGAGCTGCATCACCTATAGAGAGCCAGACCACCAGTCTGACTTCTGCCCGAACACAACTGTTCAAGGAGATCTTGATGAGGACAATACAGAAAATGTCACTTATGCCCAATACTGACACCCTAATCACCCTGGTTTTTCCTACAGAAACACCAGCGCAGTTGAGAACTCACATCAGCTAGTGGGCAGAAATCCCTCAGGAGGACCGTCGAACCAGCAATGTCAAATAGGGTTCTAGTAGCAGCGGACTTTCCAACAGAACCAGCCACAGTGACCATATATGATGATGGAGCTGATGTCCTTTGCCAAGAAATAGAATGACTTGAACGAGAAGATGCATAAAAGCTCCATGGATAACACGACCCTTCTTAAGTTGATGCAACAACAAATGGGGGGATTCTCCACCCAGATAGGGGAGCTCCAGTAGCATAATAAATAGATCGACCAACAGTTGGTGAGCCTTGCCCAGAGCATCAATCATCAAGTGGGGCATTTCCCCTCCAACACCGAAGTGAATCCACGTGGGCATGAGACCACAAAAATGGCCATCTTAAGGTCAGGTAAAGTGGTATGACCCACCATTGAAAAGGAAGTAACAGTAGTGACAGCACCAGGTAAAGACGATAGCCCCGAGAAAGTTGAAGAAGAAGTCCCCGCAAAGTTAAGGAAAGTGACCAAAGAAAGAGTCAATGACATTTCTTCTAAAGAGCATCTGGACAAGTACGCACCCCGCGTACCCTTCTCGCATAAGTTGGTGAAAGCTCTATTGAAAAAGTGGTACAAGACATTTATGGCCGCGATAAAGAAATTGCACCTTGACATCCCATTTCTGGATGCCATTGAGGAGACACCTACTTACGCCAACTTTCTAAAGGATCTGATTTTGAGGAAGAAGAGAGGTGAAGATGTGGAGACTGTAAAGCTAGCATAGATATCTAGCTCCTTCATCAAAGCAAGTATGTTGTCGAAGAAGAAAGATCAGGGGGCCTTTGTCATCCCCTTCCAAGTTGGGGATAACATAAACCGTAAAGGTCTAGCATACCTGGGGGAAAGCATCAGCCTGATGCCCTTGTCCCTTGTAAAGTGAATTGGACTCACTGATATGGTAGGCACCAACATGAGGATTCAGTTGGCCGATCACACCTTTACCAGACTAGTCGAAGTAGTTGAGTATGTGCCCATTCGAGTTGGGCGATTCTTTATACCATGTGATATAGTTTTGATTGATACAATAGAAGATCCCATCTACCCTATTATCTTTGGGTGACCTTTCCTAGCAACTGGTCGGGCCCTCATCAACGTAGAGGTGGGTATGATTACGATCAGGGTTGGAGGAGATACATCGACTTCAACATCAGAGATTGTATGAAAGCCCCTTCATTCTTTGAATCCTCTTATTTTGTTGAAAGCTATCCGCAACTATGCAATGAAGTAAGGGAAGAAAAGGCCATGGTAGACCCGCTGATGCGCGCCCTATCTAGAGAGGCATAAGAGATCGAGGATTCAGAGGTCAAGGAGTTGCTGGATTTTCTGGAAGTTGAAGGTTTACCCGAAGAAGAAGACCATGTGGAGATAGTTATGTATGCTGCCCTCTGTAAAGACCCCATCGATGGACAAGAGAAGGATACCCAACCCGAGTTGAAAGTTTTGCTGAGAGGCTTGGAATACCATTTTCTAGACGAGGAGAAGATGAATTTGGTGATCATTAACTCAGACTTGACAGACAGCCAAAAAGACCAGTTTCTTGAGGAGTTGAGGCTACGGAGGAAATCCCTAGGTTACTCAATCAGAGACCTGAGGGGGATCAGCCCTTCTGTGTGTATGGAAAAGATCCATCTGGAAGAGGACTCCAAGCCATATGCCCAGCCACAGAGGAAGTTGAATGAGAAGCTTAGAGAAGTGGTCAGCAAGGAGGTTGTCAAACTCTGAGATGCAGGAATAATCTATGCCATCAGTGATAGCACATGGGTAAGTCCAATACAAGTGGTTCCAAAGAAAGGAGGCATAACATTGGTTAAAGGAGATAATGGAGTCGAGGTGGCTACCAAGATGGTCACCGATTGGTGAATGTGCATAGATTACCAAAAGCTCAACACTGCCACCCGCAAGGACCATTTCCCCCTCCCATTTATCAATCAGATGCTAGAGTGCCTAGCCCATCACTCCTACTTTTGTTGCTTTGATGGGTATTCAGGGTTCTATCAGATCCCTATTCACCTTGACGATAAAAAAAAGACCACTGTTACATGCATCTATGGAACTTTTGCTTTCAGGAGAATGCCCTTTGGGCTTTGCAATGCACCTGCCACCTTTCAGCGGTGCATGAATGCCATCTTCGCCGATTTTCTAGATGATAAAATGGAAGTCTTTATGGACGACTTCAGTGTTTACGGTAGCTTCTTCAATGATTGCCTTAATAACATATCTCTGGTGATGAAGAGATGTGAAGAGCAGAGTCTTACCCTTAATTGGGAAAAGTTCCACTTCATGGTGCAAGAAGGAATAGTCCTAGGACACAAGGTGTCCAACAAAGGTATCGAAGTCAATCGATCCAAGGTGGAGGCGATAGCCAAGCTTCCTCCTCCCACATCTGTTACTGGTATCTGAAGATTCTTAAGTCATGTCGGTTACTATCGATGGTTCATTAAAGACTTTTCAAAGATAGCAAATCCCCTTTCCAACCTGTTGATGAAAGATGTGGAATTTGATTTCACAGATGAGTGAATGAAAGCGTTCTCCACTCTGAAGGATGCTTTGGTATCCGTACCCATTCTCTAGTCCCCCGACTAGAATCTTCCTTTTGAGCTCATGTGTGATGTCAGCATCTTTGCCATAGGCGCAGTGTAACACCCCTCCCTAGGGTTTCTTTCGTAACCAGTGGAAGCACAGCCTAATCCCCAACATTATCCATAATGTGGGGTACTTGGCATATTTGGGAGGAAATGTTACATACATGATCTCATATCAAGAAACAAATAACACTTGGCATTATTGAAACATAGATTCATACATAAGTTCTTGGAATAAAAGCTACATCAGGTTTTCAAAGATATACTTAACATAAACTAGATAATGATAGGATCTCCATAGATGGACGTCCCACCAGGCAACAACTCCTTGGATCTCTGGGTCCTTGGTACTCTCAAGATGATTCCTTCTCCTTGGCTCCAACTCCTGCGGACATCTCGTCCCCAACCATGCAAAGGAAAACAAACATAGTAAGTAAGCGGCATTGGCATGTTATAAGACATAAAATATAAATATACATGTGACTTAACATAATCATGAACATGCATTTAACATGGATCATTTCTTAATGTCTTTTACATAAAGAAATTTACTAGACGAATATGCTCCTCTCTTAATGCCCCATAAGGAGCCCATAATGCTCGGAAAGCCCATAATTGCTCGGAAAGCCCATAATGCTCGGAAAGCCCATAACAAGGTGCATATAAATCTAAATAAATTTCTATTATTCATGAACTTTCTTAAACTTAACTTATCTTCTTAATATCTTAAACTTAATCTTAATTGGGATTTCTCCCTCTTGAACATGGTTGGGATTTCTCCCCATGACCATAATGGGATTTCTCCCTCTTAAGCATGATTGGGAAACTTATTCCCTCTTAATCTTAATTTCTTGTATCTTAATCATAAACCATAATCTTAATGGGATTTCTACTCTTAGACTTAGATTATAACAAACAACATCCAATAATCATATACATTGAGGAAAAACATGTCCTTTTCAAGATTTCATCATAAAAATGCATAATATATCATAATCATTCAATAATTCAGATTTACTATGCCAAAGGCATGGCCCGCTTACCTTGAACTAAATCACCTTAAGTCAAACTTGGTTTGACTGATTGGATTCCCTAAAATACCTAAAATTAACATAATTATCATTTGTCATATGTCATTAAACCCTAATTTTCTCATATAAATATTGAGGTGTGAAAACAGCAAAATCAGTCGATAAAAACCAGAAAATCGGATTCCTCGTCGAAAATCCTTTCCAAAATGTATTTTTGCGTATTTTTCTGATAATCAGGCGATTTACTACTAATTTTCAAAGAACAGACCAATAGAAAATCCAGAAAAAGCCATGTGTAAATCTATATATCTAAATCCGGAAAAAGGGGCCCGCATCTGACTTGGCCCAATCGGGCTTGGCCAACAAGGCCGCGAGGCTCGCCTGAGCGATCAAAGAAAAAGGACTGTGAAAACCCGAAATTACCCTCGGGGTGAAGATACGATAAAAAGGCTGACAAGGGTACCCAGGTCATTTCATGACCTGGATTGCTCCTCGCCTTCATGGCGCGAGCCACGACCCGAGCTTGGCTCCAGGAGAAAGAAGTCGAGGTCCCCCTACGATCCAAGTTGAAGGTCTGGGTTCCTCTCTAGAACTCGAGGCTGCTAGTGAGTTCGCCAACCCACAGCGGATGCACCGAGCCGAGCCACTGACTCAGGCGTGGACTAGAGCTCGAGAAGCTCCTCCGCAAGGCTAGAAGCAGGGGAGGCGATGTCAGAGCTTGCAAACCGAAGAAAACAGGAAGCAACACGTCGATACAGATCAGTAAAATAATCTCGGAGTCGAGGCAAAGAGAACTTGGCAGTTTTCACATCAAAAGAGCCACTCGAGCACCGTGGCGGTGAGAAACAGAGAAATACCTGGGGAAACAGGGGCGGCGGGCGGCGGTTCAAAACCGATGAAAACATGCCCGAAATGGCAAGATGAGGGCCGGAAGAAGTTCGTGGAGGAAAGGTAGAGTTGTATCCCTCACTTCCGCGGTCAGGGCACCACTGGGGTGGCCTGGAGCTAGGTCGCCGGCGAGGGCCTTGCGGAGGTTCTATAGGGTACGGCAACTGAGGGCTTGGCGAGGTAAACCGATGATCGGGAGACATCAAGCAGGTGTGTAGGATGCTCACCGTAGAAGCAATCGAGCCAAGATGACTGGAGGAAGCCGGGCAAACTCAAGGTCGCCGGAAAACAAAGGTCGAGTAGGTTGGGGCCGCTGACGGAGCTGGGGGAGAAATTGGGTGAGGAGGAAGAAAGCTTGCAGGTCGGGGATGCTTTCGGGGGCTTAAATAGAGGCGGGAAGGTGCCTGTGCTTCAAAGGCAGAGGGAAGGTGATGCCCTAAGTTGGGCGTTTCGTCAAATGGGAGAGATGGAGGGCGAGTAAGGGATTGCTGGGTTCGATTTGACCTTGCGGTCTCGCTGGGGAAGGAATCAAGAGGAACGGATGTGAGGGGAGGGAGATCGGGATCAAAGATCATCCAACCTGTGAAATGGCTTTGCTCGCAAACGAAACGGAGGTAGAAGAGGATCTCGGCGCCGTTAGATCCTGATCTGACAGTGGTCGTGTGCCCGCGCGAGAATGTAACGCGTGACATTTAATTTAAAACGAACCATGCCTTAAATCGGCTGCATAAATGAAATTTTATTCAAATCTTAGCCAATTAATACTCAAACCTTTATTAAATCAATTGAAGGGTCAAACAAGGTCAAAATGGGTTCAAAATTGAACCATAGGTACATTAGAGGGTCTAGAACATTACAATAAGGTTGGATTTTATGCTTGTACTCGTTTTAGGCCTAAAATAACAAAAATCCTTATGACCATGATAAATGCAAATAAAGCCATTAATTCTTCAAATAAGAATTACAAAATATGAAAATGTGCACTCAACATTATTTATTTTCAACTAACAATATGGAGGCCATTATTCAAGAAATTCAACATGTAAATCACTAATAATCATATGAGAGAGAAATTTGGACATAAAACATTTATTCTCATTTTTCTTCAACAAAAAGGGCATAGATATACATGAAGACATATTCTTTAAATAAAACAAGTATAATAGAGCAATTGAACACAGTAAGTGATTTTGCAAAACTAATTATGGGAAAATTGCATTTCAGTCCTCAACAATTATCTAAATTAGGAAAGAGCATGCAAGGACTAAAATAAATTTGGAAATTTTGCATAATTAAGATTGGGGTGTTACACGCAGTCCTTGGCTAGAAAAAAGATAAAAAGCACCATGTGATCTTTTAAGCAAGTAAGACCATGGATGAGTCACAACTGAATTATACTACTACTGAGAAAGAGATGCTGGAAATTGTATATGTTTTTGATAAGTTTTGATCCTACCTCATGGGTTGTAAGGTGATAGTTCACACCGACCATGGGGCCATCAAGTACTTAATGCAGAAGAAAGATGTGAAGCCCAGGTTGTTGCATTGGGTGTTGCTGTTACAAGAGTTGGATCAAAAAATTATAGATAAGAAAGGTTCTGAAAACATGGTCGTCGACCACCTTTTGAGGATCTGAGTGGAGGATGACCACCCGTTGCCAATCAAAAAAAGTTATGCCGATGAATCTATCTATGTTTCCCACTTGGCCAACCCTGAAGGGCCATGGTATACAGACTTCTACAATTACCTGTCCTGCAAACAACTACCCCCGGAAATGTCCTACAATCATAAGAAGAAATTCTTCTCTGATCTGAAGAACTATTACTGGGATGACCCTCTGTTGTTTAGGCATTGTGTCGATGGCTTGTATAGAAGGTGTATACCTGAGGATGAAGCCCCAAAGATTCAGTTTGGGTGTCATTCCTCCCCCTATGGAGGGCACCTGGGAGGTGAAAGGACCGCAACTAAGGTACTCCAGTCAAGCTTTTATTGGCCAACTCTCTTCAAATATGCACATGCCTATGTCAAAGCTTGCAATGAATGTCAGAGAACTGGGAATATTTCCCATTGAAATAAGATGCTATTGTTAGAATGGATTGAAGCAGAAGTCTTTGATGTATGGGGGATAGACTATATGGGACCCTACCCCTCTTCCTATGGTTTCAAATATATCCTTGTTGCATTTGATTACGTCTCCAAATGGGTAGAGGCTATACCCACCAGCACTTGTGATGCCAAAGCAGTGATAAAGCTCTTTACTAAGCTAATATTTCCAAGGTTTGGAGTGCCGAGAACTGTCATCAGTGATGGCGGATCTCATTTTGTAGAAAGGTAGTTTGAATCGCTTTTGCGCAGATATGGTGTTCATCACAAAGTCACCACGCCATACCACCTGCATACGTTCGGACAAGTTGAAGTTTCTAACAGGCAGATCAAGCAGATCTTAGAGAAAACAGCCGAAAAGTCACACGAGGACTGGTCAACTAAGTTAGATGATGCTCTCTGGGCATACAAGACTTCCTACAAGACACCGCTTAGCACTACACCGTATCGTCTGATATATCGGAAAGCTTGCCACCTACCCATTGAGTTGGAGCATAAAGCATTTTTGGCCATCAAACACCTTAACATGGACCCAACACTAGCTGGAAAGAAGAGGTTTCTTCAGCTATAAGAACTTGAAGAGCTTAGGCTTCACACCTACAAAAATGAAAGGATCTACAAGCTAAGAACCAAAGTCTGGCATGATTCCCATGTGTGAGCAAAGGACGTCAATGAAGGTGATAAAGTCTTATTGTTTAAATCTTCTATTCGTCTTTTTCCAAGAAAATTGCAGACCAGGTGGTTCGGACCGTTCGTAGTAGCAAAGATATACCCATCTGGGATGATAGAGCTATATGATAAAGAAGATCCAACAAAAGTTGTTCCATTCAACGGACACCAGGTCAAAAGGTTCTATGAAGATGAAGCCTTTGTGAGGAGATTCAAGATACCCCTAGAGGATGCCGAAGCTGCACTTACCAAATAAACACAACAAAATTCGAAGATGTCGAGCTGACGATGTGAACCACAACGCTCCTTGGGAGGAAACCCGAGCTTTTACTTTCCTAGAATAGGACGTTAATTTCCTTTTCTAGCAAAGAACATTATGAATAATCTCATTGTAATAAGGCATGAGTTTGTGCTCGCGCCACAAGCGCAGACTCCATTTCATGGGCCACTGACTTAGTTTTATTTGACTTGGTGAGTAATACTATCTGAAGCTGAAGTTTACCCTTAGGCCAATGATGTTTACCCATCAAGTGCCTTATGATCTTTAGTTTTTCTATCCTTGTTTTTGTTTTTTCTTTAAGCCCTTTGCTAACATATCGGGCATGAATGATACCTTTCTCCCTTGCTTTTGTTCAGCGCGGCAAGTTATGTGATAGTCGAGTCACCCAACCCACCTTGATGAGTATCGGGCGATGCCTTAGATTCAGTTTTACACAGTTCTACACAGGCGTGCCGAGCAAAAGATGTGTCGCGCGATAAGTGGCACAGGCTGTCGTATCTCCCATGCCATATCGGCTTGCATGCCTTGCACTTGTAAGATTTAACTGACTTCCTGACACTCGTTTCAGACAGACCTATCGCCCAACGCATCGCGCGACACTAGTGTCGCACAGATCATTGTCACAAAAAAAGTGCACCGGGGAATGCATATCAGCTGACATGTCATTGCCTCCCGATATGTGTGTCGTGCGATGTAAAGCCTTCTCAAAATCTTCACGACGTGACAGATTAGATAGGTTTTACTGTGTTCTAGAAGATGATTTTTGTGCATGCATGACACGTGTTCTGGTTTTTACCAGTTTACCCCACTCGCGACCGACTATATATAGTAACTCAAGTTTAACCATGTCGGGCTACCGAATTACCTACTTTCTACTCTCGTATTGCGCATTCTCTTCACCTTTCAAAGCTCCCATGCCAGCCTTTGTGTATCGACCTTCGTGTCGCGTTCCAGCTCCTCTTGCCCGATATAGGTAAAACACGTGGTGCCCTGCTTATCGCATGATTTTGTATCGCGCAGTCTATATTGGCTAAACCATATCGCGTGACCGTATCGCATTCTAGCCCATGTCGGGCAGACACTTTTTAACGTGTACCAAGTTTCCTTTTGTCGCGCGATAGGCGTGTCTACCTTCTTACCGTTCTATTTTACATCACCTTTTTCTTGTGCCGTGTGACACCCGTGTCATGCGACACGATGACGAACATGTCGATATCGGATAAAGACCTTGAGCTCGCGATGACAACTGTATCGTTCAGTTTGTTTTTGCAATGTTTTAGTCTATGTCGGGTGACACGAGTATCACTCGACACAGCGCATCACACGTCCTTTATAATTGTCGTTTTATCGTGTTTTCACCTCTGTCACACGGCACCCATGTCGCATGACACCCTATCAGGCATCTATACCACACAGGTTTAGTTTTGAGGAAGTCACATGATATCGGTCTGTCGCTTAAATCAAATCGCCCAGACCTTATCATTTCCTCGATGTCGAGCTCAACTATGCAATGTTTTACCTCCTGCCCGATATTGTCTTATGTCAAGTACCGTGTGAAAAATGCATCTACTTCCTGGTACCGGGCATTTACTTATCGCATGATATGTTTTCTATAAGTGCCTGACCCGATATCGGTTTTAAGTGTATCGCCCAACTCGTATCGGGCGACACACTCATTTTAGCCTTCTACTCGATATCGGGCAACACAGTTTGATCGAACAACTTATTTTAACTTAATCTCTTTGTTTAATCATTGTAGAAAATGGCCTGCACCAAGCAAACTATCGTCCAAGTTGACGGGCAAGGTCGGAGGATCAGCCCCGAGGCCACAAATGAATCCACCACCGGGCAGAAATGCCTAAACCCTGAGACAGTCGGACCCTCTGAGGCCAAAAAGTGGCCCAAAATAGAAGCAACCTCGGCCCCTACCACGACAGTAGAACCGGAGGCCCTGGCCCACTCACTGGGCCGCTTTGTGCCCAGAGATAAAGAGCACCAATGGTACTACACGGAGTTGGCAGCAAAGGTCTACCGCCCAACCCGATTCTGCCACCAAGCATCCTTCTGCCAGATCGACATCTTCAACAGACTTGAGAACGTCTTAGTAGCCGTTGAGCTGCGGAAGATTTGCTTCAGCTACACCGCTTCCTACACTGAGATCACCAAGGAGTTCATCTCCTCCCTCCGCCACGTTCCAAATACCCCTAAAGAGACCAAAAAAGTTTGGCGGAGCGGACAGATTACAAGGGTGCCTCTACAACACCGAGCATGACATCTCAAAATGGTTGTTGAATGAGATATTCTCTTCCAGTAAGGCTGAAAAAGAGATGTTGAATAATGGTGCCCGAATCACCGAATATGATGGCTTTAACCCAGTCATGCTCTGGAGGAAGCTGACTGGAGAATCCTCTTTCAAACTGGAGAGCAAGGTGGCGGTTGTTCACTCATGCTTATGAAGGATTATACAAGATTGTGGAAAGCCTCCTCTTCAGTAAGTATGAAATGAGCAACTTGTATACTGAATAGCTCCATTTCATCTGGTATATGATGGAGGGCAAACCGATCAACTTGGAGCGGTTTCTGCTAAATCAGCTGCACCTAATATAAGACACCACCAAAGAGTACAACATGGGGGATCGTCAACCTAATCACGATAGGGTTGGGTTACCCAAAGGAGCTGCTTAGCCTGTCGCGCACTTGGGGGATGACAATAGCGATATCAAGTTCCTCATGAGGGAGAACATCATCAAGAAGGAGGGTGACTGCTTCTTCTATAAGTTCGTGAGGATAGACATCCTCCTGCCCCTCCCACTTTGCGTCAACTACGACATGGAGAAGTTGGTCTTCACAAAAGAAGAGATCGAAGCCGTGATTGTTGAAGCCAGCTACTCCATCATGAGGGCCATCTAGGAAAATATGTCCATAAGAAGAAGGCATGCACCCCTCAAAGCTCGGAGGGACAAATCATCGACAATCATCATCGAAGACTTTCCTGTCACCGCCACCGCCGAGCTGACCGTCATCGCCACATAGCCAGCAGTCGCCGCTCTAGTGGTTGTTGCTGCCGCCACTGAACCAGCCGTGAAAACCACAAAAATGCCCGCCGTGGCTACATAAGAAGTTTCAACCATCGGGGAGGTCAGTGACACCACCAGGGCTGCTACAACGGTCATAGCCCCAGAGGCTTCTGTGGAAGATAAAATAGCCGCATCGCCTGAAGCTTCAGCCCTACCAGAAACGACAGAGGCAATGGTGTAGCTAGACGCCAGTGACGAGGCATTCACTGAGCTCCTGGAGGCGGAGCTCAGGGCTGTATAACCAACACCGACATCACCACCATCTACGCTGGCAATTGCTATGGTGGAGGATGCCAAAAGCCGAATGGTTGATCAACATCCGCCTACTCCGCAACCTTCTCCATGACCCCAAGCTGAGGAGGTGGAGGCAACCATAAGGGTGCCAAAGCCCCATCCAGAAGCTATGCCCTCATAGACAGTCCAGGTCGACTCGACACCGATAGACGATGCTTATTCATCGGGCCACACCGCCAACACGAGGAGCGCATCGCGAATCTGAAGCTGATCAGTGGCAGTATCCTCCTCATTGGGACAGGCCTTCGACTTCGAGTTTGACAACTTGCGTGAGGTAACAAGCAACCACACAACTACATTTGATTCCCTAACCCGCAAGTTTTAGGTCTTCTATAGGAGGCTGAATTGAGTAGGAGTGTCAGCTGCTAACTCTAGTTGGTTTCCCTGCCCAACTAGAGACGTTGAATAACACGATGCATACGATGCTCCAACGGCTCAATGCCATCGAGTAAAGGCTAGACAAAAGGGATGGCCACCACCACTCAAGGAATCCCAGGAGATCACCATCACTGCCATCCTCTGGCTCTCCACCATCATTATCACCATCCTCCTCTGGCTCGTCGTCATCATCCACCTCCAGCGGGCCCTACACAATGCCCGAGGAAGAGATAACAAACAAAACCATAGACGGGACTCCCGTAGGACCAGAGAGTGCATGCAGCATCGAAACATCTGCTCCCTCACCCCCACTAGACCCAACTGAAGATGAGGAAGAAATATCTATAAATCAAGTAGAGGGTTCATCTGAAGAATCTGAGGAAGAAGGGGGCGATCTATATTGCTCAATCTCTGAGCAACCCCCTAAAGCGAGGACTTCGATGGCAGATGCATTTTCTACAACGTCGGAGATCCCTATCTTCGAGATGGTAGATTTTGATAGGTGTGCCATTGGCTACCTATCAATCTGGGACCAACAACTATTGAATATGTTCCTGAGGCCGTAGGAAGATGAAGAAGTCGTCATTTGGAGCAATGGATACTTCTCAGTATGACACAGAGCACTCCAAGGCATGTTCCACTCAGAAGCCATCGTAGGGAAGATTCTTTTCAGGGTCCTGGAAAGCGCGATGCTTGAGAATGTCACCATCAGGACAGGCCGATAGCCATTCTACAACACCACCCTGACCTTGGTAAGAAGACTACTAGCAGGGGTGTACGACTCAAAGCAGGTGGCCGACATGCTGGAGCATATTGAAGAGCACAATCCACGCCTAGTGCTGGCTCCTTACAAGCTTAGAAAGCATTGGTTCCTCTGCGTGGCAGACCTCCACAACCATGACGTCACACTCCCCAACTACTGCACCGCTGAGGTCCCACACAGAGGACACATCTTCGTATGCCCCAAAGATAAGCACGTCAGACTTCTTCCTCTGCGCCTTCACCCCATAATCAAGCAAAGAATCCAACGCCACAACGGCATCTGGAACTTCTTCGCCATCCGAGACTCCCTAGTCCAAGAAGAGTCGGGGAGCAGAAATAGCACCTTCATCATCCTATGCAACATGGAGCTTCTAAACATCTTCAAGAAGCTCCAGGATCAAGACTTCTATCGTTTGAGAAGCATATACGCGCTACTGCTGATCAAGGACAAGCGCTATTTCTAATATGTAGAGCTTCTAAAAGGAATTGTTGGAGATAGATGTTGAATCTGAATCTTCTCAACCCGGCAGCCCTCCAAGGGAAGAAGTTGAGAGCGCAGACATCTACGGGACAGGCAAGAAGATAGAAGTTTTGTGAACCACACTCGCCACTGAAGGTGACACTGTTGAAGGAGAGTATGCTTCGCCTACCGTCTCTAAATACCTAATCAGCAATTTTGACCGTTTCACATGCACATCTCTATCTCAGGAATAAGTCAATGAAATTCTTCTCAGATTCGCTGATTCAAACAACATAGATGTCATATATGAAAAGGATAACACAGTGGTCCCCCTCGATGACTTATGAGATTTAGTCAAGGCTGGAGGATGTCTACCAATGACGGTGGAGTAAGCTTACATCCCCATCCTACAGAAGAAGTTTGAACACACCTACATCGCCCATATGATGCTATTCATTGACCTGTGCCTGGCTGATGAAATAGGAGCGCACCAGCTATTTCAGCTCCAAATAAAGAAGTGTCTGCCACACATCATCTTCCTACCAATGTTGCACGACAACCACTAGATGCTCCTTATGGTGTACACCCGTCCACACGCCGATTTCTTCTACAACATCTCCGATGCCAATAATGACTATCCAACTGAGTGTACATACACGTCGATAACATCCCTCGAGTGGTTAGCAAGGAAACATTATGTCGAGGTGGTGACTTTTATCCATCCGTATCTTGAAAACCTGGTGGCTAAGTGGCACGAACTCTAATACTGCCACTGCAGTCCACAACAAGTTATGTTATCAAATGACTGTGGTGTCTACATACTGCATTGGATCTACTGCATGGTAGCCCTAAAAAAGATGCCAGATAAGCTTCACAACTTAGGCTACCACAGCCAATGCAGAGAGTATGTGATGGAGCTCTTATCTGCAGAGGGAGCCCACTTTTGCTGAACCCTCACTAATCTATGCCTATTCTTCCCTATTTATCTCATAACTCTGGGACAGAGTGTGGGGTAAGTTTGGGGGGGGGGGGTACTCCATAGAATCAATGAGGGAGGTACTCAAAAAAATTCCCCTTCTTGCTCTTTTGCTTTTCTTACCATACTCTGTATATACATGTATATAAATGATTGATAGAAAACAACACATACACAACTGCTTGTCTCTCAAAAACTGTACAAAACACTTTATAGTAAAAATTTGGTACAACATCTTCCAGTTTGTTCTCTCTGTATCTAAGGGGGTGATTATTTCTACTTTTCTCTTTTGAAAATTCAGTCTCAAATGACAAAGGATAAAACTTTTCTACGTCATCTTTGAAAAATAATCTCGCAACAACTAAGAGATGTGCATGAGAAAGAAAAAGCTGCCCAAACAGTAAACTCTTTTTATTTTCCCTACCCATCAAAATCCCAAAAAGAGAGGAAAGCTTTATGAGAGTGAATAAAAGCATGAGATTTGTGCCCAAAAAAAATGAAAAAGCACATGTCTTTCTAAAAGTATCCATCTTTAGGCATGGTAGATCTGGGGCAGTGGTACGTAGGATGTGAAATCACTGCTCTAAAGCCAACTGACTTGGGCTGCAAGGACCACTTACCCGTTAATGGACCCTTACCTGGATGGACCAATGGGAAGCAAGAAAAAACCCAAAAAGCCTTAAACCTTCCTGAAAACCCCACTTTCTACTCCCAAGTTGTTTGGTGTGAAAGCTAACTTCGAAATCATGCACCAAAAGTCTCACCGGAACTGAAGAGAATTTTTTTGCTTAAATAAGGCAGGAAAAAAAAGTCCATTGCTCGTATCATATGTAATTTTCCTTAAGACATCTCAAAAATTCTTTTAACCCCTTGTTCGAAGACTACGTCTAGTTTTGAATAAGTATCGCAAACAAAGTTTTAAAATAAGTACAGATTGATTGAGGACAATAAAAATGATAAGTTTGAGGGAGTTGATAACACTCATTTTATGGCTGCTAGAGCTTATATTTTACTATCAAAACTGCCTCCAAACCTTACTTCTTCTCTATTTTATCTCATTTATTGAATAGAAATAATACCCACTATGCTTCTGACAACATTTCCTATCTTTTACGGAGTTTCTCTTATTTTCCCACCAAAAGAATGCTAATGGGCCCATCCTGGCCCATCCATGACAAGTTACCCATCCCGGCCCATCAACCGGCGAAGCGACACACCCTTTACCCATCATGGTCACTGCCCGATATGGCAGCAACCCAGCACAGGTGCGTCGTGTGGGAGCCCTGACGATCTAAACATTATTTACTCGACAAGGAGCCTTGCCCGCCACGATCCGTCGGTCGACGGAGTCTATCACGCGACATGGCCACCCCTCAGTGCAGTAGCCTACCAGAGTCTTTACCTGACACGATCTAGTGCAATTTACTCACAACCCAGCACGCGATGGCCTCTGCCAGCCATGTCGAGCAACAGATGTGTCGACCCTCTCTCAAAGCCACATTAACAGAGTAGACAAAGGACACATGGCCCAATGAGGGCCGCAACTCCCACAAACCACTGTCTATAAATAGCAGCTACAAGACTCCGATGAGACGGGTCGGAACCCTAGAAGAGCTAACTCTTAGAGCATAAAGGAGCTAGTGTATCGAGTTCCCAAGCTTGTCAGGTGATACTAGGTGAGCACACCCCCAACCTAAGAGGGATGGGAGGAGTTCACTTAGAACTTGACCCGGTAGCAGTAGCAGTGCGACACGACCTTCAAGGCTGCTTCAAACATGACGGGTCTCTAGCTGGGCTTCAACCCAAGACAACTCGCCCATCTATACCCGACACGTGGAACTGAGAATCTAAGATTAAGCTAACACGACATGATACCGAATCTGATATGGCTTACCAGTCACGGTTGCTGCCCGATAGGTCCAGAAGCCCGACACGGCCATATCGAGCAGGGAGTCCCTTCTTGATACACCCATTACCCGACACAGTCAAGAACCCAACACGGTCGTATCCCGATAGGGAACCTGCCCACTACCGGGTTAGTGTTTATCTTAGGGGTCCACTGCTATGTATATCGTCCTCCTACATCAAGGAGGTCGATACCTATCTTCTCTATTTCAACAATTTACTTTCATTTACTATTGCATTGTAACTAAACTTTTTACCTCCTTATGCTTATGGAAACTGTGGAATTTATCTCATGTTGTCCTGTGTATGGTTCCTTTTTGTTGGATGGTTTTTTTATAGCATCTGAGCTCTAGTCTCTTCTGTTTCAATCATGCTTTTGACTAGCTAACAAATTGTGTTTCTCATTTTGACTCCTTTGAGAGAAGGATGTTGTAAACTCTAGAGTTTGGTCTGGTTTGGGTGTATGAGAGTACCCAAGAGCAGGGTTGCCCCGGCATATCTTTCTACTCTAGTCTATGTCCAATACTCTTGAGAGAGAGAATTGGTGCATAGTCAGAGGCATCCTCTTTGAGAGAAGAGGGTGCAGGATGTATTCCTCTGTCGCTTGTTATGTTTAAGTTTTCCTCCATGCTTTATCCCGACGAGAGTTTTATCTCCTCTGTTTCCAATATACAAAACCTCTATAAAAATTGCTAAACCTTAAAACACTGATTCTTCTGGTAACTCCCCTTAGAGATAGGCTTTTTGTTTGATTCTTTATAATTCTTTCTCATTATATCAAAACCTTATCCTTCGACCTTTTTCGACGTGCTTAGACAAGTAAAAGTTGAGTTCTGAAGTGTCGTTCTTCCTATCCCTGTGTTTGACCCCAAACTATTCGACCCTGTGCTAGTTGTAGGATGTCTTAAACATTCAGTTATTATACATTTCTAAAGTCTGATAACCTAGACATGACTCCATTCTTGGACCCACGTTTAAGGCTTGTTAGATACTCCCCCTTACTGAGATACCACCCTAGATATGATGCTTTTGGATAGGGAGAAAAATTATACCCAAAGATGATTGAGAAAGAATATCAATTGATGGGGAGAGATAAAAATAAAAATAGACATTAATCACATTACGATGTAGTCAAAAATACATATATGATCAAGGAATGATATTAAAATATTGTCTAAGTATACCATTTTGGCCATTCTTCACACACCATCTCTAGCTCTCATCTCCAAACCTCCTTGGAGACTTTTCTCTACTTGGACTTTGTGAGATGTACTATACCACCAAGCTTCTTTCCACTCATTTGTCTTCTACTTTTAGCATTCTCCTCCTTTATTCCATCACAACTTCAAATGGTATCATCTTCTTGTCGTGGGTGCAAGAAGAAGCTCTCTGAAAAGAAGCAAGTTGATCAACCAGTAATCATCAACGACATCATTGTAGAAAAATATGGTACAGAGTAGGCAATAGAATTTAAAATTTAATGTACCATATTCCCCATAATCAGTAGATTGCATCAATAACTATAATGCATGAAGGATGGTTTATGGGATATACCTAGTCCTAGAGCAAGTCAAGTGACAATCCTCGTCGTTGTGGATGCACAATTCTAAATTCTAGTTGCATCGAGACACGTCTGACTGATGTGCCTCTTTGGTCTGCGCCATGGACTACAGCGACAATGTCATCTTCTTCAGCAGCTCCTCTTGTCACGGGCTACTGGTTGACGTTGTCCTCCAAGCGGCAAATAATAGCTTCCCGCCTCTATGGTAGTCCACACAGACCGCCTATAACTCCTATCATCTCGCTGGATCGGACAAGAAGGAGTTGTCCCTCTCCACTGGTGTACTAGTCACCGACTTTCTCTCGCACAATGACAACTCTCAGTTGTTCCCTTCAGTGGCTATCCCTCCCTTTTCGGGTAGGACTTGCTGGGGCACTCGTGGTTACCACAACCAAAGAGGACAACAATTGTCAGAGGAATTAATTCTCAATTGTTTTTGTTTGCGTTGTACTCTAGAAAGCCCCCAGTACCCCTCTATATATAGGAGGGGTTAGGGTCAGGGTTCCTAGTCCCCAACCAACATGGGACTAAAGTAGGAGTCGAAAGAACAAGTAGATCTTGAATTTTCATAATTTTTCTAGAAGTTTCACAACTTGTGTGCGACGAAACGGTCATCTCGCCAAGTGAGACGGTTGTAATGCACGCGAGACAGTCGTTTCACTAAGTGAAATGGTCTTCTGGGATGCGAGATGGTTGTTTCATGCTTTCCCAGTCATATATGAATTGGCAAATCATTTCCTAATTAATGTCATACATTAATTTACTTGCACCCCAAGTATGTGCAATTGAAATGAGTTTAAAACTCCAGAACTTTCATTCGTCCAAATTGGGACGTCTCACACAAGCGATATGCCCATCTCACTCACTCTAATGGCCATATGGTGAGTTCGAGTCCAGTCAATCGGTTCCACGGCTTGAACCAGTCAGTTCATAGGGAAGAATTAAGACAATTCAAATTCTGATCTGCCTGACAACCCAAATGGTTGTCTCAACACTTGAGATGCCCGTATGACTACCCAAACGGATATCTCACCTAATGAGATGGTTGTTTGGCAGTTTAGTCAGCCAATCCAGCGATCATTTGTGTGAATTGAGTACCTAAACACTTTAGTACTTATTTCAATTATCATTCAAGATCAAACTCCTCTTCTAGATGAGTTCCTATATGTATGACCCTATAGGTCCCATATTACATTGGCAGTGAATGTCCATAACAACTTATGACATCACAAGCAAAGAGTGGTTCCTAGTAGCACATCATTGCTACCTAAGTAAATGGATGTGTTGGGGAACAACTTCAACCTACAATCTGTGTATGGTGTTGTAGGGTTTGTATAGTTCCTTTGTCATTGATGTCCAGATTGAACTAGAGGCATGGAGAAGTCACCCTAATTATTATTCAATCTTTTTCTTGAACCAAGAGCAAGCTATCTGAGATATATGTAAGCTCAATATCACATATTGACTCACATGTGCATGGTCATGCTTTTCTCAGTCTCGCTAATCAAGAGGCCTAGGACATCACACTCCAATAGGAGGAACAAATCCTATGTCTATCGCTCATAGTCAATCCCCATGTGTCAAAGCCACCCAATCATCATCGTTATAAAAACCCATGTTTAGGATTGTGTTTGATGATGTCAAAGTGTACCCAATGACATGTGTTGAGTGCAATGATTTTAGGTCTAAGAACCACAACCACAACCATCACTATGAGAGATGACTATGACTTCCATCTGTCAGTCTCATGGTGGGTCAGTCTGATACACTGTTCTCTAACATGTATATGTGTGCTTGGTTTGATATAGACATATCATGACCAATGAGACTCAGTCATCAACCAACTCACACTCTGATCTTATGTTTTATTGATGTCTATCAACCTTACACAATAACAACTGATCAGGGACATAATGAGAATATGTATATATATGTACTCTTAACATTCTTATGATCTCATTTCTCAAGTCCAATACTTAAAGACATGCGTCATTGAGTTATATAGTTCTTTAGACATTTATAATGTTACATCATTATCTCATAACTGAATTAAAAAGAATAAGTTGGAAGCTTGCCCTATTATTAATAATGAAATCATTTACATGATATGTCATTACAATCATCACATGATTGGATCTCTAGGCATACATAACAAACAGACTCCCATTTGCAATTAGAGTCAATCACCCATGATTCTTATTCCGAGTGACCTTACATGACCATCATGCTTCTCCTGTGAAAGTGCTTTAGTAAAGGGATCAACAACATTGTTCTCAGTTGGTACTTTGTAAATCTTAACATCTCCTCACTATACAATTTATCGTATGAGATGATACCACCTTTGTATATACTTTGAGCGTTGATGCGGCATGGGTTCCTTAGCTTGCATAATAGCTCCATTATTGTCACAATATAGCTGAATTGCATCATTGATGCTTGGAACAACCCCAAGTTCAAAGATGAACTTCTTGATCCATACATCCTTCTTTGCTGCACTTGATGCAAAAATATACTTGGCCTTTGTTGTAAAATCGGTAACTATTTCTTGATTGGAACTCTTCCAACTCACCAATCCATTGTTGAGGCCAAACATGAATCTCGATTATGATTTGTAATCATCTTGATCAGTCTGGAAGCTTGCATTGGTGTAATCCTATAGCACCTCTCTCCGTCGTAGACCAAGAACTGGTCTTTAGTCCTTATCAAGTACTTGAGGATGTTCTTCATGGCTATCCAGTGAGCATCAACTGGATCTGACTGATATCTACTTGTCATGCTCAAGGCATACGAGACATCTAGACAGATACATAACATTGCATACATGATTGATCCAATTGTCGAGGCATATGGAATCTCACTCATGTGATTCCTTTCTTCACAAGAATTGGGACATTGAGCTCTAGAGATGGGGATACCAGGATGTACATGTAGGTTTTCTCTCTTTAAGTTCTCCATGCTGAACCGCTTCAACACCTTGTAAATGTATGTGCTCTGACTTTGTTTGAGAAGTCTTCTGGATCAATCTCTATAGATCTTTATCCCCAAGATGTAGGATGCTTCTCCCAAGTCTTTCATAGAGAATGTATTTCCTAACTATGTCTTTACCTTATGTAAAGTAGGGATGTCATTCCCGATCAATAGTATGTCATCTACATACAATATGAGGAATGTCACTATGCTCCCACTAAGATTTTTATACACACAAGGTTCATCTTCATTTTGAGCAAAGCTAAATCCTTTGACTATCTCATCAAAATGAAGATTCCAGATCTGAGATGCTTGCTCACTAGTAGAGAAATAACGTATAACGTCACATTTTCTTGTGTCGGTTATAAATAAAACACCGACGCTAATAAACTACGATGTCAATTTAATAAGACAATCGACACCTATATGTGAAGGTTGGACTCTTTACAAAAGATACGGGTATCGCTATTTTATTTACGTCAGCTGGTCGAAATAAAAACCGACATCCAAAATCACCTACAAAATACAATTTTCCAGGGAAAAAAATTTGCCTCCAAAATTTACAATTCGACGTCGGTTGTATAAACACTGATGACTCATGTTCCGTACCAAGCCCCACAAAACATTTTCCCCCATATGTCGTCGGTTGTTTAAAATACAACTGATGCCTAAATATCCCTCGCGAGGCAAAAATTCATACCTTATTTGGCATCGGTTGTTGCATAGGAGCCGACGAGGATGTTTGTTCAGGCGTTGTCCCCGCGAAAAAAATTTCCCCCCAATTTGCCTAATCAGTGTCGGTGTTAGGGGAGAAACCGACAACTATGATTGTAACTCAATAACAACAAATAAAATTTGTCGGCATATGTGGATAGACGTCAGTAATTATACATTGAAACCGACGATGAACACCCAAACCCAGTATTTTGTTTGAAGTTGTAGATGGTATTAAGCATCGGTTTTACACAATAACTGATGTCAGTAATTAACTGAATAGAATACGCGTGATCCAGACTCTTTCCCTTCTCTGTTTCATTCACGGTTCTCTATTGCTACTCTAGCTAGGTCTCGCGATTGAGGCTTGCCACTCACTGTCTCTGTTGCTGCTATTATGGGGAGGAGCTTGCCGCCGCTGCTGTGGAGAAACTGCCACTGAGGAGCTCGCTACCGCTCCAGTGCAGTCGTCACCGCCGCCGCTCTAGTAGTTTAGTTGTCTCCACTGCCGCTTGCTTGCTCAGTCATCTTTGCCAACGACCACAGCCACAGCCCACCATCCTACCACTGCTCTCCACTTGCTTCACCACAGCTTCAGTCATCTTCGCCTCCACCTCTGGCCACCTCCACCTCTGGCCATAGCTGTGACCACCTCCACATCCACAGTTGCGACCACCTCCACCTCCGACCGCCGCGACCACAGCCTGCTCCACCAGTGTGGTGAGTTTTCTGTAATTTTTTTATTGATTAATTAGGATTGATTAATATTGATTAATAAGGGTGAAACAAGGAATGAATGAACTTAGTTTAATATATAATTGTTCTCAAAATTGTGTAGTTGATTAATAACGATTAACTAGGGTTAATGATGAATGAATGAATTTAATAAATTATTATTGCTTTCTTTCTCTCTTGTTAGTGATTGATTTAACTTATTTTAATATATAATTCTTCTTAAAAATTTTGTAGTTGATTATGATATTATGATTGTAGGTATATGAATGACAACATATATACATGTATTTTGTTGTCTTAGATTCTTGTCTGAGATTTACTCATTAGGAGTAAATCTTGGATAGTCCCCGGTTTGGGACTATTCTTGAACACTTAATCTCACTTAGGATGTAAGGGTATAATGTGTATTTAGTTTTCATGATGTTTTGTCAGCACTTACTCATTTGTTCTCTAAGTACATATGTCGGTGGGCATTTGCCAATGTACATCGGTGTACTTTGAGAGCTGTGGGGAAATACTACTGAAATTTCTTGAAAATCGAATAAACATTATACACTTACTAGTGAGATTAGGTGATCACGAATGAGATAGGTGGTACACATTTATTATATATAACACCCTCAACCATAAACGTTTAACCATAAACCCTAATATTTTAACCCTAACCCCTAATATTTTAACTCTAAACCCTAATATATACTTGTTTTCTCTTTGATCATAGAATGGATAGATCATGGATGTCCATTCCAAATAATTGCACCCCAAAGTTTATTTCTGGTCTTGATCAATTTATTAGATTTGTCGAGGAACATAGGAAACAACCTGGAGATAGGTTCTACTGTCCATGTAGGCATTGCGGTAACAACTTGAAAGTCAGCACTGGTGATGAAATCAAAAGTCATGTCATGTGCAACGAGATTGTACAAGGCTATACAGAATGCCACTGGCATGGAGAGATTTCAAACCTAAAATCAGGGGATGTCGATAGTTGTTCTTGTGTGGAAGAAGAAATTGCCTCTGATGATGTAGATGTGAACGAACCAATTCCAGTAGACATCATTGATGTGATGTTGGATAGTTGTGGGGTAGAGCACAGCGATCCACCTCTCATGTTTAGAAACATTTGCATGATGTTGAGAGACCGTTATACATAGGTTGCACTAAGCTTACGAAGCTTAGCGCTGTGTTGAGATTGTATAAACTGAAAGCTAACAATAGATGGAGCGAAAAAAGCTTCACATCATTGTTGTCTTTGTTGAAAGAAATTCTTCCTGAAGGAAACAAGTTGCCAATCTCAACACCAGTTAAAGAAATTGTTGTGCCTAATGGGAATGGAGGCCAACAAGATACACGCATGCCCGAATGATTGTGTATTATTTCAAAAGGATTGTGTGGATTTGAAAGATTGTCCGAAATGTGGTGCGTCAAGATATAAAATGATGACTTCAGGGGAGTCTAAAACTAGTTCTCCTGCCAAGGTGATGTGGTATCTACCTATAATATCATGGTTTCAATGCTTGTTTGCCAATCCGATGGATTCGAATAATTTGAGATGGCATGCAGATGTTAAGAAAAATAATGATGGAATCCTACGATGTGCGTATGATTCCCCACAGTGGAAGAAGATTGATTTATTGTACCCTAAATTTGGTGAAGAAGATAGGAATATAAGACTTGGGCTTTGTACAGATGGGATGAATCGGTATAGGACATTGAGCAACCAACATAGCACTTGTCCAGTTATGTTTGTTATATACAATCTTCCTCCCTGGTTGTGTATGAAAAATAAGTACGTTATGATGTCGTTGTTGATATCAGACCCTAAACAACCTGGAAATGATATCGACATTTATCTTGAACCTTTGATTAATGACTTAAATAAACTCTGGGGTGAAGGTGTGATGACCTATGATGCTTCATGAAGAGAGACATTTCATTTGCACGCTATGTTTTTTTTGCATTGTTAATGACTTTCCAGTATATGGGAATTTGTCTGGATATAGTGTCAAAGGATCTAAAGTGTGTCCTATATGTGAAGATAACACTGATTCAGTACCACTAAAACATGAAGGCAAGACTATATATCTTGGTCATCGAAGGTTTTTTTTATTCCATCTGTACCGTAGGTTGCGCAAAGCGTTCAATGGACAGAATGAGGAACGGAGTGCACCTAAACCTATATCAGGGGAGGTTGTTTATGAAAGATTAAAAGACTTTATCAATGAATTTGGTAAGAGATCACAATGTACCACGGCCACACGGAGTGACAAATCTTTATTCAAGAAGAAGTCAATATTTTGGGATCTTCCTTATTGGAGTTTTTTGGTAGTCAGGCATTGTATCGATGTCATGCACGTTGAGAAAAATGTCTGTGATAGCGTCATTGGTACTCTGTTGAATATACCAGGTAAGACTAAAGATGGGATAAAATTCAGAATGGACCTACGTGAAATGGGAATAAGGACAAAATTAATAGAAGTAGTTAGTAGCGATCGGAGAACATACTTACCTCCTGCTTGTTACATGTTGTCTAGAAAGGAGAAGAAAACTTTTTGTGATTGCTTGGTAAATGCTAAGGTGCCACAGGGTTACTCATCTAACATCCACAGATTGGTATCAAAGAAAGATATGAAGTTGATAAGTCTTAAATCTCATGATTGTCACACTCTAATGCAACAAATATTACCCGTGGCAATTCGATCTATACTGTCGAAACATGTAAGGTTTGCAATCATCAGACTTTGTTTCTTTTTCAACATTCTATGCAGCAAAGTTATTGATTTTGATACTCTCGATAAGTTGCAAAGAGAAGTGGTTGTTACCCTATTTCAGCTTAAGATGTATTTTCCTCGTTCATTCTTTGATATCATGGTACATCTTGTTGTCCACTTGACTAGGGAAGTGAAAATGTTGGGACCAATTTTCTTACATTGGATGTATCCCTTTGAACGATACATGAGCATTTTTAAAGGTGATGTTCGATATTGTTATCAGCCTGAAGGGAGTATTAACGAGGGTTATGTAGAGAGAGAGGTTATGGATGTTTGTAATGACTTTCTGAGTGGTAATGACGCTCTTGTTAATGACAAGAATATTGAGGAGTATTCTGGCAAACGAATTTTGGGATCACAGATGAAAGTAATCAGCCGTGAGCTGTTGGAACAAGTTCACTAATATATTTTACACAACATCGACAAAGTGAGTGTTTATATCGAGGAACATACCAATTTCATCAAGAAACAATATCCTCGAGCCAATTCAATGTGGCTTGCTAGAGAGCATAACAAGACATTTATTAAGTGGTTTAAAGATAAAATCTTAGATCAACTATCTCAAACACCAAATAATCTTGTTGAAAATATCAAATGCCTCGCCTATAAACCAAAATTGAATGTTATGTCTTATGAAGGGTTTAACATAAATGGGTTCTCATATTATACAAAGCGTCAAGATGATAAGAGCGTCATCCAAAACATTGGGGTCACCCTTCAAGCATCTTCATTGTTTTTTGCAAGTGAAAAGGATAAGAGTCCACATGAAGCTAAAATGTCATATTACGGTGTCATTGAAGACATATGGGAGTTTGACTACGTAGATTTTAGAATTCCACTCTGTAAATGTAATTGGGTTGATAACATCAAAGGAGTTATAGTGGATGAATTGGGTTTCACATTAGTGAACTTTGAAAAGATTGGCGAGAAGGGTGAACCAATCCTATTGGCATCACATGCAAAACAAGTATTTTATATCGATGATCCTATAAATGATAAATGGTCGGTTTTTCTTCATGGTAAATGATAGTTTATTTAAGATCCTATAGATGAAGAAGAGTACTGTGATAAGTATGATGACTTGAGTCCATTCTCAGTTGGGTTGCCAACACCACCAAATATTGAAGCTAATGATGACTTGTATGTGCGCGGAGATCACATTGAAGGAATGTTAATTGATAAAAGATTGCAGTATTAGATGCATGTTTTTATTTTTTTATATGTTTTATTTTTCTGAATGTGAACTTTACAATGTTTTATTATCTTCTAGTTATGTTAAATGTTAAATGTTTTATTTTTTAATGAAAATTTCATATGGTTGAGCATGAGTATGATGACCGTGATGGTGATTACCGTGAGGGTGAGGATATCAATGTGGTGCCTCACAATGTAAGTTTTTAAAATATATCCCATATTTCTCTCTATATGTCCATTTATAAGTTATATCATGTAAGTGTGTTTTTTTGTTAAATTTTAGGTTGATGATGTACCCCCTGAAGAACTTGGGGCACTTGATAAGCAGCAAAAAAATTTGAAAAAGTGAGGGGCATCACTATGATGAACAATTTACTACAACAAAGGGGCAATGGACCCAAACTGACTGTGGATTTTGATCATGCAGGAAATCTAGTTGGAGTGAATCGCAACTCGTTTATTTCATATCTTGGGGTTCTTACTCATATCCATTGTAGTCCTAATGTAGAATCTTGGCATAAAGTTCCTAAGGGGAAGAAAGACTTAGTATGGAAGGAACTATGTGTGAGTTATTATTATTTGCAATTCTATTTTGTAGATTACTAATTTTATTATACTAGTTAAATATATGCAATTTGTAGAGTATATTTGAACTAGAAAGCGTGCATCGTAAATGTGTGATGCAGCGCTGTGGGAGGGTCCTAAGGAACTATAGGAAAAATCTCACCTGAGATTACATATGAGATGCTGAGAAGAGGAAGAAGTCAGCAACTGAATAATGGAACTACCTGGACCCCAATGACTGGGAGGAGTTTGTTGCCAAAAGAAAAACTGATGAATTCAAGGTATTAAGCGCCACTCCCAATTTAATTAATATACATTCTTATGTATTCACCTATTTAAGATTGACCTTTAGTGTTACTAACCAAATCAATTTGCTTACTAACAAGGCTATCAACGATGCTCAAAGAGCAAGGCGAGCACTGAATGTGCATGACCACACGATGGGTCCAAAAGGCTATGCAGGAGTTTGCCAAAGACTACATATTGTTGCTACTGCTGAGTCTACTGCTACTCAGGAGACTGGGGAGTCCTCTACTGTTACTCTCACACCTCTGCCTTGCCATACTCTGTGGATAGCTGGGAGGCAAAATAAGAAAGGAGATATAGCCAAACCCGCAGCAGCTGAGGCGGCTGCAAAAATGGTAAAATTCAACTCTCAGAGCAATCGATATTGATTATTATGTTCACTTACCAATTTCTATTGATGACAATTAGTGGGAGCTTCACGAGCAGAGGAAGCAAGGCAAGTTCATCCCTGAGGGCACAAGGGATGAATTGACAGTTTCTCTTTGTAACCTAGAGCATCATGGACGTGTTAGGGGTGCAGGCGCTAGTGTGGGCATAAAAGTGTTCTTTGGGCCATCACAGCACAAACATGTCCCAAAAGTAGAATTTTCAAAAGATGAGGTAACTTATTGTTTTTTTAGAATGTTATTGCAAAAGGGAATTCAATAATCAAAATCTAGCATTTCTTTTGTCCATGTATAGGTAGATGAGTTAATTAATAGGATAGTCCATGAAGCAATGAGCAAGTGGCAGGCATCTCTTACTGCCAATCAGACAATACTCGTGGTGTCCTACTCTTCTCCTACTATAGAGGTGGTTGGGGGTAATCATGTAGACCCACCACCTAGCACATCCACTGTAAGTATTTTTATGACATAGCAGTTAGTCTTTTCAAGATGGTATGTTTATGTATATATGTACATAACATACTTTACATAAATTTGTAGGGGTTGAATCCATGTCGTCTAAAAAGAAAAGAATTTATCATTACAGAGGCTGAGGCTTACCCACCCCTTCCAGGGGACATGTGTCATGGCACTCCAGTACCAGATGGTGCAGTTTGTGTGAACCCGAGACTTGTACTCCACCAGTGGACGCATCTTCCATTGCCATATGCCCACCCAGATTCTGAAACGCATGGTGAAGCAGAAGGGAGAGTGATATTGTGGCCCAAAGCGAATGTCGTCTATATTGATATTGTATGGTAAATTTATATTACGTTAATTTGTTATCGTGTATATACGAGCTAGTTAATTGATCTGAAATTATATATACAAGTCAAAAGGAAGAAACCTGCTACAGCTCGGCCTCCACCTCCACCTCCTCCTGAAGTACCTAGTTGGCTTCCAAAGGACCTATACAACTTGTTAGGTCCTAATTGTAAGGGTGTGGTAGTATGGATAGGCGAACATGACCCAAAATCTCCTATAAATGTTTCTATTCCGGTAGATGTTGCAGGCGAATCATACGATAACAAAATATTTATATAAGATATTTTGGAGTTGTTTCATTATGATTGGCTGTATACATCTATGATAGAGCTATGGATATGGTGAGATCTTGTTTATATATCCATATACCTTGTTTTATATATGGTGATCTGGTTTCTTATATATTAATGCATATGTAATACATGTTTTGTAGCCACTTACACACGATCTGTAAAGATTTTTCATTTTCCCATGTGGGATTTCTAGTTCCATCTTTGATCAGTTGTGTAGATAAAGAGCCTTCATTAGTTACCGCATACTACTCTGCCGCTTTCAAATATTTTGGTAAAAAAAGAAGTCGGTGATAATAGCTCCATTCAATGTTGAGTAAGTTTACTTTGCTTATAATTTGGACTTAAGAAAATTACATTTTTATTGTGGATTTTGAGTTATTAATTTTTAAATTTCTTACCTCTAGTGCTATGCATTGGGAGTTACTGGTAATTGTCCCCAATATGTGGACTATTTATTATATAGATCCTCCAGGAAAGGAATTAGACTCATTATATGGACACTCAATGAAAAGGCCATTATTCACGTGAGAAATCTTTCATATTTTATATCCGTTAACATATATTATTACGTTATTATTTTATAAAGTAATTTAATGTGTTACATTAACACGTAGGGCTTTAAAAGTGTTCAAAAAAGCTGGAGGAAACATGGCCAAGACAAAGAAACTATTACTTTGGGAGAATGTAAAAGTGATTTTGTGACTCCAATGTATATGTTATTTATGTGAACTATGTTTGTTTGTATTTGTTAATATTTTATATGTTTCAATTTATAGTGTGCTACACAAAACAACGGTTGGGCATGTTCATACTACATGATGCAATATATGGACCTAATTATCAAACATGTTGCAATGGAAATTGATACCATACAACAGGTATTATATATAGTCTTACTAGATAATATTAAATATATCAATCTTATTATATATTATTAATTTTATATATACGTCATTCTCTTTGTAGGTGTTTAAAAGTAGTGACTTCACTACAGGTGAAAAGTTATTAGATGTACATACTCCCTATACGATGGAAGAATTAAATGATATATGAGAACAATGGGCAAAAGCCTTACAAGTAGTGGGAAATTTTTTATTATCATTGGAATACTGATGGCGATGATGATGATGATGATGATAATGATAATGATAATGATAATGATAATGATAATGATAATGATAAAGAATGATATTTCTAAACTTTGTTGTCATAATTATTTTTTGTATTTGATGACATGTTAAACTTTAAAAGACACACTTATATATACATGTCTGAATGAATTTTTTTGAATTGTCTTATCTATATACATATGTGTGTGAAGATGAATACATGAATGTTTCTACATGTGTCTGAATGTGAAAAGAGATAAAACGAATGGAACTGCAGGTTGCTACATGTGTGTGAATATGAAATAGAGGAATAAAATGGAACTACAGGTTTCTACATGTGTGTGATGAAATCATATGAAATGTGCTTATACATGTGTGTGATGAAATCATATGAAATGTACTTATACATGTGTGTGAATCATTCCATATTAATTGTCCATCCTTGTTAATTTTGTAGGTTTGTGGCTTGTTGTTGGCTGAAATCAATGGATTCTGTAAACTTATAGTTCAGAACTGAATTGTAGGTTATGCATCCTACTGACCAGCCGGACAGCAGGCCTACAAGCTGATAAAAAAAAATCAAAACATAGTCATCGGTTAAAAAAGAAACTGACAACAAAAACTTAACTCGTCGGTGATTTATAGTTAACTGACGTCTTTATCCCCTAATGGTGTCAGTTACTATTTGGTACCATCAATAATTTTAGGTCAACGGAGTCATTTTTATGTTGCTAACCGACACCTATGGTCTAACCTAGGGCCAGTTTTTTTTCCAGGATGGGATGTGGCATATTATGACTTGATAACCGACGGATATGGCCCCATGCTGGCATGTTTTTTGGGTTTGCAATCGGAAGATGGAGTTTTGACGTCAGTTATGAAACTGACGTTGAAGGTGTCTACATTTAGTGTCACCCACTTGGGTGTCACTTGGAAACTGACTGCTAAATTCATATTTAATCGACGCTAAAGGTGATATCTGTACTAGTGGCTTCAATCCATAGATTGACCTTTGTAGCTTACAGACTTTATTGGCAAATTTTGGATCTATAAACCCCTCAGTTTGTGTCATGTACACATCCTCCACAAGAATCCCGTTAAGGAATGTGGTTTTAACATCCATTTGCCAAATCTCATAGTCATGATAAGATGCAATAGCAAGCATGATCCTGATGGATTTAATCATGGCCACTAGAAAAAAGGTTTCATCATAGTCAACACCTTGAACTTGTCTGAAACCCTTTGCAACCAATCTACCCTTATATATTTGGACCTTTCCATCCATGTCGGTCTTCTTCTTGAAGACCCACTTGCACCCTATGGGTTTTACCCCTTCAAGTGGATCCATCAAAGTCCATACTTTTTTGGTATACATGGATTCCATCTCAGATCTCATTGCCTCAAGCCATTTCTCATACTCTGGTCCCTCAATAGCATCTTTATAGGATATTGGCTCATCATCTATGACCAATTTACTGCCTTCCTGAGTCACAAGATATCCAAATCTCTCAAGTTCAAGGTGTGTCCTATTAGATCTATGAGGTTCTTATGTCACCTGAGGAATTTGAGTCTCCACAACACTTTGTGATTCTCAAGTTCCTCTTGGTCATCTATCAGATCTATGTTCTCTTATTGGTCTCAAACTTCTTTGAGTTCCACTTTCCTCCCACTAATTCCTTTGGAAATGAATTCCTTTTCAATAAATACAACATTTTTGGCAACAACTGTCTTGTTGTCAGTTGGGTGGAATAAGTAGTATCCCCCCTTGTCTCCTTAGGATATCCAATAAAATAACATTTATCAGACTTAGGGCCAAGCTTTTCAGGAAACATTTTCTTAACATAAGCTTCACATCCCCAAATCTTCATTAAAGACGCATCGGGATGTTCCCCATACCATATCTCATATGGTGTCTTTTGAACCAATTTAGATGGTACACAATTAAGTGTAAACGTGGCCGTTTGTAGAGCAAAATCCCAGAAGGTTGTCAGAAGATCAGCAAAACTCATCATAGATCACACCATATCAAGTAATGTGTGATTTCTTCTTTCTGATACACCATTATGTTGTGGTGTTCTAGGTGGATTCCACTGGATACAATCCCATGAGCTCTTAGAAGGTCCTCAAACTCTTGGCTTAATTATTCTTCACCTCTATCAGAATGAAGTGCCTTAATACTTTTTCTTAGCTGGTTTTGTACTTTATTCATAAACTCTCTAAACTTTTGAAGATTTTCCGACTTGTGTCTCATCAGGTAGACATACACATACCTAATGAAGTCACTCGTAAAGGTAATGAAGTACTTGTACCCACCTCTAGCATCTATTCTAAAAGGGCCACATACATCAGTATGTATGAGTTCTAATAGATCACCATCCCTTTCTCTCTTTCCAGTTAAGGGAGTCTTGGTCATCTTGCCCAACAAACAAGATTCATATGTCTCTATTGATTCAAAATCAAAAGAGTCAAGATAACCATCTTTATGGAGTCTGGATATGTGTTTCTCATTTATATGTCCTAGACGACAATGCCAAAGGTATGATTGATTTGAGTCATTGAGTTTTTTTCTTTTGGCATTTATGTTATATACACTTGTCTCTAGATCTATCAAGTATAGACCATAAGACATAGGGGCACTTCCATAAAAGATTCCATCTTTACCAATACAACATCTTCCATTTTTTATAAGAAATTCAAATTCGTTCTTATCTAAACAAGTTATATATATGACGTTCCTATTAATGGAAGGTACATAATAATAGTTCTCTAACTCTATTACAAGCCCACTAGGCAGAGATAACTCATTAGTTCCAACTGTACTGGCCGCAACTCTTGCACTATTTGCAACACATAGTTCAACCTCACCTTTCTGTAAAGGTCTACTTCTTTTCAGATCCTTCACATTTGAGCAAATGTGTTATCCACATCCAATATCTAGTACCCATGATAATGAAGTAGTGAAGTTAACCTCAATAACATATACACCAGAAGTAGAGATCTTGATTCCTTTCTTCCTAGGTTCCCTTATCCATCTCCTAATTTTGAGTGTTGAAGACTTAGACCTTAGCTTAGCCACATAATGCTTCTTTGCCTTGCCTTTGTCCTTGGACTCAACTCCACCTTTTATCATCACGGATTTGTCCTTCTTCATTTGTGCTTTGACACTAATCAAGATGTCAAGCAACTCTGACAGTGGTCTAGCCATGTTAATCAAGTGATAACACTCAATAAACTGGTTATATGATTTAAGCAAAGATTGCAAAATCATATTTGTGGCCAACTCTTGACCTAAAGGAAATCCCAGTCTCCCAATATGCTTCATATGTCTAATCATATTGAACACATGAGGTTCTACTGGATATCCTTCTGTCTGTTTGCACTCAAATAGAACCTTAGAGACATTATACCTTTCATGCTTATCATTCTATTTATGCAACTCATAGTTCATACAGCCCAACATAAGGTTCTTGATGTTCACAACATCATTGGCATTCTTCAAAGAAGCATCCATATTAGTCTTAGGAAAATTTAGAGTGGATATTGGAACTGATATTTTAGGATCATGCAGAACACTTCTCAAGGTCCTAAACCAGTTATGGAAATAAATCTCATTTAATTCGTCCGATTGCAATACAGATTTGTTTGTCATTTGATTTTACAAGAAAAATTTTGTATTTGTCAAAAAATCTTTTGATGATTTGATTTGATTTGAAAAGTCGGTGTTAATTAGGTCTTTAATTAATTATCATTCCCACTATTTTATTCAAATTTATAGCCCTCATATCAATTTGGAATATTACAACGTACAATATTCTAGTGGGACAAGATCCTGATTTCATCCAAATCATGAGCCAGCTAGGGCTGTCACCCACAACTCGATTCTATTAGGTAGGAAACTTTTGTCAATTGCATCATATGCAACTCTTGATAGATGATATGTGTAACTCTTTACCATAATCATTTGTGTGCCTCTAGGTGCTTAATCGAATTAATACCACCTAGTTAAGCCTGGCCCATAAGCCAACACGATAGACTATGCACCCTACTAGGACAGACCAACATATCTACCATCACACTTCCACGAGATAGATGACGCACAACACTAGATAATGCCCATGCTTGGTCGATCAAGCTTTTCATGTGTGATGTTTTATGGAAAGCATCTAAGACTTACTATTTAATTGAGGGAGTTCATTTTATAAGTATACACATATACTTTATCTAATCACCACATATATAGTACGTATCATATACATGCTATATTCCATAACAAAAACATGCAATAAACAAAAGTGATGGCTATGGCCAGTCCTCATGTAGTCCCTTGGAGCCACGAGGGATTATGTCATCTAGGTCTATATCATATTTAGAAACATGTTGTTCATGAAGATGTGTGCTTGCCAATCTGGGTTGAGCGGTTCAACCCCTATACTGATCGGCTCGCTTCATGTCCGGTTGTTAGGTCGTCCCACTAGTTGTATGGTCCTTCTATGCACCATCGACTGGCTCCTCCAGCTGATGGGTCAAGTCCACCAGGCGATCGGTCTGGCTTATCCACCATGTCCTCCAATGCGCTTCATCTTGATCATAACAGGAAAGTGCACTATCCTACTTTTATATGATTATAGGAAAACTTTGAGTTGCATTTGAAGGGAGCAAGGGTAGGAAAGAATTAACTCTACATGGGAAGATGAGATAGAGGCTCGGTGTGCAGATCGAGATAAACAACCATGCACAAATAGGGTTTATTGGCCACAACTATGCTACACATCCACCATCAAAACCATTTTATGGAGACATATGTAAATTGTATATATATATATATATATATATATATATATATATATATATATATATATATATATATATATATTAGTTTGGGATTATCGTGGTGTTTGGATTTGACAAGATATTATTCGTATCGCATGCAATATAGAATGATAAAATAAAAATACGATCATATTGATTATCCCTTAATATAGTTGATGTTGGCTATGATACCACTATAGGGAAATATGGTACAGAGCAGGCAGTGAAATTTGAAATTTTATCTACCATATTTCCCATAATCGGTAGATTGTGTCAATAACTATAATGCAGGAAGGATGGTTTATGGGATATACCTGGTCCTGGAGTAAGTCTAGCGACAATCCTCATCATTGTAGATGTGCAATTCTAAATCCTAGTTTCACTGGGACACGTCTGACTGATGTGCCTCTTTGGTCTGCACCACACACTATAGACACAACGTCGTCTTCTTCAGCAACTCCTCTTTTCATGGACTGCTGGTTGACGTTGTCCTCCAAGCGACAAACAATGTCTTCCCACCTCTAAGGTAGTCCACACAGACCACCTACAACCCATGTCATCCTGCTAGAGCAGATAGGAAGGAGTTGTCCCTCTTTGTTGGTGTACTAGTCACTGACTTACTCTCCCACAATGACAACTCTTAGTTGTTCTCTCTCGTGGCTATCCCTCCCTTATCGGGTAGGACTTGCTGGGGCTCTCGTGGTTACCACAACCAAAGAGGACAACAATTGTCAGAGGAATTGATTCTCAATTGTATGTGTTTTTGTTGTACTATGGGATACCCCCCAGTACCCCTCTATATATAGGAGGATTTAGGGTCAAGATTCCCAGTCCCCAACCAATGTGGGACTAAAGCGGGATTAGAAAGGACAAGTAGATCTTGAATTTTTGCAACTTTTTTAGAAGTTTCACAACATGTGTGCAACAAAACAGTCATCTTGACAAGTGAGACGGTTGTCTCGCACACGAGATGGTCATTTCTCTAAGAGAAACGGTCATCTAGGATGTGAGACGGTCGTTTCATGCTTTTCCAGTCAGATATGAATTGGCAAATTGTTTCCTAATTAATGTCATACATTAATTTACTTGCACCCCAAGTATGTGCAATTGAAACGAGTTTGAGAAAACTCTAGAACTTTCATTTGTCCTAACCAGGCCATCTCACACAAGAGAGATGCATGTCTCACTCACCCAGACGGTTGTATGGTGCAT
Organism: Alisma plantago-aquatica; assembly: GCA_963693085.1. Classification (NCBI taxonomy): domain Eukaryota; kingdom Viridiplantae; phylum Streptophyta; class Magnoliopsida; order Alismatales; family Alismataceae; genus Alisma; species Alisma plantago-aquatica. Next base: position 340,443,313 of record OY856414.1, read on the forward strand.
TTGAGTCGAGCCGATCGATTCAACATCCTGAACCTGTCGGTTCATAGGGTAGAACTAAGCCAATTCAAGATCTTCTTGACAACCCAAGCGGCCATCTCAACACTTGAGATGCCCATCTGGCTGCCCAAATGGTCGTCTCACCCAATGAGATGGACGTTTGGCAGTTCAGTCAGCCAATCTGTCGCACATCATTTCTACCCAAGTAAATGGAAGAGTTGGGGAACAACTTCAACCTACAATCTATGTATGGTGTTGCAGTGTTTGTATAGTTCCTTTGTCACTAATGTCCATATTGAACTAGAGGCATGGAGTAGTCACCCTCATTATTATTCAATCATTTTCTTGAACCAAGAGCAGATTGTCTGAGATATATGTAAGCTCAATATCACATATTAACTCACATGTGCATGTCTATGCTTTTCTCAATCTCGCTAATAAAGAGGCCTAGGACATCACACTACTCCAATAAGAGGGAAAAATCCTATGTCTATCACTCATAGTCAATCACCATGTGTCAAAGCCACCCAATCATCACCGTTATAACAACCCATGTTTCAGGACTGCATTTGATAATGTCAAAGCGTACCCAATGACATGTGTTGAGTGTAGTGATTTCAGGTCTAAGAACCACAACTACCACCATCACCGTGAGAGTTGACTATGACTTCCATGATGATGTCTTCCATGTGTCAGTCTCATGGTGGGTCTGTCTAATACACTATTCTCTAACATGTATCAGTGTGCTTGGTTTGATATAGCCTTATCATGACCAATGAGACTCAGTCATCAACCAACTCACACTTTGATCTTATTTGTTATTGATGTCTATCAACCTTCCACAATAACAACTGGTCAGGGACATAATAAGAATATGTATATGTACTTTTAACATCTGTATGATCTCATTTCTCAAGTCTAATACTTAAAAACATACGTCATTGAGTAATATAGTTTTCTAGACATTTATAATGTTACATCATTATTTTATAACTGAATTTAATAGAATAAATTGGAAGCTTGCCCTTTTATTAATAATCAAATCATTTACATGATATGCCATTGTAATTATTACATGATTGGCTCTCTGGACATACATAACTAACAATCACCTTCATCAACTCCGCTGTTGTCAACAATTTCTCCATCTTGTCTTCAAGGAAACTTCTTCCTCGATGATCGGTGGATGTAGAATCATTCTCACGGGTGATTCAACTTATTTCTCTCTTTAGAATTCAATATCTTGAAGAATTTCTTATCCCAAGTTATTGTTTTTTGTCATCTCAATATGTCCATGAATTCTTTTGTAATCTCATCTTTTAGACAAAATATGATTTCTCTTTCTCCTCCATGGTCAATGTCCATAGTTGTACTTTTGATGAGGATACAATCTACACCTTTCTAGACATCAACCAAACTAATTTTGCAAACTATATTGATGCCATTACCGACAATCCTCTAAATAAGTTTTCAAATCATTTACGAGAAGAAATTCCCCTAACTTCTATTAAAATATTTATTTTTCTCCCTGGTATCACTTATCAAGAGATAAGAGGTACTCTCTATGGATCTTCTCTCACTTAAGAATCCTATATCATCGATCTTATTATTTTTCAAAAAAAATCCTCGATCCAACAAAACTGAAATGCCTCAATTTTGCTTGTATCTCATTTATGCTATTTTCAAGAAAATTCTCATTAATTTTATGGAGCTTCTCTTCCATGAAATGCTTGACTTTAAGGGTCCACCACCCTTTGTCGATTTCATATGTCATCTCATTAAGCATTACATTGGTGGACCTCTCTACAATTTAGGATACTTCCCAGTCCGTCTTACCCAAAAAATTAATCTTCAAACTATTAAAAAAGGGGGAATTGACGTTGGTCACAAACGGTCCATAAATGTAGAAGAGGCTCCACAAAACCTACTCCTCCTTCATCTTACACTCATGAGAATGACTTTGCTTATTTCGAAGGTGTTTCCTATCAACTTGGAAAACATATGGACTATAAACACCATAATGACATATCTCAATGAATACATACAAGATTTAACATTGAATACCCCAGATAACTATTTTTCTCAACTCACACAATAAAGAATGCTTCTGCCTTTTCATTAAGTATGTCTTGCTTTACTGTATCTTGATTCTATGTTTTTGAATCAGTGGTTGGAAGCACATATGGATGAGCTATCATCTTCCAAAGTTCAAAGTTGATTCCCAGGAAGTAGAACTGCATCCTCCTTTTCTAGTATGTGTAGTTTGATCCAACGAACATTGGCGGTCAGATCACATGTGTTTCTTCTAAGTTAAGGTTGCCAAGCATGTCGTTCCTCATTCTTCAAGACATGTTAGGGATCCTTGAAGACATGCTAGGGATCCTTGAAGACCTGCTCTGATACCAAATAAAAGATCTATAGGGGGGTGAATATAACTTTATGATAATTTTAACCATATACAATTACTTTACTTAAAGTGCAGCAGAAATATAAAGCAAAGAAGGCAACCAAAGGAAACAAAAATTTAGATTCGTTTAATCAAATGACATCAGTTTACTATCTTATTGTTTCCAACCAAAATTACTAAACCTTGTATTTTATTCCTTTTATATACCGATTCATAATATATAAAATTTACCGGTGCCTTTTGTGGGTCAAGACAAACCCTCCTTTTTTTTATCAAGGAGAACTACCACTTCTTTTACATGTTATTGGAAGGTCACCCTTTGCACCTCTTCTTTGAGGGACATAGAAGAGCGTCGAACGACCTCTTCTTTGATGGATGAGGAAGAGCACATAATCACCTCTTCTTTGACAAACTTGGAAGAGCACTACTCTTCACCTCTTCTTTAATGGTTAGTGGAAGAGCACCAAGTTGAGAGGACTCTTTTTTCTCATAGGTTCTTGGACAACGTTCAGTCCAAGAAGTAGCCTAAGAGTGATACAATAATGAAGAAATAGAATGGAGAAAGAAAGTAACAAAATAAGCTCACAAGCTATACGATTCAAATCTTGTGGACAAGTGATGATGATCCACTCCAAAAATAGTTTAGGCAAAGCAATATTAGGTGGAGACGATACTATAACTGAGCTAAATTAGGCTACAATGATAGCAACTTGAAGTATTGGACCTAAGCACTTTGAGAATGATGACAAGTATGTAGTATTCTCAAGTATGTGTATATGAACTCAATTGTTGTTAAATTTTTGTATTTTAGGTGTCCTAAGACAAATCCTATTTATATGAAATATTTACAAGTGTCTAGGGAAAATTCGGGGAGAGTCTGGAGTGTTCTAGATGATTAATCAGTCGTTAGGACAAAATTGACTAAGTTGCAACAGGTAATTCGATCGTTAATATTTTTGGTTCCAACCATATATTGTCTCGGTTGAACTCTCTGTCGACCGATTAGTGCACTATGTTGCAACTGAGTCTAACGGTAAGTGACGGTCTAACTACTTGGTCCAAGCTATCACAACGGATCTTTATCGGTCAAACTTTTCTTCGACCGACCATCTCGGTCGAGATTTTCTTTAATCGAGAATGACCCAGAACACATGCTATGCAATGGCTATTTCTTGATTGACAACAAGTTCGATCAAATGGACTTCGGGTGATAAAGATTTCAACTGAGATAGAGTTTGTGAAGGAATATGCAAATGTGGGAAAACCTATCTAATATATTACTAATAAAACTTATCAACTCTAAAGGCTTCATATGAGTATGTGATAGGATTTTGGGTAGGTTTAGGAATATAATCACTTGTCCTTACATCATATCTATCAAGTTGTACAAAAACACACATGTACAATCAAATACATGGTACAACCTGATTTGCAAGCATCCAACATATAAAATTGACAAGGTCCTTGTAGTTGGATCTTCACTTAGTTCCTTGATCACCTGAAATATTTAATATACATGTTAGTAATATAATTTGGGAAATATTTCCATCATCAAAATATGAGTATGGCATATCAAAATGTCAACACCAATAACCTCCAAACTAATAATCAAAGTTTAAGCTTAGAACTACTTTCTTGACTTCTACATATTAAACTTAGGATTTTTTTTCCAAACTTGCTAGCACCCAAGATCAGGTCACTAATGACCTAGCTTGAGTCCCTAACAACCCAACATGAATCTTAGGTTGTAACCCTTTATTTTCAATTTAACCTCATATTAACATGCTCACACTTTTCTTAGTTGGGATTTAGGATTGTAATCCATTAAATTTTACAATTTCTTTTTAATATTTTATACTTGAGATCATTTCTTACATCTAATTTTTTTAACAAAAATCATTTATGATCATCACTATTTTAAATTCTCTATGGGTATTCTTAATTAAGTTTCAGTATCAACAACATCATTTTTTATTTCCAAATTATGTATCTTCCATCAAGGTCATATATCTTGTTACCCATATCCACTTAATATCATGACATCCTTTAGATTCTGATTTTATATAAGAGCATTATCTAACTATGATATTTTGGATTGGTTTTTGGCTTCTATAAATTACAATTAAACCATGAATTTAGAGGACAACAAGTCTATAAATTTAGTAATTTACAACAAAACAATCATCCAAATAACTATATTTTAGAAAAATAAAGATGTCTTACATTCCACGTCATATTTTAAGTTATGTTTTTCATTCCCACTAGTATATATTTGAGTCTGATCACATTCTCAAATTCTAGCCCTAATAAAGACTAAAAAAAAACAATTATATCACTATCATGTTAGTCTCATTTATTCCTTCATCTCATTCTAATCTCCTATCAACTGTCTACTAGATTTCATGAGAATAATTAGAAAAAAAATCTTATGAAATTTGTTTCTTTGTGTTTTTGCTTACTCTAAATATGTTTTCGAGTACGGTTCACTACTTGCTTGTTTGCTAAGTATGGGCAAACATCAAAATCTTATTTACTCAATACACAATACATCAGGAAAGGAACTATGTCTAATGTTCTTTCATATGTACCTCAATACATGGACCCTAAAACATAGATGAATTGTCTATGTTAACAAAATATAATGGTAATGTTTTTGTCTCTTTAACATGAAAATTTAAGTTTCAATATTTTATATCTACTCATTTATTCCAAATCATTTTTTCCTTTCTTAGCAAAACTAATGTCGTTCGTTAGATTTAGCTTCAACAGTGTATAAACTATTTCATTCATTTATTTTTAGTTGAGGGAATGAATCACAAACATATTGAAGATAGACACATAAAGCTTAAAATTGGTGCTTGCACATTTTAATTTCTCAACTCATCCACTTTTTCTCCAGCCATAATCTAGTACCTTTAATATTTACTTATTTATTATTATTTATATTTATTCCTCAATATTATATTTGATATTTTCCTTCCTCATTCTTGTTTTCATTTATGAATATACCGACATCCTCACATACATGATATTTTCCATATTTTCCCCATTGATGTTAAGACTTCTATTATGTTCCTCTTGGTCCAATTTTGTATCAAATAATCTGCAGTACTCACATTTACATGCCATATTGACCAATCACTAATGAATATCGATCAACCATGTCCAAATTAACTTGAGGTACTAAGTCGTCATCCATTCACTTCTTGCCTCTATTGATCTACATATTACAACCACCCACTTGGGGTGGCCACAATCAACCCACCCCAAAGATCAACAAAACCAAATGGAAGTAATCTTTTTTTGTTATATTTCCACAAGGTTATTGGCTACGACACATCATAGGGTTGATACCAAATTAGGATGAAGTTTACAATCAATGAACTAGTTCTCCATCAGCCCTCTCCTAAGACAATATCGACTAGTACCCATGTTACTCCATTTGAAGAATGCATGACTGCATTTGGCCAAACTTCACCCACTAAAAATTTTATTACATGTTCCTATTTAATCTTTTTGAAATATTCTCATTGATAGGTTAATTCTTATCTTTAATTTCTTCATTCTCATACTCAGGTTTTCATAAAAATTATTGTTGACTTTTCTTGATGAATTCAAACTTGTTCTTAAATTGTTTCTTACTTCTCTTTCTTCATTCTATTTTTTTGCTTAATGTGTTTTCTTTATAAGATTTGTATAGATCCTCTTGATTGCTCGTTCTTGTTCATGACTCTTTTTAGTTATTATCACCCTCATGTATACATATATCTTCATCTTCATTATCTTTATTGTATTCAAAAAAACAAATTTCTTAGCACTCTCATCTTACATAGTTTATAGCCTTTAACAACATGTCTTATTCTAATTTACAACACATGAGAATTTTCCCTTACACACATCATTTCTTATATCTCCTCTAACATAAATACAAGCATTGTATAACGTATGAAGTCATGAAACAACCAAATTCTTTTTTATTTTATATTTATTGTGAACTCACTCAATTAGTTAAGTGACAAGTACCAATAGTAGATGGACCAAAAGGTACCAATAGTGGTGTCCCGCGAGCTAGTCCGGGACACACCTATAGTCCTAAAGGTAAGATCCAACTATACACGTCTAACTCATCGTCAACAAAAATCAACTATCATGGAAAAAATTAAATATGACATAGACAAGGCTGAAATAAAAGTTCACATTTCTACATTCTTTCCGAATAGAAATCATCATTAGTTCCAACTAGCAACGGTTCAAATAAGCAAATTCATAGAACATCTTCTAAGTTATGCATCTAATATATTTAAGTGTATGCATTCTGCCATTTTCGACTTTAACTAGTGGTAGCTTGAATTGAAATCCATACGAATCCACTCACATGGCTACAAATGACAAGCATATTCATCTTGGTACTTCAAAGACTTACTAAAGATGTCTTGGTCCAGACACATTTTTGTAAGTCAATTGCCCAAGTAATTTCAAGCCCGAAGTATGATATTGTACAATTTTCAAGAAGAATAGTTGATCAACGTTATCACGAAATACAATGTCTTCGGAACAATCTATCAATGCTACAAAGTGCATGACACCGTTCACGTTTATGCATAAATTATGAACTAGGCAAATAAAACCAGTGCCCCAAACCTTGGAAAAGAGTAAATGCTACCCCTATGGTGACTAGTTGGCACGATTGTAATTATTGTTGTCGTTTAACATTTGTCTAAAAACAGGCTTCCTGGCTGGGACGGAGCCAACAACTTGTGGGTCGAAATCTTCTGTACACATCCTCTATCCCCACTTCTGTCCCATACCATCTTATTCATTGACTTGTTGGATGACAAAATTCTTACAAGTAATTATTTAAGTTGTACTTTGTCATTCTTCATAGTATAAAACCCATCGATAATATCATCGAAAACTTTGGGGTAAATGCATCAGAATGCACATTTGAATTGGTTGGATTTTGTACTCCATTGTGTACTATGGGGTAAAAGCAATCAATTGTTCTCTTTCTCATCATGATTTTAGATCTACATAAAGATTATTACAAAATATAGAATGTTTTTTCTATGAAGTTGAATGATTGTTATATAGTGTTATAAGAAAAAAAAATATTTATATTTAACTAGTTGTTGTAAAGGATATATCATAAAATATATTGTATTGAATGTGATTTATGAAATAAATAATAATTCAACGGCAATATGTCTCAAAGAGATGTAACAATTTGAAGGGGAAAAAACGTATGAAGATAGATTTGTATCTTTCCACCGTCTCTGCGTGGAAGTATATATACAATTATTTCTATTTTTCTTTGCCTATGAATGGTATTTTTTTAGAACTACATAACGAGTTGTATCTCTCTAATTTTTATTTATTTAGATTCTTGACATATGATGTTGGATTAATAGTGGTTTTTATACCATTTTGCCAAAGTCACAATCAGTTTTGTTTACGGATTAGAAAGAGACTAGAAAGTTAAAATGTGACGTAGAGATTGCTTTTTCTTTAAAATAAAAATGTATATTTACCATGTCATTACATGGAGTAATTAACGGTATGAGGGAGGTTGGTTGGAATTTAATAATCTCATCAGTTAAAAGTTTGAATTTATTTTGCTTGATTAACTAAGACTATATTACTATAATATAATTTTGATTTGTTGGATACTTTTTTGGATACATGATAAAACTTTCAAGACACATTTCTTTGAACGGTTGTTGCTATAAGTTACATGTATATTAATGGACGGGGGAGAAGGATGGCTGAAAAATAAGAAAGGATCCAAAATAAAGAAAAGAGACAAAACGGCTGACGAAAAAGAGGAACATGAAGAGATGAGAGATATGATTAGAAACTAATTAATTATAACTAATTTATATTTTTCTATTTTTTTTGGTGGAAAGGCTGGCCCCTCTTCCCTCTGTCCATGCTTCCTGGTCATTGTTCACCAATCATTTCATGAGAAGTCCCTTAGTCACACAATCTAGAACTTGGGATGATTATGTTAATTTGAGTTAGATTTCTCTCTTATTTATGTTGTGTTAGTTCGTACCATGTTTCAATAATAGTACTATTTCGATGGCCCTACTATCGTTTATCAATAGTTCTATTTTATTTTGCTTAGATAGTTACAGGCATTGATGTTTTCCTGTTAGGGTTCTCTTTTTTAGTTTGGATTGGTGACGCTAAATCTTGTTCTGAAAAGAGGTTTTTTTGGACAAACGTGCGATTGGTTCTGCAGAAAGTTTCCCTCCCCTTCCTGTCCTCTCGAGCTCTCCCCACCAGGCTGGCGCCTTCATTTCTGTCTCCTTCCTATTACATGGTTCACATGCACATCATCAATGATCAATACAATCATGCAATCTAGCATAAACATACGATACTAACTGAAACCAGAGCATTTGCTAATTAGCTCAGCTGGTCAAGTCTGTTGCTTGTGAAGTGCAGGTTGCGGGTTTGATCTCAGCGAATCTCGTTGGGACACTGCAGGAAGGAATTAAAAATCCTTGGCGTATGTTGTTGACTGTTCTCTCTCTCCCCTGCTACCTTGGACAGGAGTGAAATTCCCCACTATCTAAAAAAAAAAATTGAAACCAGAGTACCTTGTATACATATACAGACAATCGTGGGCTGGTTTCTGCAGAAAGCTTCTCTCCCCTCTCTGTCCTCTTGAGCTCTTCCCACCAGGCTTGTGGCTTCATTTCTGTCTCATTCCCATTAAATGGTTCATATGCACATCATTCAAGCACACTGCAATCATGCATTCAAGCACAAACGTATGGTACTAACTAAAACCAGAGTACCTTGTATACATATACAGACAATCGTGGGCTGGTTTCTGCAGAAAGCTTCTCTCCCCTCTCTGTCCTCTTGAGCTCTCCCCACCAGGCTTGTGGCTTCATTTCTGTCTCATTCCCATTAAATGGTTCATATGCACATCATTCAAGCACACTGCAATCATGCATTCAAGCACAAACGTATGGTACTAACTAAAACCAGAGTACCTTGTATACGTATACAGGCAACTGTTTATACCTTTTTTCCATATCAAAGTGTGAATAGGAATTGCCATTGGCTCCTACTAGCAATGGTTCAAGTAAGCATATTCATAGAACATCTTCTAAGTAATGCATCTAATATATTTACGCGTATGCATTCTGCATTTTCTACTTTAACATTTCGTAGCCTGGATGAAAATCCAGATGTATGCACTCACATGGCCAGAAATGGCAAGCGTATTTATCTTGGTAGTTCAAGGAATTACTAACGATGTCTTGGTCCAGATACGGTTTTAGAATTCAATTGCTCGTGTAATTTCAAACTCGAAATATAATTTGCGGTAAGAATAGTTGGCCAATGTCATCAAAAAACACAATGTCTTTTGGACAATCCATCAGTTACGCAAAGTGCATACACCTTTCACGTTTGTGCATAAACTGTGAACTAAGAAAATAAAACCACTGCCACCAACGTTAGATAATAGTAAATCCAAGCATGAAGGAAGTGATTAAACCGAAGGTAGCAACGGTTCTACAAATAGATGACTACCCTTTTTCTACTTATGAATGAGTGATTTAATGGTAGATGAGTTGTGGGAGTAATCCCCATGATTACACAAATCAAAGGACGAGTTGGTTGCTACCCCTATAGTGACTAGTTGGCACCATTGTAATTACTAATGGCATTCGAACATTTGCTAAAAAAGTTTTTCAGGTCATTATTCACCAATCAGTTCATGAGAAGCCCCTTAGCCACCCAATCCAGAAATTCGGATGCTTATGTTAATTTGAGTTAGATTTTCCTCTTATTTATTTATTAGGTCGTACTACGTTTCCATAATAGTGATGTTTTCTTTTGTTTGGATGGCTCTACTACGGTTTACCAATAGTGATATTTTCTTTTGCTTAGATACTTATAGGTATTAATGTTTTCCCGTGAGGTTTTTTTTTAGTACCTTGAATTGGTGACGCTAACAGTTGTTCGAAAAAAGAAAGGAATTATTTGACGAACGTGCTGCCTTCTGCAGAAAGTTTCTCTCCCTTCCCTGTTCTCTCCAGCTTTCGCTACCAGGCTCGCGGCTTCATTTCTGTCACATTCTCATTAAATGGTTCACATGCACATCATTCAAGCACAACACAATCATGCAATCGAGCAGAAACATATGATACTAATTGAAACCAGAGTGCCTTGTATACATATACAGACAACCGTTTTTAAAAGCAAAGCTTTACAAAGATGACGCTTCAGAGTCCTAAAAGAGTCAACAAGTTGAAACCTACGAAGAATGTGCAGACTTGGATTCATTTGCAATGCACACAAACTGAGACGGACGATCACGAGTACTAGTAACCAAAAAGAGAAAAAAGATCATGCTAGATAACTCCCTAGTTGAACTTTGAGATAGTATACTCTTCGAGCTGAGATTCAGTCAAGGAGGGTCTCAAAGTTTCTCTGGCAGCCATGAAATGTCTACCTAGCACACAAGTAGCACTGATGTCTTCCCTGAGAGCCAACATACCAGCTTCTCTACACAGACCTTCAAGATCTGCCCCTGTAAATAGATGTGTGGCTTCAGCGATTTCGTGAAGATCAACGTCTTCACTCAATACCATTTTGCGTGTATGGATGTGCAAGATCTCAAATCGTGCATCTCTATCAGGCGGGGGGACGTACAGTACCTATATGTTGTAAGAAATTGTTAGAAGAGCAAACAAACAGGAGAGAAAAACTGTGCCAGCCATAGCATGCTATTTTCATGTAATATGGTCCGGAAATGGCAAATTTTTAGGGCCAGTAACCTAATACGAACATCAGTTTCATATCTAGCTCACATACTAGCCACTTGAGATAATTGGCTGAGAATTATCCAGGTTTATATTGTGCATGCTTGGTTAGCGGGATTTTCAGAAGCATTTTGTCCATTTCGCATTAGTCACATGATACATTACCAAAATCCAGTAAACGTGAATTTTATTTTTGGTTGCTAGATTTATGAGTGCGGAATTTTTTCCTTGGTCAACCGATTAGCCTGAGCTGAACTTTGGCCTTATTTTGATGGACTTTCATTATGTCTGTGAAAATTCCGGGATTAGCTCCAATTTTCCAGTACCACAAACCCTTTTTTTTTTTGCAAATGGATTCCAGAATACAATTCAATACGGCAAAATCGAGGTGAGCCAAACACGCCCTTTCAAAATTTAAGGACGAGTTGAGGAAAGACATGATTCGACGATCCTAAAATTTAAAATTAATAAACAAATGTAGAAATCAGGGACTTTTTGTCAGAGAACGCGGAATATTAAAACTATATTTTTCCATAACTACAAGAGACGAAGATTGCTGACTATTGTCTGTAATGAAAGAGTGATCAACAAGTTAGACCAGAATAAGCAACATGAATCCCATAGAATTTTCATCCTAACAGGAGAGGTTCAACGAAACAAACTTGATAGCTTGGTGAAGTAAGAGGAAGGATATAATTTGTCTAGCATGATGGTTCAAAAAGGAACTAATCAAGCTTGTCAACTTCCTCAATTTATAAAGTTCCGCATGAAACAAGTATGATGAAAATTGGATCAAACAAAATATTCAGTTGATAAGACAGTCCGAGATGAATAAAATCCACGTAAGACCAAACAAAATTAGCTCACGTGCCAAAAAAGTGAGATTAGAACATATACCGTGTTCATTCCCCGTATTAGACTGCATTGTGGGAAAAGACGAGCGAGGAAGTGTGGCTAGAGATAGATAAAATAGGATCAGAGAGGACATCTGTGAGATGTATCAAGAAGAGCACAACATCACATGGTGGGCAACCTACTAAGTCTGGCCACACAACTTGCAGATCTACAACAATCACCATGTGTGACAGTAGGTCATGTGATGTACAATGGACAAGAAGCACCTTGGAAGGATAATTTTATTCAATTGATTACAATACTAACAATACCGAGCTGCATGAGAGAAACGAAGCTAGGCAGACCATTGTGATGTTTGGTTCCTCCTAGAAACAACACCTCTTTCACCTCCTTTCTTCCTCTAGTTTCAATAAGAGACAATTTGGATGTCAAACGATCCTCAATTATTGAGAATTAATATACTAGCAAGACAAACCAAAAAAAAAAAACTATGACACACTATTGGGACTTCTTTCTCCTACAATGGCACCTCTTTCACCTCGCATATCTATTTTTACTATCTCATGCTTTCCCCTTTCTCTATGGTCGCAACATAAGCCATAAATTAAAGCCAGGAGATGGATATTACAATGGCACACCAAAGGATGCTAATGGAAGCAAAGAATGGAGAATCCTCCCTCTAATCAACCGTCGAGACAAAAGCAGAACAAAGTGCAACAAGTGTTTGACTTGAGGACAGTGAAATTAAATAACAGAGAAAGTGAAGAGTGGACAAAAAACTTAAACTGGTAACAGATCTAGTTGAGGCAGATTTCTGTTGGGATGAAACAACTGTGAGTTGTTAAGATTGGCTATTTTTTGCAGTCCTCCCAAGATCTGGTATGGATAACGATGCTCATGATTGTTCAAAACTAACTGAGAGCATTTTACGTTCCTACTCCCAAATGACATCATTTGACAGTAGACTCCGTTGCAAGTGAGCTAAAATCCCTAGCATAAAAACAACACATGATAAAACAAATTATATTGACTGTGGGACGCCATTTGATGCATTCTATTCTTTTTTAAATTCTTACATGCTACCAGTAGAGACAGTGTACAGCTATATTCTAAGTATAATGAAAGAACACATCATTATGCACATTGTTTTCTTAGAAAAATGATAGGGACTACTTGCATCCTGGTCTACAGTCTATAAGTGTATCAATTTAGCTATTATCTGATAGCAAATAGCAATGATGGATGGTCCAACATGAGAGGAAGTTTACGCTTATATGTGCTACCACCCTAATTTTCATTATGAAAGAAAATAAATTAGCAAATTAAGCTTTCTGACACCCTCAACATTGTAGGACATTTGCAATTCGTTTATAGAAGCTGTATATTTCCAGGTATTCCCTGACAAAAGTGCAGCTCACATGGAAAGGCGTTATGAATAAGCAAAGAACCAAATTCGTAAATTACCAAATCAAAGCGACCTGGACGCCTAAGTGCAGGGTCAATTGCATGAGGACGGTTGGTGGCAGCCAAAACAAGAACTCCCTGAAAATATAGATTCAAGATTTTAGATAAGCATGTTATTTCTAGAAATATTCAATAAGCAATAAAGAATAAAACTTTAAGGAGGCTGAGAGATGATATGATATACAGTCGCCAGTTCTAGGCCATCCATTTCAGTAAGCAAAGTTGAAAGAAGTCTCTCCCCAACAGATATATTGCCACCAGAACTCCCACCAAGACCTCTAGAAAAGAAATTAAGCTATTTAGAAGTAACACGTGATCAGAAAGTTAAAGATATAGCAAATAGTGGTGATAAGAAGATGTTATATGCATGACAAACAAAGTTTTATTGAAGTTGAAAGTGTCATTGAATAAAAAAAGAATACTTATAACATCTGTAAGGAAATATGACTTTAAACATGTACAAAATGTGATTTGGGGGGGGGGGGCATTTACATGTTGTGGGACTAATGCCAATATACAAGATAAGAAGAAATGAGTAACTGATACTTATTTATATTTATTCTAGCACTCCCCCTCAAGTTGATCCATTTATATCATAGGCACCAAGTTTGTTACTTAAAAATTTCACCTGACTCTCATTAAGAGACTTAGTAAACAGATATACTACTTGATCTTCTAATGAGACTGGAGTGAGCTTGATCAATTTATTTCGTAGTTCCTCACGAACAAAGTGATAGTATATTTCTAGTTTTTTTTTTTTTTGAGAGTAAACAGATCCATTCATTACTCAAGCCAAACGGCATCTACAAGTAGAGAAGAACAACCACAAGAACAAGCAACAGTCAGGTACATGGACTTAAAACCACTACCACTCATATTGGAACGAGAATAAAGCACTTCTGCATAGATCTCTCTTCTTCGAGGCTGACTTAAGCAGCTTTTATGAGAGATGCCTTCAACTTGAGCATTAGGCAGCGGTGTAAGGGATGAACCAAACCAATATTCCATCCGATTGTTATCTCTACCATCCATGTCAGCAGCTTGAGCAGCAAACGAACCTGAGGCAAAACGAGACCTGCTAGAGATCACGATACTCTCACGACCATACTTGTCAAGGCGGCCAGTCGGTCACCTTTCCAGCTTGGGCGACCAGCCGACTAGTCGTCGACCAATCGACTAGTCGGTCGCCCAGTCGTAGGTATGATATTTACATAATATTGATCATCTACATATAGTTATATATAATAATCATATAGATCCAATAATGTAAGCATGTATCCAAGCATATAATAACCTAGATTTGGTAAATAATGTCATAAAACACCTCAAAATTTTTGAATGAAGACTATTCGATGTATTCAAATTAAACAAATATAATTATATAGAGAAAAGTGATATATCATTATTGAATTTAGACTTTTAGTGCTTGTTGAATTGTTGTAACTAAATTAATTGAACTAGTGTATTGTCAATGAAATTGATGTTCACATCAAATTATTGCACGAGATAAGGGGTGGGGGGATTAGAATAGCAAAAAAAACTTATTATTCTTGGCTCTGGCCTAACTGAGCGGCCGCCCAGGCTTGGTTTGGGCCGACCAGTCAGACTAGTCGGCCGACTAGTCGACCAGTCGGC
Organism: Alisma plantago-aquatica; assembly: GCA_963693085.1. NCBI lineage: Eukaryota > Viridiplantae > Streptophyta > Magnoliopsida > Alismatales > Alismataceae > Alisma > Alisma plantago-aquatica. The sequence continues at coordinate 340,458,454 of OY856414.1, forward strand.
CTGGGCGGACGCCAAACTGAGGTCCAAATTTGGGCGCTAGGCTAGTCGGACCCCCCTCCAACGACCAGCCAACTAGTTCGCCGACTCAACAAGTATGGATCACGACAGGAGAGAGAAACAGCCCCTAAGGGATACACAAACACCGAAGAACGGCAACTAGAAGGCAGAGAACCTGCCTAGAACCCAAGAACACACGAACAAAAGGGAAATCAAGCAGACTGGATAGTAAGAACACTAAACAGGGGAGCTATGTGGTAGAAAACGCCAGCCCTCGGCAGGTACACGCCAGACTCCGTAGACTCGACCGCCTCCACACCGCCACCAAGCAATAGTTGTGCCAGAGGCAAGCCGCCGCACGGAAGCCACCGCCCCTTCACCCTGCAACTCCCGGATCAGAGGACTGGGAGACCCGACCCCGATGGACAAAAAGGGGAAAGGAAGAAGGCGATGGAGAGGAGAGAAGAGCCAGACGGACGAGGAGCGCGATCTGCAGAGCGGACAGGCGCCGACGAAAACCCAGGGGGAGAGGGTGGCTACGCGCCGGCAGCCGACCTCCTCCCCCGAGCCGGAGGGTCGAGCGCTCGGAACCCTAGGTCGCCTTCGCAATCGCCAGAGCGGAAACCAGAGCCGGAAGCGAGTTTTTTTTCATTGCCTATTGTTAGGTACAGTAGATAATGATTGGTGATGTATATTTCTAGTTATTTGGCTTGTTCATGGAAGACTAGAATAGAAGCAATATGGACTGCAGCTTGGTTATCACACTACAGATTCATAGTCTTCGGACCGACAATATCCAAGTTCTGGCATAAGATTCTAGACCCAAATGAGTTCATTATAGCATGAGACATGGAACAAAATTCAGAGATACAAGGAAGCAATACTATTTATTAATCAGAATAATTTCCAATTGTACTGTCATGAATTATGCTCATATCTCATTGCACTTGTAATAACAACAAAAGTATTGTGGCTTCCTGGAGAACAAAAATTTCATCATTCATGAGGAAGGCAGATGACTGGCTTGGAGAGGAAGGTGGGTGGTTGGTTGGAGAGGAAGGTGGGCGGCTAGCTTGCAGAGGGGCATGAAGAGGGGTGGTGGTTGGCTGGCAGATTGAGGAGGCTACAGGGGAACAATCTGCTCTGATACCAGGTAAATAATGGGTTATATTTAAATTAAATCAAAGGTACAGGGTACTCCTTATATAGGATGGAGAAGTATGAGATAATAGAGAGCCAGCAATGTGGGACTAAAGACAGGACATAACACAACAATAAACAAAGATAACACAGCAGTGAATAAGTGAAGATATAAATACTGCTAAATGAAGAACCCCTGACGGACAGAGATATAATCCCCATTATTATATTTGGAGAGTGCGGCTTTTGAAAAGAAACAAGAACTAAGGAACAACTACAAATACCAACATTTGGTTAAATAGATATTGAAAATGAAAAGGATATAACAAGACAAAATTAAAATGCTGCACTGGAATTCTGACCGCCTTGGAGCTATAGCATCAGCCTCATCAAAAAAAATTATGCTTGGAGAAGCCTGTCGAGCTTTCTGAAAGGTTCTACGAAGCAAAGCTTCTCCTTCACCAACAAACTTTGAATATAATTCAGCGCCACTGTAAGATTTAGATTTTGTTAAAATCACATGTAAAAGTTTTAATTAAAAAACAGAAATTTTGGCCGATGACTACTACGCTAAATAGTATAAGGATCAAAACAGTCTTCTGACTTCTCATACAACAAGATAAAGAGGAAAGTTGCAAGAAGAAAATAATCTGTTGTGTATTTTATTACTATATGCAGGAATTTCTTTGTAAGTGTGCAACCAGTCAGACATTATAAAAAATAATAATAATAACAGTCACCAAATTCACACACAAGCGTCATTGTATGTGTCTGGGTCAATCACCTACCGATTTAACATTTGACAAAATATTAACGAATTAAATAAGATATATAAAGCTATAAAAATAACTCCGCCTATGTTTTCATTTTTTGTGTAAATGTAGCCGGTCCCAAGCCCGGGTAAAGGAGGAGAGTTGGTGGTAGGTTGACAGCCAGCCTATAAAAACTGTCACTCTTTCTATGACATGGATCCTTATAAGAATATCGTTGGAGCGTCCCTACCTAGCGACGCGCTGCATCGGCACCCGGGTGCAGTGATAAATATGCAAGGGGTTTCGACACAGCGACGTCCGGTTGTGTTGAAGGATAAACAAGGGTTTCCACATCTTGGACGGGTGTGGGTAAAGAAGCTAGTCCGCTGCATCATCGCCCGGATGTAGTGAAAAATGTACAAGGGTTTTCACATCTTGGACGGGTGTGGGTAAAGAAGCTAGTCCCGCCGCATCATTGCCCAGATGCAGTGAAAAATGTGCAGGGGCAACATTTTCGACGAAGGCAAGTAAAGAAGCAAGTTCAACAAAAAAAGATTAGAGTTGGATCTTGGAATATTGGCTCTTTGACAGGGAAATCTTTGGAGATAGTGGATACCATGATGAGAAGAAAAGTCAATATAGCTTGCTTGCAGGAAACCAAGTGGACAGGGGAACGCTGTAGAGAGATTGGAGACACAGGATACAAAATCTGGTATACAGGTATTGATAAACATAGAAATGGCGTAAGTATTATCGTTGATAAGGTGTTGAAGGATGACGTCATCAAGATTACAAGGATGGGTGATAGAATCATAGCTATCAAGGTTGTTCTTGGGGGAAATATTTTTAACATTATTAGCGCTTATGCCCCCCAAGTTGGCCTTAGCGAGGATGCGAAGAAGGATTTTTGGGATGACATGGATTAATTGATGCAAGTAATACCGATCGAGGAGAAGATTATTATTGGGAGTGATTTAAATGGCCACGTGGGGAGTGGTAATGCTGGATTTGAGAGAGTTCATGGTGGTTTTGGATATGGCAACAGGAACGGAGAAGGAGAGAGGATATTAGATTTTGCAGTTGCATATGATATGATTTTGGCAAACACCCATTTCAAGAAAAGAGAATCTCATAAGATTACTTTCAAGAGTGGGCACAACTGTAGCCAAATTGATTACCTCCTTACAAGGCGGGTGGATCGTAACATATGCAAGGATTGTAAAGTGACTCCTGGCGAAGAACTCACAACCCAACATAGGTTGGTAGTTTTGGATTTTAACATGAAGATCAATAAAGGCAAACATAACAGAAACCAAGATAGCAGGATCAAGTGGTGGAATCTTAAAGGAGAAAAGAAATTGACTTTTCATGATAAACTCATCAAGGAGGTAACTTGGAACTTGGAGTCTGATGTTAACACTATGTGGCATAACATGAGCTCCTGCATAACAAAAATTTCCAAAGAGGTTTTGGGGGAGTCTAAAGGTTGTGGACCTCCACAGAATGAGACTTGGTGGTGGAATGATGAAGTACAAAAGGCTATTAAACTGAAAAGGGAGATCTATAGGAGCTTGCCCAAATCTGGAGATGATGCAACGTTCCAAAGATACAAGCAAGCAAAGAAAGAAGCTAAAAAGGTGGTTCGGGAGGCAAGGTCTAGATACTTTGATGATATGTATAAGAAGCTGGATACTAGAGAAGGGGAAAAAGATATATATAAAATGGCTCGTATAAGAGAAAGGAAAGGAAGAGACTTGAGTCAAGTAAAATGCATAAAGAATGAAGATGGTAGAGTATTGGTGAAGGACGATGATATCAAAAACCAGTGGAGAAATTACTTCCATAAGCTTTTCAATGGAGATACTGCATATAATGTTAGCGACTCGTGTGACATGAATACAAGAGATATCATTTACACACGACGAGTTTCACCATTTGAGGTCAAGAATGCTTTGAAAAAGATGAAAATGAGAAAGGCATGCGGACCAGACAATATTCTCATTGATGTATGGAAGAGTATGGGAGATGAGGGAGTTACATGGTTAACAAAATTCTTTAACAAGATCATGAAGACCAAGAAGATGCCAGATGAGTGGAGAAATATTATTATAGTCCCAAACTACAAGAACAAAGGTGACGTTCAGAGCTGTACAAACTATAGAGGTATCAAGCTGATGAGTCACACGATGAAGCTTTGGGAGAGGATTATTGAGCAGAGGTTAAGATCTATAACGCAGGTATCAAACAACCAATTTGGTTTCATGCCTGGAAGATCAACAGCAGATGCTATTTTTCTGATAAGGAGGCTTATGGAGAAGTATAGACAAAGCAAAAGAGATCTTCATATGGTGTTTATCGATCTAGAGAAGGCTTATGATCGAGTACCCAGAAAAATGTTATGGATGGTTTTGAAGAAAAAGGGTGTGCCTATCCAATACATTGACTTGATCAAAGACATGTATGATAGCTCTACTGCAAGTGTCAAGACTCCTCGAGGAGAGACACCAACTTTTCCTATTACAATTGGGGTACCCCAAGGATCCACACTCAGCCCATATCTATTCGTTCTGGTTATGGATGAGTTAACAAAGAATGTTCGGGATGATATTCCTTGGTGTATGTTATTTGCTGATGATATTGTTTTGATTGACAAAACAAAAGATGGATTGAATGATAAAGTTGAATGTTGGAGAAAGACATTGGAATCAAATGGATTGATGATTAGCCGGAGCAAAACTGAGTATATGCACTGCAATTTCAGCCAATCTCGCAGTGTGAATGATGGAGCCAAGTTGGACGGAGTAGATATACCAAAATGTGACAAATTTCGTTACTTAGGTTCTATTATTCAAATAGACGGGGATGTCCAAAATGATGTTTGTCACCGGATCACTGCAGGATGGTTGAAATGGAGTGCAACTGGAGTTTTATGCGATCAGAAGATCCCTCTCAGGTTAAAAAATAAGTTTTATAGAACAGCTATACGACCAGCCATGCTCTATGGTAGCGAATGTTGGGCGGTGAAGAAACAAGGTCTCAACAAGATGAACGTGGCTGAAATGCGTATGCTGAGATGGATGTGTGGGAAGACAAGAAAAGATCGTTTGAGAAATGACTATATCAGGAATAAAGTGGGGGTGGCGAGCATTGAGGACAAGTTGCGTGAGGGTCGACTCAGATGGTACGGACATGTGCAACGCAGACCTACTAGTGTGCCTATACGAAGCAATGCTATTGAGCCAAACACTATAAATAGAAGAAGAGGAAGGCCTAAATTAACATGGGATGAGCTTATAAAGAGAGATTTTGAATCTCTACATCTCAATCAGAATATGGCCCATGATAGAGCTGAATGGAAACGAAGGATCCATGTAGCCGACCCCAACATAATTGGGATTGAGGCTTAGATGATGATGATGATGATGATATAAAGCTATAAAAATAAGAACATATAAGTGTAAGCATTTCAATGTTATGCGCTAAATATGCTAATGAACTTTACAATAATCGACTTGGGAACATTTTTCTACTGATGATTAGAGTAAGACTTGGAGTTTGATAGCTAAAAGCACCACATATGTGTTCATTCAAACCCTAAGGGTGCAAGACCTTATATCGCCACAAAACGATAGATTGCCAAGTGAAAAGTGATGCACTAATTATGAATAATACATGGGGTAAAATAAGCACATCGTGAATACTTTAATGTTCTGATTAATTATATTATAATTAAGAGTTATCAACTGTAGCATTGTACCATTCAATGAGGGAAAAATCTACATTAAAATGCACATTAGAGAATATCATGACTATGCTATGGAAGCCTTAAAACTAAAACATGGCCACTAGACCCCACCCAACCAAGAGACTCATAAGTTTCGATAAAAAAATCCTGGTCCGAAATCATAGAGCACTTAGAGTATAGTTGATGGCCCATTTTAATACATAAATAAATTGATATAGAACTAAAAAATATAATCAATAGTATTACAAAACATACTTATTGTGCAAATGAAAGTGATTCTTGTTAGTTTCTAATGAAGTATTGGCTCTCCTATATATAGGAGTCCAAGGATACTTAAGTAGACTTGAGTGGGTAATACACAAATGTGCACTAATAACAAACATAACAGAATACAAACAAAACGGGCCTATCCCATTTAACCCATGACCACTTGTACTAACATTCCCCTCAAGTTGGAGAGTACAAATTGTGTAGTCCCAGCTTGACACCGATATGTTGAAAAAGAGTTGGAGGAAGTGGCTTGGTCAGGATGTCAGTAATCTGATATTGATCCGTATGTGATGAGTCAAAATCCTTTTAGCTTTGACCAGGTCCTGTACAAAATGGCAATCTGTCACAATATTCTTTTTAAGTTCATGAAATACTGGATTGTTGGCAATGTGGATTGCAGCCTAGTTGTCAAAGTATAGACTAGCATGAGCCTGAACAAGAACTTCAAAATCAGTCAGAATGGATTGTGCTTATAAATCATAGCACACATGAGCCATAGCTAAATATGCGGCTTCAGTACTAGAGCGAGCAACCACAGATTTTTTCTTGCTTCTCTAGTCCACAGGATGGTAGTCCAACATGATGCACAAACTAGATGTTGGAATGGAAGTCATGAGCATCACCTGCCCAATCTGCATTTGCATACCCAGAATCAGTAATAGTCTTCTGCTTAGGACAGCTATAGAATAGTCATCTTCCTGGAAACTCTTGAGGTAGCATAGCATCCGTTGAATGTCGCACCGCACATGGTGATTGACTACTCTGATCGCATAAGTGATGTCAGGTCGAGTGAATCGTGATATACATCCATTTTCCAACAACCTTAGCATAAGTGATATTAGCCAAGACGTAAATAAGACCAAATACGAGATCAAGGCACTTGAACCCCTTTTGAGAGTAAGGGTATCCTAGATGAACCGTTTTAATTGCTTGGGGTGGAGGAGTTTATCTACTTTGGGATCAAAAGTATGAACAAAGGCGACAACCAAAATCCAGAGTAGATAAAGGATACAATTATTTCTGCAGATAAGAGTCAAAAAAGAAGTTTGATTTTTGAGAACGGAGGACAGTTTGATCAAGATACATGTGGTGAGAACGACGTGTGACCAAAGATTCTTGGGCAGATTGGCATGAATGCAACTAGAGTGGTGTGGCTGCAACAAAGGCATTGGGTGGAGAGTATGCAAGGGCGGAGAAGTAGTAGAGATCACCAGAGTACGCTCCATGTCCAATCATCGTTAAATTCCGCCAATCCTACAAGACAACCAAAGGGCCTAAAAGTTACAAGACATCGAAGGTAATCAGGAAAATATTTCTAAAAATATATACATTTATGTGTGTATTATGCATGCATTTACTGGAATTACTTGAAAATATATGAAATATTAGAACATATTTATGTATGTATTCATAATTGTCTGCGTATATGAATGTATGAAGTATAAAAAATATGAAGCGGACATAACATGTTGTTCTAGGCTTTTCAGTAAACATAGAAAATTCTGAGAATGAAAAAATGAGTTACTATAACTCATTTAGTCATTTTAGTAGACCAAAATATAATTTTTGATATCCATTTCATCTTGGAATTTACATGTGGACTCTATTAAAGACATTTTGTTTGCAGTTTTGATTATATCTCAGCTTTGTAATGCAATTCTCAATGGTATAACATAATTAAAAGTAGCTGCATATCCAGATTTTACACACTAAAATAGGCTGCAGTTGCAGCAACTGCTAGGTCGGTGAGTCCAAGGATTAAAGCCATTTGAGGAAGTGCATGGCAATGAGTGTCTCTCTCCTTGGTGACTTCAGCAAAGTTGGTGGGCGAATAGAAATTCATTGATAGACAAAAGCTTTCATAGAGTCATAGTAATTGGATAGCAGGTAATCTCCCCGCTCCTCGGAGAAGATCTTGTTTACCGTGTTGTAAAGGCAAAGACATTTGTCCTCTTGCATGTAGACCTGCTTCATCGCGTCCTACATGGTCTTGGAATTCTAATGCCACGTGTATTTGACGACGATATCGGAATCCATACACCCCCACAACCAAGAAAGAACTTGGCTATTCTTGATGACCCAGGAGTCACTTAGTGTTGCCAGTGTGTTGTCTTTCATGTACTTGAGATTGTTGCGCAACTTGAGGAAGGTTTGGACTGCATTCATCCAAAGCAAGAAATGTCTCCATTCAACTTAATTGCAGAGACGAGGCAAGCCATTGTAGATGACAGTAGGCAGAGTTTTGTAATCATCCATAGTAACAGAAAAGACTGTACCAGATTGAAGGCACACTATAAATATAGCTAAACAAGAGGCACTGCATATTGTAGTTGCACAATAGAAAAATTGAAATAGAGAGCACTACTAGAATGTAAGGCATGATAGGAGGGAAAACAATCACAAGAATGATGTGTTGTGATAAGTAAACAAGTAAGCCCCTAATTTAGCATATAGAGTGCTCAGTCGTGTGGTTAAGGGGAGCCACAAGGAGAGGAAAAGAAAAAAGGTAATGCTCTACCCTCTTATTGGATGCTTTATAGGACTAGCACCTAGGGTCTGTTGTTCCTTTTTTTCGTTGCTTATACAGAAAAAGGTAAGAAACGAGAAAAGAACACAATTCAAGGGATCATGCTTCAGATCATCCTCTATGGAAGAGATACGACACGAGAAAGCTCCCCCTAACAGCAGACTCGGCGACTGGTAGTCAGTTCTAGCTTGTGACAATAGTGGCCCGTGGGGCTGTTGTTGTTGTGTTTGTTGGGGCCGCGGTCCCCTTGTTGTGCTAGTATTGGCCACGTTGGGCTTGCGGGTGGGTGCTACAACACTACCACTACGATACCGTTGTTGCTACTATTAGTATATATATTTTACTGGTTCTGTTATTGTTATGTTGTGTTATGGGCTTTAGACTTGTCTTGTCTATTACCCTTTCTTTTATCCCATATCACTTATCCCTATTTTATGGTTTACTCTCTTATCCTATAAAAAAGAGAGCATTGTAATTGTTTTAGAGACATCAAATAGACACCACTTCTATTTTATATGGTATCAGAGCGACATGATCCACCCTAGCCCTTCTACCCTAGCCGTCATCCACCCTCCTAACCCTAGCTGCCATCCACCTTCTCCCTACCCTAGCTGCCACCCTCCCTAGTTGTCGTCCGCCCTCCCTCCAACCTGCCGCCGCCGTCCACCTGCTACTGCCGCCTTCTTCCCCTCCTTTCCTTGCCTCCACCCATCTCTCCTCTCTCTCCCGTCGCCGCTCCCATCTTTCTCTTCCTCTCCCTCACCCTCCCTTACCGTTGTTGCTCTCTATTCCCCCCTTAGCGCCATCGTTGCCCCCTCCCTCCACCTTGCCGTCGCCGCTGCCCACTCCCACCACCCCTCTCCGCTGCCACATCCATCTATCCTTTCCTCATTATTGTTGTCCTCTTCTTCACCCACTCATCCACCACCATCCTCACCATTATCTAGCCTCCACATCCATCTCCCTTTCTTTCTTTTTCGTCTACGTCTACGGTAACTTTCTAAAATAGCACGCTGACGTTCTATTTTTTCTATCTGTCTATGCCTCATGGTTGAGTAATTTTCTCTCCATGGTGGTGTAGGCTTTTCTCTATTCTCTACTGCCCCTCTGCAGGTTTTCAGGATCTGATGCTTCAGATCCCCTGTTGCTGCTTTTTGCTCCCCTGCATGTTTTGTCGGATATACTGATCGAGGATTTTCGTTGCCCATGTGTTGAGTTTCTACTGCTTCTATTACATGTTAACTGCGGCTACTATCTACTGCCTGCTATTCCTGCCCTAGCGTCACGCTCCTCCTCCCTGATTCTGCTTCCTGCTGTCTTATGCATCTTTTTCTGATGGCGTACACCGATCCATTATGGACCCTTTGTGTCACAACAGTTAAGTTGGATGGCTCCAACTACCATACCTGGTATGCCTCCTTCGAGCTCTATGATAAAGCTCAAGGATGTTAGTCCCATCTTACTATTGTTGCTCCGGTGGTTCCAGCTGAAAATGATGATGATAAAACAAAACAAGTTTATGACCTATGGACGAAGGAGGACTCTGGCGTTATGACCTGGATGGTCAACAATGTTGAGCCTAAGATCATCCAGTCCCTTCTTCAGCTTCGGACTGCTAAAGACATGTGGGATCAGCTTTCCCACGTTAATCTTACCAACAAATTCCGAAGAAAGTGTTTGAAATCTTCAAACACTTGGCCAAGGAGTACTCTAATGCTGGGTCTGTGGAAGACTACTACAACCAATGATGTGAGCTCTAGGATGAATTCGAGATCTATCACCTTCTCTCTGTTGATATTAACGAAATTCAACGTCAGCGCAATGAACTTCAGCTAGTCCAGTTCCTTGCTGGTTTATTGCACTCCTTTGTTGGTGTCGTCGATCAAATCCTGTCTAGCGATCATCTGCCTACATTGTGTGATGTTCTCAAACGAGTTCAGCGATTGCCATCTATCATTCCAGTATCTCCTGATTCCTCTGATGCAGATGCACTTGCAATCTATTCGGGTGATTCATATCGTGGCCGCGGCCGCGGTCGTGATCATGGTCGTGGTTGCTCAGTTGCTAGGCCCGATCGAGGATCTTACTCATCTGGCTCTGACCCATCCTCTGTTGAACAACGCAATGAAACTTCGGTAAGGGCACAAACCATAATGAAGATCGTTGTTGGATCAAGCATGGCAAACCTGCATGGGCCAATCAAGTCACGTTGGACTAGCCTGACACTGCGCCATCGTCTGCCCCGCTTTCTGCAGATTGGATCCGCTCTGAATTTGAGAAGCTACTTCAGGCGTGTCTGGCTTCCTCTACTTAAGCTTCAGCTGATGGAGGTTCTGCTGTACTTGCCACTTTTGCACAGTCCGGTAAACACACATGGATGATTGACTCTGGAGCCACCTCACATATTTCTGGCAATCACACATTATTTTTTGAATTGCATAAGACTTCCATTGTTCCACCTATTACCCTTGTTGATGGCTCTCAAACGTCTGTTTCTGGATTAGGAATATATGCACTCCTGATCGACTTTTATTGCGCTCAGCTCTATATGTTCCAAAATTCCCAATTAATCTGTTATCAATTAGTAGAACTGTTAAGAGCCTACGGTGCTCTATTACTTTTGACTCAGATGGTGTTGTCTTTCAGGATTTGCACACGAGGATGAAGATTGGTTCGGGCCATGAGGGACCAGACGGCTTATACTACTTGGATACGCCGAAGATTGTTGCTCTACTGACTGCTTCTGTAACGGGCCTACAGTGGCACTATCGATTGGAACATCCCTCTCTTGTTAAGTTGAAGCAATTACTGCCTGATATTTCAAATTTTGTTTTTCAGATCCATTTATACCTCAGGTATTTTCTGACTTGGATATTCCTATCAGCTTACGCAAACTGATTGGGTCTTGCACACAACATCCCATTGGAAATTTCTATTCTACTACAAACTTGGGAACAAATTTTGCCAATTTTACTTCTGCTCTATCTATTGTTTCTATTCCTAAAACTGTTGCTCAGGCTCTTCAACATCTTGCATGGCTTCAAGCTATGGAAACTGAAATGCAGGCTCTTACTAATCGACATACATGGGACTTGGTTGATGCACCTGCTAATTGCTCACATGTCGGTTGTCGTTGGATCTTTACGATCAAGTATCAAGCAGATGGCACTATTGAGCGGTTAAAAGCTCGTCTTATAGCCAAAGGCTATACCCAGACATATGGCGTTGATTATTTTGGAACTTTTTCTCCTGTTGCTCGCCTAAATTTTGTTCGTGTGTTCATTTCTGTAGCAGTTAATTCTGCCCATGGGATGAGATATCGACGATACCGTCGGATAACCGACCGGTATACCAATATCGACGCCATCGGTCATCGGTTTGAGCAAGTCTGCTGCTGGGATTGCAAATATAGGTGAACAGGTAGACTTACCGGTAAAACCGCCCGATATCGGCGAATATCGGGGGTGTTGCATGCAAAAAGCCCCACTTAAGGGCGATACCGACGGTATGCCGCCCCGACATACTGGTTTTTGCAAACCTGTTGTTGTTGTTGTTGTTTGAGTGGAGAAACTTGGAGATTTGGGGCGATTTCTTTCCTTGGAGCTCAAATCAGCCCTAATCAAGGTATGTTTTCTTAATTTTTTTCATTTCTCATCATTTCCAACCCCTCCCCTCTCTATTTCCTTCTATTTTCACCATAGAAGTTCTCTAAAATTCTCTAAATACACCCAAATCCTAGATCTACTCCAAAAAACTTAGGATTAATGTTATTTAACAATAGATCTATGATTATATTATGTAGATCTACTAATGTATCACTAGATTTACTACTATTAATTAATATTATCATATAATTTCACTAATTAATATTAAATTTGTAATAATACAATAAGTACTATTAATAATAGGTATCTAACTTAGGTTTAGGAGAAGTTGTACCAAATACTAATATGAACAAATACAAACAAAAATATAGTTAAAATATTTATATTTTTCAATTTTTCATTTATTAAAAAATGCTAAAAATAAAAAATACTACATTTTTTTCTACAAAAATGTGTGTTAGTGTTATACAAGATGGAATGAGTAATTTGTAACACATTACTTGCCTTAATACTAGATAAATATCAAACTTTATATTTTTTTAAAATAATTTCAAACTTTTATTTTTTATTTAACCCTTTTTTCTTGGTAATAAAATCTTAAAAAAAATTGTATTTGATTCTATAAATACATTTAACATTTATACACAAAGTATTGTGTTTGATTCTATAATACATCAAATACATTAATTTCTTGCAACTTAATGGTTTTGATTTCATACTCCTAATTTTTTTTGTCTCTGTCTTTTTGCAGTGTTGACTTTTGACTTTTGAGAAGATGTCTTTAAGCGATAGTGAGGGTGCTGGGGGCGGTAATGTTGGAGCTAAGGATGTGGATTTTGCATGGAATCACTGCATGTTTATTGATGGGAACAGGGGAAAGATAACTTGCAATTACTGTAAGAAGACAATTGGTGGAGGGGGATTACTAGATTTAAACGTCACATTACTGGTGGTGACAAAAATGTGGCAATGTACCAAAGGTGTCCCCAAAGTGTTAGGGATGATTTCAAGAAACTTATGGGTGCAAAGAAACAAAAACAACAAAAGATGAAGGAGGTTGACATGGCTTACACAGATACATTGTTTGATGTTAGGCCTACAGGTTCTTCTGTTGAATCTGATGATGATATTGGATATCCTCCTGAATGTGATACAGCATATTCACGTCATATGTATAGACGTGCTATCAGAGAATCTCGCAGAAGTGAGTGGGAAAGGGAAGAGGCAGCTCGGATTACAAGGAGGTATGGGCCATCTGGTGCAGGTGGAGGCAGTGGGACTGCATGCATTCCTGTTGTTGACCTAGATGACGATGAAGACCGAGCTGGTCATGGTAAAAGGAAGAAAGGAGGCATTGATACACTTTTCTGTTCTACTAGTATGAGATTGAGGAATGTTGATGAGCCAGGGGTTAGGAAGCTAGAGGCTAGGCAAAAAAGCCTCAAAGCAATGTTTACTAGTGCAAAAGATAAGGTTGGCAAGGCAGTGGGCAAGTTCTTCTTTGCTCATGGTATACCTGCACATGTTGCAACTGAACCCTATCTGCAGCAAATGGTAGATGTGATAGGGGAGTCTGGTAGGGGCATCAAGGCCCCCAGTTCATATGAATTAATGAACAAGTATCTTCCACTAGAGAAGAAGGATGTACAAACATGGATTTCAGACCAAAAACATATGTGTTCTGAATATGGCGTCACACTTATGTGATGGGTGGACTAGTGGAAATAGAAGACAAATTATCAACTTTCTTGTACATTGTCGTGGATCCACAGTTTTTCTAGACTCTGTTGATGCTTCAGGTGAGGTCAGATACATAAAGAGACTAATGAAGACATACATGAAGCAGGTTGGTGTGGAGAATGTGGTGCAGATAGTTACTGATAATGCCTTTGCCTTCAAGAAGGCCGACTAGAGTTTAATGAAGGAATATTCGGTCTATTGGACACCATGTGCTGCCCACTGCATAGATCTCATTCTTAAGGACATGGGCTCAATTGATTTCATCAAATATGTTGTCATTGATGGTAGGTTGATCACGGGATTCATCTACAACCATTCTTTTCTGCTAAATGCAATGAGGCGACCTGAGTATTGTGGTGGTGATCTAATTAGAACATGGGCAACTAGATTTGCAACAAATTTTCTTGCCTTACAATCATTAAAATCCAAAAAGGATGGACTTAGGAGGCTATTCAATGTAGTGGAGTGGACCTCTATGAAGGAGCACAACACCCCAGTTGGCAGAAGAATTGAGGAGTTGATTGCCAGCCGACCTTTTTGGGATAAGGTTACTAGAGTGATGTGAATAATGGAACCCATTGCCAAAGTATTGAGGTTGGTAGATGGTGACAAAACTGCAACAATGCCTTTCCTATATAATGCAATGACCTCAATGGTGCACAATATCAAAGAAGCAGCTCCTAGGTCCAATGAGCAATACATAAGAATTTATGAGAACCGATGGACAAATATGCTTTTGCATCCATTACATAAAGTAGGTACATATCTCAATTATATTCTAACTTCTAAGTTATTGGTCTAACTCATAGTCAACAAATAAAATGTCATTCTTATTTCCTTATTTAAATTTGCGACAGCTTACTACTTGAACCGAGGTTCCAATACTCACAAACGCTGGGCTTGAATGCAACTCTAATGAATGCAGTGAGATGTCACTAACAAGTTCATTACCTCTCCAGAAGAGCGATTGCTAGTACTGGAAGAGGTATATAACTATATAACTTACATTTTTAATTTCTCATTAGTCTTTCTTTTGATTTCATCATCTCAATATCGTATATATTATTTTTGCAGTTGCGCCAGTTTCGTGAAAGCACTGGATGCTTTGGCTATCCAAATGCGGTTGCTGACCACGAGGTAGGTGATCCTTATGAGTGGTGGGTTTGGAATGGAACAGGTGCCCCCCATTTAAGAAAAGTGGCTATTCGCATCCTAGCTCAAACAACTTCTACAGGGGGTTGTGAAAGAAATTGGAGAACTTTCAATTTGATACACTCAAAGAGAAGGAATAGGCTTGGAGCAAACAGGTTGAGGGATCTTGTCTACGTTCACTACAACATGCGGTTGAGGGCTAGAGCAATATGAGAAGCCAACTACAAGGAAGTGGATTTTGCTGTTGTCCATGATCCCATTGACACCGCATATACTTTTAACACAGAAAGACGTAGAGGACTGGAGGATGATTCAGAAAATCCTTTAGAGGAATGGATGAATGAGATAGGTCGTCATGTTCTTGATAATTTAGATGGATGTCCAGATCCATATATAGAAGAACAATTTGATGCAAATAATGGTGATGATATTATTATTAATACCCCGCCAGAAAGACTTGATCCTGAAGTTGCACATGTTAATACTGATATAGAAATCAATAGAGAAGTGGAAGAACAATTAGGTAGCTCAAATTCTTCTTCTACTACATCTAGTTCCAAATCTAAGTCTGATGATGGTGGCAATGATGGTGATAATCGTAGCCAACGCTCTCTAGAATATCCTCTAACTGTTGATCCTCAAAATGATGACCGGCCTTATGTTAGTCATGTTACTAGGGCTGCACCTCCACCAGAACAGGAATATCTCATGGCTGATAAAACATTTCAAAGGAGAAAAACTCGAACTGGGAAAGATTACAGCGGTGCACCTCCACTACAACCACAATACCAGAGCCAAAGTGATTATTATTCTGATCTTGCTGATTCAATGGATACCATGAGCATATCTGACTCTCAATCTCAGCATTCATTTAGAGATATGTTATTTGGGCAGACACTTCCATACCCATCTCAGTCCCAACATGGGTATTCTGGATATCAAGTTGAACCACCACCAAGATTAGAAGTAGGCTTGGGATATCACGAAGCATACTCTGTCTGTAGCCCTTATGGATGCTTTCGGGTGAACACCGAAGCATACTCTGGTGATGGAGGTCAAACATGGAGTGGTAGGCATACTACAGTTTATTTTATTGCCGGTGTACCATTACAACATCCTTTTTTTCAACCTCAAGCTCCTCGAGCATGGGCACCTCCTCCTGCTTCTACTCAACCTCAAGCTCCTCAACATCAAGCTCCTCGAGCATGGGCACCTCCTGCTTCTACTCAACCTCCATTGATTTCAGCAACTAAGGAAAAATATCTCAAAGATTTGGAAGAACATTTTCCAAAGTTTGGGATGATACAGTTTGCCAATCCTGAAGTGTATGAGGAGCATGTTGTTTCTTAATACAAGTCTTACATAAGTTACATGACATGGGAGCAATATGTGGCACATATCAACAACATAATGTATAGAGAACCAACGCGCCACTCAACATACAACTGATGTGAGTTAGTAATTTATTATGTTGTTATATGTTTGTTGTAAATTGAATATTATTGCATAAGTGTCTAAACATGAGTTTATGGATTGTGCTAGTAAAATTTCAGATCTTAATTCTTGCATTTTGTCATCGAAATCTCCAAAAAATAGGATAGATTCCTTACCTCCCACATGATTGACCCCCCCACATACCCAATATAGAATTTTATTGCATAAAACGTTGCATCTAGGTGTTGAGACCGCGCCTGTAAAATTTCATGATTTAATTCGCTCGTTTTGGCGTCGATATGGCCAGGATTGCGTCTGTCGATATTTTCGTCGGTATACCGGTAAATATCTATATCCAAGTTGTTGAAACGGCATCGGCATCGGTCATTAAATTCCTTGATTCTGCCTGGCCTTTATTCCAATTCAATGTTAAAAATGTTTTATATGGAGATTTGCATGAGGAGGTTTACATGAAGCAACCTCCAGAATTTGTTACTTAGGGGGAGTCTTCCAAAATAAGTCGACTGCGAAAAGCCATATATGGCTTGAAACAGAGTCCCTGTGCTTGGTTTGACAAATGGAATACTATACTTTAAAAGTTCAACTTCTGCCAATCTCAGTCAGATCATTCTGTTTTTATCAAGAAAACTCCATCTGGTCTTGTTTTCCTGACTGTTAATGTTGATGGTATCATATTATCTGGCAGTGATCAAGCAGGCATCCAGACCACAAAAGAATACTTGGAAAAATACTGTCACTAAAGATCTGGGCAAATTAAGATATTTTTTGGGCATTGAAGTTTCTCGCTCATCTTCAGGTCTATGCTTATCACAACGAAAATATGTTCTGGATCTCTAGTCTGAAACAGGAATGCTTGGGGCAAAACCTGCAGCTACTCCCTTAGATCCCAATACTAGCAGGGATGATGATTCTCCTCCATACCCTGACCATCAACAATATCGCAGAATGGTAGGGAAACTTATATATCTTACTGTTACCAAGGTTGATATCACTTCTGCAGTGGGTCTAGTCAGCAGATTCCTAGATAAACCCAGACAATGTCACTCGGAAGTTGTATGTCATATTTTGAAGTATCTGAAGAGTTCTCCAGGAAAAGGCTTGTTTTATTGGAGACATGGGCATTGTAAACTCATAGGCTACTTTGACTTTGATTATGCGGGAAGAAAGATAGATCGCAAATCTACATCTGGCTACTGCACTTTCGTAGTAGGTAACCTTGTTACCTGGCAGAGCAAGAAACAGACTGTCATTGCCTGATCTAGTACTGAAACTGAGTATAGAGCAATGGCTCATACTATTTGTGAACTCGTATGGGTCTGTGGTCTTCTGAAAGAATTTGGTATTTACGATTCTACACCTATTCACATGTATTATGATAACAAAGCATCTATATTTATTGCAAGCAGTCCTACTTGTCATGAACGCACCAAAAATATTGAAGTGGATTGCCACTTTGTGAGGGAAGTTATCTTATCTGGCTAGATCTCCACTCCACATACACATACTTCTAATCAAGTAGCAGATATCTTCACCAAACTTCTTCCAAAGGCCAGATTCACTACCATGATGGACAAATTGGGCATGATTGATATTTATGCTCCAGCTTGAGGGGGAGTTATATATTTTACTGCTTTTGTTATGTTATGGTATTTGTTGTGTTATGGGCTTTTGACTTGTCTTGTCTATTAGCCTTTCTTTTATCCCATATCACTTATCCCTATTTTATGTTTTACTCTCTTATCCTATAAAAGAGAGAACATTGTAATTGTCTTAGACACATCAAATAAACACCACTTCTATTTTATAGCTACAATACCTTTGACGGCTCAATTCTAAGAGATGCACTGCTCTGATACCATATGCAAGAGAAAGTGATTTATATTGGTTTCTAGTGAGGTATTAGTTCTCCTATATATAGGAGTCCAAGGATACATGAGTATATTTAAGTGGGTAAATGGATCATTGCTTTAAGTGCATTAATAAAAAACATAGGACATAAAGATAATAGGCCTAAGCCCAGTTAACCAAAACCACTTATAATAGCACTAATATTAACTAGTAAGGGGAAAATGATCATATATAAGATTTGTGATTGGTTCTAGGATGCACTGCAAAGTACAAAACAAGTTGTTAAAGTTCACTAACTAGTCTTGGTTCCATCAAGGTTATGGGATTAGAGGCATTCATTGTGGGGGAAGTCTTAGTTATTCATTCCAAAAAGTTATGAGTTACATATTTAAGAACATTCAAATAAGCATTCTAGAATCCAAACTACAAACAGAAGAAAATATTGCACAAACTTATAATAATAGTATTGCTACTATCATTGCATTCCAAAATTTAGTGAGCTACTTCTAGAATATGGTACACAAACAGATAGCAAAGTGAAAGGGCGCAAAATAGGGAATGTGGATAGTGGTTCTAGATTGTTCAAGAAGAAGAGTGGCAAGAACAAAGAAGAATGAAGGAGGTTTAGTTGACCAGAAAAAAAAAACTGAAGAGGTGAAATAAAGAGCATGGAGAATATAAGTTGACTCAAGAAGAGGCAACAAGGCATATGCCTTAATATATTGAACGGAAGCTTAATTTCTATCGTGGCACAACTAGTTCCATATATACCCAGATAAATTTTTATTGTGGTTTTTTTAGCTTTTACTTTTCATTCATCTTTGTTTAAAAATTTGGTTTGTTTTAGAAGCCAAGATCACCTTTCCTATTTTTCGTTAGTTGGGATATCATTTTCCAATAAGATTTTGCAGCCAACTCAAAGGCTTTGTACACAAACATTACATTACATTGAGATATGGAAATGCCTATGTATCTTTCTTCATTAAGGTTTAGGAATTCATATGTGACTCTCTCCATAGTCAGGTTTTGGTACAAACGACGAACTGCAATCCTGACACTCTTTAAATTTATCTTCATTGACCCTATTCATCTTCATTATTCTTATCCACATTTGAATGGAAAAACATGATTATGATGTTTCTATAATGTTGCCCATATTACAAGGATGCATTGTTCATCTTGCATAAATGTAAAGGTACATTGTCAATCTCTTGATCACCTAAGTACACGTCGTGACACCAAAAATATGCTCATGTGACCTTGCCATGAGCTACTCGCATCCATCTACCTCTTGACCACTCTAAAATACAAAAGATGGTTTGTATTAGATGAGTGAAACAATTACAGGAGATTCTCTTATATAGTAGAGTAAGAATAATCTAGAAACAGTAATATTCTAGAATAAGGAAAAAGGCTAATGGGCTAATAATAAACAAAGGCCCATGACACAATAATAAAGGTAAAATAAAGCCAGGAAAATATATATACTAATACTCCCCCTCAAGCTGGAGCATAGACGTCAATCATGCCCAACTTGATCATCAATGTAGTGAATCTAGTCTTCAGAAGAATTTTGGTGAAAATATCTGCAACTTGATCCGCAGTTGGTGTATAAGGTGTAGAAATATGACTAGATAAGGCAGCCTCCCGAATAAAATGGCAATCAACTTCAATGTGTTTGGTGCGTTTATGGAAGGTGGGGTTGTTGGCGATAAAGATAACAACCTTGTTGTCACAATGCATTGGAATGGATGGAGCAACAGAAATACTAAAATTTCCCAGAAGACCGTGTACCCAGAAAAGTTCACAGGTGGTGTCAGCCATGGCTCGATACTCTGCTTCAACACTTGAGCGAACAATTACAGTTTGCTTCTTGTTTTGCCAAGTTACCACCTACAAAAGTGCAATATCCAGAAGTAGATCTCCGATCTATCTTGCTTCCAGCATAATTAGAATCAGAGTAGCCGATAAGATTACAGTGGCCATGTTTCTTACACAGCAGGCCTTTGCCAGGAGAACTTTTCAAATACTTCAGAATATGGCAGACAACATCTCAATGGCATTGACGAGGCTTATCCAAATATCTACTTACGAGACCAACAGCCGAAGTGATATCAGCCCTAGTGACGGTAAGGTAGATGAGATTTCCAACCATTCTGTGATACTAATGATGATCAGGATAAGTAGGAGAAGTGTCGTCATCCCAGTTAATGTTGGGATCCAAAGGTGTATTAGCTAGCTTAGCCCCAAGCATTCCTGTCTCTGATAGGAGAACTAAAACATACTTGCGTTGAGACAAACAAAGACCAAAGGATGAATGCAAGACTTCAATTCCCAGAAAATACCTCAGTTTGCCTAAGTCTTTCGTAATAAAATGCTTTTCCAAGTATGTCTTAGTGGCCTGGATGCCTGCATAGTCGCTTTCTAATAAGATAATGTCATCAACATAGACAATGAGTATTACAAGACCAGAGGTAGTTTTCTTAACAAACACTGAGTGATCAAACTGAGAGCGAAAGAAGTCAAATTTCTGAAGAATAGAGTTGAGCTTGTCAAACCAGGCTCGGGGACTTTGCTTAAGGCCATAAATAGCTTTGCAAAGGCAACAGACTTTGGAAGACTCCCCCTGATTTTCAAAGCCGGGAGGCTGCTCCATGTAAACCTCCTCATGCAGGTCTCCATACAGAAATGCATTTTTGACATATAGTTGAAATAAAGGCCAAAGAATTTACGGCCACAGAAATAAGGATACGAACAGAATTTAACCGAGCCACATGAGAGAAAGTCTCGAAGTAATCAACTCCATATGTCTGAGTGTAGCCCTTGGCTACCAGGCGAGCTTTTAGTCGTTCAATGGTACCATCTGGTTGATATTTGACTGTGAAAATCCACCTGCAACCAACTGGTGAACAACTAGGGGGTGCATCAACCAAATCCCAAGTATGTCTATCAGTGAGGGCTTGCATTTTAGTTTCCATGGCTTGACGCCATGCTAGATGCTGAAGGACCTGAGCAGTAACTTAGGAATAGTAACAACAAATAAAGCAGAAGTGAAATTTGCAAAAGTATTTCCCAGATTAGCAGTAGTGTAAAAATCCCCAATAGGATGTTGCGTGCAAGAGTGAGTGCCTTTGAGTAAACTGATAGGAATGTCTAAGTCAAAAAATACTTGAGATGTTGGATGATCTGTTGACAAGCTTGGAAGACTTGGTTGGGCCATAGAGGGATTCGATGCCTTTGATCTTCTTTGGTAGACTTTTAAAGGAGGAGCAGGTGCAACAGTGTTATCTGATGAGGCAGTATCAACAGGCAGAGGTAAAGGTGTTTCTGACAGTAGGTCAGACGTCAAGGCAGATTCAGCAGAAGAGTAGAACGGCATATGTTTAAAAAAGACAACATCAGCCGAAATCATCCATTTCTTAGTAAGCGGGTCAAAGCAGTGGTACCCTTTTTGTGTCCGAGAGTATCTCAGGAAAATACACTTGCAGCACGAGGGTCCAATTTAGTAAGGTCGGGACGTTTTTTTCCGCAAAACACGTACTCCCAAAAATACGAGGTACGGTGAACAAAGGAGCATCAGGGTATAGAATATGAAAAGGCACTTGATTGCCAACAACAGAAGATAGCATGCGGTTAATAAGATAACAAGCAGTGGAAAAACCTTCTGACCAAAAAAATGGGGAACATGATAGTGAAAGAGGAGTATGTGCAACCTCAAGAAGGTGTCGATTCTTGCGTTCAGCAATGCCATTCTGTTCGGGTGTATATGCACAAGAGGTTTGGTGAATAGTACCTATTTTGGTGCAAAACAGATTGACTGACCTTTACATGAATTCAAGGGCATTATCAGTTCGAAAGATTTTAATGGGTTTACCAAACTAGGTACGCATCTCAGCAAAGAAAGTTGAAATAGTGGCAAGTATATGAGATTTGTCTTTTAACAAAAACAACCAGGTGGTTCTAGAAAAATCGTCAATAAAACTCATAAAGTACCGAAATCCAGAAATACTAGCAACAGAGCACGGGCGCCAAATATCAGCATGCACAATATCAAATGATGCTTTTGAACTAATACAGCTTTCTTAGTAAAAGTAGACCGAGTTTGTTTCCCTAATTGACATG
Source organism: Alisma plantago-aquatica (assembly GCA_963693085.1). Lineage (NCBI taxonomy): Eukaryota > Viridiplantae > Streptophyta > Magnoliopsida > Alismatales > Alismataceae > Alisma > Alisma plantago-aquatica. The sequence goes on from OY856414.1 coordinate 340,480,807, forward strand.
TTTCACAATGAAAAACTGACTCAGAGATGTCAGGTAATAAATGCTTCAATTTTGCCGGTGAAGGGTGCCCCAAGCGGTAGTGCCACCGAATGTCAGTCACAGAAGTAGTCAGGTAAACCTTCGTCTTTGGTGCATCCAAATAGTAGAGCCCATCTGGTCCCTCATGCCCGAACCAATCTTCATCCTCGTGCGCAGATCCTGAAAAATAACACCATCCGAGTCAAAGGTAATTGAGCATTGTAGGCTTTTAACAGTTCTACTCACTGATAACAAGTTGATAGGAAATTTAGGAACAAAAAGTGTTGAGTTCAAAATAAGATGATCAACAGTATAGATATTCCCTATTCCGAAAACAGGTGTTTGAGAACCGTCGGCTAAGGTAACAAGGTAGAATGGCAGCAGTTTTATGCAAGGTAGAAAATAAAGACCGATTGCCAGTAATATGAGAAGTGGCACCAGAGTCAATAACCCATTTATGTTTGCCAGACTGTGTTAGAGGAGCAGATTGTGCCAGAAGAGAAGAACCGCCAGTAGTGAAAGTCTCAGCAGAAGAGGCCAGGCGTGCTTGGAGTAATTTCTCAACTTCAAACCGGATCCAATCAACAGATGAGGGGGCAGACGTAGAGGCAGAGGTGTCAGGCTGGTCGGAAGAAACCCGATTTGCTCAAGCAAGTTTGTCGTGCTTGATCCAGCAGCGTTCTTCAATATGATTGTTGCGCTTGCAAAAGTTGCAGAAACATGGTTTAGTAGAGCAGTCAGCGCCCGAGGAGTATGAACCACGCCCCACACCTAGAGTTGAGCGGCCTCAACCACGGCCACGACCGCAGCCACATCCACGGAAAGAATCACCAGATCGAACAGCAAAAGCAACATTGTCAGAAAGTTCAGGAGTTGCCTGCGATACAGAAGGCAAGCGTTGCACGTGTTTCAGAACATCGCGTAAGGTGGGCAACGGATCACTGGAGAGCGTCTGATCAACTACACCCACAAAGGAGGGTGGTAGGCCAGCTAGGAATCAAACGAGTTCTAGTTCATTTCGTAGTCTTTGTGCTTCCTTAATATCGGAGGATAGTGGATGATAAACCTCAAACTCATCCTAGAGGGCACAACACTGATTGTAGTAATCTTCAATAGCATCTGAGGTAGATACTCCTTAGCTAGGTTTTTGAAAATATCAAATACCTTCTTGGGATTCTGTTGATGAGAATAGACGAGGGAGAGTAGATCCCACATATCCTTAGTCGTGCGCAGGCGCAAAAGGGATTGACTGATTTTGGGTTGAGCACTGTTGGCCATCCAGGTCATAACCCCCGAGTCGTCCTTGGATCACAGGTCATACGCCTATTTAGTTTTGTCATCAGCATTAGCAATTGGTTCTGTCGGACTTGTAGTAGAAAGATAGGAATAGCGCCCCAGAGCTTTGACATACAGTTCAAAGGAGGTTGCCCAGGTGTGATAGTTGGAGCCGTCCAACTTGGTAGTCGTCAAGTAGAGATTGCGAAGCGGATCTGAGGACGCCATGGGAGGTCACAGAATGCAAGATGACACGGAAGACAGAAGTGGCAAGCCGGAGCAGGAATCGCGTAGCAGTTAGCAGACAGGCACGTAGCAGCAGTAGGCACATAGCAGACGAAAGCAGTAGAAACCCAACACAGGGGCAGATCTAAAAACACCCGTACATGGGCAGAAGATAGCAAAAGGAGATTTGATGCATCAGATCCCAAAAACCCACGTCGGGGCAGCAGTAGATATAGAAAACTTACGCCAACATGGAGGAAAAACTTACTCCACCATGAGGCATAGGCAGAGAAAGAGTGAGATCCGGTTACGCCTTCAACGTGCTATGACTAGAAAGTTACTGAAGATGTACAGATGCGAGCCGGAACAGAAACGAGTGGTGGTGGTGGTTAGACGGAGGAAAGGATGGTGGGAGAGAGGGGACAGCAGCAAATGGTTGTGTGGGGGGGAAGGGGGGTCGGCGGTGGGAGGGGTGGTCGGCGGCGGCTGGGGACGGCGAGTGGCTGATGTGGCTAGGGGTGGTGGGCGGCGGGGAGTGGGCAGGGAGTAGGAGACGGCGGCAGGTGGCAACGGTGGGAGGGAGAAGAGGAGGGGTGGTGTGTAGCGGCAGGAAAAACAAGAGGGGGGTTGCGGCGGCAAGAGAAGAAGGGGAAGGTGGCGGCGTGAGGGAGGAAGATGAGGGGAAGAAAGGAAAGGCGGCTAGGGTTTATGGGGGCATAGATTAGGGTAGGGATTAAGGAGGATCAAGTGGCTCTGATACCATCTAAAATACAAAAGATGGTTTGTATTAGATGAGCAAAACAATTACAGGAGACTCTCGTATATAGGAGAGAGTAAGAATAATCTAGAAACAAGAATATTCTAGAATAAGGAAAAAGGCTAATGGGCTAATAAACAAAGGCCCATAGCACAATAATAAAGGTAAAATAAAGCCAGGAAAATATATATACTAATAACTACTATACCAAATATCAGTTCAAGCAATGCATATACATGGGAGGCCTAGAATACAACCGCAAACCAAATATAAAAGCTATGTGGTTGCATATGTAGGCATATGCGAGCACTTTTGAGATAATATGATTGTAATCATTATCGTCGTCGTCATCCTCTAAGCCTCAATCTCAACAATGTTGGGGTTGGCTACATGGATCCTTATTTTCCAATCACCTCGATTATGAGCCATATTCTGATCAAGAGGTAAAGATTCCAAATCTCTCTTTATAAGCTCTTCTCAAGTTAAAATAGGCATGCCACTTCTTTTTACTATGCTCGACTCAATAGCATTGCTTCAAATATGCGTGTTCCTCGATCTACGTTGCACATGTTCATACCATCTCAGATGAATCTCACGCAACTTGTCCTCAATGCTCACCCCACTTTGTTCTTGATATAGTCATTTCTCCAGTTACCTTTTATTTTCGTTCTAAATATCTATCTTAGCGTACGCATTTCGTACACATTCATCTTATTGAAACCTTGTTTCTTCACTGCCCAACAATCACTTAGCATGCCCGATAGTATAACTATTCTATAAAACTCCTTAATTTGAGAGGATCTAACAATCACACACTACTCTAGTTGCAACACTCCATTTCAGCCATCTTGATGTGATCCTATGACAAACAACATCTTAAACATAACCACCATTTGAACAATAGAACCCAAATATAGATATTTATCACATTATGGTGCACCCATTCCATCCAACTTGGCGCCATCATTCACAATTCTAGATTGGCTGAAAATTGCAACGCATATACTCAATTTTGCCTCTACTGATCTAGAATCCATTAGATTCCAACTCACTTCTCCAAAGCTCAAATTTATCATTCAATTTTCTTCAGTTTCATCAATCAACGCAATATCATCAAGAAAAAAAATTGCACCAAGTCATCTTGAACATGCTTTATCAACAGGAATAGATTCGGGTTGAGTATCGGTCCATGATGTATCCCAAGTCCCAACCGTGATAGAAAATGTTGATGTCTCTCCTCCAGGAGTCCTAACACTTGCAGTTGAGTTGTCTTTAATCAAGTCAATGTATTGGATTGTAAACCCTCGACAATACTTCCCAGAGTACTCGCTTGTAAGCCTTTTCCAAATCAACAATAACCATATGGAAACCTCTTTTTTCATACTTCTCCATAAGCCTCCTTATTAGAAAACTAGCATATACTGTGATCTTCCAGGCATGAAGCCAAATTGGTCGTCTCATATCTTGGTTAAAGATTTTAACTTTTACTCAGTAACCCTTTCCCAAAGCTTCATAGTATGACTCTACAACTTGATACATCTATAGTTTGTGCAGCTCTAAACATCTCCTTTGTTCTTGTAAATGGGGACTATAGTACTTTTTCTCCACTCATACGGCATCTTCTTGGTCTTCATAATCTTATTAAAGAAATTTATTGATCACACAGCTACTTCATGTTAGATCCTAGATGGGTGATTGGATGCTCTAGAGGGGGGGGGTGAATAGAGCTGAATGCACTTAAACAAAATTCATTAGACCTTCAAGATATATCACAAGATAAGGTTGCAAAATAGGAAATTTGAGTACAACTAAAAATATGCATAGCAAGGGAGAGAGAGATTGAACATACACCAAGTGACAAGCTATGTAGAGTGGTTTCACACTTCAAACTAGAAGTGAGTCAGTCCACTACCTAGAGAGGTCAACCTCTAGGATTTTTTAACCATTGCACTCTTATATTCATTCATAAGACTTACAATACATGACCACCAAAGAACTTACCCATCCAAGCACCAAGAGTATTCCACCTTACCAAGGACTTACCCACTTTGCCAAGAGTCTTCAGCCTTCTCCAAGGTCTTACCCACTCTAGCACAAGTCTTCCGCCTTCAAGGACTTTTCTACTCTTCTTGGATCTTCAGCCTTTGACTTCACCTTCACTCGGAGAAGCTTCCACCAAGGACTTACCCACTTGAGCAAGAAGTCTTCTGCCTTCACCGAGGGCTTACCCACTCTTGCTCCAAGTCTTCAGCCTTGATCTTTATAGAGATATGTGTTTTCTTGAGCGTCATGTGCTTAGCATGTGCTCCACTTATTCTTTCTCTTATGTTGTTTAGTCTCATATGGGTTGCATCTTAACTAGTCCTTTTTTCTGTTTGCTATATAAGAGACTACAATGTACAATGTTTTATTCATTCAATAAACAACAATTCTCCATTCTACATGGTATCAAGAGCAGGCCTCCATTTTCTCCCACCCATGACCTAACAGCCCCCCCCCAGCCGCCGCCGCCCCCCCCCCACCACACAGCCGCCCGCCGCCCCACTCCATCCCTGTCGCCACTGCTTCCAGCAGCCCTCCACCTCCAAACCGCCACCACCACCGGCCTCCACCACCACCCCGTGCCCTCTCCTCTCTTCCTCTATCCTATCTACCCATCCATACCCTCTTCCACCATATTCTCCACCTAAAACAATTTCTCCACTCCTACGTAAGGCCTGAACACTTTCTAATTTTTTACGTCTACGACCGGGCTTCCGTCAGTTCTTTGCTCGGGTGTCCGCTGGCCATCTAAGTTGAGAGTCCTCTTTGTCCGTGGGTATTTCTGCCTGCGCCTCATGGGGGAACGTTGAGTTTCTTCTCATGCAGGCGTAGGTTTCTATGCATATTCTGCCCGTTTTCGGGTTCTTTTGATCTGCTGCGTCAGATCCCTGCTACTTCTGCCCGTTTCGGGTTCTTCTGCTCTGCCCATTAAGGGTCTCTACTGCTTCTACGGCGTCGACGTTTACTGCTGCTATGGCTTACTCTGAGCCCCCCAGATCTCAGTGTGTCACTACGGTGAAACTCGACGGCGGGTCCAACTACCACCTATGGTCGGCGTCGTTTGTTCTCTATGTCAAGGCGCAGGGTAGATATCACCATCTTACGGCCAATCCTCCTGATGCTCCTACGGCGGATTCTGATGACAAGACTACACAAAGCTACATCCAGTGGTCCAAGGATGATTCGGGCGTCATGTCTTGGATCCTCAACAGCTCTGAGCCCCGGATCAGTCAATCTCTTCTCTGCCATCATGATGCCAAGGCGATGTGGGATCATTTGGCACATGTGTACTCACATCAGGAGAATCCAAAGCGGGTCTTCGAAATCTTCAAACAGCTCGCCAAGGAGTTCTCCACTGACACGTCTATTGACGATTTCTATAATCAATGTTCTGCTTTATGGAATGAATATGAATTGTATCACCCTCTAACTGCTGATATCAAGATTGCCCAGAAACAAAGAAACGAACTTCAACTTGTGCATTTTCTGGCTGCCCTTCCTGCCTCCTTCTCAGGGGTTGTTGATCAAATTCTATCAAGCGATCCACTACCCACTGTTCGTGATGTCCTCAAAAGAGTTCAGAGACTGCCTTCTCTGACTCCCACACCTGCTCCTGAGCATCCTGCACTAGTTGCGCGCTCTTCTGACTCTAGTCGTGGCCGTGGCCGTGGTCACGGTCGCGGTGGACGACCTCCTCCTTCTGGCGGCCGAGGATCTTCTACACCAGGTCGAGGTACTTCTCAAGGCCCACGTCACTGCAACTGGTGTGGCCGCGACAATCACACTGAGGACCGATGCTGGATCAAGCACGGTAAACCTGTTTGGGCTAACCAAACCGCTGATGATGCTGTCGTGGTTGAATCTCCTGTTGAAATATCACATGCACCAACCAACACTGATTGGCTCCGCTCAGAATTCGAGAAAATGTTTCAAGAGCGCCTTACACAACTACCCTCTACATCAGGCCCATCTGCCATGCTCACCTCATCATCTTCTGGTAACAAACAGTGGTGCATCGACTCCGGTGCTTCCACTCATATGACTGGTGCTCTTCATTTATTTTCAAAACTTAGTACAACAACTCCGGTATCATCTGTCATTGTTGTTCACGGCACCGGCACAGTTCCTCTTTCACAAAAGCTGCATCTAAATTCAGTTTTATACATTCCGAAATTTCCTGTTAATTTGCTTTCGGTCAGCAAAATGATTAAACAACTAAACTGCTCTGTCAAATTTGATCCCTCTGGTTGTATTGTGAAGGATATCCGCACGAAGACGAGGATTGGTTCGGGCCGTGAAGGACCTGATGGGCTGTACTACCTGGATGGACCACCTGCTCCGAAGGCGATGATCTCTACCTCTGTGACAGGTCTACAGTTGCATGTTCGGCTTGGACATCCATCTGCAGCAAAATTGAAGCATCTTTTTCCGTACTTATCTGGCGATAAATTTTCCTGTGAGACTGCGATCTACAGGAGGATGTCTACATGGAGCAACCCCCCAGATTTGTTGCTCAGGGGGAGTCTGCTTCAAAAATATGTAAACTTCGCAAGGCGATATATGGCTTAAAACAAAGCCCACGAGCATGGTTTGACAAACTTAGTAAAATCTTACTTTCTTTTGGCTTTCGACGATCGCAGGCTGATCACTCTGTTTTCATACGAAAAACTACATCAGGGTTTGTTATTCTCATTGTGTATGTTGATGACATTATCTTATCTGGCAGCGATAATGCAGGGATTCAAGCAACCAAAAACTATCTCGCACAACATTTTATCACGAAGGACCTTGGTAAATTACGATACTTTCTGGGTATTGAGGTTGCTAGATCTTCTGCAGGATTGTGCCTATCACAGCGGAAATATGTTCTGGATTTGTTGCATGAGACAGGCATGTTAGGCTGCAAGCCAGCCAACACACCTTTGGATCCCAATATGGATTGGGACAGTGAATCTTCTCCCCCATATGCTGACCGACACCAGTTCAGGAGACTAGTAGGCAAACTTATCTACCTGACTGTCACTCGAGTTGATTTAGCTGTTGTTGTTGGGTTTGTTAGTCGGTATCTTGATAAACCACGCCAATGTCACTGGGATGCTATCTGTCACATTCTTCGATATCTCAAAAGTGCTCCTGGGAAAGGACTATTATACAAGCATGGCCATTGTGACCTATCTGGTTTTTCTGACTCTGATTATGCAGGCAGTAGATCTGATAGAAAATCCACACCTGGATATTGTACTTTTGTGGGGGGCAATCTGGTTACATGGCATAGTAAGAAGCAAACCGTTGTTGCACGATCTAGTGCTGAAGCAGAATACAGAGCGATGGCTCATACTACATGTGAGCTTCTGTGGGTCCGCAGTCTTCTGAAGGAATTTGACATCTCTCCGACTAGCCCCATCCCTATGTTCTGTGACAATAAGGCATCGATTTTTATTGCGAGAAACCCTACTTTTCATGAAAGAACCAAACATATTGAAGTCGACTGCCACTTTGTACGAGAAAAGGTTATGTCTGGACAGATTCACACTCCATATATCAGCACGGAGAAACAACTTGCAGATATCTTCACCAAGGTGCTACCCAAAAATCGCTTTCAGACGCTGATTGACAAGCTGGGCCTATTTGACATCTACGCTCCAGCTTGAGGGGGAGTATAGAGATATGTGTTTTCTTGAGCGTCATGTGCTTAGCATGTGCTCCACTTATTCTTTCTCTTATGTTGTTTAGTCCCATATGGGTTGCATCTTAACTAGTCTCTTTTTCTGTTTGCTATATAAGAGACTACAATGTACACTGTTTTATTCATTCAATAAACAACAATTCTCCATTCTACAATCTTCACCAAGGGACTCCTTCCCTTGTTCTTCTTCACCTCTTTTAGCCAAGAGAGAGAACCTTCAATCTTCATGGTTGAAAAGAGAGATAGGGAGGTTGGTGGAAGTGAGATCCTCACAAGATATACATGTAGGACTAGCTCTCTTACAGATTTCCTACTCACTCTAACGAATGTAGCAAGTGATTAAGCTTAAAGAGAGAGGAGACTGTAGGAAGCACTCAACTATAGAATAGGAACCTCACATAGAGTTTTGCATTGAATGCTCAACCTTGGAATAACGCCCAAGGGGTCCTATTTATAGCTGGGGATGCCTCTTAGCCTTTGGGAACACTTAAGAACAAAAACTAGCCGTTTTGTGGCTTGCAACGGATATATTTTCACTTGTTGCAACTCCACAACGGCTAGAAACACTTTTCTGCACTTTTCTGTACAATGCAATCGGTCGAGTTTCTATAAAGGTAACTCGACCGATCCCACTAAGAGACAAGACCAATTTAGGTCATCGGTCGAGTTTGTTCTGGGGTAACTTGACCGATTCACTTTAATCAGTTTTTGGTCTGCAGAGGGATCGGTCGAGTTCTGTAAAGTGTAAACTCGATCGATCAAAAGTCATTTTCAAGATCCAATCAGGATCAGTCGAGTTTGCAACTCGACCGATGAACAGCCTAATGTGAATTTTGGAAAATGGCTTTTGAGTGCTTAAATATTCGATCTAAGTGCTCCTGGTTTTTTCTAAGCTTAATTACAAGTCATACAATCATTATAAGTGATTTACAACATGATTCTAATGGATTTACATCATATTCCAAAAATGTGCACTTGTATTGACTTTGACTTGTCTTTTCTCCAAGTTGAGATGCACAAGTTCGGGTATTTGGAGTGTGTCTATACCTAATCTGAAATCACTCAAGTAGAGACATTAGACACAATTAATTGGAATGTAGTCATCATCAAAACAAGGGTTTAGTCAATTTAGACCTTGAGTCAACACTTCATCCCCCATACTCTTTCGTACATGATTAGGAATACCCTATGACCCACATGCATTTCTCATTTTCATCTTTTTGAAAGCATTCTTGAGCTTGGATGGTGAAACTCATCCTCTATAATTCTTGAGCTTAGATAGTGAAACTCGTCCTCTATAAGTGATATCTCTTGTATTCATGTCACACGAGTATCTTACATTATTCAAAGCATCTTCGTTGAAAAGCTTGAAGTAATTTCTCAATTGTTTCTTGTTGTGATCATCCTTCACCAACAGTCTTACCATTTTCATTTTTGATGCACTTTATTTGACTAAAATATCTCCTTGTCCTTTCTCTTATACGAGCCATTTATATATATATATATATATATAGAGAGAGAGAGAGTCAGGCTAGAATACACTCGAGTGTATCCAGAGCGGAATACACTCAAGTAGTTTTTCATGATGCAATATTTTTTTGAAAATCTAATCCGTTGATCTTATTAAACATCCCGTGAACAACTCATACGCAAAATTTGAGCACATTTGGATATGTATAGCTCATGTTATGAAGACCGCAAAAATTATGCATTTCAAATTAGTTTCGCGCATCGATTTTGTTGCCCTTGGATGAGTGACTTACACTCATCCAAATGGGCTCAAAATTTGTATGTAGCCTAGTTATAGTATGATGGTGAAGATCAATGGTTTACATTTTGCAAAAAATAGTCTTGATATGCAAACACACTTGAGTGTATTCGTGCGATCCGTACACTCGAGTGTATTCTAGCCTGACTCTCTCTCTCTCTCTCTCTCTCTCTCTCTCTCTCTATATATATATATATATATATATATATATATATATATGACAGTTGAATAATATCTCTATTCTAACTTCCCCATCTTGTGGCGTCAAATGGTTGATGGGAACTTAGATGAGTACCGGAACTGATTTCCATCAGTCTTTGACATTGTTGTCCCCCTTCTCTGATTCCGTACTCACTTCCTTGGCACCAGGCTAAACAAACAGAATGTTAAATTGCGATGTATATTCTCTTTATATAAAGAAAGAAGTGGTCGGTTCCTCACAAATATCCTCTACTTGCTGCTTTCTTTGAGTTGTTGCCAAGGTTAAGTTTGAAGAGCTTGTTCTCTGCACTCTTGCTTATATATATATACACATATATACATATATATATATATAGGGCAGCGATCCAGTGAGAAACATATCTTGTGAGAGCATGAGAGGCATTTGAATAACTCTCCATATAGATCAATTTTTCATAATCCAACCGTATAGATTACAAGTATATATAAATATTTACTTTCCTACAAAATTTTATCACCATCCAATTTGTAGATCATTCACAACAACAAAATACTTTTCGACGCTCCATATTGAATTTCAGGCTAACCGTTGGATGTAAAAAGTGTATATTGTACATATGGCCATGTAAATAATGTCTGATTGCAATGATTTTTTGTGAGAAGGTAAATGAAAAGATGCTTTTTCCATCTATACGGTTGGATTTTTAAAAACAGCTCCTAATTTGTAGTTATTCAAATGCCTCTCATGCTCTCACCGTAGGATGTTTCTCACTATATATATATATATATATATATATATATATATATAGTGAGAAACATCCTACGGTGAGAGCATGAGAGGCATTTGAATAACTATACAGTTGTAGCTTATTTTCAATATCCAACCTTATGGATGGGAAGAACATCATTACATTTACCTTCACACAAAAAATCATCACAATTGGATATCTTTTACATGTCCATATATACAATATACACATTTTACATCCAACGGTCAGCCTAAGACTCAATATTGAGCGTTGAAAAGAATTTGCTTGTTGTGCATGTAATACAAGTCATATAATGATGAAATTTTGTTGGAAGGTAACTAATAGGGTATATTTTTAATCCATACGGTTAGATTATGAAAATTTGATCATTGTAGAAAGTTATTCTAATGCCTCTCATGCTCTCACCAAGATATGTTTCTCACTGGATCATTGTCATATATATATATATATATATATATATATATATATAATCTTTCTCTCTCACACACACATACATATCTATAAAGTCAGATGATTTTGTAAGTATGGCAATCCTGTCAAATTAAAATGGATGCATATAAGCTACATGTAATCAAGTACACAATTCTTTCAGCCATGTAAATATATAATATAGGCGTGAGTTGAGTGCACGCCAAAATTCTAAACTGTACATGCTAAAACTGATATGGACATCAAACTAACAAACAATGACATTTTTTATAGAAAAACGGCATCATGCTTTATTAATTCACTGCTAAGGGGTTACATAAATTTGGGACACTATTAACTGTGTCATTTAGAGAATTGAGTTCATGTTCATAGACCTCAGCAAGGAAAGACGGACATTGATCAGCATTCCACTGATAGTCTGGCTGCTTTAAGAGATGTTTGGCAAGTCTATCGACTTAAGTGTTACATCTTCTAGGTTTGTATTGAATTTGACCTTGTTGTAGCCTTGTGAATACTTCATTTATCTTGAAACATAGGGGACCGTAAGCACCTCATTTCCTCCTTTCTTTCTTCATCAGGTTGCATGCTACCTGAAAATATGAGATTAGTCTTACTCTGTGTGCTCCACTCTTAATGGCCAGTTTTGTTCCTTCAAGAATTGCATGAAGCTCCGCCATGAGTGTGTCATGTCCTTGCAGATGTACAGGAAGCTGACAACCATCTGCCATTATCATCTCTTGCCACAAAACAAGCCATCTGCTTCATATTCCTTTTGTCTTCAGTAGCATCGACATTGATAACCACGGTGTCATGAGACCACCACTCAATTGATTTGTGATCAGGTATGTGTCTTGTATTGTCCATGTGACTAGGAAATGCTTTCCAACTGTCACAGATTGTCTGGGCAACTTCATTCATCACATGGCCAATTGGTATAGATTTAGATTGGAAGATGAATATGTTCCTTCGTTTCCAGATATGCCATAGTGTAATTGCCACTCTTCTGCCCGCCATGGGTATGTCGTTGGTGCGTTAGTAAACCATTCTTTGAACTCCAGGTCATCAAAGAATTCATGGTCATCCTGGAAGTCTGGATATACTGTCTTCCATACTTTATGTGCCCTCACACAGTCTCTCAGGACATGAGTAAGGGTTTCTTGTGCATTCATTCATATGTTGCAGGTGTCATCATTCATCATGCCTACAATCTTCCTTATGGCGTTGATCATCAGGCCATCATGCATACACAACCAGATGAATAACTTTATCTTCTCCGCCAGTCAGCTTTCACATGATAAGCCATTTGCCTTGGTTCACCAGTCTCTTCGGGTTGATTAATTCTCAGTAAGATGTTCTTATTGTGAGGATCCCTCTGTGTCCTGGATTCCATGTCTAGTAATTTCTCCCCACTGATGGATTCGGAGTAGGCATGTTTCTGATCGAGTTCACTGTGGTTTCATGAAACCGCTCCTTCATGAATTCAATGTCCCACGTGTCATCATCTTTCCTAGCTCGTGCAGCTTTCAGAACTTTCAGATTATCTGGTATGGGTGGCAACAGTGAACTCAGTCAGTTTGTAGGCAATCTCATCCAGTTGTCCCACATCAGTGTGCCCTCCCCGTTCATAATGCATCTAGTGCTTTGACTAAAGTATCACATGTATTTGTTTTGAGATGCATCTTCATAGAATTGACCCTCCTTTCACTCCTGTTCCAGATGTCGTATATTTCTGCTTCAGGACCTCACACCATGGTGCCTCGGTTCCCTGAATGAATTCCTATGTTAGCTTCAGTAAGAGGGCCTCATTAAGATCACATGTCGATCTGACGTCTAAGCCTCCTTCGTGTTTGCTTGCAATTACCTTGTTCCACGCCACCTTACTCATGTATCTGCCCTGCTTGTTTCCACCCCAAATAAATTTCCTAACTATCTGGTCAATTTCATCACAGATGGTCATTGGTAACTTCACCGTTTGCATTACGTAGGCATATTTTAAGTATGAAGAGCATAGATGTGAATTTTTTTAACACGAACACACAATATTTTAGTTGTTTGGTAGTTTGAGTCGCATTCAAATCATAATATTAAGTATATCTTCCGTCCATGACATTGTGTCTTGTATTTTGGGGAATTGTCATGCAATGTGTCAGTATCCATGTCAGTCCAGAATGATGTCTATGTTTCCAAGGGTCTGCTAAATTGATTATTAAGTTCAGCACAAAATGGACAGAAAATGGAAACTAATTAGATCTGTCCATAAAAAATAAAAAAAGCGTTTAACATGAGTACCTATGAAGCTGACAAAACAATTGTAAAATAAAAAAACCATTTAACATGAGTAGCTATGAAGCTGACAAAATAGTTGTAAATTAAAAAACCATTTAACATGAGTAGCTATGAAGCTGACAAAATAGTTGTAATTAAGTTTAGATGAGACGGGACCTTACACGTTAAACATTAGACAATGATAAGTGAGCCCAGATGCCTTCTGACAATGCAATGTTCCGACCCAACTCCTATTTCATGTAGGATTACATCTTTCGATCTATTACTTGTTTTAGGAGGACAATTTCGACTCTATGACTGTCCCACTGAAGGCTGTACATTCTAGTAGTAACTCAACACAATTTAGCTCTTCACAGTAGAAATAACTGACTTTGCTAGGACAGTATTCAGGTTTAGTGGTATTTACGTGGTGACAATGGTTCTGCCAAACAAACCTCAATGAAAAGAATGCAGCTTGAGCAGCATGAGCAGCTGCTTTCACGAGAGTAGTTTTTGAACACCCTGGTGGACCATGAAGAAGAACACCTCGGATGGGTGAAATTCCCAGCCTTGCAAATGCGTCGGCATGTTTGATCGGCCACTCAACAGCTTGCTGAAGCTTCTTCTGTTAGACAAAGAAAAAACCCATAATTCAAAGCAGAAGTTGGAAGATAGTAAAACATAGTTTGCCATACCTTTATATCATTTAAACCTCCAATATCAGCCCATGATACTTGTGAAACTTCCTTTGTAATACCTCTTGTTATGCTAGGACCAACTTCCAATCTAGCACTTTCCCAGTCTTCAGCAGTTAAAGTAAGAACCCTGCAGCCTCTCGAAGTATTTGATGATCTAAGATATGCATGCTTAGCAGCCTCCCGAAATAAAGCTTCTAAATCAGCTCCAACGAATCCATTACAGGAAGCGGCTATAGATTGTAAGTTGACATTTTCACCAAGATTAATCTTCCTCGTGCAAAGCTGATACATTTTTGCATGCAATGGAAAAACATTGTGTTATAGATTCACGTGAAACTCCACCTAATACACTTTAACGAATAAATAAAAAATATGAACTACAAGGATACAGAAGGATAGTCGGCTGAGAATCCAGCAACCAGTGAGATCAAGACTATCCATTTCACATTCTTAACCAAAAAGAAAGAAAGAAAATTAAAGATAAACTAGAAAGAAAAATAGAAGATTAATAACAGGGAAGCCAGCCCGTGCCGGCTACTGTATCAATAGCAACAGCATCCCGACACCCTCAGGCGGGTTATGTTTTTTGAGCTCTCAGGAGATCCTATGAAAATTACAACCTAAACAGGAAATATTTATCTCTAAACTGCATGTATTGAATAAAAAATTTCAGATTTTAAAAAGATATCCATACAAAAACACATACCATAAAAATCTATAACCGTTAGGCCTCCATCCAACAATTGGACCTTTCTCTCCATTTCAACTTCATTTATACAATACAAATATCCAACAACTAGGCCTCCATCCGATCGTGGACCCTTCTTTCCAGTTAAAAATTTCCCAATGTCATGTACTCAATTTTTCTATAACTAACGAAGACATTGATTTTTTCTTTGTTACTTTCACATGACATTGGAAAACTGATTGCTTTCTTACAAATGGCTGGATCGAAAAGTATGCAAGGATAGTAAAGTGCTCCCTGGGGAAGAACTCACCACCCAACATCGGCTGGTGGTTTTGAATGTGAAGATGAAGATCAACAAAGGTAAGCATATCAGAAGCCCAGATAGAAGGATCAAGTGGCTGAATCTTAAAGGAGAAAAAAGATCGAAATTTTATGATAAACTTATCAAGGAGAGAACTTGGAACTTGAAGTTTGATGTTAACTCTGTGGTTAAGTATGAGCTCCTGCATAGTAAAAATTGCCAAAGAGGTTTTGGGAGAGTCCAAAGGGTGTGGGCCTCTACAGAAAGAGACTTGGTGGTAGAATGATGAAGTACAAAAGGCTATTCAACTCAAAAGGCAGATCTATAGGAGCTTACCAAATCTAGAGATGCAAATTTTTAGAGTTACAAACAAGAAAAAAAAGATGCTAAGAAGGTAGTTCAAAAAGCAAGATCTAGATACTTTGATGAGATATATAAGAAGTTGGACACTAGAGAAGGGGAACAAGATATTTATAAAATTGCTCGTATAAGAGAAAGAAAAATAAGAGACTTAAGTGAAGTGCCTCAAGAATGAAGATGCCAAAGTGTGGGTTAAGGTATGGAACAAAAAAAATTGATCGAAATTGTGAAATATCGCTCAAAATTTCGTCTATTTGGCCATTGGTCATCAAAACGTATATTCGGACATCAAAAGGCACATGCAGGAAATGGGACGTAATTTCGAAAAAAGTTCTCCCCTGGATGCGGAATTTCAGCAAATAGAGGGAAATTCGCAGCAAAAAGCCCAATTTGGGCCGCAATTTTGGTGAAATTTTAAGAAAAAAAATTTAATTTGTGAGAACTTTGTTTCTAGGGCTGCTACTACTACATCTTGGGTATTTTGGCAAAAATTTTGTAATCTCTTGCTTCTAGAGGCTGTTTTTCTTAATTGTAAGATATGTTCTACACTCTTCTATAGAGATCTAGAGGAGTACAAAAATAACAAAGTTCTTTCTTGGGTTTATGTATAAATGTCCCATGTAACTTAGTTAAAGGCAAACACTAGAGTCATACAAGTTGTAGTTTGTAAGATTGTGACTGTAATTTTTAAATTCTAAGTTGTAACTTGAAGTTTGTAACTATCTAACAGACTTGACATTTTTGTTCATTTGTGCACTCAATCATCAAGACATTGATCCCACCTTGACCTCTAAACATATAAATTTATTATATATTCAAGTATGTTTATGTCTAAATATAGTGCTTGCGAAATTTCACAACTTAATGCCCTTCATTTTATCATTGAAATTGCCATTGAAAATTTTCAGCTTCCTTCACTTACAAACTGGGAGACCCCCCCCCCAACACACACACATATCCAATATGAAATATTATTGCATATTTCAGTACATCTTAGCATTTAGATCAACATGGTAAATTTTCATGATTTAATTCACTCGATTAATAGTCAAAATTGTTAGGTTCGTAAATATTGAAACTTCAATCAACAATTCTATAAATTTCTAATTCTGGGTGATATGTGGCATCGAATCGGACATTTACCTCTACGGGTGAAGGTTGATGATATAAAGAACTAATGGAAAAACTACTTTCATAAGATTTTCCATGGAGATATTGTGAATGAATTAAGAGACTCAAGTCACATAAATGCAAGAGATATCACTTACACATGACGAGTTTCACTATTTGAGGTCAAGAATGCTTTGAAAAAGATGAAAATGAAAAAGACATACGGTCCAAACGGTATTCCTATTGATGCATGGAAGATTATGGGGGATGAAGGAGCTATATGGTTAACGATGTTTTTAACAAGATTATGAAGACAAAGAAGATGTTGGATGAATGAAGAAATAGTACTATAGCCCCGATCTACAAGAACAAATGAGATGTTCAGAGCTACACAAACTATAGAGGTATCAAGTTGATGAGTCACACTGTGAAGCATTGGGAGAGGAATATTGAGCAAAGGCTAAGATCAATAACACATATATCAAACAACCAATTTGGTTTTATGCTGGGAAGATCAACAACAGATGCTATTTTTCTCATGAGGAGGCCTATGGAGAAGTATAGAGAAAACAAAAGAGATCTCCATATGGTGTTTATTGATCTGTCAAAGGCCTATGATCGAGTACCCAAGGAAGTGCTATGGAGGGTTTTGCATGAAAAGAGTGTGCCTATCCAATACATTGATTTGATTAAAGACATGTATAATGGCTCAATTGCATGTGTTAGGACTACTAGAGGAGAGACATAAACTTTTCCTATCACCGTTGGGCACATCAATGATCGACACTCAACCCATATCTATTTGTTCTTGTTATGGACGAGTTGGCAAAACATGTTCAAGATAATACCCCTTCATGCATGTTATTTGTTGATCATATTGTGTTAATTGATGAAAGAAAGGAAATATTGAATGATACAGGTGAATTTTGGAGAAATGCATTGAAATCTAATGGATTTATGATTAGTAGAAGCAAAACTGAACATATGCATTGCAATTTTAGCCAATCTACAATTATGAATAGTAGGGTCAAGTTGGATGGAATAGATGTACCAATATGTGATAAGTTTTGTTACATGGGTTCTATTATTAGACCGAGGGGTGAGGTTCAAGATGATGCTTGTCACAAGATCACAGCAAGATGGTTGAAGTGGAGGAGTGCAACTAGAGTAGTACGTAACCAAAAGATCCCTCTCAGATTGAAAAGCAAGTTTTACAGAACAGCTATACGGTCGATCATACTATATGAGGATGAATGTTGGGCAATGAAGAAACAAAGTCTTAACAAGATGAACGTAGTTGAAATTCTTAGTTGAGATGGATATGTGGGAAGACAAGAAAAGATCATTTCAGAAAGACTATATCTAGAACAAAGTGGGAGTGGTGAGCATCGAGGACAAGTTACGCTAAGGCCAGCTAAGATGGTATAGACATGTGCAATGCAGACTGATAAATGCACCTACTGAAGCAAGGTTATTGAGTCAAGCACAATTAAAAGAAGCAGAGGCAAACCTAAATGAACTAAGGAAGAGATTATACAGAGAGATTTTGAATCTTTACATCTTTGATCAGAGTATGACCCATAACAGAGCTGATTGGAAAAGAAGGATCCATGTAGCCAACCTCAACATGGTTGGGATTGAGGCTTAGATGATGATGACTTTCACCTAAGTAAATTTGGATCACCCAATTTCCTCTTGATTCCTTGAACCACAATTTATAGTGTTTGCTTTACAAGTGAATACAAACTCGCACCCACCCATCTTCTTAAATCCCCTTCAGGCTTCAGTATCCCCACTTGAAATACAGGGTTCATTGCTACTTACTCAGCAGTCACATCTCGAGCAAGCCGTTCTTATTACAATAAAAGCAAGAAGGAATAAATGGCATTCCTCTCTTAAGGAGTCACAGCCCTACCCAACACTTGTAGCAACTATCACCTCACCCTTTTTAGCATACCAAACATGAGTATGCTCTTTCTTACATGAGTGTAACACATTCCATGTTTGCATTCATAACGTTTTCTTCATTATTTTTGGAAATGTTAAATGAAAATGGTATTCGCTAGTCACAATTAGCATACAGTACCCTCCAAATATAGGAGGGTAAAGAGGTATGGTTGGCCACAAGTACACACTAACTTAAATTGCATGTCTGGCTCACGCGGCCAAATAGCAATATATGACATATATTCGATATTCTCCTCAAGATGGAGAGTACACACCGTGTACTTCCATCTTGTTACACACAATCAAAAAAATGGAGGAAGAAGTTTGGTAAAGATGTCAGCTATTTGTTCACTAGTCTTCACGTGCGGAGTAATAATCTTCTTTGCTTTGACCGTTTCACAAAAAAGTTGTAGTCAACCTCGATGTGGTTGGTCCTTTCATGAAATATAGGATGGTAACTAACTTACTATGTGTATAGTTGTTTGATCATCACATTTGAAAATGACAATTTTTAAATTGGATCCCAATTTCATGGAGAATAGAAAATACCATTGAATGTCACAACAAGCATGAGCCATGGCTCGGTATTCCACTTCCATACTGGAACAGGCCTCTTAACAATTGTTTCTTGCTCCGCAAGCTAATGAGATGATCACCTAAGAAAATACATAATCCAAATGTAGATTTTTTGTTGGTTGACATCACCTGCCTAGCCAACATCAACATTACTTGTGGCAGAGATTGACTTGTGAAGTGGGTATTTGTATAACAATCATTTCTCAGGAGCTCCTTCAAAGTTTCACAGAACGGATTGCCTATGACATTGTAGAGGATTTCTCATGAATTGTTTGACTATTGTTGCAAAGGAGATGTCAAGACAATGATGGTAAGGTTTATGAGTTTGACAACACTCATTGATGCAACTTAGCTTCAGGAAAGTACCCCCCTCTAGAAAAATGTTTTTGATGGTAGAACATCAGGGAGGAGACTACTTGGAGTCCAACATCCCTATCTCTTTGAGAAGATCTAAGGCATATTTTCATTGGGAGTTGTATACTCCCCCACAACAATGAATCTGGGGGTTGTTACATGTAGACCTCTTTTGCTAGGTCATTGTGTAAGAAGGCATTCTTTATGTCAAGTTGGTGTACTTGTCAATTGATATGTATTGTTGAAGAGGATCATACACACGCATGTGATACGTGTGACATGCACGAAGGTTTTGAAGAAGTATACTGCAAAAATCTAGGTGAAGCATTTTACAACAAACTATGTTTTTGAGACGCTTCCTCGTTCCATTAGAGTTATACTTCAACAAAAATACATAGTGACACCCAACAATATTGTGTATAATGGAGTAGGGACAAGAGGCAGGGTATTATTAGTTTTTGGGGAGTCATTTCCTCTATCATCACATAACGCCAACCACAAACTTTGAGGCCTTGATAGTTGTGTGGGATCGGAATATTATCCAGAGCAAGAACAACAACATTGGCAGACTAGGTGAGTTTAGAAAGGCAACGAGTATGAAAAATGGAATGTGAAATAGCGTCGGGACAAGCCGAATTTTGTAGAATGTCACACTGATGGAAGAGTGTTAGTCAATAGTTATTGTGTTTCTAATGTAAATGAGCCTATCCCTGTCTATCCCATTAGATTTGGAGTCCATGTTGCACGTGTCCCCCTCTCCTATATATAGGAGTGGGGTATTCCTTAATAGATTATCTCATTTCTTGCATCTTATTTTCCACATGGTATCAGAGCATAGATCCAAAACTCTAGCCATCTAGCTATCAGAAATAAAGAGTCCTAGCTCGGCGGGTTGCCGCCCTTCTTCATTTATGTCGCCAATAGGCCTCTGAGTGTGGCCTTCTACAACCCACAAGCTATACTACTTCCGCAGGCCCCTCAAGATCTTCTTACAATGATATTTCATTCTTTATCTCCTTCATTGTAACCACCATACTGACAAGGAACAAGGAACATAAAACATACATCCCTCCCTCAACTTCAGATCTCCAGATTGTCAGCTAGTTGTAGAGCCCTAATAACTCCCCCTAGATAGGAGGGATAATAGAGATGCCTTCCTAGCGGCATGGAGAGTTATGTGCAGCTTTAGGGGTGGATTTGTAGTAATACTTCCTTAGGGAAGTTTCATGTTGGGGCCTAGGGAAGTCGTCTTGTTGGGGTCCGTGCAGTGATAAGGCGTCTCCCACTGTCCGAATCCACGACACATCAAGGCCTTCTTATGCCTCTCTAATTAGCATACGGGCTAGCGAATCTCATTTCTCAACCTTGACCATCTTACCCTCGCCAGTGAGAGCATTTGTACGGCCTCGTCGCATGGTCGCTTGACGCATGCCACCAAAACGCCTTCTGTAAAATGATGCCCACAACACTAGACTTCACGATCATTTGGAATGCTTCTATTTTTGGGCTAACTTGGGTGAACAACAAGGTGTTCCATATTAAGCTCCACCGGTATTCCAATGTTCGTGTATACCACCTCAACATCAGTTCTCGACAGCGAAGCTACCACCTCAACATCAGTTCTCGACAGCGAAGCCCTAACACCAACGAGATCCACCTTGGCATTACAAAGAATATCAATATCAATGCCTTCGTTTCTACAAATCTGTCGTGAGGGGTGGCCACCCCTCGACTCTTTCCCGTTGAGGAGCAACAGGACCTCCTCGCTAAGGGTCATGCCCCCCCCAAACCCCCTGACATACCACGGTATGATGAGTCATCTTACCATTGTCCACCCCAACCACTATCTTATTCTTTGTGGTTGGTGTGAGGAGATATAGGGGAAAAATGAAGATCAGTAATCCAACCATATTATCTAGTTCCTACGTATTCATTTGTGCTTTGATGACACCATGTAACATAAATAATCTTTTTTACGTAGTTTTGAACCCCCACGTAACTTAATAGGAAATTTTTATCCACTTTCCATTCAACCTTCTAATTTTTTGGTTTTGAAATGTTTCTTGAAGATCCAAGTACTTCTAATGCACCAACCTTTTCTAATCTCCTTTTTCAACAAATAATGCATTGGTTGTTAGTTGTCATTAATCATCGTCATCATCTAAGCCTCAATCTTGCCATGATGGGGACGACTACAGGGATCCATCTTTTCCAATCAGCTATGTTATCGGTCATATTCTAATCAAGATGTAGAGATTCAAAATCTCTCTTTATAAGATCTTTCCCATGTTGATTTAGGCATGCCTCTTCTTTTCATTATGCTTGACTCGATAGTGTTGCTCCACATAGGCGCGCTAGTCGGTCTGCGTTGCACATGTTCATACCATCTCAGATGGCCCTTGTGCAACTTGTCTTTAATACTCGCCACACCCACTTTGTTCCCGACATAGTCATTTCTCAAGCAATCTTTTCTTGTATTCCCACGCAGTTGTCTCGGCATACGCATTTCGACCACATTCATCGTATTGAGATCTCATTTCTTCACCATCCAACACTTACTCCCTATAGCATGGATGGTTGTATAGCTTTTCTATAAAACTTACTTTTTAATCTAAGAGGGATCTTGCGATCACATAATACTCTAGTCGCACTCCTCCATTTCAACCATCATGCAATGATCATATGACAAACATCATCTTGAACACCCCATCCATTTGAATAACAGAACCCCAGTTACAAAATTTATCACATTTTAGTACATCCACTATGTCCAACTTGGCCCCACCATTCACAATTCTAGATCGGCTGAAATTGCAATGCATACACTCAATTTTGCTCCTACAAATCATCAATCCATTTGATTCCAATGCATTCCTCCCACGTTCAACTTTATTATCCTATCCATCTTTAGTATCATCAATCAACACAATATCATCAGCAAATAACATGCACCAAGGAATATCATCCTGAACATGCTTTTTCGACTCATCCATAACAAATAGATATGGGCTCAGTTTTGATCCATGATGTATGCCAACTGTGATAGGATATGTTGGTGTCTCTCCTTCAGGAGTCTTCACACGTGCAGTCGAGCTATCATACATGTCTGTGGTCAAGTTAATGTATTGGATTGGCACACCATTTTTCTCCAAAACCATCCACAACACTTCCATATATACTTGATCATAAGCCTTTTACATATCAATAAAAACCATATGAAGATATCTTTTGCTCTCTCTATACTTCTCTATAAGTCTTTTTATCAAAATTGTGACATTTTTTGTTGATCTTCCTAGCATGACCAAATTGGTTGTCTGATATCTGCGTTATAGATTGTAGCCTTTGCTTAATAATCTTCTCCAACAGCTTCATAGTGTGACTCATCAACTTGATACCTCTGTAGTTTCTGCAGCTCTGAACATCTCCTTTGTTCTTGTAGATGGGGACTATAGTACTATTTGTCCACTTATTTGGCATCTTCTTGGTCTTCATAATTTTGTTAAAGAAATTTGTTAACCACACAGCTCCTTCGTCCCCACACATCGATGGGAATACCGTTTGGTCGACATGCATTTATCAATTTCATTTTTTTTCAAAGCAGTCATGACCTCAAGAGACCCATTGTGTGTAAATGATATCTCTTGTACGCATGTCACACGACTTTATTAACAGTGTCTCCATTGAAAAGCTTATGAAAGTAGTTTCTTTACTAGTTCTTGATATCATCATCCTTCACCAGCACTCTACCATCTTCATCGGTTCATCCTTGATGCATTTTACTTGAGTCCAGTCTCTTCCTTTCCTTTCTCTAATACAAACCATTTTATATATATCTTTTTCCCCTTCTCTTGTGTTCAGCTTCTTATAAATCTCTTCAAAATATCTAGAACTTGCCTCTGGGATGACCTCTTTAGCTTCTTTCTTTACTTGCTTGTATCTCTCAAAAGTTGCATCAAACTCGAGATTTGGGCATGCTCTTATAAATCTCCCTTTTGAGTTTAATAGCCTTTTGTACCTCATCATTGCACCACCAAGTGTCTTTCTATAGAGGCCCACACCCTCTAGACACCCCCAAAACCTCTTTGACAATTTTTGTTACGCATGAGCTCATATTTTAGTTTAAATACATAAGCACATGAATAGTATCAACATAACATTAACCTGTATTATAAACATACATAACATACATCCCAACATTTGTCTTATGTATTCAAGCTTTTACATCAAAATTTGTGTTTGAGATCTAAAAAAACATCTCTTTAGTCAAATATATTGGGTATACCATTTGTAAAAAAAATACATGAACACAACAATCAGATTTTTTCTATTTTTATTATTCCGTTAGTTTGAGAATTAAGAGAGTTTAGTTTCTAGCATCTTTTAACACAAATGTACCATGACATAGTAAGGTTTGTCGAGATATCGTATTTTGAAGTTACTACATACTATCAGTTTATATTTTTGAAATTCAAATTTTCACAGTTGTTCTTTTTAGCAGCATTTGACATTATTCAATCAATTTGCTCACAATTTCATCTTCTAACCATATTCAGAATCAATATCATCAGAGTCCTCTACTTCTACGGGACTTCCTCAATGTTTCCTCAACCTTCCACTTTCCCACTTAGCAATTAACACATCATGCACTGTGCCGGAGGTTACCTGATCATAATTATCCCACATGCCTTACCAAAATTCCTTTACTAGCATACAAAACCATAAAGAATGACTCAGAGACAGATAAGGAAGACCGGCAATCACAAACCCAAAAATGCAGATTTCCCTTTGTTTCTCACCTCAAGAATCTGGAGCCTTTCCTCTAAGGTGGGTATATTAACTTCTATTTCTACATCAAATCTTCCAGGTCTTCGTAAGGCAGGATCAATCCCATCGACTCTACAAAAATAAACAAAACCATGAGTTGAGTCCAGATATGTTACTGCTTCAGATATATTCAAAAGGTAACATGATGAACGTACGTCAATCATAAAGATGTCAAGCAAAATAAAACACAGCATGCGTGGGAAGAAGTAGCTACAAAGGCACGAGATTCGGGTTTTACAAGATGCCTGAATCAGAAAATTGGAATGCTATTTAACAAATACCGAGAGCAAAAGCTTAATGTGGATGCAGTGAGCACTAGAACAGTAAAATTTTGATATTTGAAGACCTTGTACATTATTACTGCAGTGAACTATAGGTGATTACCTATTGGTGGAAGCTATGACAACAATACGAGACAGAGACTTGGAAAATGACTTCGTACCATCCATTAGAGTAAGAAGTTGGCCAACAATGCGAGATGCATGTTCTTTCCTGCAGTAAACATCACAAAGTTGAACTTGACATAACATAGCAGTTGAATTGCATACAGAGATAAAAACCTACAGTACCTAGAATCTCGTCGGGGACAGATAGCATCAAGTTCATCAATAAATACAATAGATGGATTCCCTGATGATGCATGAGAATATGCTTGAGAAAAAGCAACTCTCAAGCATTTCTCACTCTCCCCGACATGTGCTTTGTGAACAGAATGTGGGCTGCATATATTAACACCCGTCAACCAACTCCTTAAGCATGAAAGACACGTGCACAGATATGTTTGGAGTTTGCACAGGAGGAAACAGAGAGAGTTTGGAGAGAGAATAAAAGGAAAGCATAATTCAATGTCTTTGTTGTCAAGTATATGTACCTGATCATTGTCAAATGAGCATCACATTCCCGAACAATAGCTCGCACCAAGCTAGTCTACAATGGAGTTTCGTCAAATATATGATCAATATCAGTCAGGACGTTAATTGCTCCTAATAAATTACAAATTAAAGAGGAGGAAATACTGCATTGCTTAAATAAAATAGTTTACAATGGAACTAAAAGTGTGCATAAGTTTCAAAAAAAAAGGAAAAATAAAACCTTAAAAAATTAAAAAGGAGGTAAACCTGAATTACTTAGGGAAAATAGTTTTAAATGGAGCTAAAAGTGTGTGCATAAGCTTCAAGAGAAGGAAAAAAAAACCTTGATGATAAGAGGTAAGAATAAATCAGCAATAAAACCTATAACAAGTTGATAATTTTGGTTTCTCACAAGAAACTAGCTTCCTCTCTCTCCCCCCTGACCAGGCATTATAGATGCTCTGTCTGTGGAATCACGTAAAGGAAGAGACTCAAATTTCCTCATGTTCCTCTTTCCCCAAAACTGGCTGCTAATAGAGAATATATCTATGCAGTCTCAGTCAAAGTTTAGAAACTACGTTAGATCAACAAAAACTACCAGTGGCCAAGATGGTACATCTCAACAAACAAAAGGAGGAACGAGATCACCAAATTCAAATTTAACAAAAAAAAAATCATTCTCAAATACAGGGACTTAATCGGACTAAGCTTTAGAGAGAGAATTGTTTTGCTTTGCAGATCTATAGTCCTTTTAACTAATAAGAATTTTCATAAAATTTATAACAAAAATCCATGTGTTGGTATAAGTGGTTAATGGTAAGTGGGCTCAGGCCCTGTTGTCTTTATATTCTATGTTTGTTATTAGTACACTTAAGTGAGGACCCGTTTACCCAGTTTAAGTATATGCATTGTTACATTATATATTTCCTGTTTTAGATAGCCTGCGATTTGTTTTGTTATTTCTCTTTTATATATGGACCTCTCTGTATTTCTTTCAGTATTATATATATGAGGGTGCACACATTGTGCAACCCTAAGCTCTCCAAATCTCATTCTTTTTCACATGGTATCAGAGCGGGACGATCCACCTTAAACCTAATCCCTATCTCCACCAACCCTAGCCGCCACCACACTCCGAAATCTCCTTTTTTCGCCACTACAGTAGTGCTACAGTACCGGCAGCGCTGCTACAGTACCGCTACCGATCGCCGTCCACCCCTCCGCAGCCCTCCATCCACCTCTAATCCCCTAATAAACTCCATCCCTGTGGCCTAATCCACCACAGGACCCTCCGTCTAGCTCCGTTTCTCTTTCCGAAATCTCCGGACAGCCTCGGTAACTTTCCAGTTCTGGCACGTTGACGGCGTAACGGGGCTTCATCCTCTCTGTCTGCCTGCACCTCATGGTGGAGTGATTGATCCTCCATGTTGGC
This sequence comes from Alisma plantago-aquatica, assembly GCA_963693085.1. Taxonomy (NCBI): domain Eukaryota; kingdom Viridiplantae; phylum Streptophyta; class Magnoliopsida; order Alismatales; family Alismataceae; genus Alisma; species Alisma plantago-aquatica. Next base: position 340,507,363 of record OY856414.1, read on the forward strand.
GTAGGTTTTTTCTCTTCATCTGCTGCCCCTACGTGGGTTTTTTTTTTTAAGATCCATGCGTGGATCTTCTACCTTCTAGTACTAGTCCATGTGTTGGACTTCTGCCTCTGACTGCTGACTACTCCTGCCTGTGTCTGCCTTCCTGCCTGTTCTCATGGCGTCTTCTGGAGATGACTTCTGGAGAGACTCGCGCTGTCAAGTTACCACTGTTAAACTTGACGGGCGCAATTACCAGCTTTGGGTGTGCTCCTTTGTGATATATGCCAAACCACAAGGGAAGTACCCTCATCTGATTCGCACTGGTCCGCCTCAGCCTGCAGCGAACGCGGATGAAAAAGACGTCAAAACTTTTGATGATTGGGTTCGTGAAGACTCGACTGTGATGACATGGATTCTCAACAGTGTCGTTGAGAAGATCAGTGTTACTTACTTAGGCTACCTACGGCGAAGCAGATGTGGGATCAGCTCGCTAGTACCTACTCTCATAGTCAGAATTCCAAGAAGGTCTTCGACATAACCAAGCAACTGGGGCGACTCCAATTCACGGGATCTGACATCTCCGACTACTTCTCTACCTTCACCGGCCTGTGGGGTGAGTTGGAGACTTACCACCCACTATCTACTGATCTAGCGACTATGCAGAAATAGTGGGCGGAACTACAGCTGATACAGTTTCTGAGTGGCTTGCCAGAATCATATGTTGGCGTTGTGGATCAGATCTTGGCGAGTGATCCGCTCCCTACTTTGCAGAGTGCCTACCAGCGTCTCCAGCGCCTTTCTTCATCGACACCATCTCCTAAGATTGGAGATTCTACTGCCCTGGCTGCTTGGGCCGGGCGTGGCCGTGGTCGTGGCCGTGGTCGTTCCACTGATGGTCGTCCTCCCCTGGGTGCAGGACGGGGACATGGACTTGGTGCTGGACGAGGAGCCCCTCCTGCAGTCTTGCTGCCTCACCTCCTGCTGTTGCACGCAAGCATAGTCACAATATACTCCTACTTTTTAAAAAAGTCGCGTTTAAAACTCAATTTTTTTCCTAGACGCATGAAACGGCTGAATAAATCCCAATTCCCGAATACTACGCTTTATTCCCGTAATATTCACGAATTATTCGCGTTTAATATTTTTTTCCCGTTATATACGTTCTTTTCCCGTATTATACTGATTAAAACTCTTAACTTAGTTTGAGTGCATATAGATGTGTCAACACATATGTGTGTGTATTATGTAATATATGTATATGCATATGTATGTAATAGTTATAGATATATGTATACAATGTTTTAAAAAATGTTAAGCGGTAACTGTGCGGACAACACCTTGTAACTGGTTAAGTGGTAAGCGGCCGATTTTTGAAAAAACGGATTTTAATTTCCTATATAATTTTATACAAAATTACATATATATGTATATAAATACTAATACTCTTTGGAACTTATATATATATATCTAAAGATTCTAAACACTCTACCCAACAATACAAAACACCCAAATAGTTTATAAGATAGCTATAAGACAATAATTATAGCCATAATATAATAAACAATAGATTTGACATGGGATAAAACACCCTACTCAGCAAGGACAGCGTGTGTACCTTCTGTGGTCGGTCTAACCATATTGAAGAAAAGTGTTGGGAAAAGTACGGTAAACCGGCTTGGGCCAATGCTGCTGCAAATTCATCGTCTACTGCTTCTGAGGTTGTTACTTCGACGCCTGAGCCAGCGACTGCGGGAGCGACCACAGACTACATTCGTGCTGAGGTGGAACGTCTCCTTGAGCGTGTTGGCTCTTCGACTGCTGCTTCTACTAGTAGAGCACATGCTGCATACTCTGGTTATGATACTGCATTCCTGAGTTTCTCCTCACCTTCTACATCTGGTAATACCAAATGGGTGATAGATTCTGGTGCCTCTGCACATATATCTGGCAATAGATCTTTGTTTAAAACTCTATCTAAACCTGTCTGTAACTCTTCTGTTATGCTAGTTGATGGCTCAAAGTCTTCGATCTTTGGAGTCGATGATATTGTTTCTCAATTTTGGCTCAAGTATGCCTTATATGTGCCTAGATTTCCTTTGAACTTATTATCAGTCAGCAAGATTTTACGAGGTTTGAACTGTAGCCTGACTTTTGTTCCTGGATCATGTGTTTTTCAAGACCTTCGCACGAGGACGAAGATTGGTGGGGGTATGAAGGTGTTGATGGACTCTACTACTTGGACCAGTTACCGCGATCAGAGAAAGTTGCTATGGTATCTTCTTTATCGGCTTCTGTTTCTGCACTGCAGTGGCACTACAGGCTAGGACATCCATCGTCAGAGAAGCTGCGTCATTTAGTTTCTGATATTGGCAGTTGTAATTTTCAGTGTGAATCTTGTCAACTGGGAAAACAGACTCGTACTGTGTATCCTAGACGTAGTACTGTGAGCAGTAAAAACATTTTTGATTTAGTTCACTCTGATGTATGGGGTCCATGCCATGTACCGAGTTTGTCTGGTTACAAATATTTCATTCTATTTATTGATGACTTTTCTAGGACTACTTGGTTGTTTCTATTAAAAAGTAGGTCTGAAGTGTTGTCTACTATCAAATATTTTTTTACTGAAATAAAAACGCAGTTTGGTTTGCCTGTTAAAGTTTTCCGCACCGATAATGCTTTAGAGTTTGTTAAGCAAAAAGTGGCAGTTTTCTGTAAATCTGTTGGTACGCTCCACCAGACTTCATGTGCCTATACCCCACAACAAAATGGTGTCGCTGAGCGGAAAAATAGGCACTTATTAGAAGTTACCAGGACTATCATGATGCATTCTCATGTGCCTCGCTCCTATTGGCCTGAGGCTATTTTGACTGCGTGTTTTCTGATTAATAGGATGCCATCGTCTGTTATTGGAAATAAGATTCCTATACAGGTTCTGCAACCTGAGACTTCTTTGTTTGCTGTGCCTCCTACAATTTTTGGGTGTACTGGCTTTGTCAGATTACTTGGACCTGCTTCTGATAAATCGTCTCCTCGAGCTGCTAAATGCATTTTTCTGGGCTATTCTAGAACTCAGAAGGGTTACAAGTGTTATAATCCCAGTACAAGGAAATGGTTTACTAGTAGTGATGTTGTCTTTTTTGAAGATACACCGTATTATTCTTCAACAGAAGATAGTTTGCAGACAGACATTCTTGCCTCTCCTTTGCCTGTTATTTCTGATTGTGTGCCTGACAGTACTGACACTGTGACTACTGAAACTCAAGATCCTCCTCTTATTGTTTATCAGCGCAGGAATAGAGCACCTTCTATGCAAGTACCCCCCCCAAGGCAACCAATCTTCTCCTCCAGAAGGTTCTGCTGCACCTGAGGTACACTCTGACCTTGACATACATATTGTACTCATAAAGGGTACTCGTTCCTGCACTTTTCATAGCATTGCTCAGTTTGTATCTACTGCTCATCTGAATACTCATTCTAGCAATTTTGTATATGCTTTATTTGTTGTGGCTGTACCTAAGAATGTTCAGGATGCATTGAAAAGTACTGCTTGGACATCTGCTATGAAAGAAGAAATGATTGCTCTTACTGACAGAGACACTTGGGAGCTGGTGGATCCACCTCCTCAGTGTAAGCATGTGGGCTGCAGGTGGGTATATGCCGTAAAATATCAACCTGATGGTACGGTTGAGAGGTTGAAAGCACAGTTAGTTGCAAAGGGCTATACTCAGACATATGGCATTGATTACTTTGAGACTTTTTCTCATGTTGCTCGCCTTAACTCTGTCAGGATTCTCCTATCTGTTGTTGTGAATCTGAACTGGCCTCTTCTGCAGCTTGATGTGAAAAATGCTTTTCTGTATGGTGACTTGCAGGAAGAAGTGTATATGGAGCAACCTCCTGGGTTTGTTGCTCAGGGGGAGTCTCACAAAGTATGCAGGCTTAAGAAGTCTATCTATGGGCTCAAGCAGAGTCCTCGTGCCTGGTTTGATAAGTTGAGCAGGATCATGATTGATTTTGGTTTTCTGAGGTCACAGGTTGACCACTCTGTGTTCACAAAAAGACTTCAGCAGGTATTACTGTTCTGATTGTATATGTTGATGACATTATTATTTCTGGCAGCGAGTCTCTTGGTATTCAGGCTACCAAAGATCATCTGGGCAAGCACTTTGCTACAAAAGATTTGGGCAGACTTCGGTATTTTCTTGGCATAGAGGTCTCTAGAACCTCTAATGCCCTTGTGCATTCTCAGAGAAAGTATGTTCTTGATATTCTGCAGGAGACTGGTATGCTTGGAGCAAGACCTACGGATACTCCTCTTGATCCCAATGTGAATTGGGATGATGATTCCTCTTCTATGTTTGCTGATCATAAAAAATTCAAGAGGTTGATTGGTAAATTGATTTATTTAACTGTTACTCGTCCTAATATTGCTACTGCAGTGGGTCTTCTTAGCAGGTACCTTGACAAACCCAAACAGTGTCATTGGGATGTTGTATGTCAAGTCCTGAGATACTTTAAAAAGTCGCCTGGCAAAGGGACTTCATTATAAAAAGAATGGGCATTGTGTTCTTGAAGGGTATTCTGATTCTGATTATGCAGGCAGCAAAGTTGATAGAAAATCTACCTCCGGTTACTATACTTTTGTAGGAGGCAATCTTGTTACTTAGAGGATCAAGAAACAGAATGTCGTTGCCAGATCTAGTGTTGAAGCTGAGTACAGGGCCATGACCCATACTGCCTGTGAGTTACTGTGGGTACGTTCTCTCCTAAAAGAGTTTGGGATTGAGTCTTCTTCGGCCACTCCTATGCACTGTGATAACAGAGCTGCCATCTTTATTGCAAATAATCCTGTCTATCATGAGCGCACCAAACACATTGAAGTTGACTGCCACTTCATCAGAGAATCTATTCTTGCTGGCAAGATATGCACTCCATTCACGAGATCAGAAGATCAAGTTGTTGATATCTTCACCAAGCTATTGGCGAAGAAACAGTTCTGCACACTGATGGACAAGTTGGGCATGATTGACATCTATGCTCCAACTTGAGGGGGAGTGTTACATTATAAATTTCCTGTTGTACATAGCCTGCTATTTGTTTTGTTATTTCTCTTTTATATATGGACCTCTTTGTAATTCTTTCAGTATTATATATATGAGGGTGCACACATTGTGCAACCCTAAGCTCTCCAAATCTCATTGTTTTTCACATGCATCATAGTTTTAAAAAGCGGTATGTGTTATGCGTGCGAAAAGGTCACCTTATAGAGTATATGCAGTATGCGGGAGTATATGCGGAAGTATATGCAGTTTCGGATTTTTTTTAAATTAACTAGCATATATAAAGTAATCACACTGTGAAGAATAAGATTAGATTGAATGCAATGGGATGAATACAAGACTGGACGCCCTCTTATTTATAAAGGAGAGGGGAGACGCCCTAAGACTTAGGACGCAAGTAATCTTGTTAATATATTTCATATTTATTCTATTTTGTAATTTCTATATCCTACTGGACCTCTATGTAAATTATCCAGTTTCTCTTATTAATAAAAAGGGAGAAGGCCTATGGCCTCTCTCAACGCTGCATTGCACGTTGCATTGTGGCACCACATTTCACATGGTACCAGAGCAAGGTTCCTAACCTAACCCTATCCGGCTGTCACAACCCAGCGCCGCCGCAGGTCGGCATCGTGAACAGTAACTCCTGCGGTGAACAGTAATTCCGACGGTGAACAGTACGCGGATTGAATAGTAACTCCGGCGTGAACAGTACGGGCGTGAACAGTAATTCCTACGTGAGCAGAGCACGTCGCCAGCCTTTCCCGGCCGCCGCGTCGCCGGCCCAAAGCGAGCGAAGCAGCCGTCTCCCGGGCCAGGCGTCGTTGTCGCCGTCCCCCTTCTCTTCTATCTCCGGATCGTCGGGTCCTTCGGTTGATCCAACGGATTTCTAAATCCCAAACCGGAGGGTCCGTCGGTACGTAAGAAATTCCTTATCACATCTCCACCATGTGTGATTAGGGAATTTCGGTTGGGGGATGTGGATGCGTCAAATACGCATCTGATCTTGTGACGTGACGTGTATCTCCCCGTCACCCATATCTTCTTGTGACGTGTATCAATCCATCACTCTTCTTCTCGTCAAATCATGGAGGACACCAAGGCATCTACCATCTACAGTGAGATGTCTCCTATCCCCTCCATCAAGCTGAACGGGAAGAATTATCTCTTATGGATGAATGTTGTCCATACTGTATTGGAGTCACGCGACAAGGCGAGACATGTTGATTCTGATCCTCCTGCACTTACTAACAAAGGCTATGCTGAATGCAAGCGTCATAACAGTCTGGTGAAGACCTGGTTGTGGGGGAGCATGGAACCTAGGATTGCCTCGAGGTTCATGTTCTACACTACCGCCAAAGAGATCTGGGATGCAGTGAAGAAACATTATTCTCAAGAGAAGAATGCGCTTCGTCAATTCATGATATATGATCGCCTGTTTGCATAACGACAGGGAGACAGACCTTTAGAAGAATACTTTGGAGTGATTCAAGGTATTGCACAAGAGTTGAGTTTCTACCATCCAGTAACGGTCCAGGAACAAGTCAAAGACAGAGATGACTTGATTACAGCAAAATTCTTGTCTGGTCTAAGTTCTTCGTGCAGTTCAGCCCGCAGTGTTATCTTAGTTTTTGATAAACTTCCCAGCTTGGAAGAGGCTTATTCAAGGATTTTACAGGCAAATTTTGAACATGTTGATCCTACCGTAGTCTCGTCTCAGGGAGATTCTTATGCTTCTGTAGTTGCTGCAATGAGAGGAGGACGAACAGGTATGGGTCGAGGACGTAGAACTCACCCTAAGTGCACTTTCTATGACAAACCTGGACACACAGTTGAGAAATGTTGGAAGAAGGATGGTCGACCTACTGCACCACCTGTGGGAGCAGCAAACTATGCTACCACTACTGAGTCTACTGAGCCTCCTACTTCGAGTTCTGGTCCTTCTGGCATCACACTCACCAAGGAGGAATATGATAGATTTATCCTGGCTACTCAGCATCTGAGCTTGGGATCATCATCTTCAGCCAACTTGGCATCCACCACTGGTAATCATGCTACCTCTTTATTGGCTTTTGGTTCTATTTCATCATGGGTCGTTGATTCTGGAGCGTCACAGCATATGACTGGTATGAGGAGACTTCTTCACTCCATTGACTCACATATCCCTCACAAATCTGTAACGATAGCAGATGGTTCAGTAAGGAGAGTGTTAGCCAGTGGATCTATTTCTCTAACTCCTGGAATTGATCTTAAATACGTACATTATGTGCCTGCTTTTCCTTTTAATCTTCTGTTTGTTGCTAAGTTGATTGATACTGTGAAATGTACGGTAACCTTTGGTCCTTCTTGTTTTGTGTTACAGGATCTCAAGAGTATGAGGACGATTGGTGGGGGGCCTAGGAAAGGTGATCTCTACCTTTTCCACGGTGACAGTTTGCCTTGCCAAGAATCTGCTCCTGCTCCAGTTGTCTTGTTGAGTGGCTCTCCCTTACTATGGCACTACAGATATGGACATCCTTCATTAGAGAGCCTGAGAAAGTTAGAACCAGAATTGTCTCAAGTATCGTCTTTAGAGTGTCAGTCCTGTCAATTGGGGAAACATCATAGAATGTCTTATCTCGGTCGTGTCAATAAACAGGTGTCATGTCCTTTTGAGTTGGTCCATAGTGATGTTTGGGATCCTGTAAAAGACCATAGTTATAATGGTTTTCGTTATTTTATCTCCTTTGTGGATGACTTTTCGCGTATGACTTGGATTTATTTGTTGAAAAGTCGAGAGTTTGTGCTATCTATTGTCAAATATTTTCATCAAGAAATTAAAGTTCAATTTGATTGCAATATTAAAGTTCTTCAATCTGATAATGCTTTGGAGTATGTTCAAAATGTCATGGCTGATTTTTGTAGTTTTGTTGGGATGATACATCGTATATCCTGTCCTCACACCCCTCAGCAGAATGCGATAGCAGAGAGGAAAAATTGTCATCTTCTTGATATTACCAGGACAATCATGTTTCAATCTAATGTTCCTAAGCGGTTCTGGTCTAACGCTCTCCTTACTGCATGTTTTCTTATCAACAGGCAACCTTCTTCTGTGCTTCAAGGACGTACTCCTTTCTTTGTCTTACATCCTAAGGATCAACCCTTTCTTGTTCCTCTTAGAGTGTTTGGTTGTACTTCTTTTGTCCACAATTTTGATGCTAAGGCTGATAAGTTATCTCCTAGGTCAATTAGGACTCTCTTTCTTGGGTACTCCAACACTAGCAAAGGGTACAAGTGTTATTGTCCAAGTCTTCGTCATATGTTTGTGTTTAGAGATGTGACTTTTCATGAATCCACTTCATATTTCTCTAGTGTTCCCAGTAAGGGGGAGCAATTGTGTGAGAGAGTGCCACCATCAGATGCTAGTGAGAGAGTGCCACCACCACATCAGAGTGAGAGAGTGCCACCTATCATTCCTGACTATACTATCATTCAGGAAGAGTAACTAGCAGATGGTCCACAAATTTAGTAATATTCGCATGTTTATAGCAGACGAGGCAGACAAGATCTAGAGGAGGTAGCGACTCCAGTCTCTGAGCCCTCCCCATCTTCCTCTACTCAAGGGATTCCTGAAGAACCATGTGACCTTGATGTTCCCATTGTTGTTCGTAAAGGTACCCATTCATGTACTATTCGGCATCCTATTACAAATGTATGTTGTTTGTCCAAGTTATCTCAGCACGCTCGCTCTTTTGCTCTTGGGATTGATTATGTGGTCATTCCAAGAAATCATCTTGATGCTATGAAGGATATTGGCTGGAAACATGCTATGCATGTTGAGATGTCTGCTCTGTTATAGAACAACACCTGGGAACTTGTTGACTTACCTCCAGATAAAAATGTTGTGGGATGCAGATGGGTATTTACAGTAAAACATAATCCAGATCTGTGGAGAGATTGAAAGCTAGATTGGTTGCAAAGGGGTACGTACACTCAGACATATGGGGTTGATTTCTTTGAAACCTCACCAGTGGCTCATCTGAATTCTGTGTGTATCCTTATTTCTTTGGCTACTACATTTGACTGGCCTCTATTTCAGCTCGATGTAAAGAATGTCTTCCTTCATGGTGATCTATAAGAGGAGGTATACATGGAGCAACCACCTGGTTTTGTTGCTCAGGGGGAGTGTCAGAAGGTGTGTAGGTTGAAGAAAGCCATCTATGGATTGAAACATTCTCCTAGAGCTTGGTTTGACAAGTTCAGTGATGTTGTGCTAAAGATGGGTTTTTCTCGTTCTGTTACTGATCACTCTTTATTTTATTCTACTTCTTCTGGTAGATCTATTATTATTGTTGTGTATGTTGATGATATAGTTATCACTGGTAGTGATTCTACAGGCATATCTCGTGTGAAAGCGGGCTTGCAGGGGCACTTTCACACAAAGGATCTGGGAAAACTGAGATATTTTCTGGGTATTGAAGTACTTAGATCCAATGCAGGTATCAATTTGTCTCTCAGAAAATATGTGCTGGATTTACTTCAGGAAACTGGTATGAGTGAGTCCAAGCCTGTGTCTACTCCTATGGACTATCATGTGACTCCACATGTCAAGTCTGAAGATCAACTTGCAGATGTTCTTACGAAGCCATTGAGTCCAGCAGCTTTCCAGAGTTTTTGCAACAAGCTGGGTCTACACGATGTGTACACTCCAGCTTGAGGGGGAGTGTTAATATATTTCATATTTATTCTATTTTGTAATTTCTATATCCTGCTGGACCTCTATGTAAATTATCCAGTTTCTCTTATTAAAAAAAGGGAGAAGGCATATGGCCTCTCTCAACGCTGCATTGCACGTTGCATTGCGGCACCACATTTCACAAATCTAAACGGGCCGAAATACAAAAGCCCAATAACTAATTAACTTATTAACTAAATAGGCTAATATAGACTCTTCAACACTCCCCCTCAAGCTAGAGCATGGGTGAAACACATGTCTAAAGCTTGGAGGTTACAAGACTCGATAAAATGATAAAAGAAATGACAAATGAGAGATAAAAGATAAATATCACTCCTCATACAAAATTTGATACTCCCCCTTAATTAATACTCCCCCTGAACCATGTGTTGACAATGCCTCTCTTCTTTGAAATTGTATTCTGGAGGCTGGAGATCCTCGAGCTTTGAAGGTCTTTGGAGTGCATCTGGAATGAAGAACATCTAAAGAATGGAACCTGATACTACAGCAGTAATTCGCCACTTGGAGCAGACGATCCTCAACACAATCACTATGTCATCTTCATTGGATTACGTACTTAACGCGGCTCGAACGCGGATGTCCAATGTCGATGTAGCAGTAGTGAAATCTTCGAATTGTCTGAGAAGACGTGCATAACGTGGCACGAACACGAACGGACGATGTGTTGGTGATATGATGTAGGTACCATGACTCTGTCGCATGAATCTTGGGGGCTGACAGGATAGGAGATATCATCCATCAAGGAAAGTCCCAAGTAGACCAACAACAGGTGATGTCGAATAGCAGATGTGGCTCGGAGAAGACGTGATGAAGCAGCTCGGTGAAGATAAACTGGATGAATCAACCTTGCAGAAGTAGATTGGCAGGCTTGCTGAGCTTCTGAAAATCTGAAGAAGCACCCTCTGGTCTCATGTGAATGCAGCTGAAGTACACCATCAACACTTGGCGTACATAACGCGGTATGAACGCGGATAGTTCGGTGTTGACGTTGAATGAAGATCCTTCATTGCTGCTTAGAAGTAGAGAACGGATGTGCTGAACAATGCAAAGCTCCATGAAGATAATAAGCCTAGAACATATATAGCCTGAATACATATATCATCTCTTCTCATACTCTCTCTCTCTCATACATATTCTCTCACTCTCTCTCTTCTCATCTCTTCCTCTCCTCTCTATCCCCCCCGCACACCAAATACGACGAGAGTGAGTGTTTGGTGTGGAGAAATAGATATATGACCCCCCAGCACTGTGGAAAGGGATACACACATGATATGGGTGGGTGGGAAAGGAATTGGTGGATTTGAGAGGATTTTGTGATATGGAGATGTGTAATATGTGAAGAATGAAACCGATAACCAGAGATAATATGCTAAATGGGTCAATGTAAGATCTGGATAGAAAAATAAATGGATCTAATCTCGAAAAATCCGATTAGGCTAAAACTTGGATCCGATTAGCAAAGATGAGCAATTAAAATTCCGAATAGGCATAATGAATATGGGGGGAATTAATAATTGGGAGTAGACATAGATGGGAGGTGATGGTGGAGTGAGGAAGATAGTCGGGAAGGTGATGAAGAGCAGCAGCTTGCGGGATGTAGCAAAAAAATGGTCGGATTATGTCACTAAGTTGATGTAGCACTTGGTCGTAACGGAGGAGATGACAAAGGGTCTCCTGCACGGCTCTTGAGATATTGCATGCCAACAGGATGCATGCGGAGCCTCTCCACGAGCGACGATGAAGGTTGATGTTGAGGACGTCAGGAGATGGCTTGTACAGAACTCAGTACTACCGAGTTGATGTCGGTAGTACTGAGATCTTTCTGGACGGCGGGTAGCTGGTTTACGACGGTTGATTGTTGCTTGATGGTGATGATGGTTGATGCTTCTGCGCTTGGCAGCGCTTACGATGCTGCTGCTAGATGGTGATAGTGGCGTTGATAGGCGGCGAAGGCGTGGAGATGGCTGCTTGGAGGCTGGGGGTTATGGCTATTGAATGCACCGGGATGGAGATAGCCGACGTACGAAAAAAAAATTTAAGAAAGAGAAGCAGAAGTCGTACAGGCCGGGATGTGCCAGGCGGGAGGGCGGTCGGCGTAAGCCATGGCTACGGCGGCCGCCCACAGGCTAGGGTTCTCCCCCTCGGTTGCTTTCTGGAAGAGACGAGCGGCGGCGGCGGTTAAGGCTGCGTGCGCGCTGAAGATGAGAGGGAAGAGGGGCGGCGGCTAGGTTTCCCTCATGAGCGAGCGCGCTCTATTCACGCAGGAATTATTGTTCACGCCGGAGTTACTGTTCACGTCGTCGTTATTGTTCACGCCGTTGTTACTGTTCACCGCTCTGATACCATGTTGAGAATAAGATTATATTGAATGCAATGGGATTATTAGAATGTGTGGTATTCAACCCAAAACCAATCGGCAATGGGTGAAGGGACCACACACCTTATAAGCCCAAGACCTATCCCAGAGCTCAATGGTGTGGGACAATCCTAACATCCCCCCTCAAGTGCAGCCACTTTTGTGTGCTTGCACTTGTTATTTTTTAGGTAGGGTGTGGTCCTCACACTTGTCTCATGGGGTCCGCTCTGATACCATATTAGAATGTGTGGTATTCAACCCAAAACCAATTGGCAATGGGTGAAGGGACCACACACCTTATAAGCCCAAGACCTATCCCAGAGCTCAGCGGTGTGGGACAATCCTAACAGGGATGAATACAAGACTGGACGCCCTCTTATTTATATAGGAGAGGGGAGACGCCCTAAGACTTAGGACTCAAGTAATCTAAACGGGCTAAAATACAAAAGCCCAATAACTAATTAACCTATTAACTAAATAGGCTAATATAGACTCTCTAACACACACAATTGCATATTTAATTTGTACAATACATATTTAAACACTAAAATTTTAGAAGGATTCAAATATAAAGTTTCAATGAAAAGTAAAGCACTATTTAGAATGCATTCTAGAATCATTTAAACATAAACTCCAATGAAGCACGCAAAAAATGGTTTAGCACAAGTACATAACAATAAAGACTAACCAAATCATACAAAAAAGCTCGCATGTCCTAGACATCCAAAACAAAAAAAATTAAGCATGTGACTCGTGTACAAAACATACAACAAAATAGTACATCAAGAGATGTTATCAATAGAAATATAATCTAGTTTGGGCCGAGATAACAGATGTCCATCTAAAAATCGGCGACTAATCGGCCTTATAAGTGGTCGAGTATATGCAGGCCGCTTATGCAGCCTGTGCGGCCTTTTTTTGAAACACTGATATGCATGTATCCCTAGACTTTAATTCCTAGGAGAGCCAGTGCCTAATTAGAAACTAATAAGAATTACTTTCTTTTACACATGGTATCAAAGCAGTGAATTTCTTAAATCCTAGCCATCAGCCGTACTGCAGCAGCATAATATAGTGGTGCACAGTAGCAACATACTATAGCAGCAGTGTGTAGCGGTGGTATTGTAGCGGCGTACTGTAGAACCTGAGGTACTATAGCGGTGGTATTGTAGTAGCTGCCCCCATGCCCAGCAGGCCGCTGTCGGCGCAGCAAGGGGACCACAACCCCAACTGGCACAGCAACAACAGCCTCGCGGGCCACCGCAGCCACAAGCCGGGATCGGCCGCTGCAAGCCAGGTCTGCAACAAGGGAGAGCTTTCTCCTATGTCGTATCTCCTCCCAGAGAATGATTTGAAGCATAATCTCTTTGTCTCCTTTCTTCTCTTGTTTATTTAATTGTTTCTGTATAAGCAACAAAAAAAGGAAAAAAAGACCTTCGGTGCTAATCTTATAAAGCATCCCAAAAAACAAGGGGGCAAAGCATTACCTTTTTTCTTCTACTCTCCTTGCCAACCCATAAACCACATGGTTGAGCGCTCTATTTGCTAAATTAAGGGTTTATATGTTTACATATCGCAGATTATCATTCCTGTGATCTTTTACCTCCCACCATGCCTCATTTTCCGGTAGTGCTCTCATTTTTTTTCTATCGTTCATCTACAACCAGTTATGCCTCTTTATCTGCTATTTTTGTATCGTGCCTTCAATCTGATATCATCTTTTACGATGGTTAACAACAAAACTCTGCCTATTGTCCTCTGTGATAAGATACCTTATGTCTCCTTCATTAACTTGAATTGAGACAATTTCTTTCTTTGGATGAATGTAGTCCAAACCTTCCTTACCAACGTAGCAAACTCAAGTACATCAAATACGACACCCCAGCAGCACGATAATGCCTAGGTCACCAGGAACAACCAGATTCTTTCCTAGCTATGGGGGTGTATGGAAACTGATGTTGTCGCCAAGTACATGTCTCATCACAATGCCATGACCATGTGGGACGAGATGAAGCAATTCTACACCAAGAGGACAATTATTTTTGCCTCTACAATGCGAAACAAGATCTTCTCTGAGCAGCAGGGTGATCGTCCACTATCCAAGTACTATGACTCCATGATAGCTCTTGCTAATCGGGTGAACTCCTCGCCCACCACCTCTGATGAAGTCACCAAGGCATTGTTACACGGACTCGCCCCTAGGCAGCCACCTAGCCTCCAAAACATGGGCACCCAGTCTAATTAAGTTGTGGGCGGCCTGGGCGTGCTAGGCGGCCACCTAGGAACCTACGGGGCCTAAACTTTAGCCAATCTTTTTTACTTATTTTCTTTTGATATTTATTCTTCCTCCTTAATGTTCCTCTTGTTTTTTCTTGTCCTTTACACTTCCACCAAGCAACAAAGTTGTTGCAATGTTACTGCATGCTCCAATCTTTATTTTTATTTTTATTTCGCCCTATCAAGAAGCAAATTGCTGCTATGTTATAGAGTTACTACTGTTGTACTATTATCCAATTACTATTGTTCCACTATTATTGATTTACTACATACTCCGGTTTTTTCTTCTTCATCCTCCTCTATCTATAATCTTTTATATATCTCTTGTATGAATGTACTGACATAAATACAATGCTAATACATTGCTTGCATTTTCAGTTTTCTTACTCTAGCATTCTTATATTATAATCAGCTATTCATTTTTGTACATATAGATACTATATCGTTTTTCTTTGCTTTTCATCTTTTCTACCTCCTTTATACTTTCATTTTGTTATTAATTCTTCTTCCTCTACCAATCTTCTTCTTTTTTATTTCTTCTCTCCATGGTTTCTCCATACGCAAAGGTTCCTTCTGCATGATGCTTCACTTTTTCTTCTTCTTTTTCTTTGTTCGTCATCTTCGCCCAACCTCCTTGTTTGTTTTTGTTAAATAGTGTTTTATTTAAGTTCTTTATATTCACTTGTTATTTTCCTATTCTATGTGGACCTCTATGTAATTATTCTCTTTATAAATATACGGGGTACACACATTGTGCACCATAACCCTTACAGACAACTCAAGATGGTATCAGAGCAGGTGCTCTAGCCGCCATCCTCCCCATAGCCGTCCTCCTCTCTCTCTCTCTTCCCCACCCCCACCCCCCGCGCCCGCCGGCTGCTACTGCTGCCACGACGCTCACCCGCCGCTACCGCCGGCGGCCCTCCGCGTGTGGGCCTGCTCTGGTATTGTGGTTCTTATTGTGTATGTTGACGACATTATTTTATCTGGCAGTGATCTCTCTGCAATTAATGCTACTAAAGCCTACTTATGCAAGCATTTTGTCACTAAAGATCTGGGTAAACTGAGATACTTTCTGGGGATTGAAGTTTCTAGGACTGCTAATGCTCTTGTTCTATCACAACGAAAGTATGTTCTTGATCTTCTACAGGAAACTGGAATGCTTGGAGCTCGGCCTACTGATACACCTCTAGATCCTAATGTGAATTGGGAAGATGATGAATCTCCTCTGTATCCTGACAGTAAAAGATATAGAAGACTGGCTGGCAAACTGATCTATTTGACTGTCACTAGAACTGATATTTCTATTGTTGTTGGTCTTGTTAGCAGGTATCTTGACAAGCCTAGACAGTGTCATTGGGAAGCACTGTGTCATATCTTGAGATATCTGAAGAAAGCTCTTGGTAAAGGCCTATTTTATAGAAAAAATGGTCATTGCTCTCTTGAAGGCTATTCTAATTCTGACTATGCTGGAAGCAAGATAGACAAAAGATCTACCTTTGGTTACTGTACCTTTGTTGGTGGAAATCTGATTACCTGGCGGAGCAAAAAGCAAAATGTTGTTGCTAGATCTAGTGTTGAGGCCGAGTACCGTGCTATGGCTCATACTGCATGTGAACTTTTGTGGGTGCGGTCTCTTCTAAACGAACTTGATGTGGGATCTTCTGCTCCTATTCCTATGCACTGTGATAATAAAGCAACTATTTTTATTGCAAATAATCATGTCTTACATGAGCGGACCAAGCACATTGAAGTTGACTGCCACTTTATCAGATAATCTATTCTGACTGGTCGTATCTGCACTCCTTTTACTCGCTCAGAAGACCAAGTTGTTGATATCTTCACAAAGCTGCTGGCCAAGAAACATTTCAGCTCTCTTGTGGACAAGTTGGGCATGATTGATATCTATGCTCCAACTTGAGGGGGGTATTAAATAGTGTTTTATTTAAGTTCTTTATATTCACTTGTTATTTTCCTATTCTATGTGGACCTCTATGTAATTGTTCTCTTTATAAATATACGGGGTACACACATTGTGCACCCTAACCCTTACAAACAACTCAAGAGTTTTTTTTTAATTTGTTCTTCTCAAGTCAACCAATGTTCTTTTTCCTTTTCTTTCCTCTTCCTAATTTATGTTGATTCATATATTGTTCATAGGTCAGCATCATACTTGTCTAGGCAGCTAGGCGGTCCTTCCCACCTAAGGGAAGCCTAGGGGCCTAGGCGTTCTTCATATTTGTTTATGTTTTACATATATAAATGGTTTTGTGTATACATTCAATTTTATTCAAATATGTACATCGTTATGTACTTTAGTATTGGTTATCCCTAAGCTTAATCAATCATAACTTCACCTACATCACACAACTTAAGACGGACCTATTCGGCCTTAATTTGACCTAACATGATCTCGATTGGACCTAATTTAACTCAGTCCTTAATCAGACGTTACTTCCCCTAGTTTGTCCTACATTGACCTAAACGAGTCGTAATTTAGCAAAATCAGATCCAATTTCCCCAAATAAGACATGTTTTCCTAAAGCCAGACCTATTCCCCAAAAATCAGACCTAATTTGCCCAATTTAGATCTGATTTGGCCTATATCAGATCTATTTCTTCCTAAAAATAACTAAACATGATCTAATTTGACCAAATTCAGACCTAATCTATGCTAATTTGGTCTTCATGTGTCTTAATTTGGGCCTCAAAAGACCTTAGGCATCCACTTTAGTTATCTAAAAGCCTAGGCGCCCAATTTAAGGCGGACCACCTAGAGCCTAGGGGGGGCTAGGCGGGAGCCTAGATAACTATGGTCAACATATACCTATGTATATGTATGTATATAATAGTTTATATATATATATATATATATATATATATATATATATATATACGTATATATATGTATATAAACTAGGCCATGGGCTCCTCAAGGGAACGCTTGTCCGCCTATACAACCTTGCACAAAGGAGAGAGACACTCTCATTATTGGGAATTTCCTCAACGGCCTTAGTCTCATGTATGTTGTGGTTCGTCGACTCCTCAGCGGTGCGACTCTCCTATCCGTGGACATTGCACGCCTGTCCCAACCTGAGATAACCTCAACTCGTGTCTCCCATATTGATGCCTTCGATGCCCAAGCAACAATCATCGTCAGATACCGAGATCGTGGTCAAGGACGTGGCCCACGTCCAAAGTGCACCTGTTGTAGCAAGATGGGCCACACTAAAGATGTTTTCCATTCCAAGCATGGATATCCTGCTCACTATGGTCGAAGATGGCAAGGACATTGCGCATGTTGCCAAGGCTCCTGCTACTTTTCAATTGGCCAAGGCCAAACTACCCATCATGTACTCTTCCTTGTATGCACATTCCTCTCATGGTTTACTAACAAGCAAGAAATATGAATGTTTTCTTCAAGCATCGCAACAGTATGGCGACTCTCCTCTTCATATGCCATCAACATAGTCGTCCTTTAATTGGCGCATTGGTAACCCACGGAATGCATCACCATCATCTAATCTAGCAACGTCCCATCAAGGTGATTTGCAAACTTCCATGCTCGCCACCCACTCCACTTGGATAGTGCATTCAGGTGCTACTCAACACATGACAGGTATACCACACCTTACCTCCTTGGACTCTTTTATATCGCACTCCACTGTTCCTCTGGTAGATTGGTTGGCAAAATGAGTCGTGAAATGTGGCATTGTTCCTCTTTCTTCTACCTTGAAACTATCTTTTGTTAATTTTGTTCCTAATTTTCCCTAAAATCTTATGTCTGTGGCAAAATTATTTATACCTCAGATGTTTTGTAACATTTGAGCCCTCTAATTGTATTCCATGACTGGCAAAGTTTGACGATGTTTAAGTTGGGAGGCTGCTTTGGTGATCTTTACTACTTCTCTGCCCCTTCGCAGTCTCCACCCAGTGCCCTTGTCGCAGCCACACCACTCCAACTACATTTTCGCTTCGGCTATCCTTCGCTAGACATTCAAATTTCGGATAGTTTTGTTTCTTCTTGTTCTTCTATTTTAAGTGATGCATATCAGTTAGGGAATCACCAACGTGTCTTTTCCGGCTTGCAACATAAAACAATAACCTAAAGTTTTTTATTTGAAACATAGTGATGTTTGTGGTCTGCTCTGGACAACAAGTTATGATGTACTTCTTACTTTTTAGATGATTTTCACGTATGATTTGGTTATATCTTCTTATAACTCGTAAAGAGGTTATTCCCCTTATTTGATTGTTTCATACAATGATATTCGTTCAATTCTCCACTTCCATTAAAATTCTATACATTGACAGTGCCCTTGAGAACACCCAATGGGATGTTTCCTTTTTTGTCTCATATGAAATTGATTCATAAACACTCCTACGCTTAATCTCCTCGGCAAAATGGTATCACAAAGCATAAAAGTCACAATCTTCTTGACATTACACACTCGCTTACAATTCATGCCAATCTTCCCAAGAATCTTTTGTCTGACGGTGTCATCACCGCATGTTTCTAAACCATTCGTCAACCATCCTCGATTCTCAATAAGCATACTCCTTTTCGATTCTCTATTGGCAGAAACAATTGTTTCCTTTATCTACTTGGGTTTTCAGTTATGTCGTCTTTGTTCATAGTTTTGATCCCATAGCAGACAAACTTTCCCCTTGAGCGATTTAAAATGGTTTTTTTGGGATACCCTTACTCACAAAAGGGGTATAAGTGTGTTGATGCATTTACATTTTAGTTGATGTCACTTTTCATGAGGATGAGTTTTTCTTCCCTTCTTCATCTTCCCCGGTGATTACCAATGAGATAGTCTCATTTCCAGAGATCTCTTTCATCTGCCCTCACCACCACCATCTTCTACAGCACTTTAGTTCTTCTCAAGGTTTTAAAAAGCGTGAAGCGGGAAGTGTGCGGACAGGACCTTGTAGCCGATTAATCGCCAGGCGAGCGATTAAGCGGGCACTTTTTAGAAAAGTGGATTTCCATTCCTATAAACTTTTATGCAAAATTACATACATATGTATATAAATACTATATTTTTGAACTTTTTATACATATCTAAACATTGTACAAGACAATATAAAACACCCAAATAGTTTATAACACAACTATACAACAATGATTGTATCTGTATAATATAGTAAACAATATACTTGTCATAGACAAAGTACCCTACACAAAATAATAAGTGTATATACAAGATGCAACAACAATTTTGTATCACATGTTTACATAGCTAAACAGTAAACAGTAGACCTATCATAGCTAGCTTACAAACATATTGTTACATTTGCACATCATCAAATAGTCATGCATTACAGCAGTACATTTGATCAAAGTATGCATTCTAAATTAGATAATAGTTACCTATAATTTATTTGGATACATCACAAAAGTACCATATCATTACAGCTTACATACAAAGTATGCATTCTAAATTAGAACTAGGTATATCATAAAACATTTAATGCATGGTAGTTTAATATATTATAGTCAATACTAATCGGGGCATATAATGTGCTTAATGCTATATGCTTACAACAGATTTTTTTTTAAAAGTGGGCAAAAGCCGCAAAAAGCGGGGAAAAAGCGGGTTAAGCGGGCAAAAGGCGGATGCTTTTCTCAAATCTGCTTAAGTGGCGCTTAAGAGGGTTTTTAGGCAGACATGACATGTTGGCGATTAAGCGGCCGCTCAGTGCGATTTTTAAAACACTGGTTCTTCTCTCAGGTGTATCACAAGCACATTGAAGTTAACCCCAAGCAGTGTTCCCTCCATCATCACTGTTCTTGTCCAATCTGACTTATTGATGGCACTTCATAAAGGTATATGTTCTTGCACCTTGAAGCATCCCATCTCCAGCACATATTGCCTAGCTCGCTTCTCTCCTTCTGCTTATGATTTTGCCATGACTTTGGATACCGCCTCTATCCCAAACATGTGGTAGATGCTCTCCAACATCCTAGATGGAAATCTATTATGATGGATGAGATGTAGGCTCTACGTGACAGTGGCACATTTGACCTAGTTGAGCCTCAACCTGGCAAAAATATTGTTGACTCTTATGGGAATTTTTGGTTAAACATTGTTCTGATGCACCGTCAAGCGATTGAAGGCACATCATCTTGCTAAAGGTTTTACTCAAACTGTAACATCCCAAGATTTGAGGCCTCGGATAAAACACTCTTAAAAGGAATGATTAGACTACCCATATCACCAAGGTGCACCTCCTTTTCCGGGAGCCCATCACTAAAGAACTCCATAGTTAAGCGTGCTCAGCTTGGAGTAGTACTGGGATGGGTGACCTGTCGGGAAGTTGATCCTGGCATGCGCGTCAGTGAGGACAAAAGTGCGCAGTTAAGGCTAGTGGTGGTCTGTGGGGCCAGTCGTCATTCCTGAAACTCTGCTAGTGCCTTGGGCAGTGGGCCCAGGCGTTACAAATGGTATCAGAGTCAATTCCCCTCCAGTAGGTGGGGCCCACATGGACATGGCATGCCAGTCTTGAGCCGTGCGGTCCAGGCATGTAGGAAAGGATTGTCCATGGTTGACGTAGCCACCCTTACGCTGGTATTCCGTGATCGGGAGTTGGGTGTCCATGGGCAATTGTAGGTCTGCACTGAATTGGGGAAGAGATTATGAGGCCTTATAGTTGAGCCTTGACGAGGACGTCAAGAGTCTAAGTGGGGGAGATTGTAACATCCCAGGATTTGAGGCCTCGGATAAAACACTCTTAAAAGGAATGATTAGACTACCCATATCACCAAGGTGCACCTCCTTTTCCGGGAGCCCATCACTAAAGAACTCCATAGTTAAGCGTGCTCAGCTTGGAGTAGTACTGGGATGGGTGACCTGTCGGGAAGTTGATCCTGGCATGCGCGTCAGTGAGGACAAAAGTGCGCAGTTAAGGCTAGTGGTGGTCTGTGGGGCCAGTCGTCATTCCTGAAACTCTGCTAGTGCCTTGGGCAGTGGGCCCAGGCGTTACACAAACCTTTGACGTGGACTATTTCGATACGTTCCGTTTAGTGACAATGATTGTTTATGTCTGTATTCTGATCGTCGTGGCAGCCCATCTTGACCCGTACATATTTCAGCTAGATATCAATGCTTTTCTACATGGTGATCTCCTGGGGTAAGCCTACATGAAGCATTTCTGGCTTTGTTGTTATGGGGGAGTCTTCTCACAAGGCCATCCATCTTTGACGTTCCTTCTATGGAAACAAGCAAACTTCAAGATATTGGTTCAATTTACAATAAACTAAGCACACTCCCTAAAAAGTAGGTATCAAACATCTGCTACGGATCAATCACAATTCTCTTCTCAGTCCTCAAAAGGACACATTCTCCTTGTTGCATACGTGGAAGACATCATGATCACATGCAATGACACAAGCGACATCTCCAGCGTGAAGCCATATTTATAAGCTCACTTTAATACAAAGGATCTGGGAAATTTACAATAATTTTCCAACATAGAGGTCCTTCTCTCCACCAAAGGGATCAACTTGTCCCAATGACATTACGTCTTGGACTTACTTTATGAGACTAGGATGACAAATGCCAAACCAGTCTCTACTTTGACGGACTATCACACAAAGGCTCCACATGAGGGGGATCTCTTCCTGGTCTAGAAAAGTCATAGTTGGGTAGTTGTAAAATTGATTAATCTGACAATCCGTCAACCTGTCATCACTTTTGTAGTCAGAGTAGTCACTTAGCATGAGTGTGCCACTTCAAGCTCACTCGTGTTGCATTCAACGAGTGATACACTACCTCAAGAGAGCTCCAGGAAGAGGACTATTCTACAACCATCTTAAGCATAAGACTAATACTACTTATGGGTATGCAAGTGCAAATTTAGAGGGTGATTCTCAAAACCACCAGGTTTTTGCATCATCTTAGGCAACCACCATGTGGCCTGGAGAAGCAAGAAACAATATATGGTTGCTCGATCTAATACTTGAGTTGAATATCAGACTATGGCTCATGCATGCTACGATTTACAATGGGTATAATCCATTCTAAGCGAGTTTGAAATTCATGGTGACTCCATCTACTTTGTACTGTGACAACCAAGTTGCAATCCACATTGCCAACAATCTAGCAATTCATGAGCATATAAAACACATTTGAGTTGGATTGCCATTTCATATGGGACATGGTCAACGCCAAAAGGATTGTGACTCCACAAACGGATCGGTGATTAGATAGTTGGCATCCTAACCAAGCCACTTCATCCAGCTCTTTTTCAACATATGGCTGTCAAGTTGGGACTACACAATCTCTGCGTTCCAGCTTGTGAGGGTGTGTTAGAATAACTGATTATTAGTTAAATGGGCATAGGCTTGTTGTCTTTATATTCTATGTTTGTTATTCGTACGCTTAAGGCCTTATGTATCCCTAGACTCCTATATATAGGAGAGACAATACCTCATTAGAAACTTAAGAATCACATTCTCTTGCACACTACGTGTAGATGTAGTGGTGACATATTCCATGCTTACCGGATGGTCCTAGTCAACTTGATTGATTCCATTTTTAATAATGTTTAACTCTTGTGAATACTTATTTATTAAGTGAGGGGAGGTGATACCATTTATCCCGCCCTCCTCGAGCAGGCAACTGAAATGGTGTCATCCAACACAAGGAAGATTGCTGCCTAACAAACTGATCATCATCCTCACCCTCCTGACTACCTCAGTAGCATTTGGTTGGAGCCCAAAGCTAGATGACTCATCATCAAGGTTTCATCCTCCATTTATCGTCATCAAAGCCATCAACCTTAACATCATCTTCCACCGCATTGTCATCATACACATCATCAACGTAAGAGGACGTCTACATCATCAATTATTGTTAATATGTTTTAGTATATGGATACATTGAATTTGTATTGCTTATATGCTTTAATAGGCTTAGATTAGAGTATATGAATGCAAAACAATGAGTTCTAAGAGATTTGGGATTTTGGGGACAATTAAGGTGTTTCGTTTGGATTAATTGATTAATTTCTATAATAACATTTTAAGGCTTGTCAAAGTGTTGAGTAGGGATAGAGATAACCCTGGCAAGGAAGAAAATGTCCAATTTCGATGTCGTTTCGCTGGCCACAGAAACAAAACATTACCAAAATTTCGATGGAAATTTCGACAAATGTGTTCCTAACGTTTCGACGGTAAAATTAACGAATTAATTTATGAAATTTTACTAGGATTATCTACTAGTGTAGATATACTCAAACATGCAACAATATTTCATGTTGAATATGTGGGGTGGGGGTCTTATGTGTGAGTGAAGGACCTGAATTGTTTCGATGGGGATTTGATGGAGAATTTTGATGTCAATTTTCAATGGTGAAATTAATGAATCAAGTCATTATAGTTTGCAAGCACAATGTATAGACTTAAAGACACAAAACTGTGCAAAAAAATATGCTCTAGGAATTAAAGAAAGAAAAAATTTGATGGACAGTGCATTTCGATGTCCGATGGCCACCGGTATGGAACTAATTGTGAAAATTTCGACAATTTCGTTGAAATTTTAAACTATGAACCCTGGTGATGTATTAGAAGCTTTAGATAAAGCTAGAAGTGGGTTCAATGTGTTTTGGATGAGTCCGTTGACTTTCGTTCAACTTTGATTGTTGACTTGTCCAAGAAGTCAACTAACTTCTTGACCAGTATCGATTGGGACCTTTTAGTGTGGGTATTATTGAATTGTACCATATTGATCTGATAAGTCGAAGCAACTTGTCCATACGTCGGTTGGCCTATGAAAGATTTGGCTATATGACTTGTTGGCCAGCCATCTTTTCCCAATTCACAGGTGCTTGACCGGTCAACTGACATGTGGGAGGACAATCAACATTTGTGAAGTTAAATAAAAAGATTTGGAGTTAAATATAAATTACTCCAGCACCTCAATTAGTGTATACCAGCAATAATCATGAAGTAACTCTCCATTACTTCATTCTTGCCTGTATAATTTGAATCAAACCCTTGGAGGAGCAAAATTAGGGTGTATTGGGAGATTTTTTCCACTAGAGCGAGATTGGAGTTTTGACTTTATTTTCTAATAGTTTAGGAGGTATACTCATTTTGATTTTTGGTGTGGAAGTAGATAAGTAGATCATCACCTTTAAGAAGTATAGTTGTTAAGATGGCTAGGCATTAGGTGTTTCCTATGGGGCGCCTAGGCAGGCACTTCCTAGCATTTTCCTACTCTTTATAAAAGATGATGATGATATTCAGATATTCACGTTATATTTTCACATTTGTAAATATGCAAAATGATGCATATTACATAGTAATTAGGCTTAATCACATCTATCATGACTTGAGCTACACCCGAATTTGATCGACCTTAATTTGAACTAAATTGATCTAGATTTGATCTAATTTGACCTAGTTTGCCCTAATTTGGCCTAAATGAGACCTAATTTTGTATAGCATGACCTAATCAGACCTAACTTCCCCAATTTTTTTTTAAATTGACCAATCTAAGAACTAATTTCGCCAAATCAGACCTCATCAACCCAAATAAGACTTGTTTCCCCCAATTCGGACTTGTTTTCCCCAAATCAGGTATAAATTGCCCGAATTTGACAAGATTGGGCCTAAATCAAACCTAATATTGCATAATGTGGCCTAAACAGACATAAATTTCACCAAACCTTCCTTGTATTGACCTAAATGAGGCCTTATTTATCCAAATCAAACTAATCTCCTCGAATCGGACCTATTTCCCCCAAATCAGACTTGTTCTCCCCAAAATCAGACCTAATTTGCCCAAATTTGACACGATCTGGCCTAAATAAAACCAAATTTCACATAAAATGATCTAATCAAACCTAACTACCCCTAATTTTCCCTATATTAAACCAAATGAGACCTAATATGGCCAAAACAGATCGAATTTCCTCAAATCGAGCTTGTTTTTCCTAAATCAGATCTAATTTATCCAAATTTGACCAGATTTGGACTAAATCAGACCTATTTCAACCATACAATGACTCAACTTGATCTAATTTGACCAAATCTAGACCTAAAGTATGCTAAATTAGCCATTATGTGGCTTAATTTGAGCATAAAAGGCCTTAAACGGACACTTAAGTCACCTTAGGAGCTAGGTGCCCAGTTTGAGGTGCCCTGCCTAGAGCATAGGTCGCCTAGACAGGTGCCTTAACAATGAAGTTTGGAAGTTCTTTGGATTTACTTATTCTCTGCCTAATATTCTCTTTTCCCATTCTTTCACCAAATCTTAATCCTATGGAGGTGACAGGACTCAAAACTGGGGTTTTTTGTGGTCTTGTTAAAAGTTTGAGTGAAGCTCGAAATTTGACGGCTCGCTTCCTTGTTGGTGGATGGTTTAATCTTGCTTTAGAGATCTAGTTATGTTAACATAAATTCAGGGTCGAGTATGCCTAAACTAGTACATTTATGGGTTCATAATATAATTTGGTGAAAATGTAGGGATTTCAAAGCAAACTAGTGTTGAATAGTCTTTAATGCAATTATTGTGCTTTTCCTTATGTTTTTTTAATCAAATTTGTTAGGAGTTAAATCATGTTGAACTTGCATAGTTTGTGGCAACTACTAGTGGTTCAGAGAGTCAAATGAATTGTATGATGTTCGAAAATGATTAAAGTGATTGCAGAATATGTAATTCTCTTATGATTATAAATATGCAGAATGATAATGTTAATTGTAATCACAACAATGTGATATTATGTTGATTTAATGTTTTAGTCTTCGATGGTGATTTAGGTGTGAGCAAGTACAATATTCATGCTAATGGAATTCTATTTAGGATATCTTGATGAATAGATATTTTAATTAGAGTGTAATGTGAGAAATTCATAATGTCTTTCAATTAATATTATTGTCAAAATTTTGATATGTGAATTAATATTATGATGTGAAAACCCTAGATCCCCATCCACTACTTAATCTAGAGTTATAGGTGAAAAATGAAAGAGAGTTGACATTACTATCTATTTGTCCTAAAATGTGAGTAATGTGATGAAATGTAAAGTGAAACATAATCCACACTAGAAAGAAGGACCTATGAAGTGCAACGATCATCATGGGAAGTCAAGTGAACGTTGGCAAAAAGTGACTCTCCCCCATAAGTGATGTTATTTTGATAGGGCACAAATAGGAAGTTAAATTAATTGCAGATGATAACAACAGAGTTGAACGTTGAGGAGTGCCAGGCATTGTCTTTTACAGTAGTTCAACGCCTCTTGAGACAGTACATGTAAAGCAACGGCTACTCTCCCAACTTGGTACTAAACATCCTCGACATCTAGCGATTAATCCTTGATGCTACATATGTCTACGACTGTCGATGTAGAAACCTGGTAAACTTCCATGCTTGTCGAAGTTGACACAAAGACAACGTCTTGTACATTTGCATGTGACTATTTTTTACATACGTAAACTCGTATGAATGGCTATATATGTATATGTATGTATGTATGTATATATATATATATGTACATATATATTATTTTTAAGCTAGATTTGATGAAATATATCAATTTTCATCATTAAATCACAATTTTAAGCTTAACATTTATCAAAGATGCGTCGAAGGTTAATTGAAATCCACGTAGTTTCCTCGATGTTTCCACAAACTTCCGCTTCCACACCTGTGGAAGTTGACTCAAAGTTGATGACCTGTTCCAAGCTCCTAAAATGACGACAGTTGTCAACGTGAAGCGTGCATACACAAGTTGCAACAACTGACGAATTAGAGATGCTCGTTCTTCTAATGAATAAGGAGAAGAGATGAGAACAGAAGGAAAAAGGGGAGTTGTTGTGATTGAGTCGCAAGAGAGTACGTTATGTCTCGCCTATGGAACAGATAGGCAACACATGCATACATACTGGACCTTGAACGTTTTAGAGTTGATGGCGATTGCACACATTGCGACCGTTGAAGAGAAGAACATAACTTTTGTAAAGATGCAAAATGTGAAAAAAAAATATAATAAGACAGGCCTAAAATTCTTATTCAAAGATCAGTCTCGTTCACAAGTCTCCATGCCCCAACTAGCATTTTCATGCCACACTTCTAATAACAATAATTATAATAATAATAATATAAGACTAACAATAATGATAATAATATTAATATTTAATAACGATGACGGGAATTGAATTGAGTGGGAAAACCAAAAACATGCGTGCCTGCAAGCGTGTATGTGTTTGCTTATATATGTCAATTAGCTATATATTGATATGTGCCTCCTACTATTCTCTATATTTAAACAATCTACTCATGTAGTTATAATATACAATGGTGTATTGTAGCTATACTAAATAACTAATAAGAAAATTGATAGCTAATAATATCAACTATTAATTATGTTTGTTAGAAAGTATTAGCCTATTTAGTTAATAGGTTAATTAGTCTATTATGTACATGGGCCTATTTGCATTAGCCTGTTAGGGCTTAGTCTGCTTCCTTTTAATTGCCTCCTCTCCTATATATAGGACAGGGGTGTACATATTAATATACAACAATTACAATGTCCCACACACTTGTCAACTTGGTATCAGAGTGTGTCCTGGGAACCTAACCCTAGTCGTTGTCGCTGCTTATCTCTTCTCTCTCTACGCTCAATGTTTTCCTAGTCGTCGTCTCTCTCTCTCCTAGAGAGAGCAACAGCGAGAGAGCACATCCTGTGGGTGGCCACCGTCTCCATGGCTTAGGCTGGCCTCCCGCCCGGCACATCCCGACCTCCATGGTTGCCACTCTTCCCCTTTCACATAGATCTTCATCTATGCGCCGACGCCATCCTTCCTGACCATCTATGCTTTTTGATCCACAGTTAAAGTTGCCATCTAGTCTCCCTCGTAAACGTCATTGTCAAGTCGTCACTTTCCCCCCGTCCTCCATACGTAGTCGTCGTCATTGAAGCAGCCACGCCACCTCAGATCTGCCTTCCACTCTAGCAATCGCCTCCAGCAATTGCCACCATGTTCACGACTCGTGCCGCCTCCGAGTCCAGCAATCAAATCTGCCCATCATTCCATCGCCACACCACTTCTTAGGACCTTGGACGGCGCTAATTCCTGTCTAGTTCGGGTTGTGGTCAAGCAAGGAGCCACCACTACATCATGATCACATGATCTACAGGAGAGCAAAAAACAACGCTAATTTTGGTCGACCCATGTTGCTGATTCCCGAGGTCCTTTTCTCCTTGACGACAATAATTCTTGTCAGATTGTGCTTCAGTGGCATCCTACACGGGTGTTGGCCAACCAACACAACGTGTAGCAGTCCAAAATTCACTCAGTGGCGCCAGAGTTTGTCCAGATCGCAAGTTACACGACATGTGGACATCCAACATGACGTGTCGACAGAGATCTAGTTTACGCCTCCGGCATCCTACAGGGCATGTAGAATCCCTACATGGCGTGTTGCAAGGAGTCTATCAGTTTCAAGCGAAGGAGCTACACGGCATGTCAGCAACCTCACCCAGCATGTCTCAAGAGTCTGCCTCTCACCCCTGACAATCTACGCAGCGTGTCCACACCCTATACTATTTCAAACCAGTGAATAAAAAAGCGGGTGAAGCGGCCGCTTAAGCGCCCAAGCATATACTCCGTTGTAATTTTCAGTGAAGCGGGCCTTGAAGCGTTTTGCACTGAAGCGGCCGCTTTTGTCCGCTTTTTTCCGCTTTAGGCCGCTTTTTTGGGTCCGCTTAAGCGGCCGCTTCACAATAATTATTCTCAAAACTTGCCCAATCACCTGCAGAATTTAAAAAAAATGAAAAATATGTATTGTATAGGTGTAATAATCAGTTTGATAAATATCTCTAACTATTTACGTCTGTTTGTACACTATATACATCTATATAAGAATTATGTATTGTCATCTTGTCATTTGTAGAGTTTGTGATATAATATTAGTAATAGTTGCATGAATTTATTGATGTTTCACTTTGTTGCTGTGATGTTTTAATTTTTCATGATATAATATTAGCAATACATTTTGTTCCAACTATGTTTGAATTTGCATGACTTTTTTTATGTTCTACAATCTCATCATGTAACTACCTATATGAAAGCACATCATCCTGTCACATGTATATACAATTATTTTTGCTATTGGCTGTTGCACAATTTCATCATTTTAGATGAATGGATGCATACCATTATGGCACTTGTATATGATTGCATGATTTCACAATGAATATAATATGCTGCTGTCACATAATTAATTACTGCAACTAGTGATATTTCGATAAATCTATCTACTATAAATTCAGTAGTCACTACTGCCATGTATCATAAATCGACACTTACCCTACCTTGTTTTAAAATTTTAACTGTACGGATTATGATTCTATGACAATATGACTCTAAAATGTACTTACTCTAATCAGAAATTAATCTATTGATTATTTAATTTTCTATCATAACTAGTGTGATTAAAGTTTGGCTATGTCAAAATAATCCCAAGTGGAAGTATAACACACATCCAAATCCAGCCCGAAGGGAGAAAGTGATCTGCAAGTTTTTCTATGTTTTTCTATTTTTTTTTCAAAAACAATGTGGACCGCTTTTTCAAAAAGCGTCCGCTTTAGTCCGCTTTAAAACCCGCTTCCCGCTTCACGCTTCAAGCAGAGCAATCCGCACGCTTCCCGCTTCGCGCTTTCCAAAACCTAGTTTCAAACACAAGTTATGACATCCTCCAAAGGTCTATCTCTTCTCCAATACATACTAATAATCGGTCCTATTATTTTTTGACCTCCAAAATATTTCCGCGATGACACCTTTGTGGGTCAAGAAAGATCCATTTAGTTTTTACTATCCGGATCTTATAATCAGGTTGTTTTGCATATTGACTGTGGTTATCGGTTTTCCTACCAAGATCTATTTCGATAGTGTCACTCCTTTTCCTACCGAGTTTCATTCTGGTAGTGATCCTCCTCTTTTTACCGAGTTTCCATTCCAGTAGTATTTCTATTTTACTTTTTTTTCCTTTCCCACCCATCATGTGTGTGTCTTTCCATGAGTGTGGGGGGTCACATCTCCCTTTTCCACACCGTCTATTCACGTTGTATTTGATGTGTGGGGGGGTATAGATGAGAGGGAGAGTATGAGAGAGAGGAGGGTATGAGGAGAACATGACAGAGAGCATATGAGGAGAGAGATAAGAGATGAGAGAGATGATATTCCATACTATTTTCATGGAGCTTCATACTCTTTAGCACATCTACTTTCCTGATGTCTTTGTGGTGCGTCATTCCGACTTAGCGTCACTTTACATGTGAGACAGCGTTGAAGGATCTCACAGTTGCAGCATTGACACCAAGCCTTCCGCGTTCATACCGCATCATGTAGGTCTGGACAAGAGTTGTTGCAGCTAATTCTGGCCTCTAGTTCCCTTTGGTGTTGATGACGTTTCAGTCGATCATTCTCATTGCATTCCCATGAGACAGATGGTTGCTTCTTCAAATTTCTCCGAAGCTCAACATCTTCTAGCATGTGCCTTCAGTATCTGCAAGGATTCATTCAGATTGATCTTCACCGAGCTACTCCGTTACGTCTTGTTCCATCTTCAACTGATCTTCTTTGGCTTCTCCTTGATGATGCCTTCATTCCTATCAAGCCCCCAAGGTTCATGCGCCAGACTCCAGCACCTCGTCTAGCTTGTGTCCGTGCCACATTATGCACGTTTGTGGTCTTATGCGCTAATTCCAGTTGGCTATACTTCTCAGATGATTTGAGGACACTGCTACTGCTACATCAACATTGTGCCTTCGCATTCGAGTTGCGTTAAGTACGTGGGATGTGTTGATTGTACGCTTATTCCACTCACATTCCTCTCCAATGAAGATGACGTAGTTGTGGTTCTTTGATCACTTGCTCCAGTTTGATTGAGGCGAGATTTTTTGTTGTGGCATTCAGATTTCGTATATCATATTTTCTTCATTCCAGATGCACTTCAGAAGACCTTCTCCAAAGCTCGAGCATTTCCAGCCTACAGAACATATCTTAAAGAGGCATAATCATATGTCTAGTTAGGGAATATTGTTTAAGGGGGAGTAACAATATTTGTATGGGGAGTGACAATTCTATCTTTCATTTATCATTTCTATCTTTTATTGTTTGATTGAGTCATGTAACTTCAAGCTTGGACATGTGTTCACCGATGCTCCAGCTTGAGGGGGAGTGTTAAAAAAGTATTAGCCTATTTAGTTAATAGGTTAATTAATCTGTTATGTACATGAGCCAGTTTGCCTTAGCCCGTACCAGGATTCATTGTGGGTAGTAACAAGAATATGATGCAAATATTAGGTATGTAACAGTAATTATATTGCATATTCTTGTAGGTTTGTCATTATAATAATATGTATATTGTGTATAATGGTAAGTACGTAGGTAAATGTCAATATGTATAATATAAATCGGTATTTGATTATAAGTAACAATACATATATAAGTCTATAACAATAAGTTATCGGTAAGAAAAAGTACATAACAGTAACTATGATAGATATATGATTAATGTTTTTAAAATCAACAACATGGACTTATTTAGACCAATTTTAGCAGGTTGTAAGTCTGCAACTGGGCTTCGGCCTTTTTCAAGCCTAAAGTGGTTGAGTTGCAATGAAGCGGCTTTAAGAGGGTACCTAAAGGAGGCCTTGAGGTGGGTGTTGAAGCGGCTCAAGCGGGAGTTATGTGGGCGCCTTTTGGAAGGCCATTGAATTTGTTTCTAGGTACCTTTCTAAGCGGTCACGTTGGTAATTTGCTAAAGTGGCCGCTTAAGTGGCCGCCTCAAATGCATTTTTTAAACCATGAATGAGCTTTGCCACAGACCATGAACTCGGGGCTTTCTTGCTTCACAGAAAAGATGTTGGAAAATGATGCTTCCTAATTTTTTGCCCTACTCTAGTCATACAACACTTGGTTTTTAATTGCCATGTACCTAGTAGGATTTAGGTTTAGCAATTTCTTTTATATATGCTTCGTAAATTTCCTGATGGTTTTTATTAGTAATTGCTAACTTTCCAAAGAAGTATACTACAGCAATATATAGCTAAGAGTATGCTAATTTATTAGTTTGATTTACTTTCAATAAAAGTAGAGTAGAATAATATAAAGACGAGATTATGTTCACTAGGACATTATTATAGAAATCTTCACATCTTTCAAATATTTTGCAACTTCAAGAATCTTATGATTGTCATATATGCTATCTAAATGAGAACAATTTACGTGTAAATCAACATTTTTGAATTTGTCACCAATATCATTATCCGTTATGAATAACGTAACAAGATTAGCGAAATGCTCACATTATGCCCACTGCTTCACTCTCTTCACAGAAGATGTTTCACATTGTGCATGATGTATGTTTGCATTTTCTATCACTTAAAATTTGTTGGCTTTCTCCTGGTTGGCAAAAATTTTCTTTGAATTTTGAAACTTTTGATGTAACTCTTGGATTTCACATCTCTGCGCTAGTGGAACGACAGTTGAATCCTGGATTTCCTTCCTTTTGTTTGTGTGATTCGAGTGTAGATGTATGACAAATGAATTAAATGCCAAATGCTTAAGTTCATTTGCTCATTTAGTTAGATATTTGAATAAAAAATTATGATGATAGACAATCAGGTTTTCATTGATATGCTTGTTGAGCAACAGTGTAGGAAACCACTTGAAAGAAATGCTATGTCGATCAAACCAACTAACTCATAGTGTATCTTGGTGGCTTAGAAAATGGTTTTGTGAACAAAATTATGACGTATGTAAAGCTCAATCTACTTCTGGTTGACCAAACATTCACAAAGCTTCTCATACAGCACATAAACTTCGGTCTCTTGAGTGTTGAAGCATTCATTATTTGGGTGAGTGAAATCATTCCTTGCAGGCGTTTTGGCCTTTCAAAATGTCGTAAGCTAATGAGCTATAACAATTTTCTTACTATTCAGACAATAGGGAAGGGCTGTTCGTTGTCGTTCCATCAAACACACGAAGAGCAGGAAAAGAGACATACCTTTCCACAACCAGGAGGGCCATAAAGAAGCAAACCTCCAGGCCACTGGACAACCAACAGAGAGATTAGAGGGACGTAAATTATACTAGCTTGTCCAAAAAAAAATCCATTGAATCAAGTTAAGCTGGGAGAGCGGCACCCTCGTACCCTGAGTCCGAGCTTGTGGGCTTCCTGAGCGTACACGGAAGGGTAGACGACCAGCTCCCTGAGAGCTTCTAGTGCCCTTGCGTTACCGGCGACGGCCTCCTCAGCTCTCCAACGGCCTGTCCGTTCCTCCGTGAGTTCCGTGCTGCTTGTTGGCATCGTCAACGTGGTACAGTGATCTGGCTTCGTAGTGAGGGTGAGCCGCCGCAGTGAACTCCCAATGGGTACGGGGTACCAGTAGCAACGGCAGGCGCGCCAAAACCTACTCGGGCCGGAGGCCCACAAGCCTTACAATTTCGCGTTTCAAACAATGGGCTTTTTAGCATTAATAGCCATACGATATTTTGCAGGGTTTACAAGTTAAGGCAATTGAATCCAGGGCGGAGACCGAATTTTGCAGGGTTTACAAGTTAAGGCAATTGAATCCAGGGCGGAGCCCGAATTTTGCAGGGTTTACAAGTTAGTGTTGTACTAAAATTTAGTATAAGAACAATATTAAATTGTAGCTTACAATATTTTTTGGTCATATATTTGTTCAACTAGAAGATCCATGAGCGGTATTTTATAGTTACATATGAAGTAGAGTATCTTATAGAATTTCATCATACCGGTGGATCACAAACGTATATTACTCTTTTCACAATTCACACAAGCAAAAAATTTGCGTGAACTTGTAAACATAGATGTACACATTTGTGTGCAAAATGAATATGAAAAAAAATAAAAATAATAAATTAAAATAAATATAAATTAAGGTTAAATATTGTAGTTTTCTATATATAATAAATTTCTTCAAGTCATCGATACATATGATTTTTCCATGCATATTTTAGAAATATACATATTTTTTTAATTTTATGATGTAATTAATTCTATTTTAGACAAATTTATTGTAAAAGATAAAATATGAACAAGCTAAAATGACTTGTCACATTTCTTCAAAAGTGTTCAATTTTATTTTTCAAGTATAAAATTAATATATCAATAATTATTAAAATATAACAAAATTGGTCGGGGAGGAGTGGTTTAGGTAGTTCGGCACGGTGTCCCCTCATGAAGGGACCCGGGTTTGAAACTCAGCGGTCGCCTCTGAAATGGTATTCGTTGTGCAAGCCGGCCAACTTTACGCTTTAATCGATTCTCGGGTGTGTGGGGTGCTCGGGGCCCGAGAGTTTTATGCCGTCTGGGGGTCATAAAAGTGGCGCTTCTACGGGGGCGGTTTTCTTAATAATCAAAAAAATATATAACAAAATAATGAATATTTAGTAATGTTCCAAGCAATTATTTGATGAACCAAAAGCCATCAAAGATGCTGAATAAATGTGTCAATTTATAGCTAAAAGTTTGTAAAGATATATGCCGATGTTGGTTAACCACAAAAGAAATTATATAATAAAGAATTCAACAACTTATTAATGAAAAAAAGTATAAACAATGATACATGTAGTATAATATTATAAACAAGTAGTTCGGCCAGAGTAGCCCAGCTGGTTACGGCTCGGTAAGTCCAGATGAAGGACCCGGGTTCTAACCACGCCAAAGGCGCTCTGTGAAAAGTAACAGGATTTTGATTGGACGCGGGAGGGGGTGACTGGACTACACTCTCTCATGTCCCGAGAGTTTACACTGTCTGGGGGGTCACGAATGTGGCGCTTCTATGGGGGCAGTTCTCTCATAAATCAAAAAAATATTATAAACAAGTTATTTCATCTTCCTCTCTATTGTGATAAATATGAATTTTATCTATTCATTAAACATTTATCATGAGTTATTGAACCCACTTTTATGTATTATGACATTGTTGTAAGTTCATTTTTGTACACATTGAGCTCATTGAAAGTATCTACAATATAGAAATTATTTTAATAGTTACTACTTGCTAGGATTTACTTGTAATATTAAAACAAGTTCTAAGTATGCACATAATCAATTATATGTTTAAAAAAATTGAAACAAATGGTGTATAAGTATGATACAAATAAACCTTCAATATCTTTACTATGTTTTGTACAATTTTGATTATCCTTTTTGGCTAATAGACACCTTTTTTATTATAACGTACTAATACATCTTTATTTAATAGAATATGTGACTTCATAAGAATTTTAGAGGAAGCCTGAGGAGGAAAAAGAATAAAATGAGACTAGAACTTGCAACCTAATGCACATAGAACCTTACATTACCTATATTAATCAATTCTGATTTTATACTTTACGTGTGTATATATATTTGATAGAAAGCGACCTTAGAATTCAGGAAAAAGTTAAGGCAAATAAAAACATGGTTGACAGAGTCGAAACTGTGATAAACTAGACAGACTCACTCAAAGGATTCGTTCACCACCAAGTCGGCTTTGTCATGTGGAGTGAATATAAATATATATTATCATTTCTGGACATATAAATACATTTAATTACATTACATATATAGTTAATATCAAGTTATTTGGGGGTATGGCCCCCACTTTCCCCTTGCTGATTGAATAGGAGGTCCAAGAATCCTCCTCATATAAAAGATCTTCACTTCAAATGTTCCACTACACCAGCTAGGAATTGGTGATATGAATACGTTACCGATGAGGTTTATTCTACTGGTTGGGTCTTAGTAGTCCTACCTGAAAGGAGTTCTTTAGCATAAAATAAAATATTTATAGAGTATAAATTTAACCATTGAGATAACCACAAGGTGTGATTATAGTTTTTTATATCAAATATAGTATAAAAGATAGCTAATTATTGTGTTTATTGTCAAACACAATAGGTTAGTTGTTAACTTGTTTTTGCAAGATATGGAAAGAAAGAAACACAACATCCAGTTGTTGCTTTTAGCTGAATGGATATTAAACACTACAATAAAATGTCAAAAAAATGTCAATTTATTTTTTTCATTAAACAGTAGACATTCTTAGTGATACTAGTACTTGTAGTTGTCTACTACACAACACACAATTAACTATATATAATTATTATAAGTAAATGTAAACATTACTATAGTAGAACATATAATCATTTCCAATAGACAGCGACGTGGATAACCCTCACGATGTGTGAGGGAAAAACTATGGGTTGAACCATGGGTAAATCTACTATAAGAAGCAAAGATATAATTTTCACCTCTCAGATTTTGACCCAAATCTGATACAATATATCAAGAAGGAGAAATAAGAAGATATCACATTGTATGGAGAGATCCCCACAATTCTACCACATCAGAATTTCCTAGGAAGATGTACTCTTCCATAAAGTACACAGTAGTAGATGGTCTGAAGAAGACACCCAGATGCCTTGGCAGTACTGCCCCCGCTTCCTTTCTTCTCCCCTTTCTTTTTCTTCTTTCTTCCTTCTTTGCCTTCTTCCCAGTCTTTGTAGTGGCAAAACTGCTGCCTTTTTATCCTCACGGTTGCACTTTGTGCCTTTGCTAATTGCCCTTTTTCTTCAGCGGATGTTGGCTCTCCTCTTCACGGCTGTGTAGCATGGGTTTTATAACCTTTGGGCAGCGGCAGCAGTCATCATGCCCTAATGGGATTGGGCTACAAGCAAGGCCCAACAATCACTCCCT
This sequence comes from Alisma plantago-aquatica, assembly GCA_963693085.1. NCBI lineage: Eukaryota > Viridiplantae > Streptophyta > Magnoliopsida > Alismatales > Alismataceae > Alisma > Alisma plantago-aquatica. The sequence goes on from OY856414.1 coordinate 340,544,497, forward strand.
CCAGCCTAAGGAGGAAATTGTCATTACAGAATCATCACTGGGAATGTATTCCGCTGAGCTCTTTATAGAGCTCTAGCTTGTCTCGTGTCACCACCTTGGTCATCATATCAGAAGCATTCTTCTCAGTTTGGATCTTCTCTAGAGTCAACAACTTCTTATTAACCACATCAGAAAGTCTATGATATCTCACATCAATGTGCTTTGTCCGTGCATGATGGATTGTTCTCTTGCTTAAGTCAATAGCACTGTGACTATCACAAAAAATAGTCGGGTCAACCTGATTCATGCCTTGCTCGCCCAAAAATCTCACAATCCAGAGTATTTCTTTTCTTTTTTCTGGTGTTGTGATGTACTCTACCTCTGTCCTAGAAAGTGCAATACACTTTTTGTAAGGAGTGGGATCGCAGAGGGGAACCACTCCCTACTAGAAATAAAAAGACAACATCCCTTGAACCAAACACCACATAAAAAATTTCATCAAAGGGATGATGACCAATTCATTCAACATGTATGTATCATAACACAATACGTATTAGTAGAAGAGAACTTTATTTAATTATTACAAAGCTTGATATGATTATACATCACTACACCACACATGGGTGAGTCAAAGGAAAACTATCTTAAACAAACAAGGATCTAGTTGAGGATCATCTAACCACCTCTTTTAAGTCTCCCAAAAGCTCAGTTGCAAAGGTTGTTGTCCAATTCCACTTTTCTTATCCTCTCCTGGGTCTAAACCTGGGGATGGAAGCATACCCCACAAAAAGAAAAGAAAAAGAGAACATCAGTAAAAGGCTGGTATGTGCATACTAAAAAGGAAATTGAGCAATCTATACAGAATAAGAGACATCAAAATAAAAGTCTTCTCCTAAAAAGTAAAGTACTACCCAATCAGGCATAAAAGAAAAGAGTCCCAATAAAAGAGATAAATAAGAGCAAATTTTAACAATAAAGCATCCACGAGTTTCACATGTGACAATACTAGACAATATAAAAATGTAGGTAGGAAATAACACATCTACCAAAAATAATGTGGGGTGAACATGGTCTTATATACATCTGCTCTAAAATGTGGGGTGGTAGTGTCTTGTACACATTTGCCTAGGCACGTCTGCCCTAATTATTTTCATATGTAGGAATTTTCACATATGCACGCATATGTGGGAATTTTCACATCCACATAAAATGTCATGTAAAAGTATACTAGCTGTCACCACATGATGCAAACAAAAGAATAATCAATTATAAAAGAGAATAATAAAGATGATGACATTTAACAATTAAAAGTGGGATCAAAGGGTCCATGCCATCACATAATGTGTCATATATATACATCCACTACCATGGTGGGAAAAGAAGCACATAACATCAAATAAGTCCAACATGCACAAAGCATAAGAGAGAGTTTAAAAGAATATCTATGATCACAAGATCAGTAACAATTAAGGTAGTTCACATGAAACATGGTTTTCAAAAGAAAAGACATTGTGTATAGGCTAATGTCCATAGGACTAAGAGAATGATAAAGATGGGTTATTGCTCAATATAGAAGAATAGGAGATGCAAAACATACCTTAAACAATGTAGTTTTCCCTGGCCATAGATCCATTACCGTCAGTATTTGGTGATGGTGGAACAGGTTTATCCTTCGGGATTACCTGGAGCGCATATTATTGAATATGTGAGGTTTCCCCTAGCCTAAAATAGGAGGGTTGAGTGCAACTGTGGTTGCAGTCTCAGGATATATGGAGTATGGTGAACATACCCATGGCTCAGGACATGTGATGATGAGCATGATGCGTTCATGCACTACTACAGAAACAACATTCAATGTCACTTTTCTGGGCGTCGGTTATTTACAAAAACCGCCGCCTATAACATTCCACGTCGGCTATTTAGTAAATCTGACGTCTATATTTGAAGACCAGCCAGACACGGGTACCGCTTTATATTCAGCGTCGGCTAGGTAAACCAAACTGATGCCTAAAATCGCCCGCGAAATTCAAATTTCAAGCGAAAAGAAAAAGTGTCACATACATCGTCGGTTTTTTAGACACAAACCGACGCCTATGTATGATGAGAATTTGCGCGAAAAGTGTCACATACAGTGTCAGTTATCCTTTGATAATCGACATTGATAATGGTTCCTACCAAATAATTTTAGGGCAAATATTGTTCAATTGGACGTCGGTTTTTACGATCAACCGACATTGAAGATGTTTAGGTGTCGGTTTTGTTGACAACCGACGCCTTTTATGAACTTAATACCCCCGCGATCACCCGACTCTTCCCCTTTCTTCTATTTCATTGCAAGAATTTCTCCCCCGCTACTGCTGCCGCCCGACTGCAACCCCCACCCGCCGCCGCTGCTTGTACGCCGCCGCCGCTCCACCGCTGCTTGTACGCCGCCGCCGCTCCACCGCTACTCCCTGCTCCTTCTGCACTGTCGTCTCCGGTCCTAGTCGTCATGCCCTGCGGCTACCTGCCTGCCCTGCGTCAGCGGTCCTGGAGCTCACCGCGCCTTCCCTACGCCGGTGGTCCTTTGCTCGACCTCACCTCACCGCTGACCTATCGACCTCACCTCGCCGCCGACCTGTCGACATCATCTCGCCTCGACCTCGCCCTGCTCGCTTGCCCAGGTACCTGTCGACCTACCCAGGCGGCACCCAGGTGTGCCTAGGTGGCCAGGCGTTCACCTAGGGTCCCAAACCCAGACGCCCAGCCTAGTTAGGCCTCTGGGATGCCTGGGCGATGCTTGGGCTGCGCCAAGGCACAATGCTGATGTGTATTTTTTTAATTAAGTTATTTACTGATTTGTGTTTATTTATATACTGATTTGTATTTATTTATGTATTGTTTCAGGAATTAATTGATCATCTACTGCTGCCCGCCGTCTCCCTGTCTACCGCCTGCTCACCTACCTGGTTGCCTGCCTACTCGCCTACCCTCCGTCTCGCCCAAACAGAGGTAAACCTTGTTTTATTACACTGTTTGATCTTTAATCACATAGATTTAATCAACATTGCTACTTGTATGATCCTAGTGATTAAAAGCACTCTTTCTTGGTCCCTTCAGTAACTAATGTTCCCTTGAGATGAGTGTTAACTGATCTAGTTTGCTTACTTTCCTTGTAATGCCATCTTTTATGTGTTATGACATAGTCACCTTTAGAGTATTAAAATGATGCAACTTGTACACTTGTTAAATTTGAATCTATAAATCCTATGAATTGATATTACCCCACAAAATCAGTAGTCACTATTATGTCTTGTACACTCTAGAATCAAGATCTAATACTCTTATGCTATTTTAACACCATGAGACATTTTTTCTCTCATTCTAGTGGATTATTATGACCTATGATGACCTAACATGAAACCATGCTCTTAATGATATGATTTACATATCTATTATTATGTTTGTTGGCCTAGAAACCCGTCTAAGATTTACTCATTAGGAGTAAATCTTGGATAGTCCCCGGTTTGGGACTGTTCTTAAACACCTAGTCTCACTTAGGATGTAAGTGTATAATGTGTATTGGTTTTTTGAGAAAATTTCGGTAGAATTTCCCCATTTGTTCTCTAACTACATATGTACTTAGAGAACAGCGGGGAAATGCTGCCAAAATTTTCTTGAAAACCCAATACACATTATACACTTACTAGTGAGATTAGGTGTTCAAGGATGGGATAGGTGGTATACATTTGTTATATATCAGAATGACATCACATGTGTTTGTTGGCCTGGAAAGTGAACAATCATTATTCTTTATATTACTTGTACATTGGTATAAATTAGAATGAACAATCACTAAATTATATATTGTTTGTATGGAGTATAAATTAGAATGAACAATCTTATTCTCCTATACATTGATAAAAGATCACAATTTTAGAGGCATGTATGTTTATATTTTTTTATTGAAGCTAAATGTTTGCTTTTTTAATATCAATATCATTTTCAGATTTGATGTTTTATTATCTTCTAGTTAATACAAATGCTAAATGTTTTCCTTTTTAATGACATTTTCAGATGGCTGACCATGATGAGCATGATGTCCATGATGAGCATGTTTTCCATGATGAGCATGGCGAGGATACCAATGTAAGTTCTAAAAACATATCCTGTATTTCTTCAAATTCATTATCTTCTAGTTATGTCATATATCCCATATTTCTATATTGGGCTAATTCAGTGTGTTTATTTTTGTCAAATTTTAGGTTGATGATGCACATGTACCCACTGAAGCACTGTAGGAACTTGATGCGCATCACCAAAAAGTTAAAAGAAAAGGGGCATCACTCTGTTGAACAAGTTAATAGCGCTAAGTGGCAGTGGATCCAAATTGGTTTTGGAGTTTGATAATGGAGGAATTGCAATTGGAGTGAACCACAATAATTTTGTAAACTATCTTGGGGTTGTCACTCGAAGCCATTGTGGTGTTAAGTATGATAATTGGCATAAAGTTCCTCAGGTGAAGAAAGACGATATGGAAGGATTTATGCGTGAGTTATTATTATTTGCAATTCTATTTTTTAGATTACAAATTCTATTATTTGCAATTTTATTTTTGGATACTAGTTAATAACAATTCTATTTTACAGAATCTGTTTGCATTGGATGAGAAGTTGCATCGTAAAAGCGTGATGCGACGCGCTGGAAAGATGCTTAGGAACTATAGGACAAATCTCAACAGAGAATACATAAAAGATGGTGATAAGAAGAAGATGTCAACCCTTGAATAATGGAACTTCTTGGACAAAGAAGATTGGGACAATTTTGTTGCTTCAAGAAAATTTGAAGAATTCAAGGTATTAGGCGTCACTCCCAATTTATTTAATATATGTTGTATTCACCTATTCAAGATTAACATTTAGTACTACTAACCAAATCATTAATGTGCATACTAACTAGGCCCTCAGTGAGGCACAAAAAGCAAGGCGTACACTGAATGTGCATGACCACACTATGGATCCAAAGGGCTATGCAAGCGTTCGCCAAAGACTACAGGCGGAGTCTGCTGCTACTCAGGAGTCCTCTACTATAGGTAGCACACCTCTGCCTCACCATGATGTTTGGATAGCTGGGAGGCAAAATAAGAAGGGAGAAATAAGGAAGCCCGCAACTGCTGAGGCGGCTGCAAAAATGGTAAAATACAACTCTCAGAGCAATCGTTTGAATATTAATTATTTGTGGTGTTAACTTACCAATTTCTGTTGATGGTGATTAGTGGGAGCTGCACGAGCAGAGGAAACAAGGCATTTCATCCCTCAGGGCACAAGGGATGAATTGACAGTTGCTCTGGGTAACCCAGAGCATCCTGGACGTGTTAGGGGTGCAGGCGCTGGTGTGGGCATCAAAGCATTCTTTGGGCCATCCCAGCGCAAATCCAGAGCGGGACTTTCACAAGAAGAGGTAACCTATTCTTTTTTTAGAATGTTACTGCAAAAGGAAATTCAATAATAAGAAGCTAATGTTTCTTTTATCCATGTATAGGAGAATAAGAGAGTCGAGGATATAGTTGCTAAGAAGGTCAATGATATAGTTGCTGATAAGGTCAAGGAAGAAATAGTGCGGTGGCAGGCATCTCAGGCTTCCAATCAGCCTACGACGACCTACTCTTCTCCTGATGTACATACTAAGAGTAATCTTGTAGACCCACCACCACCTAACACGTCTACTGTAAGTATTGCTTATGACATTGTAGCTAGTCTTTTCAAGATGATATGTTTTCAAGATGATATGTATATATGTATAATATTCTTTACGTAAATTTGTAGGCATTGAAGCCATGCCGCATAAAAATGCAAGAGTATGTTGTTGCAAAGGCGCATGCTTACTTGTCCCTTCCTGGGGAAACGTTTCACGGGACTCCAATGCCACATGGATACGTTCGTGTGAGCCCGATATGTGTATTACCTGATTGGAGGGAAGCTACATTGCCATATCCCCACCCAGATATTGATACACTTGCTGAGGCAGAAGGCGGGGTGATATTGTGGCCCAAAGCAGATGTCATCTACACTACTGAAATTATAAGATAAATTTACATTACTTTAGATTGTTAATATATATATATGAGGTCATCTGATCTGAAATTATATATACAGGTTAAAAAGAAGACACCCAGAGCACCTAGGCCTCCACCTCCACTTCCTGCATTACCAAGTTGGGTTCCAACTGACCTAACATACCCGTTAGGTCCTGCTTGTAGGGGAATGGCATGTTGGCTACGGGCACATAATATACATTGCCCTATAATTGTTTCTTTAGAAGTGGATTATGCATGTTAATCAAATGAAAGCTCTTTATTTATACAAGATATTATTGAGCTGTTTATGTATGATTGGTTGAATACATCAATGATAGAGACATGGATAAGGTGAGATCTTTTTTATACATCCATATACCTTATGTAAGATCTGGCGATCTGGTTTCTTATATATTAATGCATACATAATACATGTTTGGCAGCTACTTAGTCGAAGATCAATGCAAACAATTTGCATTTGATCATGTGGGATTTTTGATTCCATCATTGATTAGTATGGTAGCTAAAGACCCTAATAGTGTTCAACAATACTATATAGATGCTTTTACAATTTTCAATCAGCAAAAGAAGATGATAATAATAACTCCATTCAATGTCAGGTAAGTTTACTTTATTTATAATTTGGACTTAAGAAAATTACATTTTTATTGTGGATTTTGTGTTATTAATTTTTAACCTTTTTACCTCTAGCGGTAGGCATTGGGAGTTACTAGTTATTGTCCCCGGTACGTTCACTGTTTATTATCTAGATCCTACGGGGAGTACATTGAATACTAAAATTGGACACGTAATGAGAATGCAATTATTCTGGTGAGAAATATTTCATTTTTATATCTGTTAACATCTATTATTACTATTTAATTACACAATGTATTGTGTTACATTAACATGTAGGGGTTTAGATTAGTTCAAAAAGGCTGGAGGAATGGTCCCAAGGAGAAAGAACCATCCAATAATTTGGGAGAACATAAAAGTAAGTTCTCGACTCCAATGTATATATTATTGATGTGAACTGTGCTTAGTTGTATTTTTTAATATTTTGTATGTTTCAATTTATAGTGTGATACACAAGACAACGGCTGGGCATGCGCATATTATGTGATGTGATTTATGCAGATGATTATCAAACATGCCGCATTGGACATCAATACCATACATGAGGTATTATATATAGTCTCATTAGTTAGTATGAAATATATCAATCTTATTTTTATATTATTACTTATATATATATCATTCTCTTTGCAGGTGTTTAAAACTGACCACACTATAGGTAAACGCTTAAAAAATGTACATGCTCCATGTACGCTGGAAGTATAAAATGAAGTAAGAGAAGAATGGGCAAAAGCCATACAAGCAGTGGCGATTGTAAAATATAATTGGGATGCTGATAGCGATGTTGAATGATATTTTGTAAATGAATATTTCTGAATGTTTATACATGTCTTAATGTTTCTACATGTTTTGAATGTTTCTACATGTGTGAATGTGAGAATTGAATTGATGTCTGAATGTCTCTACTTGTGTGAAAAAATATATGTTGATTTTGCAGGTTTGTGGCCTGTTTGTAGGTTGATATCAATGGATGTTGTAAACCTGCATTTCAGAAAACTGAACTGTAGGTTCTCATCCTGCTGACCAGCCACAGCATGCCTGCAAACTGATAAGAAAATAAAAATAAAACATAGGTGTCGGTTATTTACAGAACACCGTCATCAAATGCCTATCGCGTTGGTTATTGGATAAAACTGTCGCCTAATGTGACCACGGTCGTGGTGGAAATGGTGTCGCTTATTCATATACAACCGACGCCTATAGGCTTTATAGCGGCAGTTTTTTAGTTGATAACCGACGCAGAAAGTGTCCTATATGGTGCCTTTTTTTGTGGCGCGAACCCTTTTGGCGTCGTCTTACTATATACAACCTATGCCTATAGGTTATATAGGCATCGAGTATAAAACCGACACCGAAGAGTTTGACCTTTAGCGGCGCCCACATAGGCATCGCTTGAAAACCATCGCTAAAAGGGGTTAAACAACCGACGCCAAAGGCGTGTTTTGTAGTAGTGATGGCTCAGATGTATGTACTAGAACCTATGGTGAGGTGAGCTAGAAATATGGGTAGCTTGCGGAGCTGACTCAGAGGCTGAGGCCCTATAAGCATAAGACTGCGGTCTTGCTTGATGATTCATGTACTGACCACGAGAAGGTGAGGTCATGGAGTCCGGATCTCCTTAGATCTTGTATGGCACCAGATTGGGCTTCACAGCCAATGGTTGGATTTGAGCAGGGATGGCTCACTTCCTCAGGGCATAATAAAATGTAATCCAGATGAATAAATACATCCTTCTTAGAGCAAAACACGGAACATTGATTAAGGCCTTGCTTGCATAGCTAATGTAGTTACAACTTGCAGATACGTGTACGATCCTTATATCTTGTGATAAGTTCTTATAAAACTTATCTTGTCAATCATGTTCCATAAAGAAATACTTGGTAATATGCCCCCATGATCTCTTGGCAAGCTTGATGGTAATCATAACCTTGTTCAGTCTGCTGCTCTTGTTATACGCTTATTCAGTTATTTTTTGTTATCTACTTTAAACCTTTGAGGTTTTATAGTTGCAGTAGGGAGTTATGTTTCTCGCTAGGACTATGTGTCTCACTCCGCTAGTTTACACCCTTTTTAGGTGATCACTCTAGATGTGGTGGTGGTCGTGAGGTTGCGGCCAAGCAGCAAGAAGAGTAGTAGAAGGCAAGAGATGGACATGTTGCTGTTTTGGTGGTTTTGTAGTAGAGTCCTAGAGTCATCCTTGTACTCTCAGGTCCTCAGAGGTGTTTGACGACGTTTCACGATGTTTAGTTGCTGTAATTTTTATATATCCTCTTAGTGGCCGTACGTGGCCTATTATGTATGTATAAATAGGTGATGAACTAGTATGTGTTGTTGCGACATTGGGTGGCTTTAAGATGTGAACATATCTGGCAGGTGACCTTGAATATATATATATATATATATATATATATATATATATATATATATATATATATATATATATATGACATGATCTTCTAGTAGGGCCTGGTTGCAAATGTTCTGTATTAATTAACCAATGTTTTTGGTAATATATGGTTTCGCACATTTTCGTGTGTCATCTCATTGTCTGTGTGATGGTGGGGTGTCACAATTGGTTTGGTATCAGAGCTCTAGGTTCACTGAGTCTACAGGGATCTAGGACTAGGTTTGCATTTGTTCTTGTGAGTTTTCCAGATTTTCTTACAATAACCTTCTACCCTCAGTGGAAGATAAAGCTTAAGAATGTCTGGAAACAATGAAGAACATGCTTCCAAGAGCAGTGATGCTGCATCAGTTGATGGAGCAGGAGGACATGCACATGGAGATCGGGTGCCTGAGGTCCCCCAACTTGACCCAACCATTCTTGAAAACCCTACCTACCAACAGCTTATGGGGCAGATGATGGCTATGATGAATCACATGGTGGAAAGGTTGCCAGTGCCTCATCCAAGAGCACAGACTCCCCATGGTGAAGAATCGGGTATTGAGAAGACCTTTGAGCGGCTTCACCGATTCGGAGCTTCGGATTATGCTGGGACGACTGATCCAGCGGATGCAGATCTGTGGCTGACAGGTCTTGAGAAGGCCTTCCAGATCCTCGACATCCCCAAAGCAGACAAAGTCAAGCACACTGTCTACCTTCTGAAGGGCAGTGCTGGCCACTGGTGGGCCATCGAGGAGGAGAAGTGACCCGGTGAGGAGATCGGTTGGGAGATCTTCCGGCAAGAGTTCGTCAGCAGATACTTTCTGAAGACGTATCTGGATGAGAAGATCAACCAGTTTGAGCGTCTACGCCAAGGAACGATGAGCATCACCGAGTATGAAGCCAAGTTCATGGACTTGCTGAGGTTTTTTCCTCACATGGCAGCAACAAATGATGAGCAGATCAGGCAGTTCGAGAAAGGTTTGAGTGTTGAACTATCGACACATGCTGCTGCTTTAAGGAATCGGGAGTGGTTTGCCATGTTTGTGGAGTCCGTACACAGGATTGAACGATCTATTAAAGAGAAAAGGGAGTCCATGACTAGGAAAAGGCATGCTCAGTTCTAGGGACAAAGATATGGTGGCTTCAAGAAGTCAAGGTTTTCAGCACCTTCCATGATGAGAGGTTCTAGTGCACCGTCACAGTGGTCTCCAAGTAAAGGAAGAGGTCATGTTTCTTCACCATCTAAGGTGCATAGTACAACTTCTGTGGCCGTAACCAATCCATATAGACCGCAGATAGAAGGCAAGTCATGTTACCACTGTGGACAGACTAGGCATTTAAAGTCAAATTGCCCAAGAAGAGACGTTGAGGTAACACAACAGCTGAGACAGAATCAATAAGTGTCAGACAGACAACAACCCAATGCTAGCAGAGGGCGAGGACGCGGTCAAGCGTCGCAAGCGGGATCGTCTGCTCAAGGAAGCAGAGGACGTGGACAATAAGTAACGGCTCGATTCTATGCTATGAGTCAGCCAGAGGTGATAGTCAACCCGCGAGTGGTGACATGTCAGATGGAGTTATTTCATTCTGATTTGTCTTCTTCTTGCTTTATATATGTTTTGGTTGACTCGGGTGCTACACACTCTTTTATCGCACATAGTCTGCTTGATAGCTATCCTTTACATGTTAGTTGTAAGAAAGATAACATGTTGTTAGAATCCCCTCTTGATGGTTCCTCGATGCTTCGAGAAGAGTGTCCATCTTGTGTCTTATCTTTTTCGGGACACAATATACATGTGGATCTTATACCACTTGATATGCATGGATTCGATGTGATCTTTGGGATGGATACCTTATAGAAGTATAAGGTTGTGTTGGACTGTGGTTCCAAGCAGGCAGTGTTTAATGAAGATGGGGAGAAGTGGATCTTCCAAGGAGATAGGAAGATTCTTCCGACATGTCTAGTATCAGCAATGCTGGCAGAAAAGTTGTTGCGGTAAGGTTGTAGAGCATTCTTAGCTCACATTGTGGATACTAAGGTGAAAGGTCCTAGCCTCGAGGAGGTAACGGTTGTCTGAGAGTTCGCGGATGTGTTTCCTGATGAGTTTCTCGGTGTTCCCCCACCTCGAGAGATTGATTTCGAGATCAGTCTGATACCAGGAACATAGCCAGTTGCACAAACACCGTATAGGATGGCTCCGGTAGAGATGGCAGAGTAGAAAAAGCAGTTACAGGAGTTGTTAGAGAAAGGTTTCATCCGACCGAGCATGTTGCCTTGGGGTGCTCCAGTGTTGTTCGTTAAGAAGAAGGACGAGTCGATGCGGCTATGCATAGATTCCCGACAGTTGAACAAAGTTACAATCAAGAATAAGTACCCGTTGCCGAGAATAGATGATCTATTCGATTAGTTGCGTGGTGCTACAGTTTTCTCAAAGATGGATCTACAGTCTCGATATCATCAGTTGAGGATTAAGGCGGATGACATACCAAAGTCAGTGTTTAGGATGAGGTATGGTCACTTTGAGTTTGTGGTTATGCCATTTTGGCTAACCAATGCACATGCTGCTTTCATGGACCTGATGAACCAAGTGTTCCGTCCGTTCCTAGATCAGTTTGTTGTAGTCTTTATAGATGACATTTTGATCTATAGTCGGGACAGGCAAGAGCATGAGCGACATCTTCGACAAGCGTTGATTCTTCTTCGTCAACATCAGCTGTATGCCAAGTTTAGCAAATGTGAGTTATGGTTGAAGGAAGTAACTTTCTTAGGTCATATGATATCTGCAGAAGGAGTTCGAGTGGACCCTAAGAAGGTGGAGTCAGTGGCAGATTGGGAACAACCAAAGACGCCAATAGAAGTTCGTAGTTTTTTGGGTTTGGCAGGATACTACTAGAGGTTTATCAAGGACTTCAGTGTGATCGTGTTACTGATGACAAAGCTAACCAGGAAAGATGTACCTTTTGTTTGGGATGATCATTGTCAGTAAGATTTCCAAAGTTTGAAGGAGAAGCTGACTAGTGCTCCAGTGCTAGTGCTACCAGAACCTGGGAAGGGCTTTGTTGTTTTCTACGATGCTTCCAAGAAAGGCTTAGGTTGTGTGCTGATGCAGGAAGATCATGTGGTTTCTTTTGCTTCACGACAGCTTAAGAAACATGAGGAGAACTATCCGACACATGATTTGGAGTTGGCAGCGGTGGTCCATGTGCTAAAGATTTGGAGACACTATCTTTATGGGGAAGTGTGTCAGATCTTTACAGATCATAAGAACTTGAAGTACATCTTTTCGCAGAGTGAGCTGAATATGCGACAACGTCATTGGATGGAGCTAATCAATGATTATGATTGCACCATTGAGTATCATCCTGGTAAGGCAAATGTGGTAGCTGATGCGCTTAGTAGAAAGTCTTCTTCTCTCTCCACAAAGAAGGCACAGTTGAGTTCCTTGGTATGCCATAAGCGGGATACGTTTGTCTCCTTGCGGCAGATGAATGTGCAGTTGGAAGTTTCCTTGTTGGCAGGACTGTTGGCACAAATGCAAGTCAATCCTATGCTGAGACAACAGATCAAAGACACACAGCAGACAGATGATACAGTGCAGCTGATCAGGTCAGAGCTTGGTAGCGAAAAGTATGATGGGTTCCATGAGTCCGAGGATGGATTAGTTTGTTGTCATGGTAGAATGGTGGTCCTCGATGGTGATAATCTAAGAAAGCTAGTGCTTGAGGAAGCACACACATCAATGTACGCTATGCTTCCAAGAGTCACCAAGATATATCATAACCTGAAGGAACTGTATTGGTGGTCTGGCTTGAAGAAGGATGTAGCTGAGTTTGTGGCTAAGTGCGCAGTATGTCAGCAAGTTAAAGCTGAGCATCAAAAGTCGGTAGGTATGTTGCAACCCATGCTGATACCACAATGGAAATGGGATCATATAACCATGGATTTCGTAGTTGGTCTTTCAAAGACAGCTAGGAATCACGATTCCATTTGGGTAATAGTAGACAAGTTGACAAAATCTGCTCATTTCATACCAGTAAAAACAATGTATACAGTAGAGAAGCTTGCTCGGGTGTATGTGGACGAGATAGTGCATTTGCATGGTGTACCAGCAACAATAGTTTCCGGCAGAGGTCCTCAGTTCACAAGTCATTTTTGGGAACAGTTGCACAAAGCATTGGGAACACAGTTGAGGTTCAATACCGCTTTCCACCCCCAGACGGATGGACAGTTTGAAAGGACTATTCATACTTTGGAAGATCTTCTTCGAGCTTGTGTTTTGTAGTTCCTAGGCAGTTGGGACATGCATCTCAGTTTGATAGAGTTCACTTATAACAATAGTTACCAGCGGAGCATTGACATGGCTCCTTATGAGGCTCTATATGGAAGGAAGTGCAGATCCCCTTTATGCTGGTATGAGTCTGGTGAAAATCAACTTTTGGGTCTTGAGTTAGTACAACAGACAACAGAAAAGATCAGAGTGATACAACAAAAGTTGAAAACATCACAGGAAAAATAGAAGTCTTATGCAGATAATCATCGACGACCCTTAGAGTTCCAAGTGGGATACAAAGTGTATCTCAAGGTCTCACCTTAGAAAGGCATGCTAAGGTTTGGCCGGAAGGGCAAACTAGCACCCAAGTATATGGGGTCGTACCCGGTAATAGCACGTGTTGGCAAGGTAGCTTACAAGTTAGAGCTGCCGCTAGAGTTGCGTAGGTTGCATCCAGTGTTCCATATCAGTATGTTGAAGAAAAGTCATCCAGACACAGGGACAGTGATACAACCAGTTGAGGTTGAGCTTGATGAAGATGTGACCTACGAGGAGGGTTCGGTGGCGATCCTTGACAGAAGAGTAAAGAAGTTGAAGAGGAAGGACTTGGTTTTTGTGACGGTTCTTTGGCATCACTGTGGTGTTGAGGAAGTGACGTGGGAGCTTGAGGAAGAGATGAGGCGGAAGTATCCCTCGCTTTTCTCTTTGGATTTCGAGGACAAAATCCTTTTGTAGAGGTTTATGGCTTGTAAGGACCCTGACCTTCATTTTGGGCTTACCCTGTTTGTTTTGCCTAAACCTTATGCTTGGTTGCTTGCTAATCATCTTTAGTGATGATTAGGGTTTACTTGTGCTTAGTTGAGAGCTGGAGGTGCTACTTGCAAAATACCCTAAGATATGGTTGGAGAGCAAGTTTGTCACCTTGAGAGATGTATTTCTCTCTCTTTGCTTCCTCTAGGGTTGAGAGGAAGGTTTGAGTTTGTGCCTTGGGTTGTCTTGGATTTGGTTGAGCTCTTTTGGGCCTTGTTCTCCCTTGTTTGGGCCTTGCCTTGCTTGGTTGAGCCCTGTATCAGGTAAGGGTGCTTTGTGTCGGCCATGGGATATCGCCCATGGGGGTGTATCGGCCATGGATGGAGTGTGTCGACCTTTAACCTTTGTTGACCTTCTTGCCTTGGTTGTGTCACCATAGCTTGGACATGTGGCCGACCCTTGGGAGAGTAGTGGCATAGCATGTGCATGAGTTTTGCAAGGTGGTAAAATGTGTGGACAAGTGTCCCTTGGTAAGGTGACACCTTGCCTTGGTCTAACCTTGACCCCCATCTATATATGTCTTGCCTTTCTCTTCCTTAGGAACCCTTTTAGCTCTTTGTTGCTCCTCTCTTCCTTGTGTGCATGATACACCTCTCCCTTGCAACCTTTGGTGGCCGATACCCTTGGAATAGCTAAGGTTGGTGGCTGATCCCCTTGAAGGAGTTCCCTTCTTCTTCCTTTAGCTTGGTGGCCGAACCCTAGGTGGGTCTTGTTTCCCTGGTGGCCGAAGTGTTGAGCTTGGAGCTACGAGCTTGAAGCTTAGAGCTTTGGAGCTTGAGGAGTTTTCTTAAGGCGGGTTACATAACTTCTAACCCTAGCTATACAACTTTCTCTATGTTGCATGTTTCATATATGTTGACAATCGGCTATGCATGTATGTTTCTTGCTCTAGAACATGTTGTTGATCTTATGGATTTTATGAGCATGATGGTGTTGTTGTTGATGGGTTATATGCATTTACATCTATTTGGCCGAACCATGGTTTAGGGTTTCCTTGTTAAGCAACACTCCTTTCTTTCCTTGGTCTAGAGAAGAGAGTTTGATCTCTAGTAATGTGGGCAATACCCCTCTCTTATTTAAGTTGAGAGGTGAGCTTATATTCTAGTTGCTTGGGCAATACCCTCCTTTCACCATGGATTTGAGAGGTGAGCTTTTGATGACCTATGTTGAGGTTGGATCCTTGTGGTTGCCCGATTTGTGAAAGAGGTTGTGCAATACCCCTCTCTCTTGGTTGTTGAGAGGTGAGTCGACCTTCTTGATCAACTAGGGTTTGGTGCCCTTGTGCTTGAGATTGAAGATGACCTTGTTGGGTTGTGTCTTGTACGATATGACCTTGGGATGGTGCTGCTCGATAACCTTCTTGTCTTGGGTTGAACCTTTGGCCGATACCCATGTGTGCTTGGGCGTTATGTTTTGTTGAGTGCCATGCACGATACACTTTGTTGAGATAGTTTTACCTTGGTTCCCGATATCCCCTATCCATCCTAGAGTTAGGGTTTGGACGACAGGGTTGCTAAACCCTTGGATGGGCATCTTGGTCGATATGAAGCCTCAACCCAAGCTTGGGCGTTAGTGTTTATCTAGGCGACATGAGTTGTCTACCCTTAATGCACAATATGTCCTTGAGGTGTAATTATTGGTAGATAAGCTTGCTTGGGTGATCCTTGTATCCCTGGCTGATATACCTAGCTGAAGCTTAGTTGGTGCCCGTTATGGTCCGTTGGTCGATACCCTTGGTGGAGTTGATGGATGGGTGATACACCTATGATGAGTGCCCTACCTGATACACCTATGATGAGTGGCTGCTTGATGCACCTTGTATAGGTGGTTGCCCGATACATCCATGTAGAGAGGACTCCCGATACACTCCCTTGAATTAAGGTGATCTTGGCCGTTATGTGATGCCAGCTTGATGCCCGACACAAGCTTTGGACGACACCACCTTAGTGAGCTTGGTCAATATGAGGGGACAGACGATATGGCATGATGCACGACATGCCAACCCTAGGATGCTGACCATTATGATGCTGGCTATGCACGACACCTTTCTTGGGCATCATGGTTACCCTGGCCGATAGGGTTAACCCTCGGATGATTCTAGAAGGTTGCACAATAGGGCGCCTTGGGTGACACCCCTTTGGCCGATAGGGCTCATGTTGATGATTAGCCCGATAGTGGAACCTAACCCTAACCCTAGCTTGGTGCACGTTAGACCCTTGGCCGATAGCCATGGTAGTGTTGCACGTTATGACCTCGTGGATGGCTATCCGACACCACGAGTATTAGTGGAACCTTGATGCATGTTAGAGGATGTGCAGTGTTTGGTTGATATGGTGGTGAGTTGCTTTAGGGTTTGGAACCCTAGACGGTAGACCCTTTGGTAAGGGTTGTCACTACTCGCCATACCTGTAGTGAGGGTTGCAGGAGTTTTGGTGAGGGTTCTGATAACCCGGAATGTATATAGTTGATGGTTCTCTTTTAATAATGATAACACAAGTGATATGATGTAATCACCTTGCATCCTGTAAATATGATGATGAGATATAATGATAAGATTGTGAACTAGGAAGCTTGGAAGCTTATGATGTTGCTTCACATGTTGATATAACACATGCATATGGTCACAAGTATAAGACATAATATATGCCCATGACTAATAATAATACTATGAATGATAAAGCTTGTGTGATATACTCATGGATGCTTCTTTATACTTGATAGCATGATCATTCTGTTAATCCATGATGGTTTCATTAATCTCTGCGAATGTGTATACTAACCATGCAGGTATTTCATGTGGATTCATATCCTGGTCTGAGGACCTGATATAAGGCTGAGTGCCTAGTTGAGGTGTTATTCTCTGATGATGAGATAAGGGATGCATTCCCAGGATGCTAATGCATGATTGTGATGCCTTGAGAGGTAATGGTTGATATCATGAGGGATTGAGGTCCCAAGACAATATGTTGATGGCAATAATGATGTAATTCTATAAGGATATGTTTATACCTTGTTTTGCCTCAAAGATTGGCTTAAAATATACTAATCAATTATAGATGAACCTATCATGTAGTTTGCCCTGGCCATAGATCCATTACCGTCAGTATTTGGTGATGGTGAAACAGGTTTATCCTGCGGGATTACCTGGAGCACATATTATTGAATATACAAGGTTTCCCCTAGCCTAAAATAGGAGGGTTGAGTGTAAATGTAGTTGTAGACTCAGGATATATGGAGCATGGTGAACATACCCATGGCTCAAGACATGTGATGAAGAACATGATGCGTTCATGGCTCGGATGTATGTACTAGCACCTATGATGAGGTGAGCTAGAGATATGGGTTGCTTGCAGAGCTGACCCATAGGCTGAGGCCCTATAAGCATAAGACTGCGGTCTTGCTTGATGATTCATGTACTGACCACGAGAAGGTGAGGTCATGGAGTATGAATCTCCTTAAATCGTGTATGGAACTGGATTGGGCTTCGCAGCCAATGGTTGGATTTGAGCAGGGAAGGCTCACTTCCTCAGGCATAATAAAATGTGATCCAGCCGAATAAATACATCCTGCTTAGAGCAAAACACAGAACATTGATTGAGGCCTTGCTTACATAGCTATTCTAGTTACACCTTGCAGATACGTGTACGATCCTTATATATTGTGAGAAGTTCTTATAAAGCTTATCTTGACAATCATGTTCCATAAAGAAATACTTGGTAATATGCCTCCCGGATCTCTTGGTAAGCTTGATGGTAATCATAGCCTTGTTCAGTCTGCTGCTCTTGTTATACGCTTATTCAGTTATTTGTTGTTATTTGCTTTAAACCTTTGAGGTTTTATAGTTGCGGTGGGGAGTTATGTTTCTCGTTGGGACTATGTGTCTCACCCCATTGGTTTACACCCATTTTAGGTGATCGATCTATACGTGGTGGTGGTCGTGAGGTTGTGATCGAGAAGCAAGAAGAGCAGTAGAATGCAAGAGATGGACATGTTGTTGTTTTGGTGGTTTTTTAGTAGAGTCCTAGAGTCATCCATGTACCCTCAGGTCCTCGGAGGTGTTTGACGACGTTTCACGATGTTTAGCTGTTGTAATTTTTGTATATCCTCCTGTTGGCCGTACGTGGCCTGTTATGTATGTATAAACAGGTGATGAACTAATATGCGTTGTTGCGACAGTGGGTGGCTTTAAGATGTGAACATATCTGGTAGGTGACCTTGAATATATATATATATATATATATATATATATATATGACCTGATCTTGTTGCAGGGCCTGGTTGCAAATGTTCTATATGTATGTTTCCACAAATTGGTTTTAATTAACCCGTGTTTTCTGTAATATATGGTTCTGCACGTTTTCGCGTGTCATCTCGTTGTCTGTGTGATGGCGGGGTGTCACAACATTAGTTGTTTCCAATATCAACCTTGCCTAAATGCAAATTACATGCATTGGCATTTAAGTTTCATATATACGTAATGAAACCCTAATTCTAGACCTTTCTAAAAAACATCAGATTTTGGACTCAAAACCTGAACCAATTGACTTATTAGGTTTATGTGATTAAGAAAACATATTTGTTTACTAAATTTGGAGTTCATATGGATTAGTTACCAATTTTAGGGTTTTTTATATTAATTAATTATATCCTTAAAAATTCATCATAAAAAATAAGGAAATAAGGCTTTGAAACTATTTTTATTAGAAATTATACTTTTCCAATTCCAAAACTAATATATTTTAATTTTTGGTCAAGCAAATTAAAAGATATGAATTTTATAAAATCGGCCAATCAGAAGAAGACCCGTTAGCAAACCGACCGAGAGAGAGAGAGAGGGAGGGGCCGAACTAGTGTCTTGGCCCAATGGAAGGTGACCAAATTGCTTGGTCAGTGCCACATCATGCCCGCATGGCTCAGTCAAGGGCACAATGAAAAAGATCAAAAGATATACATGCCCTTTTGCGAAGACAGAGGGAAAAGAAGGTGAGTGATGGGGGCAAGAAGGTAAAAACACCAAGGGGTTCGTCCCCTACCTTGGTCACAACCATGGCACTGAGGAGCTATGCTCCACTTTGGGTGTTTTCACAAATCTCAACCAAACTCAAAACCTAGGATATCAAAAGAAAGAGAGGAACAAACTAGACTTACTTATACCAGTAATTCGACTAGAGAAGCACGATGGAGAGAGGAGGAGCCACAAGCTTAGAGGCAAACTTCGCATGTCAGAAACCTAAATCGTGATCTCAGTTAAAATTGGATGGAGACGATCGTTGTACGTGGGCTAGGGAAGACCGAGGTACAAGTATTTATAGGCGAGGTTGAGGGAAAATCCGAGATGGAATGGGACCAACCTTGCTTGGAGAGCAAGGTTTGGGGCTTTCCCAAACTTTCCACAAAATCCCAAAAACCAAGGATAAATAGGTGCGCAATTCTATATGGAACATAATGGATAAAGAATCACGAAAAATCATTGAGAATCAAGGGAGAAATTAAAAAAAATGCCATCCTACCCGCAACTACTGTTCACAGACCGTACGATGCGGGCTATCTCCTACCCAAGGTAGGAGATGAGTCACAGACCGTATGATGTGGATCCATCAATCATAGTTGTGCGTGCCATCTGGGGAAAGAGACAAAAATTAAATGTAACCAAGCTTTGATTAGGAAACCTTATTCTTTTGATGTATTAAATATTTAAATCATTTCTTGATCATTTGAGGGTGTAAATGAATCCCAAAATTAATGAAATTTGACATCCAACCTATTTATATGTGGAATCCGAGTATGCAATTAGATTTGCCTTTTGAGAATTTTTGATGTGTCAAATAAATAAAATCATATTTTCTCTATCCTTGTGCATTTATGACTTTAATATTCTCCAAATTTTATGAAACTTTACCCACAAGTCACATTAAGTGTCTTGGATACGAATTTATCATTAATTTTACATTTTAGAGAGGTTTGTATATTTATTCAATATTTTGAAGGTTGTACACACTTTCTCTCTCCTGAATTCATCTTTAAACCAAACATCTTCCAAATTGGATGAAACTATATTTATTATGTAGATTACGAATCCAATATTATTTTCCTCTTTTGGAGTCATTTATTATTTTATTTGATATTTAGGGGAAAACATAGATCTTCTCTGTCCAAATTGAATTAAATTAATTATTATTACGTGAATAATGTGAAACTTGACTCCCAAGGCAATTGGAACCCAAGGAACATGATTCTTAACTTAGATTCCACTTTTGGGATTCCATTTAACGAGTTATGTCACAATTATTATTTGTGGCCATTAATATCACATTATTACTTAGGTTATCATATTATTTCAGTATTATCATTATTTCTCATTATTTTCACAAAATTTTATATTATCTTATGTGACATATTTTATGTCTATATTGGCCGAATACTAATGTGAGAGCATTAGGTTACATTAGGGTGATTTATGCATGCATTAGCTCATTAGAGTTATACTAAACATCTTTTAGGTCTAACCTCAACCTTGTTTGGCTAAGTCCAAAAGGTCAAAATTTTAGGTAGGGTTTGAGTTCTAGTATGTTACAGAACACCACCCCTTAAAGGGATTTTGTCCTCAAAATCAAAATATCCATATATAAGCAAACAACTATTCACCACCCCTTAAAGGATTCATCTTATTAAGTCAAAACTATACTCTAGATACAAAGGGTTCCACTACACTTTCTTACATCGATACATAAAGGTATCACGCAAAAAGGGAAACATAACTTGTAAAGCCTAACTATAGAACTATGGGTCAACTTGTTCAATTCCTTTGTCATCCTCATGAACTTCTTCATCATCCAAAGCAAAAACGATTCCAGCTCGCATGTCCACAAGTCTTCCTATATTATTGTTTCCATTATTTTGATGTGGTACTCGAGGTGCTTGTTGTTTAGCTGGTACTTGCCCATTATGAAGCTTGGGGCACTCAGGGAAAACATGTCCTGGTTCATTGCAATGATGACATGTTGGTACCCTATCCCTTCTTCGTGCAACATGATCATCTGGGCGACCCTCACTATCAGGGTGTTTCCTTTTATGATTGTTCTCCTTGTGTGCATGGAAACCATGGTATGATTCCACAGCTAAGGCATTATTCACCATCTTTTGAAAGGTCAAGGGTAGTTTCGGAATAAGGGCACGACCCACATTGTAGTTAAGTCCTTGAAGGAATAGGTCATCCCTACGTTCTTCACTTAAACCAACTGCAAAATGTTCCAACAACAGAAACTTTTGTACAAAAGCAGAAACAAATAGGGAACCTTACTTCAAACTATATAACTCAGCTTCCTTCTTCTTTAGAGCAGTAGTGTAGATGTACTTTCCACAAAAAGCACCAGAAACTACTCCCAGGTCATGGTTGAGATGTCACGAGTTCTTGCAATTCCATTCCACTAAACTCTAGCTGGTCCATCAAGAACATAGGCAACAAATCTGACCTTCTGGTATGGAGGACATGCCATACCATCAAAAGTCCTCTATGGAGATAACAACCAATCATCTGCTTTATCCACCATGTCTAGCTCTCCTTCACCCTTGAAGTAGGGTGGTTGCATCTTCATGAACTCCATGATGGAATACTCCTTAGGCTTTTCAGGCATAGACATGTCTTTCATCTTCGCAGCCATGGTAGTAGCAAAAAGTTGTCGAAACATGGCCAACTCTTTCTCTGGAGAGATGACTACACCCGTACTAGTAGAGGTCGGGGTCCCCTGACCTGCTGATGGTCCACTTCCGGTTGGAGGAGTTCCTTGTGTCACTAGAGTGGTAAAAGGTGGATCCATCCTTGGTATCCCAAACCTAGGGTTCTGGGGTGTCTTATAGTCTGACATGAGTTGGGGTACTAGGTATAAGCATCCTATGATAAAGGTAAACATGATAAGGGAGACAAGATTGAAATAGTTAGATAATCGACTGCTAGTGGCTCTGATACCATGCTGTAAGGAGTAGGATCCTAGAGGGGAACCACTCCCTACTAGAAATAAAAAGGCAACATACTTTGAACCAAACACCACATAAAATCTTTCACCAAAGGGATGATGAACAATTCATTCAACATGTATGTATCATAACATAATAAGTAGCAGTGGAAGAGAACTTTATCTAACTATTACAAAGCTTGATATCATTATACATCACTACACCACACATGAGTGAGTTAAAGGAAAACTATCTTAAACAAACAAGGATCTAGCTGAAGATCATCTAACAACCTCTTTCAAGTATCGCAAAAGCTCAGCTACAAAGGTTGTTGTCTAAGTCCGCTTTGCTTATCCTCTCCTGGGTCTAAACCTGGGGATGAAAGCATACCCCACAAAAAGAAAAGGAAAATAGAACATCAACAAAAGGCTGGCATGTGCATACTAAAAAGGAAATTGAGCAATTTATAAAGAATAAGGGACATCAAAATAAAAGGCTTACCTAAAAAGTAAAGTAATACCCAATCAGGCATAAAACAAAAGAGTCACAATAAAAGAGATAAATAAGAGCAAAGTTTAACAATAAAATATCCATGTGTTTCACCTGTGACAATACTAGACAATATAAACATGTAGGTAGTAAATAACACAACTACCAAAAATAATGTGGGGTGAGCATGGTCTTGTATACATATGCTCTAAAATGTGGGGTGTTAGGGTCTTGTATACATCTGCCTAGGCACGTCTTCCCTAATTATTTTCATATGTAGGAATTTTCACATCTGCACGCATATGTGGGAATTTTCACATCCACATAAAATATCATGTAAAATTATACTAGCTGTCACCCATGATGCAAACAAAAGAATAATCAATTATAAAAGAGAATAAGAAAGATGAGATCATTCAACAAATATAAAGTGGGATCAGAGGATCTATGCCATCACATAATGTGCCATATATATACATCCACTACCATGGTGGGAAAAGAAGCACATAACATCAAATAAGTCCAACATGCACAAAGCATAAGAGAGAGTCTAAAAGAACATCCATGATCACACGATTAGTAACAATTAAGGTAGTTCACATGAACCATGATTTTTAAAAGAAAAGACATTGTGTATAGGCTAATGTCCATAGACCAAGAGAATGATAAAAATGGTTTTTTTTTCTCAATATAGAAGAATATGAGATGCAAAACATACCTTAAACTAGGGTCCTAGAAACTCTCTTCAACACACTAGTCATTTCCAAGATCAACCTTGCCTAAATGCAAATTACATGTATTAGGATTTAAGTTTCATATATACGTAATGAAACCCTAATTCTAGACCTTTATACAAAACATCAGATTTTAGACTCTAAACCCAAACCAATCGACTTATTAGGCTTTTCTGATTAAGAAAACATATTTATTTACTAAATTTGGATTTCATATGGATTAGTTACCAATTTTAGGTCCTTTTATAATGATTAATTAGATCCTAAAAAATCCATCATTGAAAACATGGAAATCAGGATTTGAAACTATTTTTATTAGACAATACACATTTTTTCAATTCCAAAATATATTTTATTTTAATTTTTGGTCAAGTGAAATAAAAGATATGAATTTTATGAAATCGACCAATCATAAGAAGACACATCAGCAAATCGACTGAGAGAGAGAGAGGAAGGGGCATGACCAGTGTCTTGGCCCAATGGAAGGTGGCCAAATCGCTTGGTTAGTGCCACATCACGCCCGCATGGCTCGATCAAGGGCACAAAGCAAAAGATCAAAAGACACAAATGCCCTTTCGCGAAGACAGAGGGAAAAGGAGACGAGTGATGGGGCAAGAAGGTAAAAACACCAAGGGGGTCATCCCCTACCTAGGTCACAATGATGGCACCGAGGAGCTATACTCCACTTTGGGCATTTTTGCAAGTCTCAACCAAACTCGAAACTGAGGGCACCAAAAGAAAGAGGGGAACAAACTGGACTTACCTATACCAGTAATTCATCTAGAGAAGCACGATGGAGAGAGGAGGAGCCGCAAGCTCAGAGGAAAAATTCACACGTTGAAAGCCAAAATTGTGATCTCAGTTGAAATTGGATGGAGATGATCATTGCACGCGGGCTAGGGAAGACTTGGGTACAAGTATTTATAAGCGAGGTTGAGGGAAAATCCGAGATGGATTGGGACCAACCTTGCTTGGAAAGCAAGGCTTGGGGCTTTCCCAAACTTTCCACAAAATCTTTAAAATCAAGGATCAATGGGTGCATAATTATATTTTTAATATGATGGAGAAAGAATCATGAAAGATCATTGAGAATTGAGGGAGAAAATCTAAAAAATCTGCCTTTCTACCCACAACTACTGTTCACGCGGGAGTCACGAACCGCACGATGCAGATCCAGAGTGTAATGACCCTGACCTGGGTTATGATGTAACTATATTTTTTTGGGCTAAGTAAGTTGCTTATAACTATAATATAATCCTCTAAGATGTTTTGTTAACATGTGACACACTTATGTTTCAAGTTTGGTCCCGATTGAATGTTGTTTGAGCAATGTTCCTTTATTTTGGACCAAAGTGCAATTTACCCAAGTTGAGGAGTTATATTGCAAAGTTTCACATGTTGAACGTGCCTTGTATGTTTTAGCATCATAAGATAGAGAATGATTCAAGATGGTGTCTTGTGGAAAGCCTAAATTCCAAGTTTGAACTTGTTTGAACAATGCTGGTACCTTGTGCACCAATTTTGGTACAAATTGTAATTTACCCAAAATTTGGGGTTGATATGCAAATTACCACCTCTAGAGTGTTCCTACTTCCTCTATGTATCATTTAGAGGAGAGAGAATGAATGATACACCATGTTCGATTCCATTATGAATGATGGTAATCTTGGTGATGAAATGACCAAGAAAAGGGTTGAATATGAAAGCTTAACTTGAGTTGTATCAAGTTGAAAAGCTTATATATGAGTGCCTATCAGCCAAGGAACCCAAGGAGGTGTCCCATATAGTTTTGTGGACTCTTGTAAAAGTCCATATCATGCAAATCACCTCAAGGAGGTGAGGTGTGTCGGGTTACAACTTCCTTAGCAAAGTTTGATGAGTTGTGAATAAAGTGGTGATTTTGTTGATATATCTATTCAAAGAGATAAGTAATGGACGAATCCTTATCCCTAGATCACTCTCAACTTTTTTCATGTCAATATAAATGATTATGCATGCATTTACACGTGTCACCCATGCATGGACACGTGGCATCTACTAGTTCAAAATGATGACACCTCATTTTTACCTTCCTTCATGAGCAACAAGTATATATACCCCTAGTTTCATCCCTTAGTGGAATTTTTCGACCCTTACCACCCTCCTACCTTATGGTATCGTGCATAGACTCCTTGTATCGTGCCTGGGCCCTTGGGTATCGCCCAAGTAGGTGATATTGGCCATATAGAGTGATATCGACCATAGAGTGAAGAGTTGAGTGGCATATCGTGCAAGTGAGTGTCATATCATGCAAGAGGGGTGGAATATCGTGCAAGGACACTAGTGTATCGTGCAAAGGTGTTAAGGAGAAATAAGGATCTCAAATATTAACTCTAAGGTGAGCCATAGTTGTCTTCAAGCTTTAATTGAAGCATGGAACTAGGGTTATGATCTACCTTTCTTTTCTTCTTCACCAATTGCTTATCCATGGTGATTCCTTGTATATGAAGGAATTGTGAACGAGCCTTGTACTTTTGATAAAGTCATATTCAACCTTAGGAACGTGGATCTTTGGATCTTGGAGCTTTGAAGTTGTTCTTAAGGCGGGTTATATAACTTGAACTCAACCATGTTATTATTCATCACCTAAATTGCTATACTTAATGAATTACTTTTAATTCCGCAATTTCCTAAAATAGTTGATGAAATTATGAGTTCTAGTAGTTTCTTAGACCTATTGCCATGAACTATAATAGTTAGAACTAAGATATAGAGCTTGAAGATGATGGTATGACTTTATAAAAGTGATATCGAGTGCAAGCATACAAGCAATCACCTCTAACCTGATATGATGATGCACCTACTTCACTAAAACTTTATGGATATGATTGTATACCTTCTTGCACAATATGGGGGTGTAATATACACCTCTTGCATGATAGGGAGTCAAGCATAGACTCCAAGAACAATACAAGGTCAATTATATACTTGTAAGTTGACAAGAAACCCTAATTTGGGTAACCCGATATAAGTGAAGAGTAACAAATGCTAATGCACAATATGATCATATGATACATCATTGGTACTTAGTATCATGAGGCCTACATGACATTGCACGACACATGAACTTGCACGATACACAACCCTAGATAATATGGTAGCCCGACATGGTGATGAGTTGATACCTCTTATGCATCATGGGCGACACATATATGTACCATGTGCCTGTCACAATCAACCCTAACCCGACATGGATGTTGCAACCTAATGTTTGATGGTGTAGCCCAATATGGTTTGGTGTCCTACACTCCAAATGACTTGTATACTGGGTTGAGCCCAATATGGAAAACCCTAATCCGTCACGGCCAACCCTAGATGGTGAGCCGCTCGATATGGTGATTGAATGCACCCCTAGCCCAACATGGTGATGGCTTAGTACCTCATGAACGACATGGGTAATACATACAAACACCTTTAGCCTGATATGATTAGTGTTCATATAACCCGATATGGTGAGTTCTTATACACCTTCAGCCCGATATGATGAACACATGCACACCTCTAACCTGAGACATCTTATAAAGGTGAGGGCAAGACACTCTTAGGAGTGATGAGTGTAACACCAAGTAATGTTTTGGATAATACCATGATAGGTGAAACACCTAAAGTGGTTGATAATGGACAACCTCATATCAACAATGCCTTAACCCGAGATGAGTCCATATTATTGATGATGATTGAGTAATTCAAATGTGTGACTTAAGACCAATACATTACATGATAAATGTGATGAGCTAGTGCATAAAGTATTAGGATAGGAAATACCCTAATACAAGATAAGTTGATGAATTTAAGTAAGTTAAAAGTGATGAGGGAAGTGATACATTAATACATGATAGATATCACATCCAATACCTCAAGGTTGATACACCTTGATATACCCTAAATCCAATATACTTGGATGAGTAACACATGAAGTGTGTTATACAATTTTTTGCATTGAGATGTAATGAGTTTAATGCACTTTGATAAGTGTAGACTAATATACCTTGAGAAAGGGTTAAGCCAAGTTAATAAAGTATGATGTAATCATATTCTGGTAAGGATGAGAGAGGAACTCATACCTTGTGTTGATAATCATTTAATGATAAATGATGAGAATTAATAAGTATGATTGAATACTTATGATATCAAAGTCTGCTCCTAGATATGTGGAGCAATGAATTAGGGTTTGATCATTGATAATATGATCTTGAAAATCTAAATGGTTAATAATGGAAAACCCTAACCCTAATGAAGGGTGATGATATGTAAGCGAAACCCTAATCGATAAGAAAGGGAAACCCTAACCCTAATGATGGGAAGGTTGTAATTCTTTTATTGCATAAGCCTTGTAAGGCATGTTAAATGATTGTATAAAAAGTTTAATGATCAATGGCCTTATGATCCATATGAATAATTTGTTGCCTAGTGAGGGGTAACAAGATGTTTAATGGCCTTGTGAGCCATATGAATAAGTTGTTGCCTAGTGAGAGGTAACAAGATGTTTAATGGCCTTGTGAGCCATGTGAATAAGTTGTTGCCTAGTGAGAGGTAATAATATGTTTAATGGCCTTGTGAGCCATGTGATCATTTGTTTCCTAGTGAGGGGTGACAAGATGTGTGATGGCTTTGTGAGCCATGAGAATACTTGTACAACAAGTGAAATGAATACCTTGGTATGAGGACCTAGAGGTAATGGTTACATGTTAAAGAGGTAACAATGTTATGTGATGATCTAAGGGTTTGAATACCCAGATCCAGTAATCATGAAAATGATGATAAGGAATGAGAATTCCAAATAATGTGATAAGGGATTGAGATCCCAAGTATCATGTGTTTTAAAGAATTGGAAAAGTACGTGATAAATGTATTACACCTTTCTTTGTAGCATTTGTTGTGTTTGATAATGATAACTTGTTTGATGCTAAAGAATGATGTAATGCACGTAATATATCACTAGAAACTATAAAATGTTGCCCTGACCATAGATCCATCAACGTCAGGACTTGTTGAATGGTGAAACGGGTTGCTCCGTGGCATAAGCCAGAGTGCATACTTTTGAGTATGTGAGGGCGTAAGTACGGATGGCCATACGTGAGTCGATCCCCTTACGAGCTCGAAATGAATGGGGATTTGGCTATATGCCCTATCCTGGCTTGAGTGTGACTTCAGTCGTAGACTCTGTGTTGAGCACGGTGAACTGGCCCGTGGCTCAGAGTATGGTGCTTGTGTCACCATGACTCAGACTGGGGACGGTTGTGTGTAGATGTTTCCCCTAAGAGAGTGCAGTTGACGCTGTAGCTCTAAGCGTGGATGCCTACGTGCCCTAGCACAACTTGTTAGCAGTGACACGAGATGTCCTGCATGTGGTCTCATACTGACCGAGACAAGGGAGGTCATGGAAACTGGCTCTGCCATTTACCTTGTATGGTACCGACTTGTGAAAAGTTTGTGGTCGGTTGGAGATCATCGGGGTATGCTCCATCTCCTCAGGGCATAAGTGTGATTGTAAAATATGTTCAGCCGTGTATCATATCTGCTTAAGGATCGAATACGCAAAACATTGGTTGATGCGCAATACAGTTATACATCTTAGTTGATAGATGCTATTTACGTTCTTTACATTCCTTGCAAAGCAGATAGTTGATTTATAATTCTACCATGGGTAGATGCAATGTTCTCCTTAAGAAAGGAGATTACTTCATTTTGTTCATACAATGATTTATCCTGCCTGATAATATAAAAAGAACCTCTGCTCAGTTTATAAATGCTTAATCTATGATAATAATATGGTCATCAGAGAGTTATATCTCTCACTGGGACAATTGTCTCACCCCGTGGGATCCACATTTTTTTAGGTGGACGTGCACGAGGTGACAAAGATCTTTCTACAGAGGAGGAACAACAGTTGAGGCAGTAGTGACAGCTCATGTTGAGTGTACTGTCTGTCGTGTCTTGTAGATAGAAGTCCTATGTGTCGTCTTTGTACTCTCAGGTCCTTGGATTTAGTACATGTTGGTTTTATGAACAATATGAGATTTTGGCTTGTATGCCTCAAAGTTTGATGTTGCTTTAAGTATGTGTTTTGATAGAGTAACGGTTATATGTTATCCTCAAGAAGAGATGGTACAATGTATGTACAATGTGAACAATGATGTATATAAAGTTTTGGTTCTTCCTTAAAGAGTTTTCCTAGAAATGGATCTCTTTGTAAATTGGTTTTAATTTTTAGTGATTTTTGTTATTCCATTATTTATGTTTAGTTCCACTTGATTAGTAACGATTTGATTATCAGTCGTTATAGTTTTGGTATCAGAGCTTAAGGTTTGCTGAGTCTATAGAGACATAGGACTAAGATGTTGAGTCTGTGTTAGTGTCCTCCAGTATACCCTATAGCGACTTCTGCTTATGCAGAAGAAAGGGTGAAGTTTAAAAATGATTGGGGAACACGAGGAACAAATTGTTGAAAGAAATGTTGTTGCACTAAGAAAGGGTGTAAGGGATCAGGAAAGAGAAGAACAAGTGCCTAAGAATTCCCATCTTGACCTGATCAAGATAGAGAATCTTTTGTTTATGCTCTTGTTGGGCAGGTTAGGACAACAATGATACATATAGTAGACTGGATACTAGTATTACAACCTAGGCTTCCTGTCCTTAATACAGAAACTTTGGGTTCTGAAAGGGTTCCTAAATGACATAGCCATGTTGGAATAGTGGAAATTGTGGGAAAGATTAACATATCATGAGAAAATAGACTCCGCCATAAGTTTGGACAGATAGTATATCTGTGATGGTAATGCCCAAGGAGGGGCAATAAACCGAGAATTAAGGAAAAGACTCTACAATTCCAGAGACATTTGCCTAGTTGTTCTAAAAAGCCAAAGTTTTTGGTACCACCAGTGCAATAAATGCCTAGTGTACCAGGGTAGTAGCCATGAAGTAAAGGCAAAGGATCTAACTTTCCACCTGTACGAACCCATGGCTTAGTCTCTACATCGGTAATAAGATTGGTAAGACCATGTTATGAGGGCAAGACATGTTATAGATGTGTACATGTTGAGCATACTAAACTCTTTTATTTAAAAAAAAGGAAGGAAATGGCCCAACAACCGAGGAAGACTTGATAGGGCTTACGAAAGTTACATCCCAATAATGTAAAAAAGGAAAAAATAACAACATGAAATAGCTAGACTCTATGTGTTGACTCAACCTGAAGCGGTGGATGTCCGCAAGGGGTAACATTCAGATAGAACTTTTTCATTTTTATATGCATTATCTTGATGCTATCTGATAATCCTAAAAAGGATTGCTGTTATGGACTTTCCTATTGTTTGCCCTATGGGAACATAGGAAAGAAATGATGAGAACTAGAATTTATATTCTGTTCAGTATTCTTTTAAATGCTTTATAATTGCTCTTATCTATGTGAAAGAGAATGAGGTATATATGTGGTGCCTGGAGAAAATCTGGGAATGTTAAATCCTATGTTCTTGATGGTATGAAAAGTAAGGAATATGATAGTACAGAAAGTGCATACTACCTAATCTCAGTACTTGTATACCCTATCCAGGTATTCAACTATTGATGATAAGGTGAGTATGGAACTCTTAGATTGTTATCTTTTTTATTACTCTGATCAAGTAGTCATTCTGAGACAATCTAGTGAGTATAATGAAACTAGAAAAAATTGGTATGAACATTTGTATCAAATACTAAGTGCATTAAATGGAATCTGAGATGATCTCAGATCAATCTGTGTGTATGAGGAAGTAAAAGAATATGATCCTCATGAAATGAGAATGAGAACAAGGGAGATGATCCCTATCTGATAAAGCATGTGTTAATAGTAAAGTTCTTTTCCCATAATGTGGAAATGGGAAATGTGATAAAATCACAAAATGCTCATGAACATGTTAGACAATAACAAAGATAGGAGTGATGACATGTAATCATCCTTATAATTCCTATGATGATGGCAAGGAACCTAGGATGAAACACGAGTAAATGACTCATGAATAGTTGAAAGTTCATGCAATAATCAGAGGAGATGATAATCTCTTCTCTTTGATAAACAACCCTGGATGATGATGGGGTGATAAAAAAAATATGTTTTTTTATGTTCTTTCCCTTCTAGGACATGGCAATCATGTCGGTCTTATGACACTTTATGTGCATAAGTTAAAAATGTTCAATTGATGGATACTTAGAAAAGTATTAGTTTGTCTTGGACTTTGGTTCCAAGATAAAGATATGTGTAACAAGTAATGTCCCAAGATGAAAGAAAGATGAGGATGTGATGTGTTTTCAACACATGTGATGGATACCAAGGTAAGAAATTCTGGTATCTAAGAAGTATCATGTGATATGAGAAAGTGAAAACATAAACTCCTAATCAGATGATTTATGTTGGTTACCTGTAATGGCCAACTGTGAAATCAGTCTAGTTACATAAAATAATATAAACATCATATGTTAGG
Source organism: Alisma plantago-aquatica (assembly GCA_963693085.1). Classification (NCBI taxonomy): domain Eukaryota; kingdom Viridiplantae; phylum Streptophyta; class Magnoliopsida; order Alismatales; family Alismataceae; genus Alisma; species Alisma plantago-aquatica. The sequence goes on from OY856414.1 coordinate 340,576,308, forward strand.
GGTTTATGCTCTGCATAAACATAACATCAATAAGGATGAACTAATTGAAGGAATAATTGTAGACTCATTGTGGGAAAAGCTTATCAAGATAAAAATAATTCCTTAGAATACCCTATCTAGATATGTTAAGGCAACTTATACATAACATCTAAAGATACCTCTAAGATAAGTTCCTAATTGATAAGTAACCTCCCCTTATGATAAGAGAATGTACAACTAATGAGATAGTTGGTACAAGTAGTAAGAAAGTTTAATGTTGTGTCAACAGATTAGATGGCACAACATATATATGATAAGACTTGTAGTCCCAAGTGGGTGACAGAACATAACTCTGGTCTTTCCTTGAAAGTGAAATGCTAAACTAAATGGGGAGTATGGAAGACTCCCTAGAATCAAGAATCCTGTCACATAAAGTTGTAAGTTGATAAAGGTGACAAATCATTGAGGTTTGATACTTGAGTTAAATAAGGGATGAATAATGTTTCTCTGATAAAGAAAGTGTTATCTGATAAAGAAAGTGTTATCTGACACAGAGTTGACTCTACAGTCAATAATGAAAAGGACAATGGAGTATGTGTCATGTGTGACCGATTCTATGATAACTCTGTGTGGAAGAACTTTATGTTGATTAAAGTTCTATGGTGTCTCCATAACATTAAGATGTTATGTGGAGACTTGATGATATGATGAATGAATAATATCTGTCTCCCTTTACCTGGGATTTCGGGGATGAAATCCTTGTTAGGGGTTTATAACTTGTAACGACCCTGACCTGGGTTATGAGGTAACCCTATTTGTTTGGGCTAAGCAAGTTGCTTATAACTATAATATAATCCTCTAAGGTGTTTTGTTATCATGTGACACACTTATGTTTCAAGTTTGGTCCCGATTGAATGTTGTTTGAGCAATGTTCCTTTATTTTGGACCAAAGTGCAATTTACCCAAGTTGAGGGGTTATATTGAAAAATTTCACATGTTGAACGTGCCTTATATGTTTTAGCATCATAATAGAGAGAATTATTCAAGGTGGCAGCTTGTGGAAATCCTAAATTCCAAGTTTGAACTTGTTTGAACAGTGTTGGTACCTTGTGCACCAATTTTGGTACAAATTGTAATTTACCCAAAATGTGGGGTTGATATGCAAATTACCACCTCTAGAGTGTTCTTAATTCCTCTAAGTATCATTTAGAGGAGAGAGAATGAATGATACACCATGTTTGATTCCATTATGAATGATGGTAATCTTGGTGATGAAACGACCAAGAAAAGGGTTGAATATGAAAGCTTAACTTGAGTTGTATCAAGTTGAAAAGCTTATATATGAGTGCCTATCGGCCAAGGAACCCAAGGAGGTGTCCCATATAGTTTTTTGGACTCTTATAAAAGTCCATATAGTGCAAAGAACCTCAAGGAGGTGAGGTGTGTCGGGTTACAACTTCCTTAGCAAAGTTTGATGAGTTGTGAATAAAGTGGTGATTTTGTTGACATATCTTATTCAAAGAGATAAGTAATGAACGAATCCTTATCAATAGATCAATCTCAACTGTTTTGCATGTCAAGATAAATTATTATGCATGCATGTACACGTATCACCCATGCATGGACACGTGGCACCTACTAGTTCAAAATGATGACACCTTATTTTTACCTTCCTTCATGAGCAACAAGTATATATACCCCTAGTTTCACCCCTTAGTGGAATTTTTCGACCCTTACCACCCTCCTACCTTATGTTATCGTGCATAGACTCCTTTTATCGTGCAGGAGTGCTGTGGTATCGTGCATGGGCCCTTGGGTATCGCCCATGGCAAGATCATATCGCCCAAGTAGGTGATATTGGCCATATAGAGTGATATCGGCCATAGAGTGAAGAGTTGAGTGGCATATCGTGCAAGTGAGTGTCATATCATGCAAGAGGGGTGGAATATCGTGCAAGGACACTAGTGTATCATTGAAAGGTGTTAAGGAGCAAGAAGGAGCTCAAATCTTAACTCTAAGGTGAGCCATAGTTGTCTTCAAGCTTGAATTGAAGCATGGAACTAGGGTTATGATCTACCTTTCTTTTCTTCTTCACCAATTGCTTATCCATGGTGATTCCTTGTATATGAAGGAAATGTGAACGAGCCTTGGACTTTTGATAAAGTCATATTCAACCATAGGAACGTGGATCTTTGGAGCTTGGAGCTTTGAAGTTGTTCTTAAGGAGGGTTATATAACTTGAACTCAACCATGTTATTATTCATCACCTAAATTACTATACTTAATGAAATACTTTTAATTCCAAAATTTCCTGAAATAGTTGATGAAATTATGAGTTCTAGTAGTTGCTTAGACCTGTTTCCATGAACTATTATAGTTATAACTAAGGTCTAGATCTTGAAGATGATGGTATCACTTTATAAAAGTGATATCGGGTGCAAGCATACAAGCAAGCACCTCTAACCCAATATGATGATGCACCTACTTCACTAAAACGTTATGGATATGATTGTATACCTTATTTCACGATATGGGGTTGTACTATACACCTCTTGCATTATAGGGAGTCACGCATAGACTCCAAGAACGATACAAGGTCAATTATATACTTGTAAGTTGACAAGAAACCCTAATTTGGGTAACCCGATATAAGTGAAGAGTAACAAATGCTAATGCACAGTATGATCATATGATACATCATTGGTACTTAGTATCATGAGGCCTATGTGACCTTTCATGACACATGATCTTGCATGGTAGGGTTGCACGATACACAACCCTATACAATATGGTAGCCCGACATGGTGATGAGTTGATACCTCTTAAGCATCACGGGCGACACATATATGTACCATGTGCCCATCACAATCAACCCTAACCCGACATGGGTGTTGCAACCTAATGTTTGATGATGTAGCCCAATATGGTTTGGTGTCCTACACTCCAATTGACTTGTATATTGGGTTGAGCCCAATATGGCAAACCCTAATCCGTTACGGCCAACCCTAGATGGTGACCCGCCCGATATGGTGATTGAATGCACCCCTAGCCAAACATGGTGATGGCTTAGTACCTCATGAACGACATGGGTAATGCATACAAACACCTTTAGCCTGATATGATTGGTGTTCATATACTTCTAGCCCGATATGGTGAGTGCTTATACACCTTCAACCTGATATGATGAACACATGCACACCTCTTACCCGAGACATCTTGTAAAGGTGAGGGCAAGACACTCTTAGGAGTGATGAGTGTAACACCAAGTAATGATGTGGCTACTACCTTGAATGGTGAAACACCTAAAGTGGTTGATAATGGACAACCTAATATCAACAATGCCTTAACCCGAGATGAGTCCATATTATTGATGATGATTGAATAATTCAAATGTGTGACTTAAGACCAATACATTACATGATAAATGTGATGAGCTAGTACATAAAGTATTAGGATGGGAAATACCCTAATACAAGATAAGTTTATGAATTTAAGTAAGTTAAAAGTGATGAGGGAAGTTATACACCAAGACATGATAGATATCACATCCAACACCTCAAGGTTGATACACCTTGATATACCCTAAATTCAATATACTTGGATGAGTAACACATGAAGTGTATTATACAAATTTTTTCATTGAGATGTAATGAGTTTAATGCACTTTGATAAGTGTAGGATAATATACCTTGAGAAAGGGTTAAGCCAAGTTAATAAAGTATGATGTACTCATATTCTGGTAAGGATGAGAGAGGAACTCATACCTTGTGTTGATAATCATTTAATGATAAATGATGAGAATTAATAAGTATGATTGAATACTTATGATATCAAAGTCTGCTCCTAGATGTGTGGAGCAATGAATTAGGGTTTGATAATTGATAATATGATCTTGAAAATCTAAATGGTTAATAATGGAAAACCCTAACCCTAATGAAGGGTGATGATATGTAAGCGAAACCCTAATCGATAAGAAAGGGAAACCCTAACCCTAATGATGGAAAGGTTGTAATTCTTTTATTGCATAAGCCTTTTAAGGCATGTTAAATTCTTGTATAAAAAGTATAATGATCAATGGCCTTGTGAGCCATATGAATAAGTTGTTTCCTAGTGAGAGGTAACAAGATGTTTAATGGCCTTGTGAGCCATATGAATAAGTTGTTGCCTAGTGAGAGGTAACAAGATGTTTAATGGCCTTGTGAGCCATGTGAATAAGTTGTTGCCTAGTGAGAGGTAACAAGATGTTTAATGGCCTTGTGAGCCATGTGATAATTTGTTGCCTAGTGAGGGGTGACAAGATGTGTGATGACCTTGTGAGCCATGAGAATACTTGTACAACAAGTGAAATGAATACCTTGGTCTGAGGACCTAGAGGTGATGGTTACCTGTTAAAGAGGTAACAATGTTATGTGATGATCTAAGGGTTTGAATACCCAGATCCAGTAATCATGAAAATGATGATAAGGAATGAGAATTCCAAGTAATGTGATAAGGGACTGAGATCCCAAGTATCATGTATTTTAAAGAATTGGAAAAGTACGTGATAAATGTATTACACCTTTCTTTGTAGCTTTTGTTGTGTTTGATAATGATAACTTGTTTGATGCTAAAAGAATGATGTAATGCACGTAATATATCACTAGAAACTATAAAACATTGCCCTGACCATAGATCCATCAGTGTCAGGACTTGTTGAATGGTGAAACGGGTTGCTCCACGGCATAACCCAGAGTGCATACTTTTGAGTATGTGAGGCCGTAAGTACGGACGGCCAGACGTGAGTCGATCCCCTTATGAGCCCAAAATGAATGGGGTTTTGGCTATATGCCCTATCCTGGCTTGAGTGCGACTTCGGTCGTCGACTCTGTGTTGAGCACAGTGAACTGGCCCGTGACTCGGAGTATGGTGCTTGTGTCACCATGACTCAGACTGGGGACAGTTGTTGGTAGATGTTTCCCATAAGAGAGTGCAGTTGATGCTGTAGCTCTAAGCGTGGATGCCTACGTGCCCTGGCACAGCTTGTTAGCAGTGATACGAGATGTCCTGCATGTGGTCTCGTACTGACCGAGACAAGGGAGGTCATGGAAACCGACTCTACCATTGACCTTGTATGGTACCGACTTGCGAGAAGTTTGTGGTCAGTTGGAGATCGTCGGGGTATGCTCCATCTCCTCAGGGCATAAGTGTGATTGTAAAATATGTTCATCCCTGTAGCATATCTTCTTAAGGATCGAATACACAAAACATTGGTTGATGCACAATATAATTATACATCTTAGTTGATAGATGTTATTTACGTTCTTTACATTCCTTGCAAAGCAGATAGTTGATTTATAATTCTACCATGGGTAGATGCAATGTTCTCCTTAAGAAAGGAGATTACTTCATTTTGTTCATACAATGATTTATCCTACCTATTAATATAAAAAGAACCTCTACTCAGTTTATAAATGCTTAATCTATGATAATAATATGGTTAGCGGAGAGTTATATCTCTCGCTAGGACAATTGTCTCACCCCGTGGGATCCAAATTTTTTTAGGTGGACATGCACGAGGTGACGAAGATCTTTCTTCAGAGGATGAACAACAGTTGAGGTAGCAGTGACAGCTCAGGTTGAGTGTACTATCTGTCGTGTCTTGTAGATAGAAGTCCTATGTGTCGTCTCTGTACTCTCAGGTCCTTGGATTTAGTACATGTTCGTTTTATGAACAAGATGAGATTTTGGCTGGTATGCCTCAAAGTTTGATGTTGCTTTAAGTATGTGTTTTGATAGAGCAACGGTTATATGTTATCCTCGAGAAGATATGGTACAGTGTATGTACAATGTGAACAATGATGTATATAAAGTTTTGGTTCTTCCCTAAAGAGTTTTCCTAGAAATGGATCTCTTTGTAAAATGGTTTTAATTTTTAGTGATTTTTTGTTAATCCGCTATTTATGTTTAATTTTGCTTAATTAGTAATGATTTGATTATTAGTCGTTATAAAGAGATCACAATTGTGCATGCCATCTAGGGAAATGACAAAAATTAAATGTAACCAAGCTTTGATTAGGAAGGTCTTCTTTTGATGTATTAAATATTTAAATCATTTCTTGGTCATTTGAGGGTGCAAATGAATCCCAAAATTAATGAAATTTAACACCCAACCTATTTTTGATGTGAGGAATATGAATATGTAATTAGATTTACCTTTTGAGAATTTTTGATGTCTCAGATAAATCAAATCATATTTTCTCTTTTCTCATGCATTTATGACTTTAGTATTCTCCAAATTTTATGAAACTTCACCCACTAGTCACATTAAGTGTCTTGGATATGAATTTTTCATTAATTTTATATGTTGGAGAGGTTTGTACATTTATTTAATATTTTGAAGGTTCGACACACATTCTCTCTCCTTAATTCATCTTTTAACCAAACATTTTCCAAATTGGATGAAAATTCACCCAAAAGCTATATTTATTATGTATATTATGAATCTAAGATTATTTCCCTCTTTTGGAGTCATATTATTTTATTTGATATTTTAGAGAAAACATAGATCTTCTCTTTCCAAATTGAATTAAATTAATTCTTATTATGTGAATAATGTGAAACTTGTCTCCCAAGACAACTGGGACCCAAGGAACACAACTCTTAACTTAGATTCCACTTTTGGGATTCCTTTGAATGAGTTATGTCACAATTATTATTTGTGGCCATTAATATCACATTATTACTTAGGTTATCATATTATTTCACTATTATCATTATTTGTCATTATTTGCATGAAATTTTATGTTATCTTATGTGACATATTTTATATGTCTATTATTGGCCCAAGACTAATGTGAGAACATTAGGTTACATTAGGGTGATTTATGCATGCATTAGCTCATTAGAGTTATACTAAACATATTTTAGGTCTAACCTCAACCTTGTTTGGCTAAGTCCAAAAGGTCAAAATTTTAGGGTAGGGTTTGAGTTCTAGTATGTTACACTTTTGCAACCTAGACTGCCAAGATATAGCTCCTCTTATTAAAGTGAAAACATACCCAGAGGTAGACTTCTTGTGATCAATGTCACAAGCCATGTCAGTATCAACGAAGCCTTTCAGAACTAGTTCAGAACCACCAAATATCAAACACGTGTTACTAGTGCCTCATAAGTATTTGAAAATCCACCTGACCGCCTCCCTGTGAGCTTTCCTAGGGTTTGAGAGAAATCTACTCACAACACCATCCGCATGAGCAATCTCAGGATGAGTACACACCATTGTGTACATCAAACTCCCTAAAGTAGATCAAGGAAACATGGCCATCTCCTCCTTCACTGCATCAGTAGATGGGCATGACTTCTTACTTAGCTTGAAGTGACCTGATAGTGGAGTACTCACAGATTTGGACTTTCTCATGTTGAACCGCTCGAGAATCCGTTCAACATAGCTCTCTTGTGACAATCACAACTTGTGCTGCCCCCTGTCATGTGTGATCTGCATCCCCAGAATATGCCGTGTTGGTCCAAAATCCTTCATCTCAAAGGCTTTGGAAAGCTCGGTCTTCAGTTCCTTGATCAAACTGACATCTTGTCCCACTATCAACATGTCATCCACATAGAGTAGCAAAATAATGCATTTTCCATTCGAAAACCTCATGATGTAAACACATGGATATGAACTTGTCTTCTGGTACTCATGACTATGTATGAAAGAATCAAACTTCTTGTACCACTGCACATGAGCTTGTTTCAAACCATACAAACTCTTCTTTAATTTGCAGACTAAGTGATCCAGCTCTTGACCTAAAAACCTTTTTGCTGCTCTATGTTTATCTCCTCAGTTAGGTCACTGTGAAGAAATGTTGTCTTCACATCCATCTACTTAAGCTCCAGATCTAGGCTAGAAACTAAGCATAAAACCAATCTAATAGAAGTCATCTTCACAACAGGAGAAAATATCTCATCAAAGTCCACCCCTGGTCTTTGACCAAATCCCTTGACAACTAGTCTGAATTTGTATCTAATATCCTTGTTGTCATCATCTCTGTTCATCCTATAGAACCACTAGCTCTTTAGTGCTCTGCGGCCCTTGGGAAGCGCCACAAGCTCATAGGTATCATTCTTCTGAAAAGAAGGAATCTCCTCCTACATCACTTGATGCCATTACACTCTGTCTCTATGAGTATGTGCATCATGATAAGTCTCTTAGCTCCCCCTGATCAGTAAGGAGAATATATTGAGATGTTGAATATCTAGATGAAGGATGATGAACTTTATTAGACCTCCTCAACTGCTGCTCTGAGGACTCTACATGATGATGATCTTGCTCCCCCTACCCAAATGTTACACCCCGATCTCACAATTACCATTAAACATGAGATTAGGGCATAAATTGAGGATTTAACATAATACAAAGATCACCCTTAACTTTTTATTCTTTTTCAAACTCTTTGTTTTCTCGCATTGAACCATATAAACTAACTTTGCAAGAGAATCAAATTTTGATTACTTTAATATGATCTCAACATAAATGATACACATCCATACATTCATTCTTAGGTACATACAACATGATAATCAGATACATTCTCTCTTATTAAGAAAACAAAAATACAAAACATCACTTACAACACTCTCACATCTATACTAGGACCTAGAGTGACAGGGACTGACTGAACTTAACTAATCTCATACTTAACTCATGTGGTAGATCTACTCTGATGCTTTGACCTTCTTCAAGTCCACGTGGTTTCCCTAAAAATTGTGAGTAGAGGGGTGAGCGTACTCGCTCAGTGAATGATTACTTCAAAGAAACAATCTAAAGCATTGATATAATTATATATATACTTTTGAGAAACCGATATCAATTATAACAACAGTAAGCTTTAAAGAGATTGATCATTTACAATCATAAATATGGCAGGATACTCTAGATATCAACAAGAGTAAATCAATATATGAGCATGCTTGATAAAATTCAAAGAGAACTAATAATTCAGAAACATACAAGGAATAGTTGCTGGGAAACTGTACTCAAATCTTTCTTAGCCTTTCTTACTTATAAGAAACTCTTTAAACCTATATGATCATATTTTAGCTTATGCCCTGATCATATGCAATGTACTCTACATTTGAAGACTCATATCAAACTACGATCTCACCGTACAAGACTTAGCGGACACATCCAGGAATGCTAAGTCTGACTACTCTCTAGTCTACAACAGGAAAATGGCTCTCTGGCCTCGATACATCTATTATGTCGTAAAAACTGGACTCCTCCTCTAACCTGAGCACACAGGCGGAGAGTCAAGCCACCTATTGGATTTTTCTGTACTCTAGTACCACCAGGACTTCTGGTTGATGTTGGACACACTTTTCTGTACTCTAGTGCCACCGGCTAGGACTTCTGGTTGATGTTGGACAGTGCAAACTATAATTTAAGGAGACTTCCACTAGGATTTTGTCCCTCGTACCACCTGTTGGTACGTTCTGAATCCCGTATACTGGACACACTGCCAGGGTTAGGTCGTTTCATCCCTAAGGCACAGACCTCTCATAGGGATTCTACAGTGTTCAGGGCTCTTAAGTCTATTATTTTATTATTCCTAGAAAGCTCTTTCTACATTGTACCTTTCTCTTATACTTGACTCTGGCATCTCTATGGTGTTGCGTCTACTTATTTGAAGTTATAATATAGAATGTATATCATTCTAAACTTGGCAGAGCAGTATATTCAAAACACTGTAATATACTGAGTAATCAACATACTATACATGCAGGCAGACTAAAATTCTTAAATAACCAGATTACATGTCCACTTGGCACATACACACTGGAATCATGCAATTCAACATCTTATTACACTGATAAGAGTTAATTACTTGACATATGAGAAATCGTCAGTAGCACCTGTAAATTATTTATACTTTCTTGGAAAATGTGCACCTCAACCCAAATCTTGAGTTGTGCATCACCACATCTCATACTGAGAACATTGATATCAAAATACATGATTCATTGAACACCCTATCCTTAGGGTTTCATTTACCTCAATCACTTATCACATGGCTCTCATAAGGATTTCATGTGACATAAACATTCACTGAATAAAGACTACTATAAACAAATCATATGGAATCAATATAAGTATGAAACCTTGGAACTCAGCTGAATTTGGGTTTCCATGCCATTCAATGAGATAACATGCATCAATAATAAAATTGAATAAATAAAATCTATCATGTTAAGAAAATCCATTCAAATGAATTTCATGATATCTATTCGCAAATATCCAATTTTCCTCACATCCAGGGTTTCACCCCATTTACTGAGATATCAAACAAACACTATTCACCTTAAATGAAATCCAAGATAGTATCTTACATACATGTACTATGAATTCACATAAACAATCATTCATAACCAAGGGGATCCAGATAAACAAATTTCTCTATTTAATCATACACCAATTTCAGTCATAGACAAATTCCCTATATTTCAGTTTACTCTTATAACCTCTGTGAATACTTAGGGAATTTTTGTTAGGATGTAGTGTATACATTTCTAATATGATTTTATCATCTGAAATTCATATAAATAGAGGAAGAATCCATTTCATATCATTTAGCAACAACGTAGATCAAACACACAATTCAGGGTTGTAGTCGCATACTAAGCAATTAAAGATTATGGATGATTTAACCAATTTTTGTGCAATATACTATTTAAAGGAAGTTCCCACTCACCCTAAGGTGTGAAAACACCTTAAAAACGCAGCTCATTCCTGAAAATCTCGATCTCATATCAAATCCCTTGCAATTCACCCGATTCTTCTTCCTTTCAACTCGGAAACCCTAAAAATGAATGATTATGAAGAAAGAGTGAGAAAAGGGGAAGTTTTGACACCATTTTGGATCAAATCAGAGGAGGGACAGAATATTGACATGTGATAGAAGATTCACCATTAAAGTCTATACAAAGAAGCTAAACTTACATGATTTCATCATTCCTCGGACCGTAAAACCCTAGGTCCGCATCTCCATCACTCTCTCCTCTCAAACCCTAACTCTCCCTCTCTCTAGGATTTTATTTCTCTGGATTGAATCATGAATTATGAGAGCTCCTTGTGTGTTAGGTTGACCATATAGAGAAATTGATCTGCTTGGGTCAATTTCACATTGACCCCTCACGAAACTTTTTCTTATATTAGTAGATTTTTCTGTCATAAAAAAGTTACTATAATTCATGTATTTTAGTGATCAAACCTTCTCCAAAAATTATTAAAATCTTACATCTTAATTGTAATTGAGTTATAAAGCTTCATTTAAAATTTTCGATCATTTGGTATTACCAATAAATAAGTAAAAATAGAATAGTGCACTGCTATCTAGAAATATACAGAACAGTCATTTGAAGAGAAAATGCCCCAGAACGGCCATGCTAGCTGCCACGACCGTGCTAAGATGGACACAGCATGTCCGTGCTATATACCACGGCTGTGGTGCATTGGTTTCAGCATACTTGAGTATAAAAGTTGGTAAATAGTTCAATTATTTCAAAATGGTCGTGTGGCCAAGAATACCCGTGCCACCAACGACCCACCACAGACGTGCTACCCACCATGGCCGTGCTATCCTATCTTTCAACTACCATTTTTATTCTCCTTTGCATACCTCTCTCATTCTCCCCAATGCGAGCCTATTTGGTGAAAACCCTAATTTCAGCCGAGTAGGGTTTATATTTTCTCAAACCCTAATTATAAAAAGAGATAGCATACTTGGGGTTCTCATTAGGTTTAACATATCATGATTGAGATATCATCATTAATCATGTTTAATCAATGACCAATATAGCTAAACATGTAGTCATCCACATAAACCCTAACTTACCCATTATGCTCAGATACAGTCATAATAATTCTTCCCCCCTTAAAAAGGTTTCGCCCTCGATACATAAATATGCAAACAAAGTATATTCAAAGTTTATTTTAAGCTTATGAAATCTTACATGTCATTATATTCTTATATTTCATACTTGAATGCAATTTTCAACATTAAGTCCTTCATTTCTTTTCTAATCACAACATGTTTGAAATAGTTCCCAATGATATCCAACAAATTCTCTATGCCACAATCAATCACAGGAAAGAGAAAGAGAAACAATCATTTCAAATATTTCATACTCTTGAGGTGTTACCTCAACATTGATAATCTGATCCAACTATCTCAATTCATTCAACTCAATATGTACTATTGTTCTGTGTTACCTCTAAGAAAAGAGAGTTCACCATGTTCTTTTGAATTTTACTATTGTGCTACTCAAATAGCAAAATAGTCTTGAGTTGGAAGACTAGATTCAACTGTAATTGTACAATACTACTCACGACATCCCCATTGCATCATGGATTGCATAAGGTGAAGCATTACCATCACATTCCATATTATTCTCAAGTATGAACCCACACATAATTCAAAGTGTAGCCATCGGGTTATAGCATACTGAGGTTTCAACAACAGTAACAAAGTACTCCATGATTGTATTAGTCATTCAAGGACTATTCATACCCAATTACCATCACTTAGTTATATTAAAGCTAGGTATAAAAAGCTATACCTCATTAGGGTTACATATCAATATAATATGGTTATCATCCCTTCTATTCATATGAGTGTATAGGTAAGACTACCTTATTCAGGGTGACCCTTCATTTGTTCCATCATTATTCAACCCATATCACCATACCACAATTGTACAATACTAAGATGGATTACTGGTGTGAATGACTACAACTATCAGACACCTTTAATTAACATATTGCTTACACTACATGTACATTAAAATCATACGTAGAACCAATTTACATCCCTTAATATACCTTCAACAAATTATACTTCTAAAAACAAATTCACATATTACTAAAAGCTATTATTTTCTCTGATCTCTCTCCTCATTCACTACTACTTACATTCTTGTTACTTATCCTTCTCATTTTAATCATGTAAATTAAACATCCCTAAAATTGAAACATATAAGGTATAAGTAGATTATTCATCATTCTTGCTATCACTGCAAGAATTTATCTCATATTGCACTTCACTCATATTGTATTTCTCCTTTTGTTCAAAACACACTTGTTACATTACAAATTTATATCTTACTCTTTACTCCAAAACATTTCCATATTGTTTATCAACCTTTCATATTAGCTATCTTTAAACCCTAGATTACTATCAGTGCTAGTTTACTTCTCATAATGCAAATCTCATGATCTTGTTTTATAGAGATGCTAGTATTCAAGGTCAAATCACTAGTGACATCTCTTGAACTACTACAACTCTAAACATTCTAGGGTTTGGTCCTTATTAGTAGCATGACGTTATTGTGATGTGACTTTTCTCCCTTAATTTGTAATTCAAACTTTGGATCTCACAAGTTTTACTAAAGTCTTCTTTATCTTATCGATTGAATTTCCTTTCTCTTACTTGGCCATTCAGATAGATTACATTCTCAATTACCCTGCTAGGGCTTCTTCATCATATTCTGTGTCAGTATTACATTCACTAGATGTCTCTACCACGGTGGTTATGCATCATATATGATTCATTTTCTTATCACTTCATTCCCACATTGCTCTCATTAAGGAAGATATGAAATAGAAGATGATTTTAAGACTTAGAATTCTTATCTTCAAACATTCAATAATACATTTCTCATATGTACGTTGAATTAATTATCAACAAGGATACTTGACTAATTAGCACTTTCTTGAATCTCACAACCTCTTTCTTTTATAATCTATATTACTCCATTATGTTTCAAACCCTTCCTTACTTTCCATAATCCCCTTACCATATACTACTATTCCACATGTCATCTTTAACTTCTAGTTTTCTCTTATGACCATGTTGCTTCTTTTATGTGTATGATCATGTATACCATGTTGCATATATTTCTTGTTACAACCCCAATTTTCGGGTTCAATTAGTGAGAAATGTAATTTCTCATATTAAAGATAACTGAACAAATAATGATATGATTTGTTTTGAATAAATGGATTCCTTTCACAATAGCCTTGATTGGTTGCTTTGTGGGCTTTATTGGCTATTGGGCCCAATAACAAGGAAATTCAAATAGTAAATGGATAATTGAATTTTCGAGAAAAGAAATATGTAGAAACCTCTAGAAGGCAAATCCAAAGAGGATTTCGTGCCTCTTGGGTTCCAAGGAGTCCAAAGTCGCAAAAAGAAAGCAATAAGAAAAGAAAAGATTAATTAAGTATTTCTTTATTAAGAAAGAAATTGAAAACAATGAGAAAATGTGGTAAATAAGTGAAAAGAGGTATAATTGAGTTATCCTTGGTAGAATTTCGTATCCCAAGGATTTCTAATGATAAAAGGAATGCCAATGAGGAAAATAAAAGAGAAATAAATAGAAATCCTCAAAAAGAGATATTTTTAATGAAAAATAAACAAGATAATGTGAAATAATGCATAAAGATGCATCTAGAAGGATAATAAGTATCCAATAATTTTTTTTCGAAATAATGGAGTGTCTTGGGATCCAAGGAGTCCTAATAAATAAGAAGAAAGAGGAAATATCAATTAATTTGGTTTTATTAATGAATAACTTGCATATGAAGGAAACACCTTTTTCCTTTAGAATTTGGATTTCAAATACTCGAGTAGATCATACCAATTTAAGAATTTCCCTAAAATTTGAGATTAAAATATTATTCCAAGGAGAGAGAGAGAAATAGAGAATAATCTAGAAAAATTTCTCAAATACATTGATGATTAGCTATCCAAATGGTGTGTCTCGTGTTTATATACTCCCATAATAGCTTTTAGCAATTCGTAGTATGCTTTTGGGGGGAGAGTTATAATCAAGAAAATAAGTGATTAACTATGGAAAGTCATTAGCATTATCTACCATAAGTAGACATCAGATTTTGGATGGGCAACGGTTAATTAACCTGCTTAAACCTTTCCCCACCACGCCATCCCATTAGGCTGCTTATATAAGGGAGGAAACAAACCCTAAAACCACCGATCATATCTCTCCCTTCGTCATTCTTCTCTAAACCCTGGAAGTCAGAACTAAGGGATATATATAGGATCTGTACCACCATCCTGGGAGTCCATCCCCGTGAGGAGGGGCTGCAACGGATGAGTTGCACCCATGGAACTGAAGCCGGGTCAGCCGAAGGGTGGCAGGACGGAAGCGAAGTAGGTCGACACCCCTGTGGCTGAGAGATCGGTGCCAGAGGTGGCTGTGTTTGTAGCATCGGACATGACGCAGGCAGCGTCGGAGACAGTGCAAGCACGCCTGCTGTTGCACAACTGGAAGAGGTGTCGCTAGCAGCACAGGAGGATCATGCACGGTCCTTCTCCTTGCCATGCTGCATCCTGGAAGTAGAGAAACGACCGGAGTTGAGGGAGGATTGCTGCGGAGAAGAAGGGGGTGAGGTTGGGTGAACGGTGGCGAATCTTTCCCGCAACAGCGTCGCGTGGAAGAGACCTCGCGTGAGGTTGAAGATGGCCAATGCCCAAAAGACCCATGTACCCCCCACACACTATGGGAGTGTGTCCACTCAGGTAAGGGTAAAATCGTATTTTAATTATATTTTAAGTTGCAAAATGCAAGGCTGAGGTGGGTGCGGGCTCTTGGTTGCTGGGCTGACATGGCTTATATCGATTGGTCAATTTAGACTTATTTTGCAAATATCATAGTAATTGCTAGGATGATCGGATTTAGACATATAATACATGAAAGTTGCTTAGAAAAACGAGGGTAATCCAAATAAAATATAATCAGAGTCTGGTTAAGCTTCCTGTTCCAAAAGTATATGCAATAATGATTTGGTGTGTCTAATATAAAGAAAAGACCTAGATTCCTGTGAACTGATGCTTAATTAAGAAGATTCACTTATATTGTGTTAATATCTGATATTGTCATGTCTAATAAGAAAATCCTTGATAATGATGAATAATGGATCATTCTGGATTCATAATCTTATTCATGCTTATTTAGAGTGTTGGAACCAATGTGGACGACTTTCTACGATCATAATGTTAGTGATATGATTTAGGTGCCACGAGTAGCTTAATATACTTAATTTGATTAGGGTTTCATCTAATATGTATAATTGAATTTGTAATATGAGAAACTATGATATGATGGAATTAGGATTGGTACCCCTAATCCCTAGTCCAACCGTGAGATGACCTAAAATCCTAGTTTGGGAGTGAACCTAGATCTGAGTAATGTAAAGTGAATACATGGTGACACATATGTAGTATGTATGTTTCAGATATTGTTGATTATATGCTTGGTTGCTTGGATGTTTGGATACACTTGTAAAGCATATGATGTTCTGCAAGGTTTCTACAGTGGAGTAAGGTATGTGGTTACGATTATGAATAACCGCTATAGTTATCCGATGGATTCCCAGATGTTTAATTGCATTGAATGCAACTAAACTGTTATATGTTTATTTAATTCATGCTACTATAAAGTGACTATGATTATCACCATAAATGTGTATATATAACTGGCTAGATCCGGGTCCACCTCTGTTACTTTGAAAAGGCTAAAAAAGGGGTAATCCTAGAGTAAGGTCTAGGTTACCGTGAGTTAGAAACTGGGCTACCTACGTGTAGTGCCATGAGACTCTTTAGAAAATCCCGAGTTAAGGAGTGGTCTACTTACAAGTAGTGCCATGTGACTCAACCCTAGAAACGGGTTCACTTATAGGTGGATCATGAGGGGTTTAATGGGGACAACACAGAGGATAGGGTACTCTTGGATCGCGGAGTTATATCTAAAACGTAATATTGGCTGTTAAATAAGTAATTGAATGATTACATTGTTATCATAGTTGCATGTTTATTGTTTCCCCCACATACCAGCTACGGCTGACCGACGTTTTTTTTGTCGGCGTTTTAGGTACAATGAAAAGAACAAACAGTAAAGTGACACATGTGATACTAAATGAGAATTAAAGTGCAATGGAGGATTAGATAGATTAGTATCAGTGTGGATAGAAGTTTAGAGATCCAAGTTTTCAAAAGGTATGCAAAAATTTATTTTCTTACAGCTTTCAGTATAGTATGTTAAAATTTGATAATTATTCTTGGTTAATTGTCGAAGCTTTGATCCGGAAGTCATGGGTGCGGCTTCGACCTCTCAGTCTCCCTTAATTGGGGGGTTATCGGGAGGTGGGGTCGTAACATTTGGTATCAGAGCTTGGGTTCCTCAGTTAACCATTAATAATTATTAAATTTTACAAACTCCATAGAACCCAAGGGAGTTATTAGAGGATTATCCGAAAGACGGAGGTGTCTAGAAAGGGATCACGACTGGGGGATGGCAAGATTTTCCTCCGCACCGCTAGTCGGAATACGAGGACTCCCAGACCCGTGTGACCGCCTGGCCAAAGTCTTAGGGTATAAATCAAAATAAGATACATTTAGACTTCTCATCTTATTCATCCCTTCTCATCACAAAATTCTGATAAGGACATAAAGGATTAGGGTTTTCTTTCTTCTCCTCACCCTCTTGAGGTATGGGTAAGGTTAATAAGGTTTAAGAAATCCTCCAACAAATTAATGAAAGGCATGTAAATAAGATGTCATGGACATAAGCTTAATAGATTAAGCGTAAAATAAAGAATAGATACATGCTTAGGTCGTATGACATAAGTTGTCATGTCCTCAGAAGAGACCTGAGGCAAGACCTTCTTGTCAGGAGGATAAGTTAGTCTTGGAGATAGAGATCTCCATTACAAGTAGAGACCTGGCACATCCTCTGAGGATGATGCTTACACTAACCCTAAGTGAAGGTTAGAGAGAGATGAGTTAGACTAGGTGTTTGAAAGGACATGCCTTTGGGATGCCATATGATCCATGGGTGACCTAGCACCTTTGGCAACCCAACCCTGGGAAGGGTCGTGCATGTTAGGGTAAAGGATAGCTCCTTAGATAATAATGTTAGTGAAGGACCTTAGAAACCCTATGGGCTTATGCAAGTAGGGCATAACATATACCCAGGATACGTTAGTAGTGTGAGCAAAGGGTTGAAACCCTGACCATGAGAGTATGAAGGATGGCTTATGAAATAAGAATAAAGAACTATGGATAACCTTGAGCGAACATAAGTTGAACATAGGCTTCATCCAGCTAGGGGCATGCTTTTGAGGTTGACCCTTCACGAAGATAGGACCTTTAATGGTGAGTTTGGTTGTAGGATTAACTCTAGAGAGAGAGAATGACCCCAAGCAAGAAGGTTGGAAGCCTAAAACCCTGAGATATGAGGAATAGTGGGGAGTCAAGGATGATGCGACCTAAGTGAATGATAGCAGTTGCCTCATGCATAATTCCCAGAGGCTGATAATATCTTAGTTGTCTTAGAGGAACCAAACCTTAGAGAGAGGATGAGTCTGTTTATACCTTTGTACCTATGGTATAGATGAGAAGAAGAGTTTCATAAACCATGTCAAGGTTTAATGACAGATTGTGGGGCCTTATGCCTTGTTGGTTGTCCTTGAGGAGGACCCAACTCTAAGTGTTGCTCGAGTTGAAGGATGATAGGAAGTGCATGTCATGCCTTTTGCAAGCTTGATTTATGGTTAAGAGATAGAGCATGCAGTTGGACATCTACAAGTGAACCTAGGCCTAAGGGGGGGAAGTGGTGTACCTAATACTCATGATGAGAGTTGAGTTGCTATAGTTTCGAGCATGGTACACCTCATGTATAGAGGAAAGGAAAAACCCCTTACATTTAGGGTATGTTTGGTAAACCCTTCCCAGCTAAGTTGATGACATGAGAAGGTATGATCTTGATCTAATATTGAGGAATGAGAACCCAGATGACCTAGCTTGGTTTAGTGGTCTGCTTGTGCCTTAATAGCTTACTAGGGTTAAACATATGGATGTAAACCCTAGACCTAAGGGCGGTTGTGACCGTGTTGTCTGGAGATAGTTTCCTCCCATCTTGGGAGAGGGACCCTTGTGAAGGGAGTACACCAGTTTTTGAGTTAACCTAAAAAGGTCTCATAGAATCTTGAGAAGCTAAACGAAAAGTACATGGTATGAGGACGAACCTCTAGACCCATAGATAGCCATCTCTATGTGCATATGGATGTGTTACCATGGAGGTAACCAGTATGTGACTTGACCGAGGTAGGCAGGTCACCATCACCCCTATGAGAGAACGAAAGATAGCCCTCAAATGCAGAAAGAGAGACGATGAAGGCTTGGGTAGGGTTCTAGGTTGGACATGTACTATAATAGAATCCTTAGTCTATCCTAGGGTTAGGTAGGGATAAGACCGATGGAAGTAGGAGTTGCCTAATTCCCTAGTTGCACATGACCATAGGGTCGGGAGGCAACAACTATCATTGTCTAAGGGCCATGGGTTAGGAGATTGATCACCTTCATAAACTCATGGGACCCAAAGGGCAGATGAGTAGGGCACTCTCTGAATGCATAAGGGAAGAGGGATGACCCCTAAAGTGCCAACACCCTATAGACCTAGAGGAGATGACCAAGGATTGTGTGGGAATCCAAGTAGGTTCGAAACCAGTTTTCCATGGGGGTAACTTTGATAGCAAGATGGTTGTAATATAGAGACATAAACATCACATTTCAACTTAGATTTAAAGGTGTACTGGCAAGGTGGGATGTACCATCTCTACTCGTGGAATAAGTAGAACTTTGTATTTGGACGGCCTCCAAATGCTTATTTCTTCTTATTATGGGAGTGAGAGATAGGACAGTACACATGCCATACACTAAGGATAAAAGATGATGTGAGTTGGAATGTTGCTACGAAGTATGAGGACAGAGAAGATAGCATACCCTGGTAAAGTGAATGATACATGGATGGATTACAAACACTAAGAGAAATGAGGTAGTCACCTTATGAGGATGTTTTCATCTAGATATATGAGTCATACAAGGTTGAGTTGGGTCACCAAAAGATGAGCTCAAGGTGTTTTCAGTGAAGTAGACTTAGAGTTCGAGATGATAAGTGAAATACGTGGAAGTGTATGTTACCTAATACCTAAGGATGTGAGGTGGTAATGGATGTTCTAGTTGAGATATATCTGACTAGTTTGGCTAGAATCTAGAAGAGGTTGTTAGGCTAACCCTAAGTTTGGAAAGGAGATATGTTTGGCTAATACTCCAATGTAATAAGATCTGTGGAACAAGTTAATGGTTGGCCAGTCTAGTCCTTGATGCAATGAAAGGATGGTGGTAGAACCTCAAATGCACTTCTTTGGAAAAGAAGGTGATGAAACCCCGATTAGAGTGGTTTAGGGTCTCTGAGGAATTGATCTTGAGGAATCATGACATATAGGAGATCATGATTTTAAGACCACCATACACCGTACCACCAAGATAATAAGTGACAGTAGGACTTTGGATAAAGTTGCATGTGGTATATGGCCATGCAAGCCAGGAGGTAAAGGACGAACCCCAATAACCCAGTGCATGGATATAAAGGATAAAGAGTCCCCAAAGGAGAAAGGGAGTACATCACCATGGATGTTGTAAGTCTCCCCTGGATCAAGGAAGGTCGAGATGAAATATGGGTTGTGGTAGTTCGCCTTACCTAGATGACATGAGAAAGTAAGAGTACTGTCAAGGGACAGATTGGGTTGAGCTACATATGAGAGAGATGGTTCAACTACACCATGATGCGAGTTCAAAAGTTCATGGGTATGACTTAAAGATTCACTTCCATAAGGTGGAAGTAGGTACATGAAGAACTCGATGGTACAATTTATCATCCCTAAATAATGGTTGGTATGGTGCGGACTAAAGGGTCTGATGAGAGCATATGTGCTCGTTCAGGGTGATAGTTAGAGACAGTTTTTGTCCTATGAAAGATGTGAAGATAACCACCATAGCCAGTATCGGGATTTATAAGAATCTATGTAAGGGAGCTTGTATCGATCACCACTTCAGTAAGGTGATGTTGGTGAAAGGACCACATGATGGTTAGAAAAGGACCACATGATGGTTAGAAAAGGGACCACAGTGCGTGTAGATGAAGTCACTTTGATTGTGCAAGGGCTGAAAGGAGCCTAGACATGATGAGAGTCGTGAACAGATGCAAAGTAGACTGACTTACAAGTTACTGTGAAAGAATATGTGAGAATCTGACCCCTCTGAGATGTAGTTGAGAAAGCTGAGTCCCCGATACATGTGTCCATTAGAGATGGATGGGTGGAGATGGTTAGGTTTTGACTTTACCCCTTAGGATAAAGTAATATGTGACGAGTTCCATGTGTCCAATTTAGAGCACTATGTGAGGTACCCGACCATGTGCTGAGCAATGAACCTAGTGAGCCCCAAGGGAGGCTGAAATGGCCTGAGTCACCTGTGTAGTTTATTGACGCCAGGATGAAAGAACTCAGAGAAAAGAATATGTGATGATAAAGGTTCTTTGAAAATGCCATGAGTACGACAAAGCCACATAGGGGCCAATGATGGACATGGAAAAGTCTTATCCTGAATTGTTTCTTTGCTTGTTTGAATTTTGAGGACAAAATTCCTAGAAGAGGGGAAGGATGTTACAGCCCCAATTTTTGGGTTCAATTAGTGAGAAATGTAATTTCTCATATTAAAGATAACTGAACAAATAATGATATGATTTGTTTTGAATAAATGGATTCCTTTCACAATAGCCTTGATTGGTTGCTTTGTGGGCTTTATTGGCTATTGGGCCCAATATCAAGGAAATTCAAATAGTAAATGGATAATTGAATTTTCGAGAAAAGAAATATGTAGAAACCTCTAGAAGGCAAATCCAAAGAGGATTTCGTGCCTCTTGGGTTCCTTGGGTTCCAAGGAGTCCAAAGTCGCAAAAAGAAAGCAATAAGAAAAGAAAAGATTAATTAAGTATTTCTTTATTAAGAAAGAAATTGAAAACAATGAGAAAATGTGGAAAATAAGTGAAAAGAGGTATAATTGAGTTATCCTTGGTAGAATTTCGTATCCCAAGGATTTATAATGTTAAAAGGAATGCCAATGAGGAAAATAAAAGAGAAATAAATAGAAATCCTCAAAAAGAGATATTTTTAATGAAAAATAAACAAGATAATGTGAAATAATGCATTAAGATGCATCTAGAAGGATAATAAGTATCCAATAAAAAGAATTTCGAAATAATGGAGTGTCTTGGGATCCAAGGAGTCCCAATAAATAAGAAGAAAGAGGAAATATCAATTAGTTTGGTTTTATTAATGAATAACTTGCATATGAAGGAAACACCTTTTTCCTTTAGAATTTGGATTTCAAATACTCGAGTAGAACATACCAATTTAAGACTTTCCCTAAAATTTGAGATTAAAATATTATTCCAAGGAGAGAGAGAAATAGAGAATAATCTAGAAAAATTTCTCAAATACATTGATGATTAGCTATCCAAATGGTGTGTCTCGTGTTTATATACTCCCATAATAGCTTTTAGCAATTCGTAGTATGCTTTTGGGGGGAGAGTTATAACCAAGAAAATAAGTGATTAAATATGGAAAGTCATTAGCATTATCTACCATAAGTAGATATCAGATTTTGGATGGGCAACAGTTGATTAACCTGCTTAAACCTTTCCGCACCACACCATCCCATTAGGAAACTTATATAAGGGAGGAAACAAACCCTAAAACCACCGATCATATCTCTCCCTTCGTCGTTCTTCTCTAAACCCTGGAAGTCAGAACTAAGGGATATATATAGGATCCGTACCACCAGCCTGGGAGTCCATCCCCATGAGGAGGGGCTGCAACGGATGAGTTGCGCCCATGGAACTGAAGCCGGGTCAGCCGAAGGGTGGCAGGACGGAAGCGAAGTAGGTCGACGCCCCTGTGGCTGAGAGATCGGTGCCGGAGGTGGCTGTGTTTGTAGCGTCGGAGATAACGCAGGCAGCATCGGAGACAGTTTAAGCACGCATGCTGTTGCACAACTGGAAGAGTTGTCGCTAGCAGCACAAGAGGATCATGCGCGGTCCTTCTCCTCGCCATGCTGCATCCTGGCAGTAGAGAAACGGCCGGAGTTGAGGGAGGATCGCTGCGGAGAAGAAGGGGGTGAGGTTGGCTGAACAGTGGTGAATCTTTCCCGTAGCGGCATCGCGTGGAAGAGACCTCACGTGAGGTTGAAGATGGCCAATGCCCAAAAGACCCAAGTACCCCCCACGCACTATGGGAGCGTGTCCACTCAGGTAAGGGTAAAATCATATTTTAATTATATTTTAAGTTGCAAAACGCAAGGCTGAGGTGGGTGCAGGCCCTTGGTTGCTGGGCTGACGTGGCTTATATCGATTGGTCAATTTAGACTTATTTTGCAAATATCATAGTAATTGCTAGGATGATCGGATTTAGACATATAATATATGAAAGTTGCTTAGAAAAACGAGGGTAATCCAAATAAAATATAATCAGAGTCTGGTTAAGCTTCCTGTTCCAAAAGTATATGCAATAATGATTTGGTGTGTCTAATATAAAGAAAAGACCTAGATTCCTGTGAACTGATGCTTAATTAAGAAGATTCACTTATATTGTGTGAATATCTGATATTGTCATGTCTAATAAGAAAATCCTTGATAATGATGAATAATGGATCATTCTGGATTCATAATCTTATTCATGCTTATTTAGAGTGTTGGAACCAATGTGGACGTCTTTCTACGATCATAATGTTAGTGATATGATTTAGGTGCCACAAGTAGCTTAATATACTTAATTTGATTAGGGTTTCATCTAATATGTATAACTGAATTTGTAATCTGAGAAACCATGATATGATGGAATTAGGATTGGTACCCCTAATCCCTAGTCCAAACGTGAGATGACCTAAAATCCTAGTTTGGGAGTGAACCTAGATCTGAGTAATGTAAAGTGAATACATGGTGACACATATGTAGTATGCATGTTTCAGATATTGTTGATTATATGCTTGGTTGCTTGGATGTTTGGATACACTCGTAAAGCATATGATGTTCTGCAAGGTTTCTACAGTGGAGTAAGGTATGTGGTTACGATTATGAATAACCGCTATAGTTTCCCGATGGATTCCCAGATGTTTAATCGCATTGAATGCAACTAAACTGTTGGATGCTTATTTAATTCATGCCACTATAAAGTGACTATGATTATTACCATAAATGTGTATATATAACTGGCTAGATCCGGGTCCACCTCTGTTACTTTGAAAAGGCTAAAAAAGGGGTAATCCTAGAGTAAGGTCTAAGTTACCGTGAGTTAGAAACTGGGCTACCTACGTGTAGTGCCATGATACTCTTTAGCAAATCCCGAGTTAAGGAGTGGTCTACTTACGAGTAGTGCCATGTGACTCAACCCTAGAAACTGGTTCACTTATAGGTGGATCATGAGGGGTTTAATGGGGACAACACAGAGGATAGGGTACTCTTGGATCGCGAAGTTATATCTAAAATGTAATATTGGTTGTTAAATAAGTAATTGAATGATTACATTGTTATCATAGTTGCATGTTTATTGTTTCCCCCACATACCAGCTACGACTGACCGACATTTTGTTTGTCGGCGTTTTAGGTACAATGAAAAGAACAAACAGTAAAGTGGCACATGTGATACTAAACGAGAATTAAAGTGCAAAGGAGGATTAGATAGATTAGTATCGGTGTGGATAGAAGTTTAGAGATCCAAGTTTTCAAAAGGTATGCAAAAATTTATTTTCTTACAACTTTCAGTATAGTATGTTAAAATTTGATAATTATTCTTGGTTAATTGTCGAACCTTTGATCCGGAAGTCATGGGTGCGGCTTCGACCTCTCAGTCTCCCTTAATTGGGGGGTTATCGGGAGGTGGGGTCGTAACATTTCCTTTTATCCTTCTACTAATGTGAAGTTGAAATTCTAAATCAATAATCTCTCTACTAGTACACCTCATGTTTAATACATTACACATCCTTCATTTTAAGTCAAATGGCTCATGCATGGGTGAAACATAGTTTCTCTTTCAATCAAGTTTTTCCTTCTTGAATATGGTCTACCTTTGTATGACTTATTCATTTATTTAGCTACACTTTTTCTTCTTCTTTTAGAAACTAGTTTGTTGTTCTATAGAGACTTAGAATCCAAAGGCAGTAAGGATGAATGTATTAAACTTATGAATAAAGGTATACATTCCATTCTCTCTATTATATCATAACCCTCATTCCTTAATCAAGCTCACTATTTCCAACATTTCTATTTGTTTCAACTAAGTTTCTTATCCTAGTTTTATGATTTACATGCTCGTCTAGTTCTCTTCACTTTAACTCTTCTGAAGACTCTTCCCTTCTATGTACTTATTGTATACTTAACTCTTTTCTTCTATTTTCCCTTTGCTTTGGAGTACATAAAAACATTGTACTCGGTTATAGAATCCATTCCTCATGATTGATTCTTACTATCTTGGCCCCTTACATACTTTTCTCATATCTTTTCCATATTTCATATTTAGAGTTCATATAATACTAATAATTAAACTTAATCTGAACCTTATGCCGTGTTCCTTTATTCCCAATTAAGGGTTTCTCATATAAGGCCCCAAAGTTGGATCTCAAATATCAGTTCCAACTGATTCTTAGTTATCCCAGTCTTTTCTTTATACTTCAAAATCTTAGAGTATATACATTCGTGCTAGAATTTAGATCTAATCTATCCATAATTTACTCTTGTTATGTTACTAATAGTAGTCATTAGAACCCAGTAATGCATCCTACCAGTCAGACCAGGCCGAACCTGCAGTCCTAAAGCCAAGAGCTACTCAAGATTACTCAACTCCTATTCATCTCAAATGCGTGGAAGAAAACTTATCCACTTAGAAAAGCTCATTCAAAGATCATTTCTAGTCTACTTGATACAAAGAATGTAATCAATAAATGTTACAACTGCATAGTGTACAACAAATCTTAAAGACCCATATATATTTCAAAATACTGAATATCTGAATTCAAACATATAAGAGCTTTTCTATTCATCTCCAATAAAACAACAATATGAAATGGAAGTTTTATCTCATTTTATATTTATGCTCTTAATTCATGTTACTTATCTTGTTTCTAACCCTAATATTTCTAGGATTCCTCTCTAGACCATCCTTCCACTGTATACCTGGCCAGGGTATACATGAAAGAATAGACAGAGTAACTTGATACTGGTTGATCCAAGTACTCATATACCGGGCCAGGATATCCAAATACTCAAATCCCCAAAGCTAACATCATAACATCTCCTATCTGCCACACTTATGACTCTAACTTACTAACTTAATGGTCCCTGACAACTCAGCCTAAGCTCTGATACCAAAGTTGTTACACCCCGATCTCACAGTTACCATTAATCATGAGATTAGGGCATAAATTGAGGATTTAACGTAATACAAAGATCACCCTTACCTTTTTTTATTTCTTTTTCAAACTCTTTGTTTTCTTGCATTGAACCATATAAACTAACTTTGCAAGAGAATCAAACTTTGATTACTTTAATATGATCTCAACATAAATGATACACATCCATACATTCATTCTCATGTACATACGACATGATAATCAGATACATTCTCTCTTATTAAGAAAACAAAAATACAAAACATCACTTACAACACTCTCACATCTATACTAGGACCTAGAGTGACAGGGACTGATAACACCAATTTTTGTGATGTTTTTGCCCTTTATTTTGTTATCAAAACTGCCCTTTTCTGCTATTTTCCTCTCTTTTATATGCACTTTCGCAATAATTGGCCAAGCAATGCTCTTAATCCAATTTTCCTATCTTTTGCAGAGTTTTCCTCATTTTTAGGCAATAAGGCCGCTCCGGCCCATGAATAAGTCCAAGCCTGTCTCGGCCTCCCTGACGCCCGATACAAACCCTGCCCGACAGGGGTTGAGCGACACAAAGACGCTCGACAAAGAGGTGCCGCGCGAGAAGAAGCTGACGGACGTCACGCCTTCTACCCGACAGGGAGCCCGGCTCGCCCCGACAACCCAGCTTGTCGGGCGACACAACCACCCACCGGCAGGTGCGCCGCCCGTCACGTGACCGATAGCAGACACCTCTGCGCCGAGCTATACTTGTTTCGGCCATCCAACGACTGGCGCATAAGGGGGCCACATGGCGCTTCGAGCACCATGTCTTCTCCCCAACCAGCTGACTATAAATAGCAGCTATAGGGAGCCGAAAAGACAGTTCAGAATTCGGAGTTTTAGAATTCGGACAGTTGGGAGTTGAGCTATCTTCCGAGGAGGCTGCGAGAGCATACATGTCGTGCCCTAGTGCTTGTCTCGGGCGACACTAGGTGAGCTTCTCCTCATCCCGAGAGGGAGGGAGGAGACAGTTCACTTAGGACCATCCCGAGACAACACTGCGGGCCGATATCGGCCGACGTACATGAGAGACACAAGTGCCCGACGACAACAATGCATAGCTCTTAGCCCGAGACGATATCAAACCGATACGCTTAGCTTGTCGAGCGTGCCGCCCGACATGAGCGTATCGGCCAGGGTCCTTGAGCGATACGATTGACAGTCAGTGCGTGCCACCCGACACCTATGTATCGGGCTAGGCCTCTGACCGATATTGGACAGGAGAGCTACAACACCCTATCGTCCTTCTACATCAAGGAGGCGACACCTATCTTTACTTTCTGTCATTTAATTCCTTACTTATGCATTGTAATTAAGACCCTTTATTTGTCTATGGAAATAGAAGATGCTTAATTACTTGCTGCTCTGTGCTTGGTACAATCTGTTGGATGATTGCTATGTATGATATCTGAACTCTAGCTTGCATGTTTGGATCGCGTTTCGCTTAGCTAACGAATCGTGTTTTCCCGTCACAACAACTTCGAGAGTTGTGTTGTGGCTGTAGTGATTGGTCTGATTCTGGAGTACGAGAGTGCCTGGAACGGAGTTGCTTTAGTGACCTTTCCACTCTAATTTTAGTCCAGTGACCTCGAGAGGGGCGCTGATGCCTTGTTAGAGGTACCCGCTTCGAGAGGAGGGGTACATGACTGGTTCTACCGCCGCTTGTTTTACCGCAGTTTCATCCTTCGTACCTCGCTTTAGCTCGAGCAGTATCTTTCTGTTTCTGTTGCATGAAAACCCCTAAAAACTGCTAAATGACTAAAACCTTAAATCTCTCTTGTAGCTCCACTTGGAGATAGTTTTCTTGGTTTTATTTGTGACATCTTATTGCTCCCCTTTTTGGGGAATTTATCTCTCTTTATACCTGCTGGAGTGTAGCGTATCGATTCCGTGTTCTCAACACTACCCCCTTGTCCCTGTGTTTGACCCCGTATATCTACTTCCACCCCGTAAACAAAGTTGCGGGGGCCTAGAAGGATTCAGGTTTATAAATGTAAAAGCTCGACTACCTCAAATCCGCCTCCAATTTTAGGACGTGCGACTTAGGCCGGTCAACTTTTTGGCGTCGTTGCCGGGGAAGTTACAAACGAGGTGGTCTGCACGATTCACAGTGTCAAAGATATATCCATCAGGGATGATGGAGCTCTACGACAAAGACGACCCGACCAAGGCCTTTCAGGTGAATGGGCACAGGGTGAAAAGGTTCTACGAAGATGAAGTGTTTGTCAGGAGAGCAGAGATCAGTCTGCAAGATATGGGTACAGTTGAGGGCTGATCAAGATGATCTTACACCAGTCGAGCTGGCGACGCAAACCCCAGCGCTCCTAGGGAGGCAGTCCGAGTTCTTTTTCCTTTCATAGAATAGGTTGCATTATTATAAAAGTAAAAACAAACTTTATGGTAGGTAATAAGGCCCGAGTCAGAGCACGCGCCGAGCGTGCTGACTCTTCTGTTTTATGGGTCATCGCCGAATTTTCCAAAGCTTTGAAGAGTATTGCACTCTGAGGTCAGGGGATTAACCCTTGGTCGATGATGTTTTACCCTTTGATCGTTGTTTCTGCTCTTAGGTTTTTATGCCCACCTATTTTAACCGTGTCGGGCAGCCGCTCAGCTGGCGCGCAGGACCACCCGTACCGGGCTTTGGTCTCTCGGGTATCACAATGACCGTGACGGTTGGCATTCCCGGTCGGCATGCACCCTATCGTGCATGGGAATAAATGCCCTTAATGAGACTGATGTGACCATCGTCTCGGGAACCGCCTGACCCGTTGGCCGATGCGCGCCCCAGAGATGTCCGTTTCACCCCCGGCCGAGCTGGCTATAAATATGAACTGTGGTTTTACCGTGTTGGGCTGTCACACTTTACTCATTTTAGCCACCTGTAACGCATGCAGTAGTCCACTCTTTTGCTCCCGTGTCGGCCAGTTGCCTTCACCGTGGTATCGGGCGATGGCTCCCATGAGCAAAGGTATAGCCCGATAAGCTTATCGACCGACAGACCTCTCGACCGACATGCTTATCGCTCGACAGTCTTATCGGCCGACAGGCTTATCGTCCGACAGGCTTATCGTCCGACAGGCTTATCGTCCGACATGGGTTTTTCCTATCGTGCACTTTCGATTTTGTATCGCCCGACGCAGTTAAGCGCGACATAATAGCTGAAGGTGTCTGCCCAACACACCATGTCGGGTGGCACGTTTTTCTTTTGTGATGTCCTGTCAAGCAGTTGCTCTTTGGCGACCTTATCGCCCGATATACCCGTATCGGGAGGTATGTTGTGTCGTGCAGCCCGATTTCATATCGACTTGACTTTTTGTTTTGATGGATGATACCCGGAGATTGTAATAAGTTTATCGAGTTTCTTTTTCCTATCTAACAAATAAACGGTCAGTAAATTTGATAACAGGAAAAATGGAGGCCGCAGATGAAGCAACAACTATCGGGCAGAAACGTAGAAATCCCAAGGCAGCGAGCCGTCGACTACCACAGATAGAATGCGGGGAGATTTTTCTTGATATGGTAGCCTCAGAGGAAGGTCACTTTCTTATAATAGTCTGTCTTCTGCGATGGTTTAGGACCATCTACAGAGACAGCACGAGTCTTTTGCGGGCGACTTCCGGATGGAATCTGGGCATTCCGGTTCCATCTTCTTGAGGAGGAAGCAGCCACAAGTGTCCGCACTTGCAGAAGCTGTTTCCAAATGAGAAAAGAAGGAGGCTGCAACAAAGAAGCATATTGAAGCTTCTCGACCGGCAACCTCCCAATGGCATGCTGCAACTTCGTAGGAGCATATTGCATCACACCAGCGAGCTAACCCTCACTGGCTAAACATTACCTTACCCTGTCTTCTTCACCACTCTGGGATAGAGTGTGGAGTAAGTATGGGGGGGAGGGTACCCATGTTCCAGTGAGGGAGGTATAAAGTTCTTTTCCGCTTCAAGCTCTTCACGCTTTCTGGCTTACTTTACATCTGATGTGCTTATGTATGTTCTTATGGCTTATTGTATATCTGATGTACGCATGTATGCCATATAAAAAAAATTCAAAAATCTTTCCTTTGCTTTTTTTGTTCCCATGCATATGTACAAAGTCGCTATATTAGTAAAAACCCTGATGCAACTGCTTGCCAAGTTTATTTTCTTTGTACTGAATGTGACGCAAGTCCTGTTATATCTTTTTGATAATGCTGCTTCAACGAACAAAAGAATATGTTTTATCATGCCAAAAATTTCAAAAAATACAATAATCTCGCAAATAGTTAAGAGACGAGTATGGAGAAGGAAAAAGCTTCCCAAACATCAGAAATCTTTTTGTTTCCCCCTTACCCAACAAAAATCCCAAAAGAGAGAGAAGCCTTATGAGCGTGAATAAAAGCATGAGAGTTGTGCCCAATAAAAGAAAAAGAAAAAAAAATATATATACACCACTTGTCTTCCAAAATTACCCATCTTTAGGCATGGTAGATCCGGGGCAGTGGTACGCAGGATGTGAAATCACTGCTCTAAAGCCAACTGGCTTGGACTGCAGGGACCATTTGCCCGTTAATGGACCCTTACCTGGATGGACTGATGGGAGACAATAATGAAAAACCCAAAAAGCCTTAGCCTACCATATACACAACTTTCTGCCCAAAAAATAAATAAATAAAGCTGTTTGGTGTGTAAGCTAACTTCGGAATCATACAACAAAGTCTCGTCGAAGCTGTAGAGAAAAATCTTACTTAAACATTAAGGCAGGAAAAACTAAGTCTTTTGTCCGTATTGAGACAACATTATCTTTAAGGCATTACGATCCTTGTTTCACTTTTTGAACAAGAAGTTATATCAAGCAAGAAGAAGCATCACAAAATATAGTTTAAATATTGATTGAGGTCAATCAAAACGCTAAGTTTGGGGGAGTTGATAACACCAATTTTTGTGATATTTTTGCCCTTTATTTTGTTATCAAAACTGCCCTTTTCTGCTATTTTCCTCTCTTGTAAATGCAATTTCGCAATAATTGGCCAAGCAATGCTCTTAATCCAATTTTCCTATCTTTTGCAGAGTTTTCCTCATTTTTAGGTAATAAGGCCGCTCCAGCCCATGAATAAGTCCAAGCTTGTCTCGGCCTCCCTGACGCCCGATACAACCCCTGCCCGACAGGGGTTGAGCGACACAAAGACGCTCAACAAAGAGGTTCCGCGCGAGAAGAAGCTGACGAACGTCACGCCTTCTACCTGACAGGGAGCCCGGCTCACCCCGACAACCCAGCTTGTCGGGAGACACAACCACCCACCGGTAGGTGCGCCGCCCGTCACGTGACCGATAGCAGACACCTCCGCACCGAGCTATACCTGTTTCGGCCGTCCAACGACTGGCGCATAAGGGGGCCACGTGGCACTTCGAGCACCATATCTTCTCCCCAACCAGCTGACTATAAATAGCAGCTACAGGGAGCCGAAAAGACAGTTCAGAATTCGGAGTTTTAGAATTTGGACAGTTGGGAGTTGAGCTATATTCTGAGGAGACTGCGGGAACATACGTGTCGTGCCACAGTGCTTGTCTCGGGCGACACTAGGTGATCTTCTCTTCATCCCGAGAGGGAGGGAGGAGACAGTTCACTTAGGACCATCCCGAGACAACACTGCGGGCCGATATCGACCGACGTAGATGAGAGACATAAGTGCCCGACAACAACAATGCGTAGCTCTTAGCCCGACACGATATCAAACTGATACACTTAGCTTGTCGAGCGTGCTACCCGAGAGGGTGTGCCGCCCGACATGAGCGTATCGGCCAGGGTCCTTGAGCGATATGGTCGACAGTCGGTGCGTGCCGCCCGAGAGGGTGTGTCGCCCGACACCTCTGTATCGGGCTAGGCCTCTGACCGATATCGGACAGGAGAGCTACATCACCCTGTCGTTCTTCTACGTCAAGGAGGCGACACCTATCTTTACTTTCTGTCATTTAATTCCTTACTTATGCATTGCAATTAAGACCCTTTATTTGTCTATGGAAATAGAAGATGCTTAATTACTTGCTGCTCTGTGCTTGGTACAATCTTTTGGATGATTGCTATGTATGATATCCGAACTCTAGCTTGCATGTTTGGATCATGTTTTGCTTAGCTAACGAATCGTGTTTTCCCGTCGCAACAACTTCGAGAGTTGTGTTGTGGCTCTAGTGATTGGTCCGATTCTGGAGCACGAGAGTGCCTGGAACGGAGTTGCTTTAGTGACCTTTCCACTCTAA
The DNA here is from genome assembly GCA_963693085.1 of Alisma plantago-aquatica. Lineage (NCBI taxonomy): Eukaryota > Viridiplantae > Streptophyta > Magnoliopsida > Alismatales > Alismataceae > Alisma > Alisma plantago-aquatica. The sequence goes on from OY856414.1 coordinate 340,608,889, forward strand.
TTTTAGTCCAGTGACCTCGAGAGGGGCGCTGATGCCTTGTTAGAGGTACCCGCTTCGAGAGGAGGGGTACAAGACTGGTTCTACCGCCGCTTGTTTTACCGCAGTTTTATCCTTCGTACCTCACTTTAGCACGAGCAGTATCTTTCTGTTTCTGTTGCATGAAAACCCCTAAAAACTGCTAAATGACTAAAACCTTAAATCTCTCTTGTAGCTCCACTTGGAGATAGTTTTCTTGGTTTTATTTGTGACATCTTATTGCTCCCCTTTTTGGGGAATTTATCTCTCTTTATACCTGCCGGAGTGTAGCGTATCGATTCCGTGTTCTCAACACTACCCCTTGTCCCTGTGTTCGACCCCGTATATCTACTTCGACCCCGTAAACAAAGTTGCGGGGGCCTATAAGGATTCAGGTTTATAAATGTAAAAGCTCGACTACCTCAAATCCGCCTCCAAATTTAGGACGCGCGATTTAGGCCGGTCAACTTTTTGGCGTCGTTGCCGGGGAAGTTACAAACGAGGTGGTCTGGACCATTCACAGTGTCAAAGATATATCCATCAGGGATGATGGAGCTCTACGACAAAGACGACCCGACCAAGGCCTTTCAGGTGAATGGGCACAGGGTGAAAAGGTTCTACGAAGATGAAGCATTTTTCAAGAGAGCAGAGATCAGTCTGCAAGATATGGGTACAGTTGAGGGCTGATCAAGATGATCTTACACCATTCGAGCTGGCGACGCAAACCCCATCACTCCTAGCGAGGAAGCCCGAGTTCTTTTTCCTTTCATAGAATAGGTTGCATTATTATAAAAAGTAAAAACAGACTTTATGGTATGTAATAAGGCCCGAGTTAGAGCACGCGCCGAGCGTGCTGACTCTTCTATTTTATGGGTCATCGCCGAATTTTCCGAAGCTTTGAAGAGTATTGCACTCAGAGGTCAGGGGCTTAACCCTTGGCCGATGATGTTTTACCTTTTGATCGCTGTTTCTGCTCTTAGGTTTTATGCTCGCCTATTTTAACCGTGTCGGGTAGCCGCTCAGCTGGAGCGCAGGACCGCCCGTACCGGGCTTTGGTCTCTCGGGTATCACAACGGCCGTGACGGTTGGCATTCCCGGGCGGCATGCACCCTATCGTGCATGGGAATAAATGCCCTTAATGATACTGATGTGACCATTGTCTCGGGAACCGCTTGACCCGTTGGCCGACGCGTGCCCCAGAGATGTCCGTTTCGCCCCCGGCCGAGCTGGCTATAAATAAGAACTGTGGTTTTACCGTGTCGGGCTGTCACACTTTACTCATTTTAGCCACCTGTAACACATGCAGTAGTCTGCCCTTTTGCTCCTGTGTCGGCCAGTTGCCTTCACCGTGGTATCAGGCGATGGCTCCCATGAGTAAAGGTATAGCCCGATAAGCTTATCGATCGACAGACCTCTCGACCGACATGCTTATCGCTCGACAGTCTTATCGGCCAACAGGCTTATCGTCCGACAGGCTTATCATCCGACACGGGTTTTTCCTATCGTGCGCTGTCGATTTTGTATCGCCCGACGCAGTTAAGCGTGACATAACGGCCGAAGGTGTCTGCCCGACACACCATGTCGGGCGACACATTTTTCTTTTGTGACGTCCTGTCAAGCAGTTGCTCTTTGGCAACCTTATCGCCCGATATACCCGTATCGGGAGGTATGTTGTGTCGTGCAACCCGATTTCATATCGACTCGACTTTTTGTTTTGATGGACGATACCCGGAGATTGTAATAAGTTTATCGAGTTTCTTTTTCCAATCTAACAAATAAATAGTCAGTAAATTTGATAACAGGAAAAATGGCGGCCGCAGATGAAGCAACAACTATCAGGCATAAATGTAGAAATCCTAAGGCAGCGAGCCGTCGACTACCGCATATAGAATGCGGGGAGATTTTTAGGACCATCTAGAGAGACAACACGAGTCTTTTGCGGGTGACTTACGGATGGAATCTGGGCATTCCGGTTCCATCTTCTTGAGGAGGAAGCAGCCACAAGTGTCCGCACTTGCAGAAGCTGTTTCCAAATGAGAAAAGAAGGAGGCTGCAACAAAGAAGCATATTGAAGCTTCTCGACCGGCAACCTCCCAATGGCATGCTACAACTTCGTAGGAGCATATTGCAGCACACCAGCGAGCTAACCCTCACTGGCTAAACATTACCTTACCCTGTCTTCTTCACCACTCTGGGACAGAGTGTGGAGTAAGTTTGGGGGGGTACCCATGTTCCAGTGAGGGAGGTATAAAGTTCTTTTCCGCTTCAAGCTCTTCACGCTTTCTGGCTTACTTTACATCTGATGTGCTTATGTATGTTCTTATGGCTTATTGTATATCTGATGTACACATGTATGCCATATAAAAAAAAATTCAAAAATCTTTCCTTTGCTTTTTTTGTTCCCATGCATATGTACAAAGTCGCTATATTTGTAAAAACCCTAATGCAACTGCTTGCCAAGTTTATTTTCTTTGTGCTGAATGTGACGCAAGTCCTGTTATATCTTTTTGATAATGCTGCTTCAACGAACAAAAGAATATGTTTTATCATGCCAAAAATTTTGAAAAATACAATAATCTCGCAAACAGTTAAGAGACGAGTATGGAGAAGGAAAAAACTGCCCAAACAACAAAAATCTCTTTGTTTCCCCCTTACCCAACAAAAATCCCAAAAGAGAGAGAAGCCTTATGAGCGTGAATAAAAGTATGAGAGTTGTGCCCAATAAAAGAAAAAGAAAAAATATATATACACCACTTGTCTTCCAAAATTACCCATCTTTAGGCATGGTAGATCCGGGGCAGTGGTACGTAGGATGTGAAATCACTGCTCTAAAGCCAACTGGCTTGGACTGCAGGGACCACTTGCCCGTTAATGGACCCTTACCTGGATGGACTGATGGGAGACAATAATGAAAAACCCAAAAAGCCTTAGCCTACACTATACACAACTTTCTGCCCAAAAAATAAATAAATAAAGCTGTTTGGTGTGTAAGCTAACTTCGGAATCATACAACAAAGTCTCGTCGAAGCTGTAGAGAAAAATCTTACTTAAACATTAAGGCAGGAAAAACTAAGTCTTTTGTCCGTATTGAGACAACATTATCTTTAAGGCATTACGATCCTTGTTTCACTTTTTGAACAAGAAGTTATACCAAGCAAGAAGAAGCATCACAAAATATAGTTTAAATATTGATTGAGGACAATCAAAATGCTACGTTTGGGGGAGTTGATAACACCAATTTTTTTGATATTTTTGCCCTTTATTTTATTATCAAAACTACCCTTTTCTACTATTTTCCTCTCTTTTATATGCACTTTCGCAATAATTGGCCAAGCAATGCTCTTAATCCAATTTTCCTATCTTTTGCAGACTTTTCCTCATTTTTAGGCAATAAGGCCGCTCCGGCCCATGAATAAGTCCAAGCCTGTCTCGGCCTCCCTGACGCCCGATACAACCCCTGTCCGACAGGGGTTGAGCAACACAAAGACACTCGACAAAGAGGTGTCACGCGAGAAGAAGCTAACAGACGTCACACCTTCTACCCGACAGGGAGCCCGACTCGCCCCGACAACCCAGCTTGTCGGGCGACACAACCACCCACCAGCAGGCGCGCCGCCCATCACGTGACCGATAGCAGACACCTCCACGCCGAGCTATACGTGTTTCGGCCTTCCAACGACTGGCGCATAAGGGGGCCACATGACGCTTCGAGCACCATGTCTTCTCCCCAACCAGCTGACTATAAATAGCAGCTACAGGGAGCCGAAAAGACAGTTCGGAATTCGGAGTTTTAGAATTTGGAGAGTTGGGAGTTGAGCTATATTCCGAGGATACTGTGAGAGCATACGTGTCGTGCCCCAGTGCTTGTCTCGGGCGACACTAGGTGAGCTTCTCCTCATCCCGAGAGGGAGGGAGGAGACAGTTCACTTAGGACCGTCCTGAGACAACACTGCGGGCCGATATCGGCCGACGTAGATGAGAGACATAAGTGCCCAACAACAACAATGCGTAGCTCTTAGCCCGACACGATATCAAACCGATACGCTTAGCTTGTCGAGCGTGCCGCCCGAGAGGGTGTGCCGCCCAACATGAGCGTATCGCCAGGGTCCTTGAGCGATATGGTCGACAGTCGGTGCGTGCCGCCCGAGAGGGTGTGTCACCCGACACCTCTGTATCGGGCTAGGCCTCTGACCGATATTGGACAGGAGAGCTACAACACCCTGTCGTCCTTCTACATCAAGGAGGCGACACCTATCTTTACTTTTTGTCATTTAATTCCTTACTTATGCATTGTAATTAAGACCCTTTATTTGTCTATGGAAATAGAAGATGCTTAATTACTTGCTGCTCTGTGCTTGGTACAATATGTTAGATGATTGCTATGTATGATATCTGAACTCTAGCTTGCATGTTTGGATCGCGTTTCGCTTAGCTAACGAATCGTGTTTTCCCGTCGCAACAACTTCGAGAGTTGTGTTGTGGCTCTAGTGATTGGTCAGATTCTGGAGTACGAGAGTGCCTGGAACGGAGTTGCTTTGGTGACCTTTCCACTCTAATTTTAGTCCAGTGACCTCGAGAGGGGCGCTGATGCCTTGTTAGAGGTACCCACTTTGAGAGGAGGGGTACAAGACTGGTTCTACCGCCGCTTGTTTTACCGCAGTTTTATCCTTCGTACCTCGCTTTAGCTCAAGCAGTATCTTTCTATTTCTGTTGCATGAAAACCCCTAAAAATTGCTAAATGACTAAAACCTTAAATCTCTCTTGTAGCTCCACTTGGAGATAGTTTTCTTTGTTTTATTTGTGACATCTTATTGCTCCCCTTTTTGGGGAATTTATCTATCTTTATACCTACCGGAGTGTAGTGTGTCGATTCCATGTTCTCAACACTACCCCCTTATCCCTGTGTTCGACCCCGTATATCTACTTCGACCCCGTAAATAAAGTTGCGGGGGCCTAAAAGGATTCGGGTTTATAAATGTAAAAGCTCGACTACCTCAAATCCGCCTCCAATTTTAGGACGCGCGATTTAGGCCGGTCAGGGACCAACCAAACTTAACTAATCTCATACTTAACTCATGTGGTAGATCTACTCTGATGCTTTGACCTTCTTCAAGTCCACGTGATTTCCCTAAAAATTGTGAGTAGAGGGGTGAGACTACTCGCTCAGTGAATGAGTACTTCAAAGAAATAGTCTAAAGCACTGATATAATTGCAGATATACTTTTGAGCAACTGATATCAATTATAGCAACAGTAAGCTTTAAAGAGTTTGATCATTTACAATCATAAACATGGTAGGATACTCTAGATATCAACAAGAGTATATCAATATATGAGCATGCTTGATAAATTTCAAAGAGAACTAATAATTCAAAAACATACAAGGAATAGTTGCTGGGAAACTGTACTCGAATCTTTCTTAGCCTTTCTTACTTATAAGAAACTCTTTAAACCTATATGATCATATTTTAGCTTATGCCCTGATCATATGCAGTGTACACTACATATGAAGACTCATAGCGAACTACGACCTCACCGTACAAGACTCAATGGACACACCCGAGAATGCTAAGTCTGACTACTCTCTGGTCTGCAACAAGAAAATGGCTCTCTGGCCTCGACACATCTATTATGCCATAAAAACTGGACTCCTCCTCTAACCTGAGCACACAGGCGAAGAGTCAAGCCACCTATTGGCTTTTTCTATACTCTAGTGCCACCATGACTTCTAGTTGATGTTGGATACACTTTTCTATACTCTAGTGCCACTAAGACTTCTGGTTGATGTTGGATACTGCAAACTATAATTTAAGGATACTTCCACTAGGATTTTGTCCCCCATACCACCTGTTGGTACGTTTTGACCCTTTGACCCCCGTATACTGGACGCACCGCCAGGGTTAGGTCGTTTCATCTCTAAGGCGCAGACCTCTCATAGGGATTCTATAGTGTTCAGGGCTCTTAAGTCTATTATTTTATTATTCCTAGAAAACTCTTTCTACATTGTACCTTTCTCTTACATATACTTGACTCTGGTATCTCTATGGTGTTGAGTCTACTTATTTGAAGTTATAATATAACATGTATATCATTCTAAACTTGGCAGAGTTGTATATTCAAAACACTATAATATACTGAGTAATCAACATACTATACATGCATGCAGAAGAAAATTCTTAAATAGCCAGATTACATGTTCACTTGGCACATAAACACTGGAATCATGCAATTTAACATCTTATTACACTGATAAGAGTTAATTACTTGACATATGAGAAATCGTCAGTAGCACATGTAAATTATTTATACTTTCTTGGAAAATGTGCACCTCAACCCAAATCTTGAGTTGTGCATCACCACATCTCATACTGAGAACATTGATATCAAAATACATGATTTGTTTAACACCCTATCATTAGGGTTTCATTTACCTCAATCACTTATCACATGGCTCTCATAAGGATTTCATGCGACATAAACATTCACTGAATAAAGACTACTATCAACAAATCATATGGAATCAATATAAGTATGAAACCTTGGAACTGAGCTGAATTTGGGTTTCCATGCCATTCACCAAGATAACATGCATCAATAATAAAATTGAATAAATAAAATCTATCATGTTAATAAAATCCGTTCAAATGAATTTCACGATATCTATTCGCAAATATCCAACTTTCCTCGCATCTAGGGTTTCACCCTCTTTACTGAGATATCAAACAAACATTATTCACCTTAAATGAAATCTAAGATAGTATCTAACATATATGTACTATGAATTCAGATAAACAATCATTCATAACCAAGGAGATCTAGATAAATAAATTTCTCTATTTAATTATACAACAATTTCAGTCATAGACAAATTCCCTATATTTTAGTTTACTCTTATAACCTCTATGAATACTTAGGGAATTCTCATTAGGATGTATTGTATATATTTATAATATGATTTTATCATCTAAAATTCATCCTAACAGAGGAAGAATCTTTTTCATATCATTTTGCAACAACTTAGATCAAACACACAATTCAGGGTTGTAGTCACATACTAAGCAATTAAAGATTATGGATGATTTAACCAGTTTTCATGCAATATACTATTTAAAGGAAGTTCCCACTCATCCTAAGGTGTGAAAACACCTTAAAAATGTAACTCATCCCAGAAAATCTCGATCTCATATCAAATCCCTAGCAATTCACCCGATTCTTCTTCCTTTCAACTTGAAAACCCTAAAAATGAGGGATTATGAAGAAAGAGTGAGAAAAGGGGAAGTTTGAAACCATTTCAGATCAAATCAGAGGAGGGACGAAATCTTGACATGTGAGAGAATTCACCATTAAAGTCTATGCAAAGAAGCTAAACTTACATGCTTTCATCATTCCTCGGACTATAAAACCCTATGTCAACATCTCCATCACTTTCTCCTCTCAAACCCTAACTCTCCCTCTCTCTCTAGGATTTCATTTCTCTGGATTGAATCATGAATTATGTGAGCTCCTTGTGTGTTAGGTTGACCATATAGAGCAACTGGGCTGCTTGGGTCAATTTCACATTGACCCCTCACTAAACTTTTTCTTATTTTAGCAGATTTTTTTGTCATAAAAAAGAAACTGTAATTCATGTATTTTAGTGATCAAACCTTCTCCAAAAAATTATGAAAATTTTATATGTTGTTTAAAATTTAGTTATAAAGCTTCAGTTAAAATTTCAAATCATTTGGAGTTACCAATAAATAAGTAAAAACATAACAATGCACAACTATCTAGAAATCTACAGAACATTCGTTTGAAGAGAAAATGCTCCAGAATGGCCATGTTAGCTACCACGGCCGTGCTAAGATGGACCCAGCATGGCCATGCTGCATACCATAGCTGTGGTGCATTGGTTTTAGTAGATTTGAGTATAAAAGTTGGTAAATAGTTCAATTCTTTCAAAATGGCCGTGTGGCCAAGAACGCCCATGCCACCAACGACCCACCACAGCCATGCTACCCACCACGACCGTGCTATCCTATCCTTCAACTACCATTTTCATTCTCCTTTGCATACCTCTCTCATTCTCCCCAATGTGAGCCTATTTGGTGAAAACCCTAATTTCAGCCGACTAGGGTTTATATTTTCTCAAACCCTAATTATGCAAAGAGATATCATACTTGGGGTTCTCATTAGGTTTAACATATCATGATTGAGATATCATCATTAATCATGTTTAATCAATGACTAATATAACTAAACATGTAGTCATCCACATAATCCCTAACTTACCCATTAAGCTTAGATACGGTCATAACACCAGAAGTCTTGGACTATTAATCTAAATTACTCAACTGGACCTCTAGAATAGGAACTCTTGACCTGCTCTCATTTTGCTGCTCAAGGTGATCTTGCTGCTCTTCATCATCATTTGAAGAAGCTGAAGCATCCTCATACTCATCATCAGAAGAACTATCACTTGATACTACAACCTCTGCATCATCACTCTCAAGCTCTATAATTGTATGACTCTCATAGAAAGTCACATATCTATGTCTGCTCATGGTCCTTTTTACAGGATCCCATAACATGTAGCCAAACTGTTGATCTCCATAGCCAAGAAAGATACATGGCACCAATTTATCATCCAACTTTTGCCTCTTTTCCTTTAGAACATGTGCATAAGCCTTGCACCCAAATACTCATAAATGAGCATAAGAAGCATCATTGCATGTCCATACCTTCTCATATATATCAAAACCTAAAGGAACTAATGGAGATCGATTAATCAGATAGAAGCCAGTACTCATTGCCTCACTCCAGAATGTCTTTGGCAACTTTGCGGTCTTCAACATGCATTTGATTTTCTCCACTATGGTACAATTCATCCTCTCAGCTATACCATTGTGTTGTGGTGTGTTGGGCTCTATCCATTCATGTCGTATCCTGTGTTGCACACAATAATCCTGAAACTCCCTCGAGGTGTACTCTGCCACATTGTCCATGCGGAGACACTTCAGATTTTTCTCTATCTCTCGCTCCACCATGGCATGAAATTTCTAAAAACATTGAAAGACCCGATCCTTGGTCTTCAGCAAGTAAGCCCACACCTTCCTAGATGCATCATCAATGAATGTGACAAAATACCTATTGCCACCAAGTGAAACCACCTCAAACAGACCGCAGACATCCGAATGAATCAACTGTAGAACATATGGCTTCACCTTTGATATAGTTTTGAGAGAAACTCGTCAATGTTTTCCTGTCTAAAATGAATCATATGAGCTAAGACTGGTGTCCTTGCCAAAATAAATCAACCCTTGCTTTGGTAGCAACTATAATCCTTTCTCACTCATGTGTCTTAGTCGTCTATGTCATAGATCTTCCTGGTGATCCTCAACTGCATTGATACTACCACCTTTGACCACTTTAAGTTGGGTCTTATATAATATGCGACACAATTTATCCTGCACAATAACTAAAGACCCCTTAGCAATCTTACATTTGCCACCACCAAAATCCAGATGACAACCTTTTCTATTAAAAAAAGAACCGGATATTAAACAAAGCTGCAAATCTGGAACATGATGAACATCCTTGAGTGTAAGCGTGCAATTGACACATGTCTGAACATAAATGTCTCCAATCTCGATAATTCTAGAGAAACTGGAATTTCTCATGTTCACCCTCCCGACGTCTCCCCTCCTATATGAAGTAAAGAACTCCTTACTCGGTGAAGCATGATAAGAAGCTGCAGTATCCACCACCCACTCAGAATCATCATCCTTAACATGTAAACAATGCTCTTGGATTGTCAAGACTACATCGTCATCATCGTCCCTTTCATCTGAAATTGTCATTGCAGTATTCTTGCAACCATCCTTCTTGTCTTTGGTTTCAGACCCATGTTTTCTTCTCCAAACCTTATAATCCTTCTTGAAATGACTTTGCTTGTCACAATGGACGCACCATTTACTCTTTGACTTGGATCTACCATGAGACTTCCCATAGTCCTAGGACTCACCGCGACATTGAGATCTATCACTGTCTTTCGCTCTGTCAGTGCCTCTTCTCTATGTGAAGTGCTCCTCTGACTCGCTGCTTCTTGAGGCTTGTTGTCGAGTCTCTTCATTCAATAGTCTGCTCTTCACCTGGTCAAGTGTCAACTTACCTTCCTGTGTAGAATTATTGACGGTCACAACGAGCGTCTCCCAACTATCATGTAATGATCCTAGAAGAAGTAGCACACAAAGTTCATCATCAAGAATCATCTTCATGGACCCCAGTTGATTTATAAGGCTTTGAAATTTATTCATATGCTCGACAATGCTTGTACCATCCTGATATTTCAAGTTCACTAACTTCCTGATCAAGAAAGCTTTATTTGTGGCAGTCTTCCACTCATATAATTTCGTGAACTTTTCCCACAGATCTTTAACATAGGTCTCCTATGAGACGTGATGGAAAACGGAAATATCCAACCACTTGTGCACCTCTCTAATAGTTCTTCAGTTTAGTTTCTTCCAATCTGCGTCAGAAACATTCCATGGCTTTTGTCCCTCTATCAGATCATTACAAATCTTTGCAATAAAGAATATCTTTCATCTTGAGTTTTCAAATATGTTGATTTGTGCTCGTCAACTTTACCATTGCTGCATCATCATCCTTCCTCATCTGGATCTGCATCTGGATTCACCCAACCTGGGCTCTAATACCACTTGATAGGTTTGTTTGATAGGATATACATGCAGGAATGTTATGCAACCAAGATGCAATGAAAAAGAAAAATATATGCGGAAACATCACCAATGAGTGTGTAAATCCAAGATAATAATTGCAAGCAGATAGAAGAGAAAAAGTAGATTTTTACGTGAAAAACCCTCACGATGTGGATGAAAAAATCACGAGGTCAACCACGGACAAATCTACTATAACAACTAAAGATACAATTTTTACTTCTCAGATTTTGACCCAAATCTAAGACAATATATCAAAAAGGAGAAATAAGAAGATACCATACCCTAGGGAGAGATCCCCACAATTCTACAACACAAAACTTCCTAAGAAGATACACCTTTTCACAAAGTACACAATAGTAGATGGTCCGAAGAAGAAACTCGGATGCCTTGGCTAATTGCCCTTTTTCTTTAGCGGCTCGGCTAATGGGCGGCTGCTGGCTCTCCTCTCCACGGCTGCGTAGCATGGGTTTTATAACCTTTGGGCAGCGGCAGCAGTCGTCATGTCCTAATGGGCTTGGGCTGGAAGCAAGGCCCAATAGAGCCAACATTAATGAGTTTGGTTGGGAAAGGCATGGATAACCAACTCAGAGACAATGACAATCTAAACTCCAAGCAAGAAGCGTGTTTACTGTGCAGTCTAAGTTTTTAGCAAATCGATTGATATGTGCACTCAGTTTCCAACTGTTGGTTTCCTTGACCGTGAACCATTTTAGATTGCTGCCAGCTGCTGCACATATGATCGCACTTTGAGGTTGAGTTGAGATGGACTGCTGCATTACATATGAAACAGTTTGTTGGCTAGTGCATGTGCGACCAGGGTCGTCAGTTAGGTCGTGCTCCTTTAATTTCTTCTAGCTACTAGTAGATGAAATAATGAACAGAAGAAACTCTACCATGCATCTATATATCACTCATTATCACACTTTGATATGTGTCCGCCGTTCTGAAGGAGTCTTGGTTGGTGTCAAATGCATGAATACCCTATCACTCATTCATCACCAGTACACAACGTGGGTCTACTTGCCCCTAGTTTCTGGGTTGTTTTCATAGTCTGTACGAGTTGCTATCAATGGCAGAATAGCTGCAATGCAGAGCATTCAATGATTCAGTTTCTTCCAGAATACATGGGTCAAGAAACGCCATGAATCACAACAAACAAGTTACTACCCAACTAGTACTGCACACACTACCCCGCCAACCACCATCACAACGACCATGAGGTCTCCCTCTCTGCTAGCATTAACGGCACCCAGGACACGACAACACACCAAAGCTAGGACACAACATCATTGCTCGCACACCAAACCTTCTCAGCTCCATGTTTCCAGCACTCGGCCACCCATCCGGCTGGGTTAGTGCAAAGTGCAATGTGGATCACTTTTATTTATTTTTAAATAGGAGAGAAGTAGAAATAAAGTGAAAACTTGTATTGATCATCACTTTCAAGCCACAATGAATTTTTCAATGAAACAAAAAGCACTAGATTCGTAATAAAAAATATTTTTCAATAAGACCAATGTTGACATATTTTGAAAAAATAATAATATGAGAAAATAAGGATGAGATAAGTGGAAGAGAGAGAAAATGTTTTTGTCCATAACTTTCACTCTGGAACATATTTTTTAATGAAATAAACTGTATTAGAATCCTTGTAAAAAATATTTTCCAACAATACTAGTGTTGACATACTTTAAAATAATGATAATATGAGAGAAATATAGTATCCGTATTTTAGGATACCATACACATGCTTTAGGTATAAACGTACAATACTTGTGAGTACAGTACATCACATTCGTATTTCTCCCAAATCATATATAATATTTACTTGTTCATCTATGGATTCGATTGAACTAACATTAGCAATGAGTTTAGTAGTGTACTTTTAAATGAATAAGATCAAGGATTAGTTGTTCTTAAACATAGGTGAAAGTATTGCAATTTAGTAAAATGTGTATGTTTTTAATAAAATGTGAATTAGTTTATATAGGTACGATATGTGATTATTGACAATCTTTTATACATGATATGTCCCGTACTATACCAACAAGATCATCAAATCATGTATTATTGTTATGTCTCGTACGGTACCTCTAGTACTGTACGTCTAGTACAATACTTTGTATTACAAAATGTGGTTGTTAGTACAATACTTCTTGTACCAACAAAATCATCAAATTATATATTGTTCTTGTGTCTCGTACGGTACCTCTAGTACTGTATGTCTAATATTATACTTTGTATTACAAAATGTGGCTGTTAGTACTATACTTCTAGTAACAACAAGATCATCAAATCATGTATTGTTGGTATGTCTCGTACAATACCTCTAGTATTGTACGTCTAGTACTATACTTTGTATTACAAAATGTGGCTGTTAGTACTATACTTCTTGTACCAACAAGATCATCAAATCATTACTGTATGTCTCGTACAATACCTCTAGTGTTGTACGTCTAGTACTATACTTTGTATTATAAAATGTGGTTGTTAGTATTGTACTTCTTGTACCAACAAGATCATCAAATCATGCACTATGTGTCTCGTAAAGTACCTCTAGTACTGTACGTCTAGTACTATACTTTGTATTACAAAATGTGGTTGTTAGGATTGTACTTCTTGTACCAATAAGTTCATCAAATCATGTATTATTGTTTTGTCTCGTACATTACCTCTAGTATTGTACGTCTAATACTATATTTTGTATTACAAAATGTGGTCGTTAGTACTGTACTTCTAGTAACAACAAGATCATCAATAACATTATCCAACTATTCTAGGATGTCAATCTTCAAGATAGGAACTAGCATAAAGGGCACCTTGTCAATGCTCCAAGTATGTGAATCTTTTGGTCCATGTTCATCCCAAACAAAGAAATCACTAAGGGTGGATCCAAAGAGAATCGGGTTGTAACTCCTACTGATAAATTTATTCATTGAGATGTTTCAAAGAATGCAATATATATGAAATTAAATGCATTTTAAGTATAATAAGAACTATTTGGTGGGCTTGCCAAGGTATTAAAGGTTTTCAAGATTAAGTTTTTAAAGTTTAATAACATTATCCAACTATTCTAGGATGTCAATCTTCAAGATAGGAACTAGCATGATAGTCAGGACTGTCAAATTATCAACATGTCAAAATGTCATATAGAAGGTTGTCAAAGTATGGCATTTTCATATAATATCTGGGGGGGGGCTAAGTGCATTTATGCTCACAAACACTAGGAGAAAACAAAACCATTGCCTAATTACTACTACTAGTTAATTAGGGAACAACGCCCATCATCTGTTGTACAAGGTTTTGGGTAATGACCCACTACAAAGAGCCAACTCTAATTTAGGAGCCAAATATCTAATCAATAGAAAGTTATAGGCCAAGTGAAGTATTCAAAACTAGTAAACATTTACAAGTTTCATGTGAAAGCTCTAGATGGGGGTGAATATAGCTATTTTGATTTATTCAACATAAAATAGAAGGATGGTTAGTTACAACTTGCTTAAAAGAGATAATGCCGCAAAATGTAAAGTAAGAAATTGACAAGCGAAGCAACCACATAAGACACAAGAATGTATAGTGGTTCTAGTTTAAAGTGGCGTAGCTCCAATACCTAGTGGTTGCCAACTAAGATCTTTCAACATGTAATTTATTACCTTTATAATATTGATACAACTTACAATTCCTAGTGCCTTTTATGAAATCAAGACACCTCCTTTACTTTATCAAAGATAACTTTCACCTTCTTTAAGGGATAGCAGAAGATCACCCTCTTGAAGAAGAAAACAATATCCTCATTCACCTTTGAACATAGTCTTCTTGTAAGATGTTGCTCCAAACCACTTCAATACAACCTTCTCTCAAGAAGTAGCACCAAAAGCTTTGAACCAAATAGAGAACAAGATAGGAAGAAATAAAGTAAAGCTCAATCTCACAAGATATACAGATTATAGTACTAGTGAACAAATGATGATTGGCTATACAAGATTTAGGTAGATTATATTTGATGGAGTAGGACACTACAACTAGTTTAAGCTTAGACTTGCTTGGGAGCACATGGATATAGAAAACTAGGTTTCTAAGCTTTATAAAGATAGTATGAGAACACAATGAACAATTGTGATGTGGTTGTCCATGAAACACTCCTATATGTAGGAAACACATAAGAATTGTTACGACCCCACCTCCCGATAACCCCCCAATTAAGGGAGATCGAGAGGTCGAAGCCGCACCCATGACTTCCAGATCAAAGGTCCGACAATTAACCAAGAATAATTATCAAATTTTAACATACTATACTGAAAGCTGTAAGAAAATAATTTTTTGCATACCTTTTGAAAACTTGGATCTTTAAACTTCTATCCACACCGATACTAATCTATCTAATCCTCCTTTGCACTTTAATTCTCATTTAGTATCACATGTGCCACTTTACTGTTTGTTCTTTTCATTGTACCTAAAACGCCGACAAACAAAACGTCGGTCAGCCGTAGCTGGTATGTGGGGGAAACAATAAACATGCAACTATGATAACAATGTAATCATTCAATTACTTATTTAACAACCAATATTACATTTTAGATATAACTCCGCGATCCAAGAGTACCCTATCCTCTGTGTTGTACCCATTAAACCCCTCATGATCCACCTATAAGTGAACCAGTTTCTAGGGTTGAGTCACATGGCACTACTCGTAAGTAGACCACTCCTTAACTCGGGATTTGCTAAAGAGTCTCATGGCACTACACGTAGGTAGTCCAGTTTCTAACTCACGGTAACCTAGACCTTACTCTAGGATTACCCCTTTTTTAGCCTTTACAAAGTAACAGAGGTGGACCCGGATCTAGCAGTTATATATACACATTTATGGTGATAATCATAGTCACTTTATAGTGGCATGAATTAAATAAACATCCAACAGTTTAGTTGCATTCAATGCGATTAAACATCCGGGAATCCAACGGGAAACTATAGCAGTTATTCATAATCGTAACCAGATACCTTACTCCACTGTAGAAACCTTGTAGAACATCATATGCTTTACGAGTGTATCCAAACATCCAAGCAACCAAGCATATAATCAACAATATCTGAAACATGGATACTACATATTTGTCACCATGTATTCACTTTACATTACTTAGATCTAGGTTCACTCCCAAACTAGGATTTTAGGTCATCTCACGTTTGGACTAGGGATTAGGGGTACCAATCCTAATTCCATCATATCATGGTTTCTCAGATTACAAATTCAGTTATACATATTAGATGAAACCCTAATCAAATTAAGTATATTAAGCTACTCGTGGCACCTAAATCATATCACTAACATTATGATCGTAGAAAGACGTCCACATTGGTTTCAACACTCTAAATAAGCATGAATAAGATTATGAATCCAGAATGATCCATTATTCATCATTATCAAGGATTTTCTTATTAGACATGACAATATCAGATATTAACACAATATAAGCGAATCTTCTTAATTAAGCATCAGTTCACAGGAATCTAGGTCTTTTCTTTATATTAGACACACCAAATCATTATTGCATATACTTTTGGAATAGGAAGCTTAACCAGACTCTGATTATATTTTATTTGGATTACCCTCATTTTTCTAAGCAACTTTCATATATTAAATGTCAAAATCCGATCATCCTAGCAATTACTATGATATTTGCAAAATAAGTCTAAATTGACCAATCGATATAAGCCACGTCAGCCCAGCAACCAAGGGCCTGCACCCACCTCAGCCTTGCATTTTGCAACTTAAAATATAATTAAAATACAATTTTACCCTTACCTGAGTGGACACGCTCCCATAGTGCGTGGGGGGTACTTGGGTCTTTTGGGCATTGGCCATCTTCAACCTCACGCGAGGTATCTTCCACGCGATGGCGCTGCGGGAAAGATTCGCCACCGTTCACCCAACCTCACCCCCTTCTTCTCCGCAGCGATCCTCCCTCAACTCCGGCCATTTCTCTACTGCCAAGATGCAGCATGGCGAGGAGAAGGACCGCACATGATCCTCTTGTGCTGCTAGCGACATCTCTTCCAGTTGTGCAACAGCAGGCGTGCTTGCACTGTCTCCGACGCTGCCTGCGTCATCTCCGACGCTACAAACACAGCCACCTCCAGCATCGATCTCTCAGCCATAGGGGCGTCGACCTACTTCGCTTCCGTCCTGCCACCCTTCGGCTGACTCGACTTCAGTTCCATGGGCACAACTCATCCGTTGCAGCCCCTCCTCATGGGGATGGACTCCCACGCTGGTGGTACGGATCCTATATATATCCCTTAGTTCTGACTTCCAGGGTTTAGAGAAGAACGATGAAGGGAGAGATATGATCGGTGGTTTTAGGGTTTGTTTCCTCCCTTATATAAGCAGCCTAATGGGATGGCGTGGTGGGGAAAGGTTTAAGCAGGTTAATAAACTGTTGCCCATCCAAAATCTGATATCTACTTATGGTAGATAATGCTAATGACTTTCCATATTTAATCACTTATTTTCTTGGTTATAACTCTCCCCCCAAAAGTATACTACGAATTGCTAAAAGCTATTATGGGAGTATATAAACACGAGACACACCATTTGGATAGGTAATCATCAATGTATTTGAGAAATTTTTTTAGATTATTCTCTATTTCTCTCTCTCCTTGGAATAATATTTTAATCTCAAATTTTAGGGAAAGTCTTAAATTGGTATGATCTACTCAAGTATTTGAAATCCAAATTCTAAAGGAAAAAGGTGTTTCCTTCATATGCAAGTTATTCATTAATAAAACCAAATTAATTGATATTTCCTCTTTCTTCTTATTTATTGGGACTCCTTGGATCCCAAGACACTCCATTATTTCGAAATTCTTTTTATTGGATACTTATTATCCTTCTAGATGCATCTTTATGCATTGTTTCACATTATCTTGTTTATTTTTCATTAAAAATATCTCTTTTTGATGATTTCTCTTTATTTCTCTTTTATTTTCCTCATTTGCATTCCTTTTATCCTTAGAAATCCTTGGGATACGAAATTCTACCAAGGATAACTCAATTATACATCTTTTCACTTATTTTCCACATTTTCTCATTGTTTTCAATTTCTTTCTTAATAAAGAAATACTTAATTAATCTTTTCTTTTCTTATTGCTTTCTTTTTGCGACTTTGGACTCCTTGGAGCCCAAGGAACCCAAGAGGTACAAAATCCTCTTTGGATTTGCCTTCTAGAGGTTTCTACATATTTCTTTTCTCGAAAATTCAATTATCCATTTACTATTTGAATTTCCTTGTTATTGGGCCCAATAGACAATAAAGCCCACAAAGCAACCAATCAAGGCTATTGTGAAAGGAATCCATTTATTCAAAACAAATCATATCATTATTTGTTCAGTTATCTTTAATATGAGAAATTACATTTCTCACTAATTGAACCCGAAAATTGGGATTGTAACATCCTTCCCCTCTTATAGGAATTTTGTCCTCAAAATTCAAACAAGCAAACAAACAATTCAGGATAAGACTTTTCCATGTCCATCATTGACCCCTATGTGGCTTTTCCGTACTCATGGCATTTTCAAAGAACCTTTATCATCACATATTCTTTTCTCTGAGTTCTTTCATCCTGGCGTCTATAAACTACACAGGTGACTCAGGCCATTTCAGCCTCCCTTGGGGCTCACTAGGTTCATTGCTCAGCACATGGTCGGGTACCTCACATAGTTCTCTAAATTGGACACATGGAACTCGTCACATATTACTTTATCCTGAGGGGTAAAGTCAAAACCTAACCATCTCCACCCATCCATCTCTAATGGACACATGTATCGGAGACTCAGCTTTCTCAGCTACAGCTCAGAGGGGTCAGATTCTCACATATTCTTCCACAGTAACTTGTAAGTCAGTCTACTTTGCATCTGTTCACGACTCTCATCATCTCTAGGCTCCTTTCAGCCCTTGCACAATCAAAGTGACTTCATCTACACACACTGTGGTCCCTTTTCTAACCATCATGTGGTCCTTTCACCAACATCACCTTACTGAAGTGGTGACCGACACAAGCTCCCTTACAGAGCTTCTTATAAATCCCAATACTGGCTATGGTGGTTATCTTCACATCTTTCATAGGATAAAAACTGTCTCTAACTATCACCCTGAACGAACACATATGCTCTCATCAGACCCTTTAGTCCGGACCATACCAACCAGTATTTAGGGATGATAAACTGTACCATCGAGTTCTTCATGTACATACTTCCACCTTATGGAAGTGAATCTTTAAGTCATACCCATGAACTTTTGAACTCGCATCATGGTGTAGTTGAACCATCTCTCTCATATGTAGCTCAACCCAATCTGTCCCTTGACAATACTCTTACTTTCTCATGTCATCTAGGTAAGGCAAACTACCGTAACCCATATTTCATCTCGACCTTCCTTGATCCAGGTGAGACTTACAACATCCATGGTGATGTACTCCCTTTCTCTTTTGGGGACTCTTTATCCTTTATATCCATGCACTGGGTTACTGGGGTTCGTCCTTTACCTCCTGGCTTGCATGGCCATATACCACATGCAACTTTATCCAAAGTCCTAATGTCACTTATTATCTTGGTGGTACGGTGTATGGTGTCTTAAAATCATGATCTCCTATATGTCATGATTCCTCAAGATCGATTCCTCAGAGACCCTAAACCACTCTAATCGGGGTTTCATCACCTTCTGTTCCAAAGAAGTGCATTTAAGGTTCTACCACCATCCTTTCATTGCATCAAGGACTAGAGTGGCCAACCATTAACTTGTTCCACAGATCTTATTACATCGGAGTATTAGCCAAACATATCTCCTTTCCAAACTTAGGGTTAGCCTAACAACCTCTTCTAGATTCTAGCCAAACTAGTCAGATATATCTCAACTAGAACATCCATTACCACCTCACATCCTTAGGTATTAGGTAACATACACTTCCACGTATTTCACTTATCATCTCGAACTCTAAGTCTAACTTCACTGAAAACACCTTGAGCTCATCTTTTGGTGACCCAACTCAACCTTGTATGACTCATATCTCTAGATGAAAACATCCTCATAAGGTGACTACCTCATTTCTCTTAGTGTTTGTAATCCATCCATGTATCATTCACTTTACCAGGGTATGCCATCTTCTCTATCCTCATACTTCGTAGCAACATTCCAACTCACATCATCTTTTATCCTTAGTGTATGGCATGTGTACTGTCCTATCTCTCACTCCCATAACAAGAAGAAATAAGCATTTGGCGGCCGTCCAAATACAAAGTTCTACCTATTCCACGAGTAGAGATGGTACATCCCACCTTGCCAGTACACCTTTAAATCTAAGTTGAAACGTGACGTTTATGTCTCTATATTACAACCATCTTGCTATCAAAGTTACCCCCATGGAAATCTGGTTTCGAACCTACTTGGATTCCCACACAATCCTTGGTCATCTCCTCTAGGTCTATAGGGTGCTGGCACTTTAGGGGTCATCCCTCTTCCCTTATGCATTCAGAGAGTGCCCTACTCATCTGCCCTTTGGGTCCCATGAGTTTATGAAGGTGATCAATCTCCTAACCCATGGCCCTTAGACAATGATAGCTGTTACCTCCCGACCCTATGGTCATGTGCAACTAGGGAATTAGGCAACTCCTACTTCCATCGGTCTTATCCCTACCTGACCCTAGGATAGACTAAGGATTCTATTATAGTACATGTCCAACCTAGAACCCTACCCAAGCCTTCATCATCTCTCTTTCTGCATTTGAGGGCTATCTTTCATTCTCTCATAGGGGTCATGATGACCTGCCTACCTCGGTCAAGTCCCATACCGGTTACCTCCATGGTAACACATCCATATGCACATAGAGATGCCTATCTATGGGTCTAGAGGTTTGTCCTCATACCATGTACTTTTCTCTTAGCTTCTCAAGATTCTATGAGACCTTTTTAGGTTAACTCAAAAACTGGTGTACTCCCTTCACAAGGGTCCCTCTCCCAGGATGGGAGGAAACTATCTCCAGAATACACGGTCACAACCGCCCTTAGGTCTAGGGTTTACATCCATATGTTTAACCCTAGTAAGCTATTAAGGCACAAGCAGACCACTAAACCAAGCTAGGTCATCTGGATTCTCATTCCTCAATATTAGATCAAGATCATACCTTCTCATGTCATCAACTTAACTGGGAGGGGTTTACCAAACATACCCTAAATGTAAGGGGTTTTTCCTTTCCTCTATACATGAGGTGTACCATGCTCAAAACTATATCAACTCAACTCTCATCATGAGTATTAGGTACACCACTTCCCCCCCTTAGGCCTAGGTTCACTTGTAGATGTCCAAATGCATGCTCTATCTCTTAACCATAAATCAAGCTTGCAAAAGGCATGACATGCACTTCCTGTCATCCTTCAACTCAAGCAACACTTAGAGTTGGGTCCTTCTCAAGGACAACCAACAAGGCATAAGGCCCCACAACCTGTCATTAAACCTTGAAATGGTTTATGAAACTCTTCTTCTCATCTATACCATAGGTACAAAGGTATAAACAGACTCATCCTCTCTCTAAGGTTTGGTTCCTCTAAGACAACCAAAATATTATCAGCCTCCAGGAATTATGCATGAGGCAACTGCTATCATTCACTTAGGTCGCATCATCCTTGACTCCCCACTATTCCTCATATCTCAGGGTTTTAGGCTTCCAACCTTCTTGCCTGGGGTCATGCTCTCTCTCTAGAGTTAATCCTACAACCAAACTCACCATTAGAGGTCCTATCTTCGTGAAGGGTCAACCTCAAAAGCATGCCCCTAGCTAGATGAAGCCTATGTTCAACTCATGTTTGCTCAAGGTTATCCATAGTTCTTTATTCTTATTTCATAAGCCATCCTTCATACTCTCATGGTCAGGGTTTCAACCCTTTGCTCACACTACTAACGTATCCTGGGTATATGTTATGCCC
This sequence comes from Alisma plantago-aquatica, assembly GCA_963693085.1. Lineage (NCBI taxonomy): Eukaryota > Viridiplantae > Streptophyta > Magnoliopsida > Alismatales > Alismataceae > Alisma > Alisma plantago-aquatica. The sequence goes on from OY856414.1 coordinate 340,630,597, forward strand.
TACTCGCATAAGCCCATAGGGTTTCTAAGGTCCTTCACTAACATTATTATCTAAGGAGCTATCCTTTACCATAACATGCACGACCCTTCCCAGGGTTGGGTTGCCAAAGGTGCTAGGTCACCCATGGATCATATGGCATCCCAAAGGCATGTCCTTTCAAACACCTGGTCTAACTCATCTCTCTCTAACCTTCACTTTGGGTTAGGGTAAGCATCATCCTCAGAGGATGTGCCAGGTCTCTACTTGTAATGGAGATCTCTATCTCCAAGACTAACTTATCCTCCTGACAAGAAGGTCTTGCCTCAGGTCTCTTCTGAGGACATGACAACTTATGTCATACAACCTAAGCATGTATCTATTCTTTATTTTGCGCTTAATATATTAAGCTTATGTCCATGACATCTTATTTACATGCCTTTCATTAATTTGGTGGATGATTTCTTAAACCTTATTAACCTTACCCATACCTCAAGAGGGTGAGGAGAAGAAACAAAACCCTAATCCTTTATGTCCTTATCAGAATTTTGTGATGAGAAGGGATGAATAAGATGAGAAGTCCTAAAGGTATCTTATTTCGATTTATACCCTAAGACTTTGGCTAGGCGGTCACACGGGTCCGGGAGTCCTCGTATTCCGACTAGCGGTGCGGAGGAAAATCTTGCCAGCCCCTGGTTGTGATCCCTTTCTAGACACCTCTGTCTTTCGGATAATCCTCTAATAACTCCCTTGGGTTCTATGGAGTTTGTAAAATTTAATAATTATGAATGGTTAACTGAGGAACCCAAGCTCTGATACCAAATGTTACGACCCCACCTCCCGATAACCCCCCAATTAAGGGAGACTGAGAGGTCAAAGCCGCACCCATGACTTCTGGATCAAAGGTTCGATAATTAACCAAGAATAATTATCAAATTTTAACATACTATACTGAAAGCTGTAAGAAAATAAATTTTTGCATACCTTTTGAAAACTTGGATCTCTAAACTTCTATCCACACCGATACTAATCTATCTAATCCTCCTTTGCACTTTAATTCTCATTTAGTATCACATGTGCCACTTTACTGTTTGTTCTTTTTATTGTACCTAAAACGCCGACAAACAAAACGTCGGTCAGCCGTAGCTGGTATGTGGGGGAAACAATAAACATTCAACTATGATAACAATGTAATCATTCAATTACTTATTTAACAACCTATATTACATTTTAGATATAACTCCGTGATCCAAGAGTACCCTATCCTCTGTGTTGTCCCCATTAAACCCCTCATGATCCACCTATAAGTGAACCAGTTTCTAGGGTTGAGTCACATGGCACTACTCGTAAGTAGACCACTCCTTAACTTGGGATTTGCTAAAGAGTCTCATGGCACTACACGTAGGTAGCCTAGTTTCTAACTCACGGTAACCTAGACCTTACTCTAGGATTACCCCTTTTTTAGCCTTTTCAAAGTAACAGAGGTGGACCCGGATCTAGCCAGTTATATATACACATTTATGGTGATAATCATAGTCACTTTATAGTGGCATGAATTAAATAAACATCCAACAGTTTAGTTGCATTCAATGCGATTAAACATACGGGAATCCATTGGGAAACTATAGCGGTTATTCATAATCGTAACCACATACCTTACTCCACTGTAGAAACCTTGCAGAACATCATATGCTTTACGAGTGTATCCAAACATCCAAGCAACCAAGCATATAATCAACAATATCTGAAACATGCATACTACATATGTGTCACCATGTATTCACTTTACATTACTCAGATCTAGGTTCACTCCCAAACTAGGATTTTAGGTCATCTCACGTTTGGACTAGGGATTAGGGGTACCAATCCTAATTCCATCATATCATGGTTTCTCAAATTACAAATTTAGTTATACATATTGGATGAAACCCTAATCAAATTAAGTATATTAAGCTACTCGTGGCACCTAAATCATATCACTAACATTATGATCGTAGAAAGACATCCACATTGGTTTCAACACTCTAAATAAGCACGAATAAGATTATGAATCCAGAATGATCCAATATTCATCATTATCAAGGATTTTCTTATTAGACATGAAAATATTAGATATTAACACAATATAAGCGAATCTTCTTAATTAAGCATCAGTTCACAGGAATCTAGGTCTTTTCTTTATATTAGACACACCAAATCATTATTGCATATACTTTTGGAACAGGAAGCTTAACCAGACTCTGATTATATTTTATTTGGATTACCCTCGATTTTCTAAGAAACTTTCATATATTATATGTCTAAATCCGATCATCCTAGTAATTACTATGATATTTGCAAAATAAGTCTAAATTGACCAATCGATATAAGCCACGTCAGCCCAGCAACCAAGGGCCCACACCCACCTCAGCCTTGCATTTTGCAACTTAAAATATAATTAAAATACGATTTTACCCTTACTTGAGTGGACACGCTCCCATAGTGCGTGGGGGTACTTGGGTCTTTTGGGCATTGGCCATCTTCAACCTCACGCGAGGTCTCTTCCACGCGACGCCGCTGCGGGAAAGATTCGCCACCGTTCACCCAACCTCACCCCCTTCTTCTCCGCAGCGATCCTCCCTCAACTCCAGCCGTTTCTCTACTGCCAGGATGCAGCATGGTGAGGAGAAGGACCGCACATGATCCTCCTGTGCTGCTAGCGACACCTCTTCCAGTTGTGCAATAGAAGGCGTGCTTGCACTGTCTCCGACACTGCCTGCATCATCTCCGACGCTACAAACACAACCACCTTCGGCACCGATCTCTCAGCCACAGGGGCGTCGACCTACTTCGCTTCTGTCCTGCCACCCTTCGACTGACCCGGCTTCAGTTCCATGGGCGCAACTCATCCGTTGCAGCCCCTCCTCACGGGGATGGACTCCCAGGCTGGTGGTACAGATCCTATATATATCCCTTAGTTCTGACTTCCAGGGTTTAGAGAAGAACGACGAAGGGAGAGATATGATCGGTGGTTTTAGGGTTTGTTCCTCCCTTATATAAGCAGCCTAATGGGATGGCGTGGTGGGGAAAGGTTTAAGTAGGTTAATAAACCATTGCCCATCCAAAATCTGATATCTACTTATGGTAGATAATGCTTATGACTTTCCATATTTAATAACTTATTTTCTTGGTTATAACTCTCCCCCCAAAAGCATACTACGAATTGCTAAAAGCTATTATGGGAGTATATAAACACGGGACACACCATTTGGATAGCTAATCATCAATGTATTTGAGAAATTTTTCTAGATTATTCTCTATTTCTCTCTCTCCTTGGAATAATATTTTAATCTCAAATTTTAAGGAAAGTCTTAAATTGGTATGATCTACTCGAGTATTTGAAATCCAAATTCTAAAGGAAAAAGGTGTTTCCTTCATTTGCAAGTTATTCATTAATAAAACCAAATTAATTGATATTTCCTCTCTCTCCTTATTTATTGGGACTCCTTGGATCCCAAGACACTCCATTATTTCGAAATTCTTTTTATTGGATACTTATTATCCTTCTAGATGCATCTTTATGCATTATTTCACATTATCTTATTTATTTTTCATTAAAAATATCTCTTTTTGAGGATTTCTCTTTATTTCTCTTTTATTTTCCTCATTGGAATTCCTTTTATCCTTAGAAATCCTTGGGATACGAAATTCTACCAAGGATAACTCAATTATACCTCTTTTAACTTATTTTCCACATTTTCTCATTGTTTTCAATTTCTTTCTTAATAAAGAAATACTTAATTAATCTTTTCTTTTCTTATTGCTTTCTTTTTGCGACTTTGGACTCCTTGGAACCCAAGGAACCCAAGAGGCACGAAATCCTCTTTGGATTTGCCTTCTAGAGGTTTCTACATATTTCTTTTCTCGAAAATTCAATTATCCATTTACTATTTGAATTTCCTTGTTATTGGGCCCAATAGCCAATAAAGCCCACAAAGCAACCAATCAAGGCTATTGTGAAAGGAATCCATTTATTCAAAACAAATCATATCATTATTTGTTCAGTTATCTTTAATATGAGAAATTACATTTCTCACTAATTGAACCCAAAAATTGGAGTTGTAACAAGAATAGTTTAGATAGATGTACAACTTGTTTAGGATGAGTGTAGTGCTTAACTAGTCATTATATGATAAATAGTTGGCTTAAAATTTCCAACTATAGGCTAACTAACCTTCTATAGGATAGGCGCTCAGTTGAACTACAAAATTCGAAGGAGAACTGTCATCCTTGAATTACAATGTGGTTGAGAATCAATCCATTCAAATTGAAATTTGATAAAAAATCTACATGGCCTACAAAGTCCCAATTTTGATAATTGGCTCAGAAAAATGGTACAACAAAATCTATTTATCCTAATGGGCATATACAAGTGTAAAATTAAGTCTAGGATAGTTGTTGGGCGTTTGTCACTTGTTCTTACATGATTCCTATAAAGTTATACAATTTCACATATACAAAGCACGATTCTAGGTACAACTTAGTTTACAAGCATCTAAACACATATTATTGCACTTGAATCTTGTCTAGGTTCCTTAGTCACCTAGAATGCTTAAGTCCCAGACTAGTAACAAAAATAAGAAATATATGCATCATCAAAATTAAAGTGTGATATATCCAAAAAGACAACATGGTGGTGACCTTTAAAGACAAGTTAAAGATTTAAAATATTTTAGGGTTCACCACTTTCAATTATTGATGCACGTGTTTCAAGAGGGAAACACAACATGACAATTCAAATAGAAGATCTAGTACCTTATTCAAGTAAAATTACAAATATTGCACAACTATGATTCAATGGCTCCAAAGTCTAGAAATGAAAGAAATACTAAAGCCGCTACATTATCATTGACTTATAAAACACTTATTATGTTTACAGTGGGTGAAAAATAGTATTTTTTCTCCCATGAAAAGGTAACCCTAATATTTATTTTAGGATGTTATAAAATCTTTTTTTGATCATCAATTCAGATAAGGTTGATAAAATCATGACAATACTATTCACAATATCATATAAGACTATCATCACTCTAATACAAACATTCATATCACATACATACATACATACATATATATATATATATATATATATATATATATATATATATATATATATATATATATATATATATATATATATGTACGTACATGCACGCACACACATATATAGAGATAGTGTAACATCCCTGACCTGGGTTATGAATTAACCCTAGATGTTTTGATTAATAAGGTTGAGTAGATTCTTAATCTTATCTTGGGAAGAGTAATTAGAGCTCATGAGAAACTTATGTTTCAATTTTGGTCCTGTTTGAACAATGTTGAAGCAATGTTTGCTTATTTTGGACTAAAGTGCAAATTACCCAAGTTGAGGGGTTAAATTGCAAATGTTGCATGATAAGATATTCCATTTGATGTTGAGACATCATAAGAATGAATATGATGTAGTGGTATGGTTTTTACAAGCTTGGGCATCAAGTTTAAGCTTATAAAGCAATCCTTGTGCATTAAAACCTAGTTTTGGTATAATGTGCAATTTACCCAAAACCTAGGGTTCAATATGCAAATTATCACTTCAATAAGGTCCCTAATGTTTATTGTCATCATATAGAGCAAAGAAAATGAGAGGGGCGCCTCATTTTAATTAAGTTGGAGGAGAGAGAATCTTGATATTAAAATAATCAAGATTTAATCCTAAGCGAAACCCTAATTTAATTTAGGGCAAAAATGAATGTATTAATTAAAGGGCCTTCAACCAAAATTAAAATGGTTGAATTCAGATGTGTTTGGATGAGCTTAAAGCCTTGCAAAGGCACGAGCATATCCAAGGGAGTGGATAACTCACTCACAATTTTATATGAAAAAGTATCCACTCACATATGGATATTAATATAATATGATTTAAGGTGCTTGATTTGCTTTTCTTTAAATCATGGATAATTGAGAGGAATAAGAGGCAAACAAGATAGCCTCATCCTTAAGGAAGATAAGGGGGGAAGAGGCGGCCATCTTTTTGGGATTAAATGCATTTTAATAAGGCATTTTCTCTCTCATCAATTTCCTTATAAAAGTGCCATTTCCAAGCCCAAACCAAGGCCTTTTCGGATTTCCTTCTTCCTCTTGCTTGCAAAACCGACCAAGGAGCTAGGGAGGAGCAGGAGGACGACTCCCAACCTGTTGGTAAGGTTCTTGATTCATTTATCCTTGATTCCATGGTGGAAATCGAAAATAAATTATGGATTCCTTCGTATTTCGATCTCCTCTTCAATCCTAACCAATTCTTTTCACTCAAAGCTTGAGGACGACCCTTGTAATAGTGAAGGGAGCTTCATTCACCATTGTTGACGTGATCTTGGAGCTTTGGAGCTCAATTGGAGGCGGGTTTTATAACTTGAACCCTTAATCTTATTATTGCAATCAATTCTTTATCAATTGGTGAACATTTCTACATTTCCGAAATTAACTTTAGTTGATTGATGCAATTTCCATGGAAATCACAGTAGATTTTGTGAGTTTGGAGATTTATGATGATGAAATAATCATAAGCACACACCTCCCCAAATATCTTGGGCAAACGGTTTCAAAGTTTGGTTGGACCAAACGGTTTCACCAAACCGTTTGGTGACCAAACGGTTTGCAAACTGTTTGGGAGAAAACAGTTTCAAAACCGTTTGAGATGGTTGAACAAGGGTTTACCGTTTGGGATTCCTGTTCATAATTATGTTGGTTGATAACCCTCCAAATTTGAGGGATTAACTCTAAAGAAATCGTGAGTTGAAGGCAAATCGATTAGGTAAACCTAATTGGATTAAGTGCTGATTTTCAACCTGATTAACTTGACCTTTTTGGGCAAACGGTTTCAAAGCCGTTTGAGATGGTTGACCAAGGGTTGACCGTTTGATATTACTGTTCCTAATTATGTTTTTTGATGACCCACCAAATTTTATGGGTTAACTCCAAAGGAATCATAGGTTGAAGGCTAATCAATTAGGCCAATCTAATTGGATGAAATGCTGATTTTCAACCTGATTAATTTGACCTTGTTGGGAAAACGGTTTCAAAACCGTTTGAGAGAGTTTACCAAGGGTTGAACGTTTGATATTACTGTTCCTAATGATGTTGGTTAATGACTCACCAAATTTTATGGATTAATTCCCAAGGAATCGTGATTTGAAGGCTAATCAATTGGGCAAACCCTAATTGAAATTAGTGCTGAAATTCCAATGAGTTGATTTGATGTTTTGGGTTGATTAGACCAAACGGTTTCAAAATCGTTTGGGGATCACCCAAACGGTTTCAAAACCGTTTGGGGGTCACCGAAGACCGTTTGGAGGTCTAGGGTTGGATATTATTAAGTGTTTGAAGGTCCAAAGGTATCGAATCACTTTGCAACTAAGTGCTGATTTGATGATCAACTCAATGGCTCAAATCCTAATGATTTTTCACTAGAATCCAAGGGTTGGGTGAGCCAAACGGTCTCAAGACCGTTTGGAGCTCATCCAAACGGTCTCAAGACCGTTTGGAGGTCACCCAAGACCGTTTGGAGGTCTAGGGTTGAGTATGGTTAAGAAATTGAAGATCCAAAGATACTAAGGTGAAGTATGATCAATTGCTGATTTGATGATCAATCCAATGATCCAAATCTTTATTGGTTGACTTGGATTTTGATGATATGATGGGAAAACGGTCTCAAGACCGTTTTTTGGTCATCCAAACGACCTCAAGACCGTTTGGGGTCAGGTCATGATCAATTTGAATGATGGTTCAATGGTTTCAATGTAACTAATCTTGCATTGATTAGTATTGAAGGATCATCGATTCCAAACCCTAATTCAATTGATTCAAACCCTATTTGATAATCAATTGAGGGTCAATTGAGGGTCAAATAAGTTGAAGGTTGACCTATTAAACTCAATTGAAGTATGAGCATAGGTCCCATTGATGATTGGTTTCATGAATTCAATGGTTGAAGGTCCAATGCAATCAATTGAAGCACAATTAGTAGTTTGATTGATGATCAAATTCAAAGCTATAATTGGTGATTATAAACCCTAATCCCATTGAAATAAGACCCTAATTGAAGTACCAATTGAGGGGTGAGTTCATGATTCAATTGATGATTGAATTGATGATCCAATTGATTGAAGCTCCATTGATTAGAATTGAGTGTTGTTGAAGTCTTGATTGACTTTTTGGTTCATGCGGTTTTGAGAGGTTTGGACCAAACGGTCTCAAGACCGTTTGCGTCCAAACGGTCTCAAACCGTTTGAGACCCATGCGGTCTCAAGTCCATGCGGTTTCAAAGATTTTTGCTTAAACGGTTTCAGACCGTTTGTGGATCAACTTGGTTAATTCAATTGGATGCCTAATGCAATTGAAGGATCAATTAGTTAATCCAATTGAGTAACTAATGTAAATGAAGGAACAATGTATTGATCCAATTGAGTACCCAATGAAATTAAAGACTCAATTGACTAATCCAAATGGATACCTAGTGCAATTGAAGGTTCCATTGATCAATCTATTTGGATACCTCATGTTATCGAAGGTCTAATTAATCAAACCTTTTTGGAAACCTAATGTAATTAGGTGAGAGATACCCTTAATGGTACTAATCAATAATGCATAACAAATGCATGGATCCAATACATGATGTAAACCCTAGTTGAGGGTGTATCCATGTGAAACCCTAGTTGAGGGTGTATCCATGTGAAACCCTAATTGAGGGTGATTTCATGAGAAACTCTAATTGGGAATGATTAGTAAACCCTAATTATGGGCAATGTGATATGAAACCCTAATGAGGGTGATGCTATATGCAATCCCTATTCTAAAGAAGGGATATGGTATGTGAAACCCTAATCCCTAATGAGATAATATAATTCATACTTGAATATGATTCATGAGGTGAACTCCCTTTGCACGACCATGCAAGGTAGCACGGCCATGGTGACTTTCTTTACACGGCCGTTCCTGGTTGCACGGCCGTGGTGCTCCATGATGGACTTGGAGATGATTGATAGTGACCTAATATGGTCATACACCTTGATGTGTTATAAGTCCAATATAATTGGATGAAGGATACATGAGATATGTGATGGAAAACCCTAATCCTGATAAAGGAATAAGGGTGATACTCTTGAAATAATGATACATTTGTTTTGCATGGTATTGATAGATAATTAATGTACTGCTATCATATGTGCTAACCATGCAGGTATCACAAAATGATCAGCATAGCCATGTATGGGCTATGATGTGTTATTAGTTTGAATTTGTTTATTGGGCCTTGTGTGCCATAATATACCTTGTGCCTGGTAAGAGGTGGCAAAAGAGTTAATGGGCCTCAAGTGCCATGATGGATTCTTGTGTAGCAAGTATCATATTTACCTTGATCAGATGACCTAAAGGTGTTAGTTACCTGAGAAAGTGATAACAATGCTCAGGTGATGAGATAAGGGTTTGAATACCCAGGATTTCATGGTTATGGTATTGAAATTGTGAAGGGATGAGAATTCCCAGTGTTGAAATGAGGGATTAAGATTCCAACACTTTATGAAGAGAGTATGTCTACGGGCCATGACTCCACAATGATAATGCCAGGCTTTAGATATATGATCTAAGCCTGAAAAGAGTTAATGTAGTGGTAATGATTCTATAGTTTGACTAGATGTTATACACGTTCTTCATACTCATCAAAGAATAAGTGACATGTTGATTCTATCAAGTTATAGTTGCAATGATTCTGATATAGAATAATGTTCTAATCTGTTAGACATTAAAATATCTGCTGTCAAATAAATATGATTACCCTATTCATATTTATCTTCTTAAGATGCAATAATAATGTTTCTGGTGAAGAGTTATAACTCTCACTGGGGCAATTTTTATAATTGTCTCACCCCCGTGGGAACCACATTTTTAGGTGGACGCGGACGAGGAGACAGGAATCCTTCAGTAGGTGAAGAACAACAGTAGCAGCAGGGACAATAGTGAAGTCTCAGGTGGAGACATTGTCTGTCATGACATGTATAGTTGTATATAGAGTCCTATGTGTCGTCTCTGTACTCTCAGGTCCTTGGAGTAGTAGCTAGTGCTTTCGAGATTTTGGATCAGTGTCTCGAGATTTTATACTACATGTGTTGAGCTTAACAGGTCAGCTGATGCTTGTAATTCTCAGAAAGATATGATGCACGATATGTACCTTTGATCCAAAAAGTAAATGTGTTAAACTTTGGCTCTTGAAGAAAAAGATTTACTATGTGTGGACCTCTTTGCAAAAAGTTTTAATTTTTAGTGATTTTCGCTAATCCGCTGCTTGATGGACGCTTCCACATTAGTTAATCTTGTTTTCGCGAGACAGTCATTACAGATAGATAGATAGATAGGTAGGTAGGCTGGTAGTTAAATACAAACATATTCAAACTAGTATTATCATATACATCTATGGGGGTGAGGGTACTATTACATTATTTTTGAATTTTCAAGCTCCATTGGTAGAACATATAAATATGTTCATCAAAGTAATCCACAAATCTATTCATTTCATTTTTTTCTCAAATTTATCATTTAAACCCACTAATAATCATTATTTTACCTAATAGGTGTGTAGGTCCAAAATAAGGAGTAATATGAGACATAGGGAAATAACATCATTAAAAGTAACATATATATACATATATATATACACAAACATATGGAAACCAATGTTATCATATACATATATGGGGGTGGGGGTACTATTTCATTATTTTTGTATTTTTGAACTCCATTAGTAGAACATATAAGTATGTTCATCAAAGTAATTCACAAAGCTATTCATTTCATTTTATTCTCAAACTAATCATTTAAACCCTTTAATAATCATTATTTTACCTAATAGGTGTGTAGGTCCAAAATAAGGAGTAATATGAGAAACATGGTTATAACTCTAACCTTATTGAAAATAAAGTATACTAATCACACATTTTCTAATTTTCCCTAATTCATATTCATTTATATATTTTTATTGTTAGTGGTAAATGTGGAACTTAGCGATATATCATCTTAATTAAAATGATAGATGAAACTATATTGAAGTTTGTCACTTAAATTTCAGTTAGTTTATTTCCTAAACTATTGTTTTACCTATTAAGGCTTCTATTCTATTTATTTATTTACTATTACTAATTTATTAGTTTACAATATAGAAGGAGAAGAGCAGGGGAAGCCAACCTTTTCATAGAATAGGGGAAGGTTTTTAATGATTGTAATGAGTGTGACTGGAGAGGGGAACCACTCATTACTCCATGAAAGTAAAGTAAGTCATCCCATGCCAAACCCACCACAACTTTTTTTGCAAGGGATGAGACTTATTTATTTAATTATACCATATGTTTACCATAAAGTATAGAAAAGAAAATAAAGCATATAACTATTACAACTTGTTTCAAGATAAAAGGGACCAAACACCCACATGGGTGGCAACATGAAAGTAACTATATGACTAGATAAGTGTGATTGGATGCAATGGGCAACCTGGCCAATTCAACTTAATCTCCTAGAAAGAATCAACTATGCCTGTGTAGGTCCAAGTCCTATCAAGTCAACTCATCACTACCTAACCTAAGGGGTTGGAAGAAAACCTCATATTATAAGTATAGTTGTAAATTATTAGTAAAAAGTTGGCATGTGCATATAATAGGAAACTAGTAAGTATAAATGAGAAGGGAAATATTTAAGATAACGGATCCTGTCGAGAGAGAGAATAAATAATATAAATGGATGTAATGAGAAATATCTAATAAGATTATAATCAAAGTGTAAAAGAAAATAATCAAATGTTGTCATTACACGTGATAAAGTTGACTAGAGTAGAATTTATATGGAAAGTCTATAATAAGAGAAACAATATGTTCATGGCATCACCTCTAGAAATTAATGAGCATCACTGCCCAACATTGAATATAGGATACTTCACCACCTAAAAAATAGAGAATATACATAACCACCCCAACTCAAAAATAAAAGAGTAACATGCATCACAAACAAATTACTCGAGAAAATGCTTCATAACACAATTCCTACAATCATTTCTTATAGTAATTGAGAATCATGTTATCTATGTGTGTAAGTTTTAATATTTATAAACTATAACACTACTTTGCGAGTATATGGGTGTGTGTAGTACCATCGAGGTTATCCAAGGAGTAGGGTATTTCTAGGCACAAGAGTTTTAGTCTTCAACAATCTAGATCGGTTTCAAAGGATGGCTTGAATTTGTTTTAGCAAAATAGAAAACTAAAGAATTTAACTAAAAAAAATCACTTGTATTAATGATCAAATTTGATTAAGGATTCTTGAGCATAAGATTTCACATCCACATCATAACATGAAGAACAATAAAGACCAAGAATACTAGAAATACCACAAGGGAGGTCTGTATATCACTCCTGTGGATATACTTAGACTTAGACTACAAACCTATGTTCCTCAACATTTCCCAACCACTCGTATGGTCAAGTTAAAGCCACTAAAGTACATCTCCTTACCCTATGCATATCTTCCCAAATTATACAAAGAACAAAAACCATACACACAAAGTGGACAACAAAGTGTGTAAGAAGAATTCAACACTGATTAACCTTAGAATAGTGAAACAACTAGCATTATATATGAAATTTGTATTCAATAATTTTATGATATGGGAGTTACTCCCCCATGCCCAAGAAATGAAAGTCTACTAGATCATGATGGCAATACACAAGTACAAGAGATGGAAGATGAAACTGAACATGACTAGAGAATAAAAAGAGCAAAGAAATCCATAAAATAAGAGGGCCAAGTAAGAACTCTGACTTGGAGATGAAGTTCAACCCTTGATAAAGCTTATTCTTCAACAACCTTTTCTTCTAAGGGGTTGGCATGGAGAATGGACTTGCTGCAATCTGCTGAAGAAATGGAGTAGAGAAAGGGGTTCTCTCCCAAGTAACCACCTCTTCTTCACCAAAATTGCCTCTCATCTGCTCTGATATGTTCTCTGGTAAAAAGTTCTTCCAAATGACAAGAAATAATTGTCTCTTGTGTGGTATTTTGTATTTAGAAATGATGGATGGTTGTTTTCAAAAATAGCAAAAATCGACTACAACATAGTGTGTTGTAGAAGGCGCATGGCGTGTCGCCTAGAGTAACTGACATAGAAACTACCTAGCCCAAAGAGTGCAAGGCGTGTTGTCTAAGAGATGCATCATGTTGCTGACAGTCAGTGAAGATCTTCAACCGAGTGAACATGTCATATGCTTAAACACACACCGTGTTTTTTGGCAAAAACTTTGGCGATAACTTTAACTGAGTAGAAACAATGTGTTGTCTGAGAGACACATTGTGTTTCTACTCATCAGGGGAAAACGGAAGCATCTATAAACTTACAAGATGTGTGCTAGAACACACATGCCATGTTCTTTTTAGAAACTTCAAGAAATTCCCTGTGATACATGCAATCTATCGGGGAATCCAACTAAGTTAGATTTTAGTTGGATTGACCCCATTACTTGTCATAGTCATGTACATGTGGTCACAAACATGAAACAAGTAAAACATTTGAAAAATGATAAATTTAGCATGATTGAGAATGGAATTATGGTCAAAACGACTGAAATGTGCATCCAAAAAGGTCCAAAAAGTGATATGATTTGTGTACATTAGATCTCCCTAAGATTGAACCGTTGCTTGTCCTCAAGAAAAAAGAAACAAATATATGGCTAAATATAACTAGATGGGCAAAACATCAGATCCTCATGAATATGAATTGATAATCAGGGAATGACAAATTCATCATTTAGATATGCGACGATTCATGAAATCAATTATAACACTCAAGACAAGAAATAAAGTTCAAATGGATATTCAAATTGCCTTGGATGAATCCATTAGATAGCACTCAGTAGAAATAAGATGATAGATCCAAATATATAATGATTTTCAATAGAACCCCATTGATAGTTCAAACAAAATGAAATGAAAAACCCTCTTTAAATACCCATCCATATGCAATGACATTGTTATTCAAATCATAAATATTTTTAATCTTGGCTTCTTTTGTACAATACTCGACTACTAATTTAGTCTTACGCACGTGGAATACCATTTGGAGATTCATTTCCCTCTTTCAGATGTACTCTCTAACCTTCATTGAGTTGGTAGAAAACATGGGCAACCTAGCCATCTTTTGTGGGGTTTAAAAATTTTCAAATGAAAATCAAAATTCCCTTTTTAATGCGATTTGGGCTCCACTTTGGAACCATGTGGTCATGTGCTAATTCACCCCCATTTCTTTAGATATTTCATGACGATGGATAATACAAAAAGTGGAATGTCATCCAATTGTAAAAAGTTTCTCAAGTGGAGCATTGAAAATACATTATAAAGTTGTCAATGCCATTATATTGCTTGTTAGAGCTATAAAGTTGAGGGATTTAAATCATTTGAATTATTACATTATTTAAGCATGAGCAAGAGAATTGGAGCTCATGTTTAGCTAAATACCTAAGTGTAGAGATGAATAGCCATGATTCAAAAAAATTCGATGAGGGTGATTGTAAGGACCCTGACCTATGTTTTGGGTTTACCCTGTTTGCTTTGCCTAAACCTTGTGTTTAGAAGCTTGCTAATCACCTGAGGTTGTGATTAGGGTTTGTTGTAATTTTTTGAGAGTTGGAGGTGCAACTTGCAAGTAACCCAAGTTTTAGGGTTGATGTGCAAGTTTGTCACCTTGAGAGATGTTTTTCTCTCTCCTTGCATCCTCTAGGGTTAAGAGGATGGGTTGGGCTCGTTTCTTGAGTAGTTTTGGGCCTTGTTGAGCTTTGTTGGGCTTTTCTTTGCTTTGCTTTGCCTTGTTGAGGCCTTGTGTCGTGCAAAGAGCTCCTTGGTGACCTGTGTCGCCCAGATGGGGTGTGTCACCCAGTGGGGTGTGTCGCCCATGTGTCGACCTTGACCTTGCATTGGTTGTGTCACCATAGCTTGGACAAGTGGCTGATCCTTTGTTAGTTGGTGGCATGACATGTGCATGTAGTTTAGCAAGGTGGCATGGCTTTGGACAAGTGGTGCCTTGGACGTGCACATGTGGAGCAACACCAAGGTGGGCGCCCCATAGACCCTCTTGTATATATTCAACCTTCTCTTTAGTTGCTTAGCCCTTTAGTTCCTTTAGTTTCTCCTTTCTCCTTTGGTGGCTGATACATCTTCCCTTGGTAGAGCAAGCTTGGTGGCCGACCCCCCCCCCCCCTTTGGTGGAGTCTTCTTCTTCTTCCTCTAGGTGGTGGAAAAACCCTAGAAGGGGTCTTGATTCCTTGGTAAGCATCTCCCCTATCTCCTTAGAACCTTCTTCTCCTTCTTGCTTGTTCTTCGGTCATGGTGGTTATGAGCTTTGCTTCTCTTCTTGTGGTGGCCGAAGGTGGGGTGCTTTGGAGCTAAGAGCTTAAAACTTGGTGCTTGGAGCTTTGGAGATTGCTTGAGGCAGGTTACATAACTCCTAACCCTAGCTATACTACCTTCTTTTATGTTGCATGTTCATATATGATCTTGATCGACTTTTCATCTTGTTGGATATGTTTCTTACTCTAGTTTGTACTTTTAATCTTGTTGGACTTAGTGGTTATGACGTTGATAGTTGTATGACCTTGGACCTTGTTGGTCAAACCTATGGATTAGGTTTTCCTTGGGGCAATACCCCTTTCTCTCCTTGGTTTTGAGAAGTGAGCTTGAGCTCTAGTGGTGTAGGCAAAACCCCTCTCTTCCTTAGTCGTTGAGAGGTGAGTCTATATTCTAGTTTCTTGGGCAATACCCTACTCTCACCATGGATTTGAGAGGTGAGCCTTTGGTTGTTGATGACCTAGCTGAGGTTGAAGGGTTAACCGATATGGATGACCTACCTTGTTGCCTGATATGGGATGGAGGTTGTGCAATACCCCTCTCTCTTGGTTATTGAGAGGTGAGCCCACTCTCTTGATCTATTAGGGTTTGATGATGGTGATCTTGAGGTTGATGATGACCAAATCGATATGGACCTTGTGCTTTGCACGATACCCCTCTTCTAGGGCTTTTGCCTTGGACGATATGTTAAGTTGAGTTATGTTGGCTTTGTTGCCTGAGATGGTTTTGGGAGTGGATACCTCTATTTTGTTCCTTGGGCGACATAGGGTGGTTTTGTGTTGCCCAATATGGTGTTTGGGTGGTGGACCCTAGTTAGGTGCCTTAGTGGTAACCAAGATGTTGTGCTTAACCTAGTTGGACGATAGGTCACCTTGTGGTGTCTTGGTTTCATTTGTTGTAGTAAGCTTGTTGGGTGACACAGTGTTGAGCTTGGGTGCCATGGCCTTGGCCATTAGGGCTTTGGCCGATATGGTGAAGAAGGCTGCCCGATATGAACCCTAACCCTAATGGATGATAGGGTCTTGTCCGTTAGGGCTAGTTGTGTTGCCCGACCACCCTTGCTTCTTGGTTGCACGGTATGAGCTACACGTTATCACCCTTGCTGCTTGGATGCATGATACCCTCTTGGATCATGTTGCACGACACAACACTAGCCCTGGTTGCACGATACCCTTGGTGCATGGGTGCACGACATGGATGTCCGATATGTGTGGCTAAGTGTCCTAGCCGTTAGAGTTTTTGTGAGGGATATGATCCTTCCCACTACCCCTTTGGGTGAGGGATGGTGCTGCCCGCCACATCTCTAGTGAGGAAAGACAATACCTTAGGTGAGGGTTGTGCTTAACCCGGGAAAACCTAGTAGTTACTTTCTTGTACCTTGTGGATGATGGGTTATGGATGAAAGGTTGTGACTAATGATGTATGACTAGGCTATGGTTGTGAAATCCTTAGGGATGCATTCCTTGATAATGATCATGCTCATGAGATGTTAGGGAATAGTGTATGCTCATGGTTTGATAACAATAATGTAATTAATACGACTTTATGCCTCTTGTAATTATAATCATGGATGTCGATCCAATCATGTACCTTAAAACCTAATAGCATGATAATCATAATATGTTTCCCTAAAGATCTATAGGTTTGGTGATTTAATTATCTCTCTTGATATGCATACTAACCATGCAGGTGTATCAGATGGATTCATAGCCAGGTAAGAGATATGAGGTTTATGTGTTTGAATAACACTGAATGATGATGATCCTCATTGATGAGATAACATGTATCACCAGTATGATGTGAGATAAGGGATTGAGATCCCATGATAATGTGTTATCCAATGATAAAGGCCGAGTGCCTAGTTGAGGTGTTATCCTCTGATGTTGAGATAAGGGATTGCTATCCCATGGTGATGATGTAAGACTTGAGAGGCAGTGGCATTATGTGATGAGGGATTGAGATCCCATGATAATGTGATAATGACAGTAATAATGTAACTCAATCCTATTATGCTTTATAACTTGGTTGCCTCAACAATCCACTTAAAATATACTAATTAATTACAGTGGAACATATAATGTAGTTTGCCCTGGCCATAGATCCATCATTGTCAGTAGTTGGTGATAGTGCAACAGGTTTATCCTGCGGGATTACCTAGAGCGCATATTGTTGAATATGCGGGGTTTCTCCTAGCTGAAAGTAGGAGGATTTGAGTACAATTGCGGTTGTGTATATAACATGGTGAACAGGCCCATGGCTCAGTGGTTATAGAGCATGGTGAACAGGCCCATGGCTCAGTGATTATAGAGCATGGTGAACAGGCCCATGGCTCAGTATTATAGAAGGGTAGCCTACAAAGCTGACCATGTGGCTGAGGCCACTCAAGCAAGAGACTACAGTCCTACTTTGGTTTTCGTGTACTAACAATGAAGAGGTGAGGTCATGGAGTCTGACTCTCCCAATGACCTTGTATGGCACTAGTTTTTGGGATTCACACCCAAAGGTTGGATTTGAGCGGGACGACTCACTTCCTCAAGGCATAATAAATCGTAATCCAGCCGTATAGAATATTTTGCTTAAGGCAAAACACAGAACATTGATTGAGGCCTTACTTGTATAGTTGATCTAGTTATAACTTGTAGCTATTTGTACGATCCTTATATTTTGTGAGAAGTTCTTATTAAGCTTATCTTGTTAATCATGTTCCATAAAGAAATATCTGGTTATATGCCTCCTGGATATCTGGTAAGATTGTTAATAAAATAAGTTCTACTCTGGATGCTGCGCTCATGATCTGCTGATATCAATTATCTGCTTTACCTACTTTACCTGAAGTTTTATAGTTTCAGCGGGTAGTTATGTTTCTCGCTAGGACTGTGTGTCTCACCCCATTGGTTTACAACCTTTTTAGGTGATCGTGCTAGACGTGGTGGTGGTCGTGAGGTTACGGCCGAACAATAAGAGGAGTAGTAGGAGGCAAGAGATGGATATGCTGTTGTTTTGGTTGCTTTATAGTAGAGTCCTAGAGTCATCCCTGTACTCTCAGGTCCTTAGAGGTGTTTTGACGATGTTTTACGATGTTTATCTGGTGTAGTTTTGTATAACCTACTACTGGCCTAATGTGGCCCGTTATGTATGTATAAACAGGTGATGAACTCTAGTGTTGATAGGACAGTTGGTTCCTATAAGCTGTGGACATATATCCATGCTTGTGCATATTTATATAACATGTTTCCTTACAGGATGAGGATCTGGATGTAATAGTTCTCTTTTATCTGCTTTCCGCAAACGGTTTTAATTAAACCGTGTTATCAATAATATGTGGTTTATGGTGTTTTCGCATGTTTTTGCATGGCATTTGGTTGTCTGTGTGATAGCAGGATGTGGCGTTATAGTGATGCATGCCCAATTATCATATGAAGCCATTATTGTAATGTAAGTCAATGGTTCAAGCAGAAAGAAGAGATATTGACCACATTTAGATTGTCAAGTCATCATCATGCAAGATCTCAAAAAAATAGGGTGAAACACATTGAGAAACACACAAATAAAAACTAATTGCAAAAACAAATGAAATAAGCAAATGACATAAAAATGAAAATAATTAAAACTAAAACTACTGACCAATTGACCTCCCTAAGCTTGAAATTTGTAATGTCATTACTACATCAATCAAACTCAAGTAGATAGGAACCGAGTACTTGTCATGGGTGATCAAAATGAAGGTTAGTGCCCTAACCTCCAGTTGGAACACGTTGGCGCAGAGTATCATCATCATTAGGAATAACTGTGAATTTTGGATCCTACTATGGCAGTGGTCGTGGTAGAGGCATGGTATAGTGGCTCTAAAGGATATGCCATGTATTCATCCTTTGTAGCATGTTGTGCATGTCGGAGTACTGCTGGCTCATCATGTCTAGGTGGGTTTTTTTGTTTATAAAAGCGGTGTTGGACATAGCCATAGATATGTTGCACATCAGGCATAGCCCAACTATACTTCGTCTGAGTGCTAGTGGTTGGAGGGGGAGGTTGTGCTGCAGCTACATGGGAGGCTTTGAGTTGATCTTTAGAATCATTCCCATCATCAAGGACAAATTTCCAATTACCTTTGTTAGTTAAGGTGACCCCCTCAAGATAAGGTAGCTCAATGTACTCCTAATGACCATGGAAAAATTGTCTAAATTTGTTGTCATCTGAGTTATACCTAACAATCAGACCCAAGGAGATGAGGAATTGGAGGTATTCCTTGTTCTTTCCAGGTGCAGTCACCAAACCTGTCAAATCTACATTCACTTTACAGGAAATGTGGGTAATTAACCCCCAACTTATAATATCATCAGACTTCTTGTATCTGACTTTGAAGAATCAACAGAGGATAAAGTACCATGCATTGATCTTAAATTTGTAAAACATTGCCCATATAAAGAAGAGGTCTTGTTTACCACGAACCCCTTGCATCTCTTTTTGAGCAAAGACAATTGTGCTAAGCAACTGACAATTGTAACATAAGATTGGATTATAATTGTGGGTCACTCTAGCTACTTTGGCATCATGGATATCATCCTCAGTGATCTCCCTCTAAAATTCATCATTGTCAAATTGTTGTAGTTATGATAGGATCCCTTCATAGTTGTATTGTAAAGACTCACAAAATTGTTTAAGGGTGATTGTGTAAGGTTGCCCAAGAATTCAAAAAGTAATAATAGAAAATGCTTCATGTGGCTTCTTTGGGTCATCCTTAGCATGCAAGGTATTTAGAAATTCATAAGTGAGTCTTGGTTAGGTAGGTCATACAATGCATCATGTATACTTGAGCCCTAATTCTTTAAGAAGTCCCAAGACTTCATCTTTGAACCCCAACACCTCTAGTGTTTCTTCACAAGAAAAATGCATATGAAGAACCCTACTAGTAATCACGTTCTGATAGGTGGTGTCTTCTTCCTTTGGGATGTTGAATTGCATGGTGGGGACGTATCTTGGTGCGGAAGAAAAACTCCCTCCTCGGTAGCACTTTTCTACTATAGGATCCATGGCGGTTGGAGTGTTGCTGCTGAATACATGGACACAATGTGTAAGGGTCTAAATATGGTGCGAGTTCTGTGTTTGAGAAGAGGAGTGAGTTGAGCAGAAATAGGTGGTCAAGGTGGTCTATATTCAAGCACACCATGTCTTCTGCACTTGGAGTTGAGTGGAGCAAGGAAGGTCAGAAGAGGAACATGACATGGAGAAGGGGTCCAAGGCGTGACCTTTAGTGTCAGTGGCCTCATTTTGCTAATGTTGGTTGGAAAAATGGAGAATGTGTTGTGAGTCCAATAGAATCGGGATGCCTAGAGGCTGAATCTGAGGTCTATGGTGAGCTTGAATGGCGGTGACAACTACGACGATGAAGAAAGTGGTTGATGGAGGTTATGATAGTAAAAAGTAGCAGATGCACAAACACAATTGCAAGAGTTTTCACATGGCACGAATGCTAGGGCTAAGTGGAGATAATGATGTTGAAATTTGGTTAAAACCCTATTTTTGTCTTTAGACATGGCATATCTAGAAAGGCACATGGCGTGTCATCATGTGTTTTGAACTGACCCTTTATCTTTGCTTCACTCAATGATGATACACCATGTTGGGAATTAACACACACTCTGTGTGATCCCAACAGACTTGTTGAATAGCTTTGCCTAATGAGGACACACTGTGTATTAATAAAGACAATTTGTGTAGGATTCCAATGGCAACATATGCATTCTTGTCTTGATTTGTATATGTTATGTGATTTTGAGCACATTCTATGTATGCTTCCAGAAAAATATCAGCTATGAATGATTTTGTGGACAAATAGTGTTGGGAATTAAATGCACATTGTGTGTTATTCTATTGGACTTCTTGAAAATTTCCTTGAACGGTACATGTCGTGTGTGAAAACCCACATGTTGCGTATTCTGGGATATTTGCTTGAACCTCCTCCTATCTGAAGGTGACATGCCATGTCCCTTGTCGAACATGTCTAAATGAAACTTTGCAAAAATTAAGTTCTATTCTTGATTTTCCCCCCGACACCTTCAATGACGATAATATGTATGGCATAAGGGTCTAAAATATTACATTCATCTATGGCAAATTAATTTAGAAAAGAAAATGTTTTTTTAGAAAATGCATCTAAATGAAATCAATCCTAAAGTGGGATCAACTCTCACAAAGTTCTCTATTAGAGTATGGAGTGAGACTCTTCATTCTTCTTTTATGTGTTCTAGAGAAGGAGTTGGATGCGACATACTTCCTTTTATCTTTTGGTCTCAATTTTATCTATCTTGGAAGAGATCTTAGAGTTTGATGATTGATAAGGGATTGTTGAGCAACTTCATTTTCTAACAATTTTATGTGTGTGATGATTGCATCCATTGTTTCAAAAATATGCTGGATGGTGTCTTTCAACAACTGACCTTGTTGGTGAAATTCCTCAATTTGCTTGATCTGACATGAGACAAAATTCTCTAGAAGTGACTCAAGGTTGGATTTTAATATGACTGAAGTTGGTTGAAACTCCGATTATTATTATTGAACCCTAGAGAATTTTTGCTTTCATTGGCCTATTTCCAACGGCTTGTGGTTGATTGTTCCAAAGTGGTTAAGTATTTTGAGTGTTATTGTTGTAGTAGGAAAAATTGGGGTGATCTCTCCAACCTGGATTGTAGGAGGTGGAGTATGAGTTGTAGAGGTGTTTGTTCCCGTAGTTTCCTACTATATTGCATTGCTTCAAAGTATCCTCAGAAGGAATAAAAGAAGTGCATCTTGAAGAAGATACTTGCCCCAAAGCTTGATTTTCTTCACAAATAGGGTTTATTGGTTGAACTACTTGAGTGTTCAACTTCTCAAATTTCTATGTGAGAGCATCCAATTTGGCTGAAATCAGGTGTACGATATCAACGTAATGTATGCTGACTTGCTTCCCAGAAGCAACAAAGGATGAGGAGGGTTGATATATCCTCTCAAAAATTCATTAGAAATGGTTGATTTCTAGTGTTCAATGATTTCATATGCTTCCCGGTAAGATTTATTCATCAAAGCTCTGTTAGTCGCAACATCTATAGTCATCATGGTGTTTTAGAACAACCCGTTGTAGTAAGTCTGAAGGAGTAATTAGTTGCTAAGGCCATGGGGAGGGAAAAGACGTTGAAGGTCCTTGAATCTCTCCCATGTGTTTTACAGAGTCTCTCCATCTCTTAGAGAGAATTTTGAAAGTCGGCTTATCATTTGGGCTATCTTGCTTGATGGAAAATATTTAGTAACAAAAGCTTTCAATATTTCCTCCCAACTATTTGTAGATTTTCTTGGCAAAGAATAGAGCCACACTTTGGATCTATCCCTCAAAGAAAATGGAAATAAAAGTAGGCATTAACCATCAGGAGTAACACCATTTATCTTCAAAGTGGTCAAATATTGTAGAAATTCAGCTATATACAAGTTAGGATCCTCCATGGGAGTCCCTCAAAAGCACGTCTACTGAATCATATACATGATTTTTGGGCTGATGGAGAAGTTATTTGCCTTGATCTTTGGTTTGTTAATACCCCCATTGATATTTATGGCGGCGAGAATGGTGAAGTCCTTATGAGGACGATCATCTTTCATGATTGGTTCTTGTTGGTCTGGTTAAGATGGTGATGAAGATGAAGAAGGTGATGATGGTTGTGAGTCCTCCAAGCTTGAAGAATTTTCACTCCTCCTTGCTCTTCTATGGATGCTCAAGGTACGTTCAATTTGAGGGTCTAAATATATAGATGGCTGAAGACCCCATTTTGAACGCCGCGTACAATACTGCAAATTCACAAGTGATTGAGAATCACTTAAAAAATAATAGAAAGTTTGATAGATGCAAGATGATGATGGAAAAATGAAATGAGGGTGTGATCTAGTCTTTCTTATTAATTAACACTTATTACTCTAATAATAATATAGATGATCCCTGACAACAATGCCAAAAACTTGTTATCTATGTGTGTAAGATTTAATATTTATGAACTTGAACACTAACCCACAAGTATACAAGTGCATGTAATACTATCGAGGTCATCCAAGGAGAAGGGTATTTATCGGCACAAGAGTGTTAGTTTTTAACAATATAGACTGATTTCAAAGATAGGTTTGATTTTTCACTAGTAAACTAGCAAACAAAAGCATTCAACTAAAAAAATGACTTGTATTAATGATCAAATTTGAGTAATGATTCTTGAGGATAAGGTTTCACATCCACATCATAACATGAAGAACAACAAAGATCAAGAGTGCTAGAAATAACACAAGGAAGGTATGTATCCTACACCCACTTCCCAGTAGTGTAGTACAGTCCTAACTTTTTGTACCACTCCTATGGATATACTTAGATCGGGACTAAAAACCTTTATTCCCCAACACTTCCTAACCACTCCTGTATTCAAGGTAGTGTAGCTAAGGTAAATATCCTTACCCTATGCATATCTTCCCAGATTATATGAAGAGTAGAAATCATACATACAAAGTGGCCAACAAACCATGTAAGAAGAATTCAACACCGATGAACCTTAGAATAGCGTTATATATGAAATTCACGTTCAACAATGTTAGGACATGGGAGTTACTCCCCCATGCCCAAGAAACAAAAGTCTACTCGCTCATGATGGAAATACACAAGTATAAGAGAAGGAAGATGAAACTAAACATAAGTAGAGAAGAAAAAAAGTAAAGAAATTCATAAAAGAAGAGGGGCAAGTAAGAACTCTGGCTTGGAGATGAAGTTCCACCTTTATTAAAGTTACCTCTCCAGCAACCTTCTATCCTGAGGGGTTGGAATGGAGAATGGACATCCTTGCTACAATCTAATGAAAAAATGGAGTAGAGAAAGGGGTGATCTTCTGAGTAACCACCTCTTCTTCTCCAAAATTGCCTCTCCTCTGTTCTGGTCAGTTCTCTCGTAGAAAACTCTTAAATGACAAGAGATACCAGTATCGTGTGTGGGGTTTTGTATTTAAAAATGTGGGACGATTGTTCTAAAAATAGCAAAAATTGACTGTGACATGGCGTGATACAGAAGGCATAGGACATGCCACCTTGAGTAACTGGCATTGAAACTGCCTTGCCCAAAGAGTAAACGACATGTCCTCAGAGGGACACACCATGCTACTGATATTCGATGAAGATATTCAATGGAGCGAACACACCATGTGATAATAAAAGCATGTCGTATTCTTTGACAGAAACTTTGATGATAACTTTAACTGAGTGGACATGACGTGTTGTTTGAGAGACATGCCATGTTTCTACTCATCAGGGGGAAACAAAAAATCTATAAACGTACAGGCTACATGCTAGAACACGCACGCTGTGTACTTTTGAGTAACTTCAAGAAATTTCCTGTGATACATGCAATCTCCTGAATAATCCAACTAAGGTCAGATTTTGGTTGGATTGATCCCATTTCCTCATCATAGTCATGTATATGTGGTCACAAACATGAAACAAATAAAACAATTGAAAACTGAGAAATCTAGCATGATCAAGAATTGAGTATGGTCAAAATGAGTGAAATTTGCATCCAAATATGGTCAAAAAGTGATATTGTTTATGCACATCACATTATCACCCAACTTAATCAATAACATGAAATACCACCCAATTCCTTAGAATAGGAATCATCATCAAATTCTAACAAGAATCATGCATATGTAACGAGCATCACCGTTCACATATATGAAATAGTCATCACCATTAGAATCCAATATAAACATGCAACACACAATAAGCATAACCATTCAAAGTATAAAAAATGATTACGTTATTCTAGTCATCATAAACTCACTCATATTAATAGGGGGGAAAGATTAGGTTTCATCCAAATATACACAAAGAGATTCCAAACTAAGGTTACATCATGAGAATGGAGAAATCATATGTGTTTCACAATTAAGATGAAACTCAAGACAACAATAGATCATGACATGGCAGTTAGGGTTTGGATTTCACAAATGCAAATAATAAAGATTCAACTTTGCAACACATGACAACTTGATATAAGAGGGACACGAAACAAATTTGATCACAAATAAAATTTCTATAAAAAAGTGACAATTAAAGATCAAGTCTAATATTTGAGACTGAAAATAGGTCAAATAGACTCTAAAGGAGAAACCAACACAAAGACACTTCATTTAGGTCAATGAGGAATGATACAGAAAAACTGTCCAAGATTAATTACAAATATATGCAAATACATGATATCTGGTTTATATAGATCAAAATTAGTCCCTACATCCAATTTAGGGTTTGAAGCCACCTATTATACATTTATATAAATTTAAGGTTAACTTTTTGTTAAACACAATAACCTAAGAAGCACTTTTTATTAATATTACACAAAAAAATATGTTATTTATGTATCTAGAGAGATGATAGATTTCCTTGTTATACCAATATCTCACAACCCAAATGTAGAATGATATTCTATGATTGTTGTAAATCGAATTTTACATGTTCTTCATCGTGCATATTAGATCTTTCTCTGGCTCGACTGAGGTTCTCTCAAACCTTATCTGAGGGTAGTTCCATGATTCATATCTCCTGAGAACACTTCATATGTAAGTATCTCATGTACTATATGTACTTCCCCTATTTGGTTTAGTTTTCTTAGATCCACATAGTTTGCAACTGTTTATTATATTCAAATAATCTAGCCACTGAAGAAAAAGATAGTCCAAAAAATGATACCTTCACATAGATCTCTATCGATGATATAAGCTCACCAAAATCTCTCTTATAAAAAACTGCTAGATTACTAATTATGGAACCACTCAACGAATGAGGATTCTTTGAGGACTAAGCTTGTCTACCTCCTCCAAGATCTTAGTACTATCTCTCCCTTAGATATAACTAAGGTACTCATATATATACATTCCTATTTCTCTAACACTTAGTACATTCTGGGACTTATACAATTCATCTCAAGTATAGGAACCATGCACAAGGTGGCTCAACTTATCTACCTGACTATTTTTTTTGCATTTACTATTTCACATATTTCTTGGAGGTTAAATGTATCTTTCTTCATTCCCTTGTTTATATGCCTTGGGAATGCATATCTGTCATTTTATGGTCACTGTCTCTGTATCTCACCCAATAGATCGTCTAAATAAAAGAGACATCCACTTTGGAAGAGCTTAATTCTCAGCTTATATGAAACCATAACCTAACTTAGCCTAACCTAACCTAGAAAATCCTATGTGGGTACATGCATGAAATCCCACTAGCCATGCAAGATACTAGAAGTCGAATACCTACTAGACTAAATCTTATATGTGGTGATTAACGATTTGCATGAACAAACCATTCTTAAATCATCTATACTTATGTCATTTATCTTTATATCATTAAATCTATGTATCATATATTGTGATATAGTTGCACACATGTAACATATAACTACTCTCCCGTACATTGATAACACACTCCGTTGTGTTTTCAAGGGAAAATTCCAATATCCTATTGTAGTCACTACCAATTTCTGTACATGCATGCCTAGCACATGATTTCATTTACTTAGAACATGCATATTAAAAAAATGAACTTTTAGTCAACCAAATGAAGTAAAATATGACCCCCACACAAAATAGAGTTTATAGATCATGAATGCTATATATAAAAGGGTAAGAACATAGTTTAGGCTAGTTTAGCTTCCATAAACATATGTGCACTTATGTGTTTATGATTATCTCACCATACAATTCATATCATTAACCTTTAAAATCAACCACCCACTACATTACATTAGAATAGATAAATGACACTTCACAACATGTTGTTACCCCCACCAAACTATAAATGTTACAACCTAGTGTTTATTTGTCCCGTACCTCAATAAACTAGAGGAGTATCCAGTAATAAACTAGTTCATAGATGTCTAGGTTCTAACCTGGAGGCTAGTTCAGAACTATTCTATAAGAGACAAATCATCATACACTACAATTCCAAGTTTGATATTTTGTTTAATATCAATTACATAATGAGATTTTTAGATTTTTTTATTATTCATGCTGTAGTACCAATCTATGATGTCCCCATATTTGATTTCCACATAAGGATAATGTCCATTGAAATTGAAACCCTCACATGTGCGATTAGTCCCATTTTGAACCCCACACAATGTAGTTCGATAGAAAACCAATAGAGAACACAAAGATATAATTGAGTGTATATACACAATGAAAGAAAAGGAGCTTATGTGCATATACAAAGTATAAAACCATATTAGATAATATTATAACCATTCAAAACATTTTACATGTACTATTACAATGTTGTTATTGCATATCAAATGATAACGAGTTAACTATGCATCTACTACTCAATTCATGATATACGCGAAAATAGGTCCATTGGTATACATGTTGGTCATACTAATTCCCGTATAACTTTAAATCTAAAATATGATATCATACATAAAGTGGCACACATTTGATAAATGCATGGATTAAAAATATAACCATTATGTAAAGATACGGTACACAAACATGTACTTGCAAGAGATCATTATACCCTGAGATAGAATACCTAATCAGATTAGACCATGGTAACTAGGAGTTAGTATTTATTAAATTTATACAATCAAGAGATATGCACATAGTCAAAATTATAATGCAACTATAAGTGTAAGGTATGAGCTATGAATTTAAAAAAATAGTGAGTGAGAGAAGGAACATTGGAATCATTTGGAGGGTTTTCAATAGCAATGTTGAAATGGATATAATAACTAGAACTAAACAATTGAGTAATAGTCAATATACTAATGACCCATTGTTATATATGACCAAAAATCCTTTACATTAACATCATCTAGCATATCTAATTGCACAAGCAATACATATATCTCCGTTAAAGGAAAGATAATGCACAAAGTTGTTAGGATGAATTTAGTTAGTATCTTTAACACACTACATGGTCTCTTAACATATTATGAATTTAATAATATAAGTAGTGGTTATCATAGTTAACTTATATAAAAAATGAAATACTAGAGTTTTATTTAGAAGAAATAATTTTCAATTTGAGATAATGGTAAAAAAAACTCTCATCACATGTTAAAAACTTATATATCATATATTTTCACTAAGGTACCGATGTCTTTAGTGAGGTGCTCATTTAGTGGTGACCATGGCATACTAAAAGTAAAGAGATATGAACCAATAGGGTCAATGTAATGTAAAAAAATTACCTTTAATTCATAAGGTATTGGTTTTTCTCTTGTTAGTTGAGCATTTTTATAGAGCAACTACCCATGAGAGATGAAATATAATTTATTATTATGGCTATTTTCAAATCATATCAAGCTGGAAAATAATCATATCTTGACAATGATCATTTCATTTCTTCCCTTCATGCCTTTTATCCTCATTCATATTTTAGCTAGTTGACTTTAATAGTACATAATATTTTAAAATACATACAATACATTGATAATACCTTCATTTCATATACAAACATATAAGGGAGGCATGTTCAAATTCCCTCTCGCACTGAAGTCACTGCCAATGGTTACAACATATGAAACACAATGTTCAAAGTTATCTTATCCTCTAATCTAACTAAAATGACACTCATACATATTCTCTCATTGCCTTAAGTCTGTAGGGCTTCTAGGACTATTTCGACGTATTCCTATATCATCAAGCAGTGTGGTAATCGATGATAAATGAGATTAAACCAAAAATTTGATCAAACACTAATCAATCATATTATCATAAAGGTATAAAATTAAAACCAAAATAAATTTTCAAAATATGTCAAATAACATTTACATTGAGGTCCAATATCTTGCATATATATAACCATACTAGGTATCTTTACATATGTTCCATGGTCTCAGGCACAACCTGTATACAAAAGATATTGTCTACATATTTACAATATGTACAAAGTAAAAGTACACTACCAAAATCTCGAGTCAACGTACATAATCTACAAAAATTTTGCTTGAACCTGAGAGTACATGGAGGACTCTAGGACTCACTAAACAACCCACCAACCTTCTTCCTATATAGATCTCCAAACTTGTCCTCCTCACTATCACGGGTCTGAAAACACAACTAACACTCACCTAAAAAATATGGTGACTCACGAGGTGAGACCCATGTCCCAAGGAGAGATATAAATTCTAATAACATCTATTACTTATAGAAAGATTATGTACTTCAATCAATTAAGGCAAATACTATTATAGGGTTGAAGGACTATATAATTTACACAAAATATCAGGAATAGCTAGAATCATAAGTACATTTCATTTCTCTTACCGCATTATCATACACCTATAAATCAAAAGAATCATAACAAGGATCATCATCCAATGTGATTTGCCAAATAACCCTAACATTTATTCTATATGACTGAATTACATATTTTATTAAGCTCTAGGTAATTTGAGGTGTACCACTCAAACTACTAGTTGAACATTGCAAAGTCACAATCATCCTTGTATAAGATCTAGAATGTCCATACTCCTAATATCTCTTCCCCTCAGTCAATACAAGTAACAACTATAATGGCACATCAACCCAACTAATAAAATATCCTAGTCCGTCCTGGGTACACATGCCACGACACTAGAAATGGGGGTATAAACCCTCAAATATGAATTATGACTGCAATCACTCTCAACACATATCAACTCTAAGAAATAACCTCAACTTCTCTCTAAAACCTTGAGATCTAGATGGTAGAGATATACCCTCCATACACCTGCATACAACCAACATCATATGACTCTAATATCCTCTTGGTATTACTCGTTTCACTATTCAACAAGTTCTAATACTGAGATAGCTCTACAATGTTGAGGCGCTACATTATTAGGGCTACACTTGATCAAATATGTTGTTTAAGTATTTTGACTGCATCAATCAAGTTACTTCTAAGATCCTAAATTATTTAGGTAAACAAAATTTAAATTTGTAGGTTACTACTACTTTAGAAGATATAAAACATATACAACTTGTTTCATGTTACTCCATAATGGTATATTCATCCATTCCCATCCATAAAAAGGACTAGATCTCAAACTAGAGTGCATAATGGCCCAAAATTTCATTTAGGGAAAAAATAATAACTTCATGTAGGGACCTCATTATCCTTTCAAATTTTACTGAAAGCCTAACAAATCATAATCATGATATCACCCAAAATTTCATCATATCTATCAAGTGTATAAGTTATGGTATTTCTTAGAATTAGGCATTTATATTCTCAAATCTTAGCATGAGTGAGATACTTTCACTATTATGTTTTCTTCCCATTATCATTTCATCACCAAAATAATGAATAAAATCATAATAACCACCATCAAGTAAGTTTATATAGTAAGGTTTAAAGTCTCAGTCGGACTTATGTATATTGAGTACCAAAACAACACAAATATGACATTTTTAGAATTCATAACACCAATGTTTCATATTTTAGACCTTTCATGACCAAGTAAAAGCTCATTCATAGAAGAATAAATGTTCATAAGGTCTAAGGAAGGCTTAATCAACTTGTAGCATCACCATTATCATATCAAATAGTGCACAAAAGGCTATCTTTTCTCATGTTACAAGTTTTTATGGAATAAAATTTACATAAAACATGTTATGAGTGGGCAAGAAATGCATTAAATGTTATATCACTTACCTTAAAGTGATGAAGAATGTCCAAACAGTAAGAAATCTTGAAGAAAGGAATGAATGACCCAAGCTTTATATTCCAAAAGCTCCAAGATATCTACTATCTTCAAGAAGGGTATATCTAGAGAAAAAGAAAGAAGAAAGAGGGTTCTTCATCCATATGCTCGAGTTCCCAGCAAGAAACACCATGATTTTCGTCCATGGTGAAGGGAGGAAGAAGTAGAACAACAACAAAAGTGGTAAGGAGGGAAGATCTTACATGTAAGGAGCAATGAACTAGGTAAGAAGGTTTTGATCTGTCCTAGAATAGCTAGATCTGAGACTTGCACCCACATACAACCATAGTCTTACTATGCTTCGACCTTGAGAAGCTCCTCCTTCGTCAACTGATGGTTTCTTATGGTCTCTCCAACAACTAGAACGTTTCCAGGTAGAAAGGCTCGTCTAAGGGAAGTGAGGAGGAGTATTTATAGTTATGATGAAAGAGAAAGGAGGTTAAAGGTTTAAAACTACTTTACTATTAGTCAAAGATCAATTTTTCCTATGATTTGTATGACCAAAACCTCCATTTTTGCAGCTATCTTAGAAGACCATTGGTTTATGAACATGCAAAACTCCCGTTGGAAGGCACACCCAATCCAACTGTTGGAAGGCACACTAATGTAGGACATGCCCCACCTTTACACACTTATGAGCGTAGGCGTTGCCGCATTATTAGTTAGGCTTTATTAGCATGCTTTATTTTGTTCATTCCTTTTTCTCATTTTTGAGCTCTTGTAAAGTCAAATGGTTTAGTCCCACAATGGCTTACCCATTTAGTCTTTCTTTTAGAATCATATATAAAGACTCTATCTGCGTCCATGTAGAGACACAGTTGATGAATGAGAGTTATTCCCTTTTATTCTTTAGTCAAATTTATTCTTTAATTCCACAGATAGGCATTAAGTGGTATTAGAGTCTAACCCTAAAAACATTAGGGTTAGGTAAAGGCCCCCGTACGTTCTCCACCAACCCATCCCCCAGTCATCCGCTACCATCTCCAACCACACCCATTGCCACCGCTGCTGCCTGTTGCTTCCACCGCCTTGTCCACTGTTACTGCCACCGACTACTACTAGTATCAGAGCCTTTCACCCTCAAAATGATGGTCAAACTGAGGTGGTCAACAAGAGTTTGGGTAACCTCCTACGATATCTTGTTGGTGAGTGTTTAGGCAATTGGGAGTTATTGCTGCCTACTGCTGAATTTTGTTACAATAGTTTTGTCAATCAATCCATGGGAAAGAGTCTATTTGAAGTTGTTAATGGATACAAACCTCACCAACCTATATATCTTTTACCTCTGTCCAATAATAACCGTACTTCCCACATTGTTGAGACTTTGCCCAACGCATTTATCATTTGCATGTCGAGATTCACCAATAAATTACTTTGTCTTATGAAAACTATAAGATTTCTGCAGATGCACACCACATGTTTCAGGAATTTAATGTGGGAGATTATATGTTAGTACCTGTGCATCTTGGATGCTACCCAAAAAATTCCTTCAAGAAGCTTCAAACCAGAGCATCATGGCCGTTCCAAATACTTGGTCGATAGGGACCCAATGCCTATGTACTAGATTTGCCAGCAGATTGGGGCATTAGTGCAATATTCAATGTGGAGGATCTTTCTCCTTATCGTGGTACATTCGAACCCCCTCCAACACCACCAAAATTTTCTTCAGATCGTCACTGTGCTCCACCATCTTCAGTAGTGTTACCACCTCTGCCTCAACTTCCTCAACAACCTCTGAATTACATCGACACCTTAGATGACCAAACTATCCTAACCAGCCAAGGCACCGTACATCGTTTCTTGGTTCGCTGGAGAGGTCGTTCTTCAGAAGACACCACCTGGACCACCGAGAGGAGTTCTGCCTCATTGATGTAGATATTATTGAGCTCTACCTCAGTACTAACTCAGCAGAGTCAAGTCTTTTACTTCTGAGGGCAGTTGATGTAGGACAAGCCCCACCTTTACGCACTTATGAGCGTAGGCGTCACTGTGTTATTAGTTAGGCTTCCTTAGCATGCTATATTTTATTATGTCCTTTTTCTCAATTTTGGGCTCTTGTAAATTCAAGTGGTTTAGTCCCACATTGGCTATCGCCCATTTAGTCTTTCTTTTAGAAGCCTATATAAAGGCTCTATCTGCGTCCATGTAGATACACAGTTGATGAATGAGAATTATTCACTTTTAATCTTTAGTCATATTTCTTCTTTAATTCCATAGATAGGCATTACACACCCATCAGAAGGCACACCCAATGCAACTATCGGAAGGCACACATAGTGCAACCATCAGAAGGTACAACCAAACTACCATCAAAAGGCACACCCAGTGCAATTATCAGACAACACACCCTGTGCAACCCTTAGAAGGAATACCCAAAACTACCATCAAAAGGCACATCCAGTGTAACTATTGGAAGGCACACCCAAAACTATTATTACAAGGCGCACTCACTACAACCATCAGAAGGCACACCCAGAACTACCATAAGAAGGCACACCCAGAACTACTATCGGAAGGTAAACCCAGTCCATCCTTTGGAAGGCACATACCATCTCTTCCCCGTAAAACAACAAGAAGGATTGGTACCTTTATGCAACAAGGCATAAAAGCATTCAAATAAAATGAAATTTATCCATATTATAATGAATAATATTTAACAAAACATTCATGTGTTATATTTACAGTTAGGTCCCAAAAATAAGAAAAAATTGCATATAGGTCCACACAAGTACATAAAATTGAAAACTCGAACAAACGAAGTCCGATTTGGACCAAATTTGAAACATAGATTAGTTAAATAATCTCAAAAAAGAAACTAATGTTTACTTAAGAAACTAATCACCCAATTAAATCAAATAATATGTTTAACCATTAAAATAGGTGGTCTTACAAGCGGCTTCACACCTACCAAAGTCCACCAAAGCCTTCATTGTCGTCTATAAACTAAAGACTTTGGTAGCGATCTACCCCAAAACTCCATACAAGAACTATTTTTATCCATAAACAAGAGAAGCCTTGATCCCTATCTTCCTTCCACCTTCGCATATCATTAGACACTCCTCTTGGCCCCAAGATCCCTAGAACTCCCCATGATAACCCTGTCATCTTCAGTGTATTGTCCTACAATGAGTTGAGTTTCCCTCATTACACCAAACACAAAGTTGAACCCTTGAACACCAATGTGATGATCAAGTATGTCAGACAACCACCTCTTTTGTTATCATCAGCTGTTGAAAGCACATCTCCAACTTATTCCCCTATTTATGACAGGTTATACCTCCTCCCTTATTTGCTTCTTCTTAAGTTTAACCAAACTATTATCACTAATAAGAATTAGTTAATAACCAAGATAATGAATGAAATCAAAATGATAAGAAATATACATACAATAACATGATAAATAGTCTAGAAACTTAGGGAAATCATATCTATCCTAGGTTAATGTCGCACCTAGTTTAATTCCTTTATTTGGTTACTACTTCAATCATATTCATTAAGACGATTTTAAAATCTTTACTAGAGATGTAATAAAGTAAAAATATAGTAATTAAGTTTATATTTGGAAAATAAATAAATATAAAATGATACATATTATGAAATTAATCATAAATATCTATAAATTTGTCTACTAATTCAATTTATTTATTAAAAGAATAGAACCGCGTGTTTGGAATTAATCAATAGAGAAAACGTAATGAATAAATATGGATGAAAGAAAACTCATCAAACATTCTTAATTTCCTAAATACAACTTGAACTTATATTCAACTTAGTTTGAATATTTATTGATAACTTGGTATTTAATATGGTAAATGTCTAACATGTAATGTAATGGATAATAAATATAGAAAAAGAATGTCATGATTGGAAAATATTACTATTGTAGTTATTATTTGAAGTTATTTTGATTGTAGTGACTAATCATGACACAGTTCATTGATCATTTCTTTTGAAAAATAATAAATGATTAATATGCATGATAATAGATAAAACATGTGTAAGTTGGAATAAATGTTTATTGTTATGGGGAAAGAACTAGGAAAATTAGTTATTTTATTTTAGAATCATAATCAACCTAATTTGACCATAAATTATTCCATTCTACCACAACAAATAATATTTTGATCTAAGTAAGTAATAAGGTGATAAATTGTGAAACGATGTTTTAAATGATAAAATTAATACTATATATCCTTAATGTTTGGATTTATAAAGATCAATACTTTTGGAATGTCACTGTACTAAATAGATACATGAACTTAAGACTCGTAAAATATGTAAATGAATATACATGAACAAGTGACATTAATTATATAGACACATATGTAAAATCAAACTAGAAATCCTAGAAAAATATAACGAGAGAACCATGAAATAGTATTAACTTTAGGTGGGAAAGCTAATCCTAGTTAAGAAAAGATTAATAGATTCCAAGCTAAATGATGAAAAAACTGTATTATTCTTTCTAGATATCTCTCTCTCTCTCTTGGAGCCATTTTGTGATTGTGTGATCCATAGAGTCCTGGATAATTGAGCTATTGAGTTTTTAATTCCATTGTTGAATTATTTACTTTCCTCTTGAAATTGCATGCATGTTATCTCACATATTATGAATTCAAATTGTTTATTAGCCTTATATTTACTCTTGAAAGTCACAGAAAAATATTTTGCAAATCTTGAATATTGCTGAATATTAAGATAGCACTAGTATTGATCTGTTGGAGTTTTGGCTCCCTTTGGTATTTGGTCCATTCTTGGACTTTGATCCCTAGGGCTTTGACCCCTAGATATTTGTCTCACTTGAGGTTGGGTAGCATCCCCACCACCCTATGTAGTGGTCAGTAATGGATTAGTTGTCCCCATTATATTGGTTAAATAGAAATTAGGCGACATTGTTGTTCTCTTGTAGACAGTATGATACAAAACCGTGTAAAAGGATATGCTCTTATAGTGCTCAATTTAATATTTTAAATTGTTCTTTTAATGAGAACATCTTGGGTGTTTTGGACAATTTTTAATACTTGATATCTTGTGACAAATATTGAATATTAAACAATATTGCTTAGTTTATATTTTGATCAACCTTGTCAATCATTCTCTTGAAATTTGAATCTTAGCCACGTTGATTTCCTAAGTCTGTCAAGTAGTCCTTACCCAATTTGTAAATGAATTGGATTTTCTCTCATGCATAATTTTAAATAGCTCAATAATAATGATTTAGTATTAGTAGTGTTGAGCCGAATCTTTCTTTTGGTCCATGTGTGAATTTATTCCCTATGTGAATTGTCATGGATAGTCGATTGAAGGAAGACATGCAAGAGACTTGCAAGAGATGTCTTCTGTGTATAAAAGAGTAGACATGTTTTTAAATTGTATTCCTTATGCATAGGCTTCCATGATCTTTTATTGTAAAGTATGAATGTACACATACTTGTTTATATATTTTAATTTACATCATGTTGGAAAAAGATTGGTCTAAAAGATTGAGTTTTTACATATATATTGCATTATACTACTTATGCATACACATTTCACATGTCAACATTTGAGCTACCCTCTTTACTCAATAGATATAAAAGATAGGTTATCCCTCATTCATGCACATGTTTAATAAGAGTTGATACATAATGTTATTATTGGATATATACGAGTGAGCCCATTGTACCTATCATGCAATTGTATTAATATATTATTTCTTCTCAAATAATGAAAGAACAACTACATATATTAGTATCTTAATCATTGCTAAAGAATAATCTATTATCATATTAGATGCATTTATGGTTTGCATACCCAGAGTAAAAGAATTACTGGATAAACCACAAAACAACATTCAATCATAGTTTATATCCACCTAGGGAATTCCTTACATTCAATTCTAAAACAAATTAATCCATAATTATGATATAATTAAATTAAGAACATCTCTAACTATTCAATCACTACTCGTGTAAGGCAACTAGTTATGAATCACCATCATAATCCTATAAGTTTTGACATCTAATTCATGCATCAGGGCACGACAACGAAGTATATATGCCATCTAGGGTATATGTGAACAATAAAGATCAATTCTTAACCATCCAAACTAAATATTAATAAAATGTATGAGATACTACTCATATTGACATTTATAAGAAAAAGAATCAAATAATCTAGTTTTCTAAAACAAACCTCAATTCCAATTCATAATAGCATTATAGCACATAATTAAGCAATTTATATAGGTATCCATCTTATGTTCATGCATGACTATAGAAAGAGAAGTCTCTAGGAACCGAAAGATGGGATCGGGGGAAATAACCAAGAAGATCACCCTAAGACCACTCACATAAAGAATCTTCAAACAAAAACTCATTCTCAAGCGCCTTTTAGGCCAAGTCTATCCATTAAAGAAGAAAGAAAAATACTATTTCAGTGAGATGGGTGCCCATGGATTAGGACTACAAAAGTATCCATGGTGCCAAGGAGATAATAATAAATCCACATATGATAATAGAAAATATATTAAAAAAGGATCAACCAATAGGGATATAGGTCTAATGAATCTCCACCAATAATGGAGTACAGAACCTAGAGACTGCCTTCCAAATTTTTGGTTCACCTTCAAGCATTTTGAAGATGTGGTAGTGAACCTATAGGGTCAATTTTGGCTAACAATAGCATTTATAGATGGTTCAAAATAACAAGCACCATCAAGTAAATGTTTTTGGTAAAACATTTACTCAAATGACTAATGGCTTAGTCAGTATGAAGAAATGATTTTGACCAATCTACAAGTAAATTGATAAATAAGACAACATAATAACATATTAAAACCTAGATATGCCTGTATGTGGAAAAACCTGATACCATGAATTGAATGAGGATAAGTTCAATGTCTAACTACTAACCCAATTGTATTCATATGTGATCCTAAATGTTTCAATGTACCCTTAAGTGCCTAAGGTGGACATGTATGGTATACTTAGGTGCAAACCTCACCTTTATTTAATAATATGACACCTCGACGCATCTATATGACCTAAATGATGACATGATCAACAAAGTATGATAGGTGTTAATAGACCTAGTAGTCACACATAATAACCAAAATTGGAGTATCATACCCTTTGGATATCATATGCTAAAATGTCAATCAACATGCTATCCTGGCTTGAATATACTAAATCATGTATGTACATGTGTGTTTGCACATGAGACAACTCATATATTGGTGGTCCTATGTGGTCATATATAATAAAGTATGGAATTTTAACTAAATTTAGGGTAATTTATGACAATACATGAATTATAAATTTTCATTAAATAAATACTCGCATATATACATATTGCATTTTTAATAATACAATTAATAATACAAATAAGGTATGGATATTGAATAATATACCTATATATTGTCTATTAGTGGGAATATGACAACAACATATAACTGTATATCTATTTGACTTGTCACATAAGTTGTGTAATTCAACTTGCCATTATCTAAATGTAATTGTGATAAATGGACTTTGTGTCATATTGTATGAATGTAAGGAGATACATAAAAGATCACATAATAAAATCTATTCATTGTTTTATAATCTTAAAATCGGTGTAAATACCAAATATAGTAGTTGCATAAATTATAATAATGTTAAATTAAGTAAAAAATATATTACCTCATGTATTAAATTTCCCAATAGTTGATCTCACGTATGAAAACTATGATTGGATTTGGATTCTATGCATTTTGATTAGGTTAGTTATAAAATTTCATTGCATTTAGATAACATTTATTAACTTAACCAAATTTAAAAAGATAAAACTTTATGTATATATATTGATGATAAAATAACATGATTTAATTGAAAACTACTGCTATAGTTTCACCCTCATGTTGGGTTTCTCATTTTCTTCATGTCTATTTCAATCGTGATTGTCTATTTTCCTTTAAATGCCAACCGTGATATCATTCACCTTCGACAGGTGGGTATTGTTGAGTGGAACAATA
Organism: Alisma plantago-aquatica; assembly: GCA_963693085.1. NCBI lineage: Eukaryota > Viridiplantae > Streptophyta > Magnoliopsida > Alismatales > Alismataceae > Alisma > Alisma plantago-aquatica. The sequence continues at coordinate 340,669,743 of OY856414.1, forward strand.
GCTTTGATTGTCTATCAATGATGTCTCCCTCCTCTCTCCATAATTTCATGTGATTTGTTGTACTTTGAATCAGAAATAGCACCCAAGTAGTTTGAACCCTAACTTGAGCCATAAGTCATAATATAAGACATGCCCATTTCTCTCCTCTTTATTTCCTTCTATAAGAAATATAGAGTACATGACTGAATCCCACCTAAAATTGAGGGGTCTTTGAGAATCTATGGCCCAAAGCTATCATTTTTTAGGGTCAATTACCATGTAACTCTCCCCAATCCCTTTAGCTGACTCTATCTCTGCCGTCTGTTTCCTAGGTAGAATGTGGGTTGTACATACCATAGAATCCAAGTTCATTTCAACAAAAGAATCCAACCATCATCAATGATAACCTCTTAGTAGGAATGTCAATAGGTAAAGGCATGCCCTTTTATCCTTTATCCATACCATGTAGGGTAACAGTAAAGGTAGAGATTTTTGTTACCTGATATTCATTTTTGTGCTCCTCTAAAAAGGGAGGATAAGGTATTAGACTTTATCCATTTACCCACTAGTAGTTTTAAAATACACAATAAATATATAATATAGGGTTGTTTAGGTAAATAATCCAACCCTAAGTTGTTGAGTATAACATGCTATGATGTTCTTTTCATGATTTTAATGGATTGCCCAGGTCCATACATAGATGTAAGTAAGATGTAATGATCCCACTGCCGCTTGAATGGTTCCCTTGGTGCAAAGTGGTTGGCACCTTCCTTGCTCCAACAATAGTAACACAACAACACCAGATCCTACTTCTAGCCCATTCTAGGTGCTCGCTCTGCTCCCAGTACCTCCCTCAATTGTGGTGATTCCTCCACCTTCAACCACTCACATAGGAACCACATAAACCAATGAGACCTCATCTATTCTAGTAGGCATGCACCCTGATAGCTGCTTCCATTCCTAGTCTCAAGTCTCCATGGTCCAGTCCAACTTTAACAACACAGAACCTTGATCTTCCTGTTGGGGTTCATACTACTAAAACCAAGTTACGAAATGGTCCACAACACACCTGTTAAATTCCTTGTTGTTGAGATGCTTGTTATCACATTGGCGGAGCTAGGGTCCAAGGAGGGGCATGTGCCCCCTTCAAAAGGATGTTTTAATATGTGTATAATGTATATATTCAAATGGTATCATAGTAGTGTGTATCTTGTGTGTGTCAAATTCTCATTAATTTGACAAAAATATGTAAAGTTGGTTTCATATGGTATACAAATAAATAATGACTCAAAAATAGGGAATTATAACTTGAGATATATTAAAAATATGGTAAAATATATAAGAATACATCAAGCCTTAGAGAAACATTTTGGCTCATATTGCATAAATTTTGTACTATGACATTGTAATGTCATATTAGCCTTTCCATTGTGTTGATTTACCCATAATGTATAACACATATATCGTATTAGTCACCATTATTTCAGAAATGAAAACATTTGCCATTTACCTCAGTAAGCAACTATGCAGTCCTAGATCTACTCTTACGTATGCAAATTTCATTTTCCTAGTGTATGAACATCATTTTGCTACAAATTTCAAAAATATTGAATCTTAGTTCTTAGTTTCCAACTTTACATAAAAATGAATACTTTAGTAATTAATATATTATGATAATACTTATTTATTGAGTAAGATTAAGGTAAAAATTTAGAAGCTTAATGAGTATATTGTTCAACCTTAAGTTACTATATAACTAGTCTCTTAACTTATTATTATAACTTGTCACAATATACTACTTCTAAAATTAAAATTTCTTATCTTATGTGTCACATTTTTATTATCATATTTGTTAAGCCCTGGCATAATAAAATGCTCGATACAAAAAATTTAATGATATAAGATGTCTAATTAACACAGACTTTATGTGGCTTACTAGAGATGAACTACTTGAATAATTTGAAAGGAGGAGATGGATTCATATAAGAAAAGTGATATTTCTTTACTATTGGTAGTTGTCATCTTCAATATGTAACAACTGTATATATGATGGTACATGATACACACTACTGCAAAATTGTAGTCACACATACAAAATAAGTGTCCTAAATGAATCTAGAAATTAGATGATCAATGATGTAGGAGTGTGTCCCTAACTTTGTTTGATTCATCAAGTTATTTTTCTACTATGAACTAAGTAAGTGGGTCAATAATATGTTTTTAAAATATTTAAATGCTCTACTAGATCATAGAAATGATTGATTCCTGTTCACCTGTACAAATAGTAATTTCAAGATCAATTATTGAAGCCTAATTTGATTTTTGCCCCCCTTCAAGAAGGGGTTGGATCCACCACTAATCATACCTTCAATATCATGTCATCAAAGTGAAACACTAAGACATTGATGGCGGCAACACTAGATCAAGCTGTTTCTTTTTTTTATTAGTCCCATCCTATCGGCACTGGATCAAAAATTTCCTCTTGTGAGCTTGCTACTTTCTTGTCTCCACTAGGCAATTTCTTCCACTGTGAATGGACACATTTCTTCCTCATACTGAACCACAAGCAACAAAGCAAAATGGAAAATGGTTATTGAGTGGACAAATCATACTTCAATCCAAGCTTCCACAAGGAAATGTATACTCACTTAACTAATTTGTTCCGATCCAACCTAAATTTAGTGACTTGAGGAGAGCGTGGCCAAGTCCCCCCTTGTTAGAAGCTTTTCAACCTTTAAAGTTGATTTCTTATTATATGTTCTTTATGTGGAATAAATCATGTGTTATAGTGGAAATTCACACACTTTGTTTGATTTTATCTTTGTTTCCTATCCATCTTCCATATGTATCTTCTAAATTCATATTTTTTCTGCCAAATTATCTTGTATTAATTTATTTGCAAGTGTTTAATAAGAGTAAGTTCTAATCTTTTGCAAGTGTTTAATTTGATCATGTGATTGTGAAGTTGTTGATAAAAATTAGAATCTCCTTGATGTGAATTTTATTTCCCTTTTGGTAACTATCCTTTATCTCTTTAGTAAAGCTTATACAATGCATAATGATTGAGTGTACTCTAACTAGGATTTTGTCCAATTAGGTAGTATCAAACAACACTACACGATTGATTATGCCCTATTTTATTTTAATTACCCATTTACCCTTTATCTTGTCCATTTATTGGCAGGGAAGAGGGCATGTGAAAGGTAGGGTAATAGGATTCTTTAGGTGGCTAATTACCCTTGCCCGCTAAAATTGGGTGTGTAAGGATAAGGGTAAAGACTTACACCGATATACCCTTCCTGTTGACTGTTCTACCTCTGGGTGCTTGCTCCCATGTAGATTATCCACATTTCCTTCCCTAAACCTAGTGTGGTGGCTCAATGAGGGTACACTTGTAGACTACCATGTATCTCTTGACCTAAAAACCACACCTGGGAGTTGTTGTATAGTATAGAAGTTAGGTGAATCATAATTTAAGTCTCATGAGCGATATAATCACATTTCCCTCTCTATACCTAGTTATGCTTTGCGGTAGCTCAAGTTTGAGTTCAAGGTCTTAAGTTGGAATGAATTTTGTCTTCCATCCCAAGGTCTCACCATGATCTCATGGATTCTTTGGATACCTTTCCCCTATTCATTTGTGCTCTGACTGGAACCTCAAAGCTACTTGCTTTGTCGACTATGGTGGTAGGAGGTTCTTGGGCTCATCACCACCTCAAGGCCCCTGCTTTTGGGTCAATGGGGTCAACAAAACCTGTAGAACATGAAGGATCAATCTCCTGGTTCTAGGGAAAAGTGTAGTGCCAAGATTATTCATTTGGCCAAGAGCAAGAGCCACTGTGCAACACGATCAAAGCAAGGAACAACCCAACAAGTCTATTCTTGTGGATACCTTGTGCTTCTCTTTCTTTGATATTTTCTTTGTGTGGTATTTTAAAAATTTTGATGGTTTTATCTTGTTCAACTATGTGACATTTAATGCTACAAATTTATGATCATGGGTCATGGCCTATGTTTCATTTTTCATGCAAGGGTATATTGGCCAGTTAATCAATTGTTATTCTATAATGTAAAAATATAGCTTCCATGCATAAATGACAACTATTGAATGGAATATTTGAAAATAAGTAAAAATAAGCCCATGAATTTTGAAGTGATTGTATTTAAAAGTCACTTTTTTAGCGTTTGAGTATTTAAAAAATCTAATACTAATCTTGATAATATGTTATTAGGTGTTCTAGAAACTATGATCTTGGACTATGAGATTTCAATTTAGACATGTATTGATCAAATATAAGGAATTTTCATATAAGGAGTTTACATCCTCCCCATTAATATTTGGACACCCTGGTGATTAAATCCTAATTTGAACTATATAAGAAAACACAAGGATAGTTTCTCTATAATTTTACCTTCTATTGTTCTAATTTACAAAATAATCCATGTATTCAAATATATATTATATCTAAAAGAGTGTAGAAGGTATTACACACACACACACATATATATATATATATATAATAATAATAATAATAATAATAATAATAATAATAATAATAATAATAATAATAATAACAACAACAACAACAATTTGGTTCTTATTCTAATAATGTAGTTGCGCAAGAGCATGAAAGGGTTTGTATGTAGTTTTCTCATTTATATTTTAACATTACAATTGGTTATTGTGTATCCTAATAAGTATATATGAAAGCATGTAGGAGGGGTTGAATGTAATCATTTCCTTCAATTGATAAAACTATAGTCTGATCATTTTCTTACTATATATATAAAAAAGGTCATGGAAAGGGTTTCTAGTTTCCTTATAATGAGGCATGCACTTGCAAACATTTCTTCATGAAATCTTAGCAAGAAATCCTTGAATTACAACTTGTGAATATCTAATCCTCTTATTATTATTCAATTTTCTTAATTCATCAAGGTCATTGTCCTCAATTTGTATGGGGTAGATGTTCTCTTCCATTTGAATATGATTTGTAAAAGACATGATTGCATATTTTGGCTTCACTATATATGCATGTGTGATTGACACTAATGTTATCTATTGTGTGCTACTTCCACCCACACATACAAAGGAGCACATTTACTTCCAGCTAATATTTGTTAATTCAGCAATACACACACACACACACACACACACACACACACACAAAAAGGGTGTTACTCCCCCAGGGCGTCCTACTTTCGCCCAACCTTTTATAATTATTAAGTTTGTTTCTAAAGATTTGTAAGGGGCAAGATCCTTACATTCATTGATTTTCTCTCTAAAAGAAAATGCATCAGTCTCTTGTTATCATTTCTTCTTGGTATTTACTAACTATTTTTTTATTTCTATCTCCTTGAATAGGAACATCTTCATATTTGTACTTTACTCTTTAATACCCGAGTAGATTTATATCACACATACCCATATTTTACTGACACATAATTTCTTTCTTCTACCTCTCCTGATGTTGTTACCAAATCATCCAGGTGTAGGTTTATTATAGGAAAATGACATATGAGGAGTATGTATTAGGAATATAAACATTTAAGGACAATTTAGAACAACTAGGTTCACCTCGACAACATGTCCTTTATCTAAACCAAATTTGTCTTTTCTTTTTTAAATGATACCACCCTTGTGGTGAGGAACACAGTGTTATTGATACATCCTAATAGTCTATTTTTTATTGCTATTAAACTATTATGCAATGTTTTAGAAATCACAAAGTTGGAAGTGTGTGGGTAGGACCTAATAGCTATTTAAGTGCCGAGCGAATGCATAAGTGGGTTTCCAATTTTTAAAATATTAATATAAAAATACAGGCATAAAATATAAAGTGTGAATGTTTTACATAGTTAACTTATGCCTTTGTTTAAAATTAATCATAAAAATATTAAAGAGTTCATAGATGCAACCATCAACACCAAACCACATGATCAATGTTAGACCATTAGTATAAAATATCTAACTAGATATATTCAATCAGTGCTAAGAATATACTAAATTAGTAAACCAACTATACATTTATACTGATATGATATAAATGTATAAGTATATATTCATAAAAGAACCAAATAACATTATTGACATTAATGTTCGTTAGTATAAAATAGCTAACTAGATATATGAAACTAATAACTATGAATATATTAAATCAATATCCAACAATACATTTGTATTCGTATTTAATATAAGAATATAAATAAATAAATAAATAAATACATAAATATATATATATATATATATATATATATATCCAGACAAGTACTAAATCACATTAGCATAAATGTCAATGTCTTACAAAGAATAAATATCTAACTAGCATATATACCATAGAGGAAATGTATATAACATAGAAGATATAATCAATAAGTGTGTAGTATACACTATATTATAGAAGCTATGTATATAATATACCAAAATCAATAAAGTTGTTGATAATATTACATAATCAGACTGACCAAAAATATTACATAATCAGTAAGAAGAAACAAGGTGTTGGATAAAAGCACTTGTACACCAGAACAAGAAGCAAAAAGGAAAAGGTTTTGGGCTTGATGTAAGCCGTCCCAACAAAAAGAAGCTGAAAGCATCCGCTCAAATGGAAGAAAAGCAAAAAAAAGGCAAACTCAGGATAAAGGGCAACCTCTTAACTCCAATCCACTTAACACATGTCTAAGGTGTATTTTAACCACGCCTCTCATGATTTTTAAAAGTTTTCATATGGTTAATCATAATAGGTTTTCATGTTGTGTCTCTTTAGAGGATCCACATCATAAAAACCTATCATTCTTTCTCATCAAAAACATAGATACCAGACAAAACCCTATTATGATTAATAACATCAAATCACATTTTAATTCCCTTCTCAAAATATTTCTAAACAAACAACAATCAACAATAAGCTGAACTAAATCCATCCTTATTCACACATATTAATGATAGTGATGTCAACTCCCTCAAACATTCTTCCACTGTCGAGGAGGTTCACACAACTCTCAAAAATATAAATTGAGACAAATCCCCTAGACCAAATGGTTTCTCCACATCCTTTTACATCTCAAAGTGGGACACCCTTAAACACATTTTTATGGACATCTTCAATAGTCAACACCCCCACCAAGATCCGAAAGCCCTCCTTTCTGGAACGCATGCCACATATCTTGCCCTCATACCAAAAACAAACAATCCAAACCTTATTTCTAAATACCAACCCATTAGCCTCCTTAATTGAAGTTACAAGACAATTGCTAAAGTCCTTAGCACTAGACTTTCCCAATACCTAAATTATATTATATCAGATAATCAATTTGTCTTTGTTAAAGGTCCTCACACCCAATATGATTATTTTAATACTAATGAGATCATGCATCTCCACCAATAAAAAGACCTCCCCTTAAAGATTCTTAAAATATACTTCAAAAAAGATTTTCACCATACCAAATGGCCCTTCCTTTGGAAAGTACTAGGAGGTCATGGATTTAAATATACTTGCATCAACTAGATAAGAGCATTTCTTACATCATCCTCCTTCTCCATCCTTATTAATGGATCTTCTCACAACTTTTAAATAATTCAAATGGCTTTTTTTTAGAGACCCCTTATCACCTCTATTCTTCATCCTTATTTCCCAGTGCCTTAGACAAATGATATCTACCCTCAAAACTATCAACAATAATTCCATCATCATTGAAAAATCCACCCTCTTTGTCAATAATGCCCTTTTTTCATCAAAACTGCAAAAAAGAACATCATTAAAATAAAATTTATTCTATGCATTTTCCAACATATCTCTAGCCTCAAGATTATCTGTAACAAATCATTCCTCTCTATCTTCCATACGGATCACTAAGCCTCCTATCCTTTGCACACATTTTCTAATGTAACATTAAATCCTTCCCTACAATCTTGGCCTCTATCTTCATACACATACTATAAACTCATACTCCTAGAACCCAATATTGACAAAATCAATGCTAAACTAGTATGTTGGCTCCACTCTATCCTCTCCATAGTCGTCCTCCTCACCCAGTTAACTTTGTCCTCTCACATATGCCCATATAATTTATTGGTTCTATCCCCATCACATACAAGATCATGAACTCAATTAACAAGCTACTTCACAAATTCCTTTGGAACTGATAAAACATCCACCAACTTCTTGGAATATGCTATGCCTTTCAAAATCTAAAGGTGGTTGGGGATCATAAACCTGAAGAGTATGAATTCCAATTTTGCCATTATTATTATTTCACTCTCTGCCATAAGTCAGATATCACGTGATGTAAAATCATTATCTCAAAGCTCCATAAAAATACCCAGAAACATATCCCATATGCATGGAAAGATTAACTGACCCGTACCAGATTGATCCAATATGATCTGACCTAAACCATAATTTGTGGATTTTGTGGTCCTAGTAGCTACTCTAGATTTGTCATGTGGATCATACGTTTAACACGGATCAAGACACAGTAAAACCATGGATTCCCTAGGTATCCATTTGATCTACAGTTGTGATCTACATATACTCTCGCCTGGTCTTGGACGTCCCCGTCCCTATCTAGCGTGCGTGATCTAGACTTTGGTGGTATTTCTTCCTTCCCGCTAGTCCCACCTTCTCCCAAACACCATTCAACTAGAGTTTCTCAGTGGTGCTCATAGTAACCTACATGGAAGTGGACATAAAACCAAGGATTTTGTCATTGACAAGCATCACACATTCATAGTATTTCCTGAAGGTGTCCTTTCCACTGAGCCTTTGCTATTGGAATTCAAGAAAGATTGCTACTCTTAGAGACACACACAAGAGAAGTCAGGTTGTACTGGTGGAAAAATAAGATCATGGGATTTTGTATTGGTGATTTTCTATCTTTGATAGATGCCTCTAGTGGGGGTGGGGGTGAAGTGGGGCAGTGTTCTTCTTCAAGAAACCCAAACCCATATGGGAGATGAGCTTTCTTGAACTACTAGTAGAACTTGATACATGGAAAGGAGAATCAAAGATAGAGATGGACAATGAAGCACTTCGACTTGTGAGTCACTCATGTTTTTATTTAATTATAATAAGCTCATTTCTTGAGCAATACATTCAGTACTTACACATTCAGATCAAATTTGTGCACCTCATCTATAGTCATCCATATTAAGCCATTCCTCGAATTTTTCAAAAAAAAAGTTATGGAATTGGTAGTTTAGATTGATATGATGGTGTAGTAATGGTTTGGTTGTACTAAGTTTCTAATAATTGTATATATGCAATGCTCCAAACTGAAATTTTCTTTTGAAATTTTGTGGATCATACCTTGGTTTAAGCCAAAATGCATACTTGTAATGTCTTGCATAACGGGCCAGATTATTACAGATCATATCTGAATTTTGTGGTTTGGATTACATATCATATCGGGTTTTTACAGTTCGAGTTGATGCATGTTTTTATTTAATGTGGATTTTTTATTGCAGATAGGTGTGGATTATATAGTTGCAGATCGGTTTGGATTTGGTTCGGATCAACAAAAATCTGATTCATTGCCATGCCTAATATCCACACCACAAATGCTTTACTACATGGTGTTATACCTCTGATAAAGCCTACTTCATCATATTCCTAATGTTCTCTTCGATACATGATTCCCTACCACAATAATTTTGGTTTGACACTTGACTCGATGAAAAATGTAAATGTATTAATGACCAATTCTACAATATACAAACCACATATTAACATAAAGCATGTTGCAAGGTTTGTCTTTAGTCACAGATCAAACTCTTTTAAAAGTTTTTATCATGCTAACATTCTTGACCTAACAATTATACACTGTTTTTATTTTAATAATGACTTAATCATTCCATTCATGTGTATCTAATATGTCTATTTGAGATCAATTTTAGGTATTAGGTGCATGAAGAGGATGAATATAGCAAACCTTAGTTTGCGGAAATCAAGTCAAATTCAATGCAAATGTAAGATTTGAAGATTAAATAGTATCTTTATTAGAATCATATTGTAAATCATTTGTCTTAAATGTATGACTTGTAACTAAGATTTAATTTGAATATTTAACATTTTTGAGCACTTGTCATAAGTCCTCATAGACAATCTTTTCACCGAGTTTTCTCTAAGCTAACTCAGCCGACAACCAAATTCGGCTTTTGTTAATACCCAAGATTGACCGAGTTTGTCCTAGTTGCAACTCGATCGACAACTGACACTGATGAAATTAGATGCATTTGTTGTTTCCTATAAAAAAAAACTCGACTCACAACTATGTTGGTATTTATGCTCAGAGAGCCAATCATATGATGATTGTAATGGGGCATCATATACTTGATTTGATATTAATAAGGTAATTTCGTCTATTATGTTTGTATCAGTCATGAGATGATGAAACAAACATATTAGATGTGTACAGAATGATGTTACTCAATGACATATGTCCTCAAGTTGAGGAAATGAAGAATGAGATCATATATATGATAAGAATACATATATTTTTGTTATGGCCCTAGTCAGATATTACTATGGAAGCAGAACAGACGACGGTAATACATAAGACAAGAACGTGTGTTAATTGATGACAAAGTCTCATTAGTCATGATATGAGATATCAAGTCAAGCACATAGGTACTTGTTACAGAATAGTGTACTCGACGGACCCACCTTGAAAGTGATACATGGAGACCATGGAATAGTACTCACAATTAGCTCTCAAAGTGATAGTGGTGTTAGTGGTTCTTAGACTTGAAGTCACTACACTCATCACATGTCATCTAGTGAACTATGACACCATCCAACGTGACCTTGAATAAGGGTTTCCATAAAGGTGGTGCTTGGGTACATTATAACACACGAGGATTGGCTGTGAGTGATGTAGATAGGATTTTTCCCTCCTACAAGAGTTGATATCTTGGACACATGATAAGCGAGACTAAGAAACATATGGCCATACTTGTTTGACTCAATATGTGATATGTGAGATCACACACATCTCATAAAATCTACTCTAGTTCAAGGAAAATGGATTGAATATTAAGAGGATGATGATTACATGCCTTGAGTTCAATCTAGATATCAGAGACAGAGGAACTATACAATCACTATAATACTAATCATGGATGTAGGTTGAAGTTGTTCTCTTGGGTAGTAATGATGTGCTGCTAGATACCACTCATTGTTTGTGATGTCATAATCTAGTTACGGACATTCATTGCCAACATAATTTGGTACCTATAGGGTCATACACATAGGATACACCTAGAATAGGAGTTTACTCATGAATAAGGTTTTAATTGATTACTGAAGTGTTTAGGTAATCATCTTTAGAAACATTGTCTGATAGTTGGTTGACTAGATTGTTCACTCAACTAATTGGGAATGTCACTCAACTGACTGGAGTGTCCAGTCAACTGATTGAGACTACCAATCGACTGACTAAACGATTAGTAAGACTGGATCAAGGATTGATGTTGATGTCATGTTGTGTATTGATTTTCACATTAAAAGCCAATATGTTTGTGAATAAGAAAATATTCCAAATCGACCGAATGGATGTTCCCGTCGACTGGATGGGGTGCCACTCGATAGAGTCATTATTTACAACAACCAAAATCATTAATTTTGTCTCCTCGTATAACCAGGTTTGTGGAAACCTTGACCCATCCACTCCTATATAAATGGGGGGGGGGTGTCCAAGACTAAAAAAAAGTCTCCCAATCTCAACATTGTGGTAACATGAGAGCTAGAGGCATTTTATCCATATAGGGAAAGATAGCCAAAGGGGAGAAAAGTTGACGCTAGTACATTGACAACATGAGGGACAATTCCATCCTGTCAGTTGTAATAGAATTAAAGGAGTCCTCAATGGTCCTTGTGTACTACATAGAGGCATGGAGGCCATTGCCATCATGCTAGGAGTACACCGTCAACCTCCATATGTGGTGCTACACTAGGAGACGGCCGACAATGACCATAAATGTGCTGCTTGAAGAAAAAGCATGAATTTATGAGGATTGTCACTGGAGTTGCTCCAGGATCATGTATATGCCTCACAACCTCCTTCCCGAATCATAATTGTTGACGTGATCCACTTGTTATTAGAAATATGGATAGAAAATTTTGTTTGTGCTGCCATCTCTATTGTCCTGTTTTCATACACTGGTATCAGAGCCACGTCAATTTAATGTTTAGAGATGTAATCAATATGATCAATTTTGGTTTTAACATTTATTTTATTATATGTATGTGGATATTTAAAAAAATTAAATGCATATCAGATTAAATACCACATACGAAAGGGAATGTCCTAGAGATCTTTTATATATATGATATGATATATCTATGCAATCTATATGAGTCACCCTAACATTAATTTGATGGTAAATGTATGTGTGGTTATGGCAATACCCCTTATGGATATGTGTGTGTGTTTGATTGGTTTATTTCTTATCTTTTAATTCAGTTTGCATACCGAGCCTCTCTATTTATCTCCAAATGTAAATTAAGACTCTCCTTCCTATACTCCCCTTGAATGTAAATCGAGGTTTCTCTTTTTATAATGTAATAGATAAATAGGATTACCTTTAATTTCTATTTCGGTGAAAGAGAATACATCCTGCACCAGGCAAGTCAGCCGACTAGGAAATCAATTCAATCGAAGGAGGACCAAAGATGCAGTAGATTGGAGGAGCTAATGGATCGACTGGAGGCCCAATGGACCAACTGGAGGAGTCTAGACAGTCACTTGATCTAGGAGCCAATCGACTGAAAGACAAACATATCAATCGACTGGAAGAATCCTATAGACCGACTGACTTGTTTCCAACACAACTTTTTCCTTTATAGATTGCATGCATGTGATGTATGAACTTAGGTGTTTAGCAATTCTTTGTGGATCTAAACAAATGCATTAGTGTGACCATAACTATTTCTCATATGTTTTTTGATTGCATACTTTCTTTTGTGAATATAGTATGTACATGATACATATTATAAGTATGTGGTGATTGGATGTGTATATATATGTATGTATATATAATCCCTCACTTAATATTAAGTCTAAGATACTTTCCATAAGATACACACATGAAAATCTTGGTTGACCAAGTGTGGGCACGCCCTAGCGTGGCACGTCTTCTATCTCATGGAAGTGTGGTGGTAGTTATGTGGGTCTACCTTAGCATGGTGTATTTCTACCATTTTAGCTTTTTGGACAGACTTAACTAGGTGTCCTTAACATATTTAAGTTCCTAGAAGCATATAGATAGAAATGGAAAGGAGTTGTGCATACCATCTATCCAAGAATTGTATCAGATGCAATGGGCAAATGTTGCCTACCTTAATAATTGGTCGTGAGCTCCAATGTTGATGGGTAATGACTTAATTTTTAGATCTTGTCTCACGAGAAGATTGTTCACTGCAATCTTTCAATTTATTAAGTGAGGGATATCAATTTGAATAAAATACTAGGAGTGATAATTAATTAAAGGTCTTATCAATATTGTCAAACTTATCAAATCAAATTAAATCAAAAGTTTTTTGATAAAATGCAAATTTTTGTTGTAGAAACAAATGGCAAACTTGTGATCTACCCTTGAGAAGGACAAACTTAATGGGAATAAATTCCACAAATGGTGCAGGACATTGAGACTTGTTCTCACTCAAGAGTGAAAGCTCTATCTCCCAAAAACACCAGATCCATATGAACTTGCTCCCATCATGCCTAAGGCTGACAGGGATGCTTACAAGAAGTACTCTGAAGATTTTGCGGATGTCTAGTGCTTGATTCTATGCTCTATGAGTTGTAGAGACATCATGAAAATATAGAAGTCATCGATATGGTAAGAATATGTATCAAGGGTAGGAAAGATAAGAGAGATATGATATCTCAAAGGCATTGTTAAAGTTCAATATGGTAGAGAGAGATCCAGTGGGACCTTAGTGCTTGAGTTGATTGGGTACGTGAAGAAGCTAATGAGGCTAGGATTTCCATTAGGCCAAGAGTTGGTCATGGATTTGATTGTATAGTCTTGTCAGAATCATATAGCCAATTTGTCATGAACTATAACAAGAACAATTTTTTGGTAAACCATTATCAGAAATGATTGGCATGCTGAGAACTACTGAAGTGCAAATGAAGAAAAACAATCCTAAATCTATGGTGATGATTAGTATAGTGAAAGGAAAGTCCAAGGGTAAAGGAAAGGCCAAGAAGAGTTCTAAAGCCAACCAGAAACCCAACTCTTCTTCACTTAAAGCAAAAAGAGGAGTGAATAAGGAAGGGAAGTGCCACCACTATCACCATCCTAGATACTAGAAGAGGATCTGTCATCTTTATGTGGAGGAACTCAAGAAGAATAGGTAGGAGATGGAGATCTCCACTTCAGGATCCGAGATGAAGTAAGCTAGATAAGGTGGAACTGCACAGAGCTGGAGTTGCTACCACTATAGTTGGAATGTGTCATTTTTCTCAACCTAGTGGGCATGTAATAGAAAGTGAATTTCTATTATGTTCATATCATTAATATAAACATCATATATGTATATTGTATGGATAAGATTATCATGAATGATTGCTATTTTATTTTAAAGATAAGATCTTTTATGGCATTTCCCCAATGTCTCACAGTTCAATAGTTCTGGAGATAAATATGTATAATATATACAATGAATGACTTGATGACTCAAATGATATAAACCTATGACATTGTCATCTAGGGCACATAAATAAACAACACATTTATATAATCTATGAGGATGGTCATCTAGAATCTTTTGTTTCAAACCAATACAGACATATGAGTCTTGTTTGTTGGGAAAGATGACAAAAGATCTTTTCATTGGAAACAATGAGAGAGAAAGTGATCTATCAGGACTCATACATACTGATATATATAGACCATTTAGAACAAATGCTAGAGGTGGTTACCAGTACCTCATCACATTAACTTATTATCTCAATAGATATCATAATTGTATTTAATGAAATACAAATCTGAATTCCTTGAAATTTTCAAGTAGTTCATGAATAAAGTACAATACCAACTTGGTAAAGGTATTAAAACACTTTGATACAATCAATGTGGAGAATACTTGAACCATGATTTTGAGGACCTTCTATAAGATTGTGATATCGTATCACAATGGAATCCACTTGAAACATAATGATGTATTAGAAAGAAGCAATCACACCATGCTAGTCATGGTGTGATCGTTAATAAATCTAGCTGAAGCATCCCAACATATCTTTTATGCATATTTGAGGATGTGAATATTATATGAGAAAACATTTCTTTGAAAATCTTTGTCCCAAATTAGATAATTAAATTTTGTTGGATATTCTAGGGAAACCACTAGATACTAATTTTATATTCCATCTTACAATAAAGTATTTATTGCCAGGATGGTTTTATTCCTAAAAGGGAATTTATTTCTAAAGCATGTAGTATGAAAAAGTAAAACTCAAAAAATTGATACCAACAAAAAAATAATTAACCTATAGAGGTACAGTAGGAACAAGGAGAATCACAAATTGTAGTGGAATATCAATTTTCTCATGTAACACAAAGGATCTCATAGATCTAGTAGGACACTCCTTGAGCCTGAAAGACTAGGATATCTTACGACTCAAGAAGGTAGTAAGTTGGTCATAAATGATGAGTGAATAACCTACCTAGAAGCTATTGAGGAACCGAAGCATGAGAAATGGTCATTGACTTGAGAGTTATACATTGCCCATATTTTGATAATGACTTAACCATTCCATTCCTGTGTATCTAATATGTTTATGCAAGATTGATTTCAGGCTTTAGGTACATGAAAAGGATCAAATTATACAAGCCCTAGCTTGTTCAAGTTCAAGTAAAATGCAATGCAAGTGTGCAGTTTGGGAAATCACTTCAAATGACCTTAGACGATTTTTGTAATCACTTGTATTAATGATATGACTTGTAACTAAGATGAGAAAAAACCAGGGACACTTAATTCCAAGGTTTAATCACTCAAATGTCAATATAGAAAATTTGTCACATGCTATTCATCGATTGAGTTAGAAACTCGACCGATCCTATGATGGATTTTCTGAAGATGACCCATCGGTCGAGTTGCACACTCACAAAACTTGACTGACCGAATCACTGAGAAAAATTGATTTTAGCTCATCGGTCGAGTTTCCTAGAACAAAATCGACTGATAGTTCGAAAATTGACTTTAGTAGATTGGCCGAGTTACCTTTATTGAAACTCGATCGAATGTACTGTACGTAAAATGTAGAAAAAGTGATTATAACCGTTAGAGAGCTGTTTTGGGTGAAAATCGATCTGTTGCATCTTAGAAAATGGCTATATTTTGACCCTAAGTGATCCCACACTCAAGGAAACACCCCCATCTATAAATAGGACCCCTTGGAGTTCATTCCAAGTTTGCTCATTCATGCTATTCGAAGTCCTTGCTATAGTTGAGTGTGTTGCAACTCCTTGAACCCCTTTCTCTCTCTACTTTACACTTCATTTCATGATTATGAGTGAGATATGCCTGTTGTAAAAGAGCTACTTCCTTGTGCTTGTAAAGCTCTCATCTACTTGATCTTCCCTACCCCTTTCCTCCATAAATCAAAGGTGAAGCAAGTTACTCTGAGTGAAGGTGGAGTTGTTGCTGGTCTTCTTCAAGTTTGAAGAAGAGGTGAAGATCTTCTCCAGGTGAAGGAGAAGGAAAAGGCTGAAGATCCAAGAAGAGTAGAAAAGTCCTTGAAGGTGGAAGACTTGTTCTAGAGTGGGTAAGACCTTGGAAAAGACTAAAGTCTCTTTGCAAAGTGGGTAAGTCCTTAGTAAGGTGGAGTACTCTTGATGCTTGGATGGGTAAGTCCTTTGGTCGTCTTGTGTTGTAACTCTTTTTGGTGAATATATAGAGAAAAGCACTTGTAAATTCCTAGAGTCTGACCTCTCTAGGTAGTGGACTGACTCTCTCCTAGTTTAGAGAGTGGAACTACTCTACATGACCTTGGAAAGTGCTTGCTATAAATTCCTCTCATCCTTGCTATGCTTGTTAGTTAGGACTTCAAATTGCACTTGAGTTATTGGTTTTAATTTGATATAATTTGAAGGTTTAATCTATCTTGTGAGAATTTTTGAAGCTCCATTCACCCCCCTCTAGAGCCCTAGATCCAACAAGTGGTATTAGAGCCAAGGATCTTATCCAACAATCTCCCATGAGATGAGAAGGTGGGAGACAACCTACTTCATTCTCTCAACCTAGAGGGAGGATTCTCCATGCATCCTCTAGTCTTTGATGGCACCAACTTCCTCTATTGGAAGAGGCATATGCAATTCTACATTCAAGGCATGAACTTTGACATGCGGAAGGTGATGGTCACACCTTATAAGGAGCCTACCGAAGCTATTGCAACATGAAGTGAATATGCACTCAAGGAAGCCCAACTAAATGCAAAGGCCATAAGCATCCTCTATGCAACCATTACCCCAACAGAGTTCAACAACTACTACATTTTTGGCCAGTAACGTCACTTCCCATAACGTCATTTTTACTAGAATAACCGACCTAATAGACTACTGCATCCGTTTTGTCATAAAAACTGACCTTATAGATTTCCCGCGGTGAAAATTCGTTCGATTTTGGCTTCGCGCCTCGATCTATAGTAGGGCTGGCAAAACCTGACCCGGCCCGCTCGACCCGACCCGACCCGATCCGACTAAAGCGGGTTCGGGTCTTGATTTTTTCGACCCGACCTGAAATGACCCGAACCTGAAAAACCCGAAATTATTTGGGGGTCGGGTCCGGGTTTGCAATTGTCGACCCGCAAAACCTGCTCGACCCGAAATTCTATCTTCGTATGTATATATATTTTTCCATATTCTAGCCATATAAAATTTTAACACATACAAACATAAATTTGTGATAGTTTATATAAGTCTTTTCTTGCAAAACAATAATTAATTAGCAAATTATGCAGTAATTTTGGGTCTAGCGGGTTTGAATTTTCGGGTTTCTATTTTTGGGTTTTTTGGGTTTGCATTTTCGGGTTTTTCGGGATTTCATATTATATAATAGTTTCGGGTCCATCGGGTTCATCGGGTCAGACCCGAAAATATGAATTTTGAGTTCGGATCAAGCAGGTATGACCCGTAATTATTTTCGGGTCGGGTTTGGGTCGAGTATATTTGATCTGACCCGAATTGACCTGAAATAGGACCCGCTCAACCCGGACCCGATTGCCAGCCCTAATCTATAGGGTCGGTTTTTTTAAAATAACTGATGCTATAGGGTCAACAAAAAATGTGGGCACCACTTTGGAACTCTAGAGTCGGTTTTTATATATAACCGACTTTACAGATCCTGACCTATAGCATCGGTTATACTGCAAAACTGACACTATAAGTCTATTAAAAAAATGGTGCCCGGACTTAACCTATAGCGACAATTTTTTAAGATAACCGTCGCTATAGGTCAGGTCTATAGCGACTGTTATCTTAAAAAACTGTCGCTATAGGTTAAGTCTGGGCACCATTTTTTTAATAGACTTTTAGGGTCGGTTTTTTTTACAAAAAACCGACACTATAGGTCTTCTACATTGCACATATAAGTCCAGTTGTAAGGCTTAGGTTTCCATTTGCTTCTGCTGCTACCCCCCATTCCCACTCCCGCGTTCGAAGAAAGGCAACACCACCTCTACAAAGATGACCTCCACCAACCATCTCCTCGTCCGAAAAGAGGCAAACTAGCACCGCTTTCCTTAGACGAAGACGCCCAAGCTTCTTGCCACCATCTCTGGCGATGACGACGCTCCTTACCACCATCTCCGGCACCATTTTCCTTGGACGATGGCGATGCCTTAGGCGTTGCATCTCTGTCCGGTGCTTTCTTCCTTGAAAGGTGACTACGCCTTAGGTGACGACGCCTTAGGCGTTGCAAGGGCCATGTACATCTCTCTCTGGTTCTTTTCCCGCACAAGCTCCCTCACCGACCGGTTTTTCTCAAGGTATTGTCCTTGTCACCTCACTCCTCCGTTTACGTCTTACTTTCAAGCAACTGACCAGGTAGCATGGCCCTGCTGGGCAGCACAACCATGTTGTTTGCACGGTCGTGCTGTACAGCACGACCATGTTGACTGAGTTGTAGAATCATCAAAATTTGTCAATTTTGAATTTGTTACTGCTCCTATAAAATTGATATATACTGACCCCTAATTAATACATTATAAAAGAATTAAACCGTGCATTTGTGTTGTTGCAGGTGCTATTGACTTATTGTTGACTTCATATATTTCTTCTTCAGCTTACAAGTGAGGTATAATATTCTCATTCTCCCAATGTGCCATTTTATTTGACTAGTAAATCAACCAATAATAAAAATATGCATTCATTCATATCTACATTTTGTTATCAATCACATATGTAATCATTTGGATAGTCCCCGGTTTGGGACTGTTTTTGGATATTTAATCTCACTTAGGATGTAACTATATAATGTATGTTTACTTTTGAAGAAAATTTTAGTAGTATTTCCTCATTTGTTCTCTGGGTACATATGTGAGTGGTTATTTACTTGACTAACAACTCAACCAATACTAGAGGAATGTATTCTTTGAATTATTTATTTTATTATCATTCAAGCAAGTAATCTTTTATATCATGTATACCTAATCACTTGTGTTTTTATTATCACTTATTTTTTTTATCATGTATACTTGCAAGTTCTAAAATGGTGAGTGAAGATGAACATTCTGAGCATGAGCATGAGCACCGTGAGGATGGGATTAAAATTGATGAATCTTTATTATCTTGACCCAATGGGAATAACAAAAAGGGGCCACAAATTGAAATTGCCAACTATGGAGTAAGCATAAATTTAGTCAATGCTTCAACATGATATTTCTATTTAGAATTTCTATTTTACCAACTATCATTTAATTGATAGGGGTATAAAGGCTTTTCGTTAAGGTGGAGGACAAATACCCACAAAATTAAAGACATTGACTTTGAAAAATGTCAAGGTAGCTACTTTGACAACTGTTTAGTCTTATATGTATTAATTTTCAACTCTTATATATCAACTGTTATTTTCTTATCTCAACTCCTGTTTATAGTGGTTTACTAACATTAAGTATAATTCGTTATTTGTAGTTTCCTATAAAAAATAATGATTGGGCTTGTGGCTACTATGTAATGAAATATATGCAAGCTATTGTTAAACATGCATCATATGACGTTCAGACTATAGATCAGGTAATAAAGAATAACATCATAAATGTTCAAGTGGTTTTAGTCATTTTATAAAATATTAGTATGTGCATTTTCTATTACAGATCTTTACAACTCAGCCTTACACACTTGAGGACTTAAATGAATTCTGAGAAGAGTGGTGAGATGTTTTTCTAAATGAAGTCAATATAACATTGGATTAAATATGTCAGCTCCATTTATGTATGTGGTTACTCTTTCATATTTACTTTTATATCCGACATTTAATATCATCTCAGACTTGCAATCTATCATTTTGTAAATTATGATGTGATTATGTGTAACATAACTAAATATATGAATCATTTTTGTTATGAATGTGTGGTTTGGAATGGTGATGGTTGAGCATCAATGCTCCCCTCTCTCATATCCTGGTTCTTTTGTTCTTCTGTTCTGTTACTATTTCTGCAAAAAATTTAATTTTTTTTGCAACTTCTAGTGTCGGTTTTTAAAAAAAAACTGACTTTGTAGGTGATGTGTAGCACGGCCGTGTTGGGATATGGTTGCACGGCTGTGCCGCGTAGCACAGCCGTGTTGGCTTCTGGTAGCACGACCATTCTATGTAGCATGGCTGTGTTGGGTTATGGTAGCATGGCCGTGCCGCATAGCACGGCCGTGTGTGGTTACAATTTATAGACCTGTAGCATTGGGTTTTTTAAAAAACCGACCTTAGAGGTTACCTCTAAGGTCAGTTTTTTAAAAAACCCGATGCTACAGGTCTACAGATTGTCAAGCTCAATCTGTAGACTTGTAGCATCAGTTTTCTTAAAAAACTGACCTTAGAGGTTACCTCTAAGGTCGGTTTTAAAAAAAAACCGATGCTACAGGTCTACAGATTGTCAAGCTCAATATGTAGACCTTATAGCATCCGTTTTCTTAAAAACCGACCTTAGAGTGAACCTCTAAGGTCGGTTTTTTAAGAAAATTGATGCTACAGGTCTACAGATTGAGCTTGATAACCGATCTACAACCTTGGCCACAATTTTTTTCTCATTTTTTACAGCTTATTGGGTCGGTTTTCTTTAGTTAAAAAAACTGACGCTATAGGTCAAATTCTATAATGACGACCACTTAGGAGTCAGTTAAAAAGTGACGCTACAGGCTTAAAAAAACTGACGCTACAGACCATTTCTGTACTAGTGAACCGAATCTCATCTTGGGACACCACCTATGAGATTTGGGAAAACTTGTGCATCAACTATGAAGGCACAAAGCAAGTCAATGAGGCCAAGATCTACATGTTGAATAGCCTTCTAGAGAACTTCAAGATGGGCAAGAAAGAAGGGATTGTGGAGATGTATTCAAGACTCAATGTCATCATCAATGGGCTGGCTGCATTGGGTAACACTTTGGATAGAGGTGTAATCAACTCCAAGATCTTGAGGACTCTACCAAAGAGATGGGAGTTAAAAGTCACCTCCATTGAAGAAGTGAGGAGCCTTGGTGACATCCCAACCGAAGATATCATTGGCAACCTCCACGCTCATGAGCCAAGGCTTGACAAACAAGAAGAAGAAGAAGCCAAGCAAGAACAGAAGGAAGCCAAGAAGATCAAAGATAGTGCTTTCAAAACACAAGTGGAGGTGGTCATACTTCAACTATAACTTGCTTTCCAGACTTCTCCTTCCTCCTCTAGTGAAGATGATGACCCAAGTGAGCATGAAGCAAATTACATCAAGGGAAAACACTTCAAGGGAAAGCAAGCCTCCTCCTCTTCTACTCCTAGATGTTACAAATGTGGACAAAAGGGGCACTACAGGAGTGAATGTCCCAAGTCAAGAAAGTCACACCACAAGGGCAGATAAAAGAAGGAAGAGGAGTACAAGAAGGAGAGAAAGTACAAGAGGAAGAACAAGAAAAAGAAAAGACACAAGAATGCAGCTCATGCAGCTTGGCAAGCTTCATCTTCAAGCATCTCAAGCTCCGAAGATGGAGAGTGCCACCTTGCACTCATGGCCTCTACTAGTGAAGAAATTGGCGAGGTAAGTGAGGTAAGTGTGGTGAGTTAGCATGAGTTATATAAGGAAGCTATTTTTGACATTCTTATCTCTACCCATTCATCTTTTGCTAAATGTAAATCTAAAAGAAAATGGTTAGGAAAAATCATTGATGATTTATATGCTAAACTTGAAATTCTTGAGCTGAATGAGAAAATTAATCTTGAGAGTATTGATAATTTGCAAGGGCAATACCTTGATCTTGAGCTCTAATACAATAGAGTTGAAGTTGAGAATGGTATCTACCTTAAGAACATTGAAAATCTTAAGAAAGAAAACCAAAATTGCCTAAACGAGCTTGAAATGATTAAAACTGAAAATGTTGAATTTAAGCTTCTTATTGATGCTCGTAGAGATGAAAGAGATGTCTATCTTAAAGAAGTACAATACTTAAATCTGAAAATGCTAGGTTTCTTGGTCAATTTAATGATTTAGCTTCTAGACCTATATTGCCTAGTGCTAATGTTGCTCCCATTTTCCTTGAGAAGGATTCATAGTTAACCAAAGCCCTCTGTCTTGAGGCTGATCTGGTTCATGCTATGGATGACATAGCTAGCTTATCTTCTACCATTATTTATCTAAATGATGATAACCATATATTGAGACCATCCCTATAGAAATTCCTCAAATGGAAGAACTCCCTAAATGAAATCATTTACCATTCTACCTAACAAAGTGGTACTAGTAGTTTGGGATTTGTAGTGGGAGCACAAAAGGGAAAGAGCAAAGCCAAAGGTAAGAAAAAGAGAAAGGAGGCCTCTTTCATTGTAGGAGAGTCTTCCGACACTAAGAATCCTATGGTTTGTACTTATTGCAAATGTGATGATCATTACTCTACTTATTGTCCTTACAAGCCTAAGGGGGTGAACCCAAAGATGAAATGGGTCCCCAAGCTAACTCATAACCCCAAAGTTTAAGTTGGGAACTGACATTTTCCTTTCTTGTAGGAAAAAGGAAGATGGATTGTTGATAGTGGCTGCACTAAGCATACGACTGGTAATATAAGACATTTCAACAACTTTACCAAAAAGAAAGGAGGTTCAATCACCTTTGGGGACAATAAGAAAGGTAAAGTCAAAGATGAGGGTGATGTAGGTGAATCCTTGTTTATCAAGAATGTTCTCTTTGTGTATGGCCTACATCACAATTTAATTAGTGTTAGTTAATTATGTGATAATGGTTACCTTGTGTTATTTACTTCTTTTGAATGTTTGATTCTAGATTCCCTCACCTACCAAGTTATATATAAGGGAACTAGAAGTGGTAATCTTTATGTTATTATTCTTGACTCTATTAAGCATGTTGTTGGTAGATGCCTAGTAGTAACTCAAATGATATTTCTCTTTGGCACCGTCATCTTGGGCATGTGAATATGCATCAGTTGAAGAAGTTGAGAAAAAAGGACTTGTTCAAGGGACTTCCAAATTGGATTTTGAAAAGGATGAGCAATGCCAACCTTATACCCAAGGAAAGCAAACCAACTCCTCCTTCAAATCCAAAGGAGTCCTTAGTACGAAAAGAGCTCTTGAGCTTCTTCACATCGATCTATTTGGACCAATGAGAACTCAATCGCTTCGTGGTTCCAAGTATTTCCTTATTATTGTCGACGATTTCTCTAGATATACTTGGACCTTCTTTCTCATTTCTAAAAGTGATACACTTGATGTTTTCTCAAGCTTTTGTAAATGAGTTGAGAATGAAGCTTCTTGCCGTATAGTTTCCATCTCTAGTGACCATGGGGGAGAATTTAAAAATGAGCTTTTTGAACATTTTTGTCAAGAATTTGGTTATGCACACAACTTCTCTTCACCTCGAACACCTCAAAAAAATGGGGTTGTAGAGAGGAAGAATAGGTCTTTACAGGAGATGGCTAGGACCATGCTTCTAGAGTATGATACTCCAAAGAAGTTTTGGGCTGAAGCTGTTACCTCATGTTTTGTGCAAAACTGGGTTTTTACTCATCCTTCTTTGAAGAAACCCCCCTATGAGCTATGGCATGGTAGGAAGCCTTCTATCAAATATTTCCATGTTTTCAGATGTCCTTGTTTTGTTTTGAATACAAAAGATTCTCTCGACAAGTTTGATCTAAAATCCTACAAGACTTTGTTTCTTGGCTATAACACTACTAGCAAGGCTTATGGAGTATTTAATGTTGATTTTGATAAAGTAGAAGAATCCATAAATGTTAAGTTTATTGAGACTAACCTGTCTATTCATAAAGATATTGTTCCAAATGATGATGTTGTAGGAGAAGTAATTCCTATCCTAAAAGAGCATAACATCACCCAAAAGTGAAAAGAGGTGGTCACTCAACAAGAAGAGAAAGATAAAGAGAAGAAGGATCTAACCCCTAGGTTTACAAAGAATCATCCAAAAGAGCTAATTTTAGGTGATCCATTTGAAAGAGTGAAGACGAGGGCTGCATTCAACAAAGAACAATCCAACAACGCCTTCATCTCACAACTCAAGCCGAAAAGCGTCAAGTAAGCTCTTAGAGATGATGAGTGGATCTTAGCTATGCAAGAAGGGTTGTAGTAATTAAAAAAAAAGTTGGACCCTAGTGCCAAGACCAGGTGATAGAAAGATCATTGACACCAAATGGGTCTACCGTAACAAGCTTGATGAAAGCGGCAAAGTAGTAAGGAACAAAGCAAGGTTAGTGGATTAAAGCT
This sequence comes from Alisma plantago-aquatica, assembly GCA_963693085.1. Classification (NCBI taxonomy): domain Eukaryota; kingdom Viridiplantae; phylum Streptophyta; class Magnoliopsida; order Alismatales; family Alismataceae; genus Alisma; species Alisma plantago-aquatica. The sequence goes on from OY856414.1 coordinate 340,694,645, forward strand.
ACAATCAACATGAAGGTATTGATTTTGATGAAACATATGCACTTGTAGCTAGACTTGAGTCCATTAGTATGTTGCTTGCCTTTGCTAGTTATAAAAACTTTCTTCTGTATCAAATGGATGTTAAAAGTGCATTTTTGAATGGTACAATTGAGGAGGAAGTGTATGTTGTCCAACCTCCGGGCTTTGAACATGATAGTTTACCTAACCATATTTATTTATTTCAAAAATCTCTCTATGGACTCAAACAATCACGTAGAGCTTGGTATGAGAAATTAAAGAACTTTTTGTTAGATCATGGGTATATCATGGGTAAAGTGGATTCTAACTTATTTCAAAAGAACACTTCTAACAATTTTCTTATCATACAAATATATGTTGATGATATCATTTTTGGTGGAACTAACCTTGATATTTGCAAAAAATATAGTGATCTTATGCAGAGTGAATTCGAGATGAGTATGATGGGTGAAATCACGTTCTTCCTTGACTTTCAAATCAAGCAAATAAAAGACGGGAACTTCATTAACCAAGGCAAGTACACAAGTGAACTACTCAAATGCTTTTGGATGGAGAATACCAAGCCGATGGGCACACCCATGTCAAACACCGCCATATTTGACAAAGATGAAGAAGGTGAAAAGGTAGATGAGAAGCTCTATAGAGCTATGATTGGAAGTTTACTTTACTTAACTGCCTCTAGACCTGCTATAATTTTTAGTGTTGGCTTGTGTGCTCACTTTTGATTAAATCCTAAGAAATCACATCTTATAGAGGTTAAGAGGATTTTAAGGTAATTAACCAAAACCCAAAATTTTAGACTATGATATCCCATGTCATGGGACTTTACTCTTACTGCTTATAGTGGTGTGGATTATGTAGGGTGCTTGATTGATAGAAAGTGCACAAGTGGCACTTGCTTCCTCCTAGGACCATTGTTGGTGTCTTGGTTCTCTAAGAAACATAACACAGTGGCATTATCAACCATCGAGGCTGAATACATTGCAACCGAGAGTTGTTGTACCCATGTCCTATGGATGAAGCAAATGCTCCAAGACTTTAACATTCATTTTGATGCTTCTCCTATCTATTGTGATAATACTAGTGCAATTAACTTGTCATATAATCCTATCTTTCATAGTAGAGATAAAAATATAGAGGTTTGCCATCATTTTCCCCGTGATCACATTGCCAAGATGGATATCTATATCACACATGTGGATACGAAATCAGTTGGCGGACATTTTCACTAAACCTCTAGCTAGAGAGCAATTTAACTTTATTAGATCTAAACTGCTCATAACTACTTTGAATGAATCTAATATGCCTTCTATCTAGTTGTCATCTATCCTATATGTTTTACCTCTATTTTGATCACCAATTTCTTGTTAACATGCTTAAAATCCATTTTTCATGTTCATTTTACCTTTTTTTCTTCTTGTTGTTTTTGGATATTTTTCGCAAGCACATGTTTTACCGCAAAATAGTTCCCAATGATGAGTGATATGTTCCTAAGTATGTTCAAAATACATAATGGACTTGAAAAATAAATTTAATTAGCACTCTAATGGCTAGAAACTAACTTTTGTAAGTTTAGGTCAGGTTGACCATCGGTCGAGTTGACAACTCGAGCGATGGAGGCCGAGAATTTTTTTAAAGAGACTATCGATCGAGTTTCCGAGTTCACAAAACTCGACCGATGGTCGGGCTGGAGCAAATTTAAGATAGATTCAGCCGACTAATCTCCCTCTTAACTAGAGAAAAGTCAACCAATCTGACCTTCAACTCCCCTAAGCTCTCTACCCTAGCCCTAACCTTCCTCTCCCTAGCCCTAGATCGACCTAGCCTGACCTCCCTTGACCTTCTCTCTTACTAACCTAGGCCTATGGATGACTTTTGGTGGCGAGTTTTTAGCTTTTTCTCTCTCCTTCCTCTCCTTTTCATCTCTATGGCATCCAATAGGAGGAAGAGGGCCGCCCCAGCTAATGCACCTTCATCTTCGTCCAACTCCCGCTATTTCTTTTAATGACACTTTCTTTGTCTCAAATGAGGCTCTAAATAGGTATAATGAGCTCCTTCCCCGGAACCCCTTCCCTTTTCATGCCCTATTTGAGCCTAAACCAGGAAGACAACATGTCATAGTTCTAGTAGCAGAGTTGCTTTATGATCACCATCTCTCTGCCTTGGGTGTTGAACGTGCGTGTTATAACAATTCCATCACAAGCACAAAAGCAGTTCACGAATTCTATGCGAATTTGTTTTAGAATTATGACACCCTCATACCCCCACCTGATACTCAAGTAGTCCTCACATCTATGATATCCGGGAAGAAATTTCAAGTATGTAAGGATACCCTTAACATCTTCTTTTCAGGTATCGAAGTGACTGACACATGGCGTAAGGACTACCCAGAGTACTTTGACTTAGTTGAGCCTGAGGCCTTCTACAAGCAATATGATCTTACTCTCCCTAGTATTCATAAGTTCTTAAAGAAGCCTCAATTCCCATATATGAAGAAGTGCACCCTTCCCTCCTCTTCCTTAGACCTCAAGAGATGCATCCTTGCCCTAGTTGTTAACTACAATATCCATCCGAAGAAGAATCAAACTGAGATTGTAAAAAACACTATGGTGATCATGTATTGTCTCTTAAAGAACATCCGAGTCAAGTGGTTAAGTTATATTCTCCATCATATAACCTATTTTGACTCAGGAAAGAACACCCGTGGTACCCACCCTCCCTACCCAACTCTGATTAGTGGTCTATTCTAGCTTTCCACTGACAAATCGCTTTTCCATGACCTTCATTATAAACCTACCTAAAAAGGAGTTTGTATCAGTGAGACCACTCTTTAAAAGTTTGTGCCTATCCTATCCTCTACCACACCTGGTGCCTCTACCTCTACCTCTACCTCTACCCGAGAACCTCCACCACCTAATCCTTCTCGACCTGCTTGTGCCTCGTTCCATGTATCAAATGAAACCCTTATGGGCTAAATGATGCATCGACATGCATACAACCTTTAGGTTCAGGAGCACCTGCATCAGGACCTATGTTCCATCATGTCCAACATGAACATGTTCTATGCACATCCCTATCCTGTCTATCAGCCCTACCCATGAGGTGATTATGCATCCTATGCATATGCTCACTTTTACCTTGCCCCTCCACCTGCAACTTCCGCTACTACACCCTGTACTATTGGTGGATCTACCCCTGGTGTGCTGCCTCTAACTTCTAGCCCCTTGGCCACTCTGCTTGCCAGCCTTGATAGTTTTGCTCCTTCCTATCCACAAGCCAATGAGGTCTACGCTCTTGGTATGTCTTGGGATGAGCAGAATGCACGTTGGCCCGATCGAGGTTTTGGTTCTCTTACTGATGAGGAGATGCCAGACCAGGCTGACGAGGAGGCTGCTGCTGATGAGGAGGCTACTGATGATGATGAGGATGATAGTGAGGCATCTAATGATGATGGCTCTGATGGTTTTGCTGGTGCCTCTGGTGATGAAGGCGATGTTGTTGTCTCTGATGCACCTTCAGATGGAGATGAAGACTATGAGCCTGATGCTTCTGATGCTGCTGATGATGATGTTGTGGACATAGATAGCTTAGATGTTTAGTTGTCTTATTTTTAGTATAGATGCTAATCATATATATCTTTCTAGGATATTTTGTATTAGAAACATCTGGGCACATGTTCTGAGCTATACTATTTTGTCATCTAGATTTCATCATTTTTGCTTATAGCTTTTTTCTGAGAACTTACTTTCTGGGTTGTAATCTTAATCCTGTGCACACTTACTCTTTGATTTACTATATCTCATGAGTTGGTGCCATGTTTTACCATATTTTGATTATGACTTAGACTATTTGTTTCTATCATCTTTGTTTGGTGTATGTTTTGCAATTTCATGCTATGGGTGTATGCTTTGGTTGTGCTTGGAGAAGACATGTTTATGTGCTCTTCTACCGCCCTTCCATTTTGATAATGTCAAAAGGGGGAGAGAAGTTCAATGTTTTGAAGCTCAACCATATTGATTTTATTGTCTATGTGATCCTTTTCTTGTTAATTAAATGCTTTATCATGTGACTTGCTAAAGGACCATATAGTATATATATGTCATGTTGCTTTGTGTAGATAGATTAACCATGTAGGTTAGAGTAAGCATAGATTGAGGGGGAGCAATTCACAGTGTTCAAATCTTGAATCCCCTTACAATTCATAAGGCAAAGGTATCGCTTCAATATCCTTTTTAATATGATTGATGAATGGTTTGTCATTGTCAAAAAGGGGGAGAATGTTGACTTGAGAGTTATACATTGCCCATATTTTGATAATGACTTAACCATTCCATTCCTATGTATCTAATATGTTTATTTAAGATTGATTTCAGGCTTTAGGTACATGAAAAGGATCAAATTATACAAACCCTAGCTTGTTCAAGTTCAAGTCAAATGCTATGCAAGTGTGCAATTTGGGAAATCACTCCAAATGACCTTAGATGATTTTTGTAATCACTTGTATTAATCATATGACTTGTAACTAAGATGAGAAAAAACCAGGGACACTTGATTCCAAGGTTTAATCACTCAAATGTCAATTAAGAAAATTTGTCACAGGCTGTTCATCGGTCGAGTTGGAAACTCGATCGATCCTATGATGGATTTTCTAAAGATGACCCATCGGTTCAGTTGCACACTTATAGAACTCGACTGACCGACTCACTGAGAAAAACTGATTTTAGCTCATCGGTCAAGTTTCCCAGAACAAACTTGACTGATAGTTTGAAAATTGGCTATGTCTTTTAGTGGATCAGCCGAGTTACCTTTATTGAAACTCGATCAAATGCATTGTATGAAAAATATAGAAAAAGTGATCATAACTATTAGAGAGTTGTTTTGGGTGAAAATAGATCTGTTGCATCTTGGACAATGACTATATTTCGACCGTAAGTGATCCCACACTCAAGGGAACACCTCCATCTATAAATAGGACCCCTTGGATTCTAAGTTTGCTCATTCATGCTATTCTAAGTCCTTGCTATAGTTGAGTGTGTTGCACCTCCTTGAGTCCCTTTTTCTCTCTAGTTTACACTTCATTTCGTGATTATGAGTGAGATAGGCCTGTTGTAAGAGAGCTACTTCCTTATTCTTGTAAAGCTCTCATCTACTCCATCTTCCTTATCCCTTTCCTCCATGAAGTAAAGGTGAAGCAAGCTACTCCGAGTGAAGGTCGAGCTGTTGCTGGTATTCTTCAAGTTTGAAGAAGAGGTGAAGATCTTCTCCAAGTGAAGGAGAAGGCAAAGGCTGAAGATCCAAGAAGAGTAGAAAAGTCCTTGAAGGTGGAAGACTTATGCTAGAGTGGGTAAGACCATGGAGAAGGATGAAGACTCTTTTCAAAGTGGGTATGTCCTTGGTAAGGTGGAGTACTCTTGGTGCTTGGATGGGTAAGTCCTTTGGTGGTCTTGTATTGTAAATCTTGTTGGTGAATATATAGAGAAAAGCACTTGTAAAGTCCTAGAGGCTGACCTCTCTAAGTAGTGGACTAACTCTCTCCTAGTTTGGAGAGTGGAACCACTCTACATGACCTTGTCAAGTGTTTGGTATCAATTCCTCTCATCCTTGCTGTGCTTGTTAGTTAGGACTTCAAATTGCACTTGAGTTATTGGTTTTAATTTGATATAATTTGAAGGTCTAATCTATCTTGTGAGAAATTTGAAGCTCTATTCACCCCCCCTCTAAAGCCCTAGATCCAACAATGGCTTGAGGCCATTGGATATAAATTGGAATTCATATACACCAACAAGGTATGACCTTGTTGGATCCACCTGAAGGGGTAAAACCCATAGGGGGCAAGTGGGTCTCCAAGATGAGGACCGAGATGGATGGTAATGTACAAACCTATAAGGATAGATTGATTGCAAAGGGTTTCAAACAACTTCAAGGTGTTGATCATGATAAAATCTTTTCATCAATTGCAATGGTTAAACCCATCAGAATCGTGCTTGCTGTTGCAACTTATTACGACTATGAGATTTGGCAATTGAATGTTAAAACCACATTCCTTAATAGGCATATTCAAGAGGATGTTTGCATGACACAACCTGAAGGTTTTATAAATACAACGAATGTAACATACTGAATTTTAGTGCCAAATTTAAATATTGAGCAATGATTCATAATTCTCCAAAAATTGAATTTTCTTTTTCTAATTTGCACTCATTTTGCACTCCATTCGAAATACCTTGAAATTTGATCATCAAAATGCAAATTTTCGATGTTGGACTAGTCATCCCACTTGGACCCTCAATTGAATAATTGGACCCCTGTTTGAATCCTTGGATTAGAAATTGTATTAAAGGATATTATTGAAATTTTAATATTCACGTCTTGAGTAATTACAAGGGTAATTATTTTAGCCATTCTGAACTCATGAATTAATAGAATTAATATTTTTATGAATTAGGGTTATGGAAATCGAGTTCATAGTGAAATTTCCAAGGGAAACACATGTGTGACTTAAGAGAAATTAATTTTAGAGGAATTAAGGGGAGTAATAGCAACAATGGGTGGTTGAATGGGTTAGGTGGCCGGTCAAACCGAGGGGTTGATCCATCCCTAACCCCTCGCCAGCCCTAACGCACATCCGCTACGGGAACACATCAATCGACAACAATTCCCCTTGGTCTCACACCCCTCGTTTGGACCCTCAGATCTAGTTTTCAATTCCAGAAACCACCAGACTACCAACCGATCGCGAGGAGGGCTCCCAACGCCGGTGGCCATTATCGGCCAGCGACTGCAGAAGAAAAATGGCTACGAGCCATTACCCAAGCCTCTACTCCACCCCAGACTGGACGAAGAACACCATGGACTTCCTTTACATCCATGAAGCGTTTATCCCGAAGCCCTACTTATACCAACAACCATCGCATCCCGGCTAGAACCACAGCCGCTGCTAAGCACTGCCTCCTCCGTGCCAACAAACCACAACCACGATGGCGCCCCTCTCCTGACCCCTCTCTGGCGCCTCCACCCCAGGGCACGCTGCCCGTCCTCCCTGAGGTTGTGCGACATCCTGGGTGATTTCCTGATCGCGGCCTCCCTCAACTGCTGTTTGCAGACCACGACCACCACCGTACCTCCTTCTCTACCCTCTCCTCTTCGACCTGCAGTTTTCTCCAGCCGGCTTCAAGTTCTTCCGCGGACCACCTTGGATGTTGTGCGTTTCCACGGAGTCCGAAAAGGGAGCCAAGCCTGAAACACCATCACAACTTACCCCACGGCTGACCGGAAGGCAACCTACCTAAGGCAGTCGAGGTACCTAATACTTGCCACTTGGTGTTGTTAATAATGATTATGGTCGTTCATGCAACAGTGACATGTGCAAATAATTAACAGTGCAGGCAGATCCAAAATAAGAATCGAAGAACAAACGAAGCAGGAGAATAGAAAACAGAAGTTAGATTCGCAAACGAGATCTTTCGTTGAGAAACAAACGTGTTACTTAAAGAAATCAGTGCCCGGCAATCCTCGCGGATAGACACCGTTCTCCCAGTCGCGATCCGGCACGAACCTGGAACTCGCACGTCTCGCTCGCGCTCGACGTAGTCACGTCGCACTACTACCAGCGCAGCACAGCAACCGCAGGAACCACCGCCTGACAGTTGCGTCTTGAGGAACAGGAAGGAGGAGTCACACTTTGCTCAGGAGGACAACTCCGCAAAGCAACTCCGGGACGAAGCTCTCGCACTCAGGTTTAGGGCTCACAAAACACACGGCGACAGAAGACTGTTTTCGGTGTGTTTAACCCTAATGACTGGATGTGTATATATAGCCACGCACGTCCCTAATCCTATTCCCAGTAAGACGCAAACACTCGGTTGCTCTTGTACACAATACGAAATAATCCGTAAAAGAGAAACTCTTTCTAATTAGGATTAAGAAATCCGAATAAGAAAGCAACAATTAATTACACGAGTAATTAATTACTTAATTGTATCCTAGTGAAAAAAGAAGACGGAAGACATTCTCCACAATCCACAAGCCCGAGCCCGGCCCGGCCGGGCGAGGCGTGGCGTGGCGCGTGCGTGCGTGCGTTGTGATGTGATAACCCCACCCACCAAGGAGGTGAGCATACCTCCCACCTAAGACTCCTTTGGATACTAGTGCCCCATGTGATCCTACATATGAGGACCACAAAAGTTCTAGGAGTGAGCAATATGGGATAAAACTTCTTTGCCATTTGCACTAGAAACAACACAACATTCTCACATGTACTTGCTGCACTACATTGGGCTTAACCCATGCTAAATAAGTAATTACCACATTAAATGCATTAAATGCACTACAGTAACCAGCTGCTATATAACAACAGCTACAATACTTACGTAATGTTGTTAATCACGTATCTAACAATCCCCCACAAAGTCTAATGTGTAGTGTGCTCTACCATTCAGTCCTCCATATTGTGCTTTCAGCAGATACCTTTCGGTTTGAATCTACCTGAGTTATCCAACTGTGACCCCTGTAGGAACTAGGTGAACAAAAGTCTTGAACCTGAACCTTGGGTACAAGAGTATAGGTTGACAACACAATAAAGACATGGTAGTAAAGAAAAACAATGCATTAAGGCCATGCATACAAAATTTATATCATGATTGATAACAGAGAACAACCCAATTCTCCTGTTGCGGCCTACACAACATCAATCACTTAGCTGGAGTCTCCAAGGATGTACTGCTAACATCCTGTCCTAAGACTTGACACCATTAAGAGACTAGTCTCTTACTAACTTGCAGTCATGACACTAACAGGTTGCCAGGAGATAGACACACAGATGCTAGAAGCATCAAACAAGAATACATAGTGTCATCTGATTTACCCGACAACTTGTTATTACCACATTGAACCCAATTTGTGGGATCTCCACTCTTTTGGGTTGGGTTGCTACTGCCTGCAAATCTATAGGGGTTTCAGTCCCATCCCCAACCTGGATTTCTCCACTAAAGCCAAGGTAAGACCTTTAGTGAAAGGATCAACTGTATTATCTTTGGTACCGACGTAGTCCACAGCCACTACCCCATTAGACACAAACTCCCTTACAGATTTTAATCTGACTTGGATGTGTCTACGCTGTTTTTTATTGTACTTGGAACTCTTTATCTTAGCAGTAGTTGTAGTGCTATCACAGTGAACTGAAATCGCAGGAAGCGGCTTCATTACCATTGGTAAACTAGACAGAAGTCCATGTAGCCATTCAGCTTCCAATCCAGTTTCATCTAAAGCACACAACTCTGCCTCAAAAGTGGACCGAGACAATATGGTATGTTTCTTAGACCTCCAGGAAATAGCTCTTCCTCCCAACAGGAATACATATCCTGAGACACCATTACTCCCAGAATTCACGGCAATCCAGCTTGCATCACTATATCCTTCGACTACAGAAGGATGTTTACCATAATGCAGCCCAAGGGAACGTGTTCCCTTGATATACCTCAAAACTCTGTCAAGAGCTTCCCAATGGGTCTTGTCGGGACAACTGGTGTATCTACTTAACTTGTTCACGACAAACACAATGTCTGGACGTGTACAGTTCATAAGATACATCAAACTTCTGATAATCTGAGAGTATCGTAATTGAGACACTGGAACCCCAATATCATTCTTGAACAAGGGTTTGGATGAATCATATGGAGTCTTAACAGGTTTACGTGATGCGTACTCAAACCTCTCCAGTATCTTCTCAACATAGTGAGACTGAGAGAGAGTTATACCATCAGTATACCTTATGATTTTAAGCCCTAAAATCACATCAGCGACACCCATATCCTTCATCTCAAACTTGCTACACAAGAATGACTTTGTCTCTTTTACTACTTTCATATCGGAACCAAAAAGCAGAATATCATCGACATATAAGCATAACAAAATGAATCCATTATCGACAATCTTGCAGTAGAGACACTTATCAAATTCATTAGAAATAAAGCCAAACGATGATATCACAGAATCAAACTTCTCATGCCATTGCTTAGGGGCTTGTTTCAAGCCATATAATGACTTAACAAGTTTACACACTTTGGACTCCTTCCCACGACCCACAAAGCCCTCAGGTTGTTCCATATATATCTCTTCTTGAAGATCACCGTGTAAGAACGCGGTCTCCACATCCATCTGATGAATATAGAGATTATAAATGGAAGCCAATGCTATAAGCACTTGGATTGTGGTCATACGGGAAACAGGTGAATATGTATCAAAATAATCTATTCCTTCCCTTTGTGTGTAACCCTTAGCAACTAACCTAGACTTATACTTATTGATTGTCCCGTCTGCATTAAGTTTCTTCTTAAAAATCCATTTGCAACCAACTGCAGAACAACTAGGAGGCAAATCCACCAATTCCCAAGTTCCATTCGAGAGAATTGATTGGATTTCATCATTAACGGCTTCTTTCGAAAACTTAGCTTCTGGATATTCCATAGCTTGTTTGAAAGTAGTAGGATCATCCTCAACATTGTAAGTGAGAAACTCACTTCCAAAGTCCTTGGATGTCCTAGGCCGTTTACTTCTTCTTGGTTCAACTATTTCTTTAGAATCATCAGATTCAGAAATAGCTTGTTCTGAGTCGCCCCCACATTTGTCATCCTTTCTACGTGCTCGGGAATGGAACCTGTGGTAAATGAATCTTCTTGAGATACTTCATTGGGCACACCAGTTTTCATAGGAAACACATCCTCAAATAATGTAGCATCACGTGATTCCACAATTGTATTGACCTCAATGCCAGAGATATCTGATTTTACAATCAGGAATCTATAAGCATAGCTTGTCTCTACATAACCTAAGAATATGGCATCAACTGTTTTCGGTCCTAATTTCTTCCTTTTGTGTTCAGGGATAAGTACCTTTGCAAGGCACCCCCACACTCGAAGATATTTAAGACTCAGTTTCCTTCCTCTCCACAACTCAAATGGACTACTTTCTGAATGTTTATGAGGAACTCTATTCAGAATATGGCAAGCCGTATTCAAAGCTTCCCCCCACATAAAGTTGGGTAATCCAGATGTTTGGAGTAAGGTATTTACCATATCTATTAAGGTTCAGTTTTTACGTTCAGCTATTCCATTTGATTGTGGTGAATAAGGAGCAGTGACCTCATGAACTATACCATGTAATTGGTAAAATTCCAAAAACAAATTCGAGGTATACTCTCCTCCCCTATCAGACCTTAATCGCTTAAGTATTTTACCGGTTTGAGTTTTAGCTTCTTTCTTATAAATTTGAAATTTATCCAATGTCTCATCTTTACTTCTAAGTAAATAGACATAATAGTATCTACTCGCATCGTCAATAAAAGTTATAAAATAACATTTTTGATCTCTCGTAGCAACACCATCAAATTCACAGATATCTGTATGAACTAAATCCAAAATTTCCGAATTCCTATTCACAGAATGAAAAGGCTTCCTAGGCAATTTAGCTTGTACACAGATTTCACATTTATTGTTGCTAACTTCATATTTAGGGATCAAATCTAGATTCATCATACGCTTCATTGAGGCAACATTAACATGTCCCAAACGTGAATGCCATACATCGAATGAAACAAGATTCATGCAAACAGAACTATAATCATTCAAATTTAAAACGGAATTTGAAACAGGTTCAACATGAATCTTAAACAAGTTCTCCACATCACATAAGTACCCCTTGCCAAAAAACAAAGAATCACGAAGGCGTGTAATAATAGCCTTATTACATTTATAGTCTACTATATAACCTTCTCTAACTAATATGACGCCACTAAGGATATTGCGTCGAATGGTTGGAACATGTCTGACCCTGTTAAGAGTCAAAACCTTCCCCGAAGGGAACTTCAAGTCCACCCATCCTTCGCCTTTGACTTCTGCAGAGCTGGAATCACCCAAAGTCACGGACCGACCTCGAGAGGCCTGATAAGACACAAACAAGGATTTATCAGCACACACATGTACATTAGCCCCAGTGTCAATTATCCAATAAAGTGGTTCAAATATAGAAAGAATTTCAGGTTTAATAGACACGTACCCATCATTGAGGTTCAAGGATGCAGTCATCATGTTGACCACAGCCTCCTTAGTTGTAGATGTGGTAGCTTTCTTTGCCTTCTTAGTAGGACAATCCTTGTTCCAGTGGCCAACCTGTCCACAAGTCCAACAAGGTTTGTTCTTCGGTTTCTTTTGGATCTTTGCCTTGGGTTTATGTGCATTCTTAGATTTCTTATCTTTGGTGTTTTTCGTAGAAGTAAGATTAACAGTTGGATTAGCATCAGTAGGCACCTTGACCCCTTTTTCCTTTAAGTGTTCTTCTTGTATATTAATATCCATCATTAATTCATCCATGGTGTGTGTCCCTTTGCGATGCTTCAGAGACATACCAAACGACTCCCATGACTTAGGAAATTTTTCTATGATAGACATAACAACAAATTTCTCAGGCAACACCATCTTGGCATCTGAGAGTTCATGAACTAGGAGTTGTAGATCGTGTATTTGATCAAAAACTGACTTACCCTCAACCATCTGAAACTTAAGAAATTTAGACACATAGTATTTTTCAACACCCTGATTTTCAGTGCTAAAATTCTTAATTAAAAATTCCCATAAAACCTTGGACGTAGTGACTGGCGGCTTTGAGTAAGAATCATACAGTTTGTTATTTAAACCAAACAGAATCAAACCACGACACGTTTTATCACCCTTCTTCCAATTAGCAATAATGTTTGCATTATCAGGAATTGTTTCATCAGATACAAGTTCAATTTCAATCAAATACTAATCATAACCCGCAATATTCAGCCAAATTTCCATATGACTCTGCCAACGGGCAAAGTTCGTACCAGTAAACTTTTCAGGCATATTGGTTGTATCAATTCTACATCCCGAAACACCCTGACCGGCCATAGTTAATTAAGGACAAAAATGATTTCTTTAAGACTGTTGTTAATAATGATTATCGCCGTTCATGCAACAGCGACGGGTGCAAATAATTAACAGTGCAGGCAGATCCAAAATAAGAATTGAAGAACAAACAAAGCAGGAGAATAGAAAACAGAAGTTAGATTCGCAAACCAGATCATTCGTTGAGAAACGAACGTGTTACTTAAAGAAATCAGTGCCCGGCAATCCTTGCGGATAGGCACCGTTCTCCCAGTCGCAATCCGGTACGAACCTAGAACTCGCACGTCTCACTCGCGCTCGACGTAGTCACGTCGCACTGCTACCAGCACAGCACAGCAACCGCAGGAACCACCGCCTGACAGTTGCGTCTTGAGGAACAGGAAGGAGGAGTCGCACTTTGCTCAGGAGGACAACTCCGCAAAGCAACTCCGGGACGAAGCTCTCGCACTCAAGTTTAGGGCTCACAAAACACACGACGGCAGAAGATTGTTTTCGGTGTGTTTAACCCTAATGACCGGATGTGTATATATAGCCATGCACATCCCTAATCCTATTCCCAGTAAGACGCAAATACTCGGTTGCTCTTGTACACAATACGGAATAATCCGTAAAAGAGAAACACTTTCTAATTAGGATTAAGAAATCCGAATAAGAAAGCAACAATTAATTACACGAGTAATTAATTACTTAGTTGTATCCTAGTACAAAAAGAAGACGGAAGACAGAAGACATTCTCCACAAGCCCGAGCCCGGCGAGGCGAGGCGTGGCGTGGCGCGTGTGCGCGCGCGTGCGTGCGTGCGTTGTGATGTGGTAACCCTACCCACCAAGGAGGTGAGCATACCTCCCACCTAGGACTCCTTTGGATACTAGTGCCCCATGTGATCCTACATATGAGGACCACAAAAGTTCTAGGAGTGAGCAATATGGGATAAAACTTCTTTGCCATTTGAACTAGAAACAACACAACATTCTCACATGTACTTGTTGCACTACATTGGGCTTAACACATGCTAAATAATTGAGTACTACATTAAATGCATTAAATGCACTACAGTAACCATCTGCTATATAACAACAGCTACAGTACTTACGTAATGTTGTTAATCACGTATCTAACACTTGGTTCTTCTATCATCATACTAACACCAAGATCAAATCTGTGAAAACATTATACTAGCTACAGTCATCATATTTATATAACCTACATTCATCATATTTCTAACGTGGCCATGAAACGACATATTTACTTAGTTATCTATTTACTTAGATAGATTAAAGTGTTACTTGGATAATGCATAATGCACAACTAGAAACTTAGAACAAATCGATATTTATATAACCTACCTTTTATGCTGCAAATTTCAATCAATTAGCCTATGATGGCTATCTCCTTCTCATCAACTCATGCAAAAGGGTGATCACCTAATTAGGAAACAACAAATACAATTAAGGATATTAAGGGAGCATAAATGAAGAAATCCAAAGATGGAAACCCTAACTCTGATTACCTTAAGTCTTCTACAAATCATACAAATTACTTCCTCTTAAAATATGTGTATGAATGTGGTCCATAATATTGTATTACATAAGTAGTATTATGTAATATGTAAAGTTTTATATACTATGAACACAAGTAATGAATATGATAATACTAGTGCACAAAGAGATAACTAAAATGATAGGAAGGGACTTAATAACCTCGTGTAACCATAAAAATGATTATGATGATATTTTACTCAATAAAGGATAAAACGAAAATTTCACCTAATAAGAATTAGGAGATAATTTCAAAGACAAAGATTGCCTAATGACCCGAGATATTTCCCTTTTTCTAGGATTTGAAACTTCAGAGCCTGTTAAAGTCGGCTTGGATTTCAAGATACTATATTCTCTATCTTTCTTATATAGTTATTTTTATCCCTTTGGAGTTTGATACTTTTGTCTGGATGGTGAAACATAAATGAGCCTTTCCTACATTTAAAGTCACCACCCTCCTTAAAATTGGTGGAATTTTATTAAATATTATAATAATCACTTGACTTGATCCAGTTGGAGTTTTGACTCCCTGAACTTTGGTCCATTTGGCTTTGGCCCCTTAGAGCTTTGGCTCACTTGAGGTAGGGTATGTCCTGCCACCCTATGCACAAGTTGTAATTGTTTAGTCAACCCCTAGTCGACTAGTTGAAATAATAATTAGGCTCAATGTTGTTCTTTCATAAATGATTGAACACACGACATTGTATCTCTTGAAGGAAATGATAGGAAAGTGCTAACATCCTATTATTTAATAGTTGACTTTTGGAAACATGTCAATAATTTGATATTTTAAAGCATTTTGAAAACCTATTGAGAATTGCATTTTGAAATACAAATCTTGGAATGTTTCTCTCCTTACTTGGCAAAATTAGTTCACCAAATATTCCTTGCCTAGTTTTGGTATTACCTTGAAACATATTTAGTACCTATATCTTGTAAATAGCTTGATAAAAGAATGTAGTACTAGTAATTATTGACCCAATTTTTTTCTTCTCTTGGTCCATATCATGGTTTGTTATCCCTCTGGGATATTGCATGGAAAAAAGGACCTGGACATCTAGAGTCTTTTACTGTGGAGTACTAAGATCAATCTAGGAGCATGGCAAGGTGCTTTATATGTGGCATAACACTTTTATCTTTCTAAGCATGTTGATGTAGTCCCTTATGTGGATAATATTGTTATTTTTCCTTTATCTCATGTATGTCGAGGAAATAAACACTATGTTCCTTATTGTTGATGTTATTGATAACTTTGATTATCATATTATGTTGCACATGGTTTGGAAACTATGTTGTCACATGAAATGGTATCAGAGCCATCAACAATTGTCATTTTCCTTTCTCCACTCTTAGAATTACTCTTAGAACCCTATATTGATATCTACTCTCTCTCTACTACACTATAGGAAACATTTGTTGTTGGATTCTGATGATGAGTATAAGAACTCAAAGAAGAAGATGGATCTTCTTCCCATAAGAAAAAATACAAAAACCCCTCCGCTGAGCATTTTGAAGGGCCTCCCACTCCCAAGGGTGATCCTGCCACCCAACTAGCCCAAATTCAGTCTATCCTGGGGACAGACATGAAGGGCCTCATTGACAAGAATATTGGCCCCAGTGAATACACCACGCCGACTTCATCAAGTTGAAGCCATATGAGTTTATGGGTGAGAGTGAAAAGGAGATAGTCGAGAAGGCTGAGAATAGGATTCTAGCCGCCCTAGATATCCTTGAGCGTATGAGCTGCCATGAGCACTTATGGGTGAAGTATGCAACCTTTGTTGTTAAAGTCTTTGCGAAAGTATGGTGGCAAAATATAACCCACACTGATCCATAATTAACTACTGCAATGACCTGGCAAGAATTTCTGAAGTTGTTCCACCAACAATATATTCCCAAATCAGTGTTGATCAAGAAAGAAATGGAGTTTAGCTCAACGTGATAGGGAAATGAAATGATAGCTCTTGTGTTGTTTCACTATTTTATAAAGGGATGTGTCGGCTCCGATCTCCAAAACCACGATATAAATACGATTTAAACTTAGCGGAAGCAATCGATTAACAGTGGAAGACAAAAATCACGGGAAATTAAAACTTTTTGAGATAAGAGCTTGAAACATTAAAACTTCTTTCATAGAAAAAGTATTAAACTGTTTACATCTCTGATAATTACTTCTTGAGTAATTATATACATCATGATACAAAATCTCAAGAGATAAAACCAAAATCTCAGACCATCAACTCCTAGGACCTGAGAGTACAGAGACGGCATAGGACTGACTTTCTAACAACTATCTCATCAGTCAGTATCTCCACCTGAGATTCACTGCTGCTCTTGGTGCTACTGCTGGGATTGGTCACCTGTAGGCCGGTTCCTCCGTCTTCGACGACCACCTAAAAAGTTGAAGTCTACGGGGTGAGACAATGTACAAATTGTCCCAGCAAGAGTTATAACTCTCAACTAGAAGCTTTATATAGCAAGTCAAAGAACAATATAAGCAATTTAAAGTAATCAACATCAGAGAGGTATTAAGCAGAATATCATTATATAGATAAGGTGAAGAACATATCTAATATGCAATGTAACACCATTCAAGAATCTCGTAGCTTAAACTAAGCAATTATACTACGCAGCTGATTATGTTTTACAAACATCATTATGCCCTGTGGAGATGAGGTATACCCCTCATACTCCAACCGATCACTAGTAAGTTGCATCGGTATCATACATATGACATTAAAAGAGTCGAATTCTTATGACCTCATCCTCCTCAGTCAGTAAGAGGATTGCTTGCAGGACATCTTGTGTCTCTGTTGTTATAGCTTACCAGGGTAATCTGGTCCTTCGCTATTTTAGAGTTACAGTGGCGTTCTGTACTCTCTTCGTCATCGGAAGATTTCTTGTTTATCTCTCACCGATGTGGTGTTTTCGTTTTCTTTGGGAGATTCGTGGTACATCTCTTAGTTTGGATTTGTAGTGAAGGGTTGATGGATTATTCATCTACATCAATTCCTACACTAGGATGTAAGGATTTATGCATCCATTTCCCCCACATACTCAAAAGTATGTGCTCCAGGAGTTCCCTTAGGAAAACCTGTTTCACCATCATTTGGTCTCTGACAATGATGGATCTATGATCAGGGCTCTACATGGTATGATTATACTTGATTAGTTAGGTACATTTCAGTATTCTTTTAACATCATACATGTTCTCAAACATTTAATCACTAGCATGGCAGCTATGAAAATAGAATACTAAATGTAACAAGTCTAACTCACATCAATTATCATTTCTTAATCATCTCATCACAAGTCATCTGTTAAGCATGATCTTGATGATATTCATGGCCCTCATAGCCCATCAATCTCATAAGATGCCACTAACAAGGCATCAGGATATTTCACTATTTCATAAAGCTAAAGCATGCTTTCAATGAATATAGTATCATAATCCTTACCTGGATATGATCATCCTTATATAGAAACCTGCATGGTTAGTTCAACTGATAACAATAAACAATTCATTTGAATGAAGTTGTATCTTCCTACTCTTTCAAGAGTTAGGTTCCCTGATTTTCATCAATTAGGGTTCATTATTCACATTACATGTCATCACCCTACTATTCACATCATGGTGATTTAATCTCATAACATCATCTTGTATGAGAAACAACATCATTAAAGTCTTTAGATAAGATTAAGATTCATCAATTATCATAATTAGGGTTTCCATGATCTCACATAGGTGGATCATACCCTAAACATGCATATTCATGTGTATTGAAGGTACTTTTCTTGAGTTTCCACCATAAAAGGGTACATTCTCTCTCCTATGATACTTTCTCTCTCCTCTTACTAGTAGATGGTGATTACACCACTCTAGATCAGGTTAGGTCAAGTCCTCATTGACTATCATAAGCCAAAACATCACTATCATGTGATTAGGGTTTAATTAGAATAAGGTATTACTCAATTGCACCCCTCAAGGGTATTTTGGTAAACTACCCCATTGATCTCCATTATGGGTCAAATCTTTAATCAATTAGTCCCTTAATGTCCTAAGTTATCTTTAGGGTTTAGATTAGGTCACCATTGAACCAATTACAGCCTTCAAAGTACTAATCAATTACAACCCTAAAGCCTTCAATCGGTTGCACACCTTCAACCTCCAAACGGTTTGAAACCGTTTGGATGCGTTGACCATTTGCTAAGTTTGACTCCAAGACCGCATGACCTCAAGGTCGTTTGTCCAAACCGTTTGGGTGCGTTGACCGTTTGGAAAGGTTGACTTCCAAACCATTTGAACTTATGTGGTTTGAAACCATTTGATCAAAATGACTTGAGATTGATTGGTCCAAACGATCTTGAGATCGTTTGAGCCCAAACAGTCTTGAGATTGTTTGAGCCCAAACGGTCTTGAGACCGTTTGGTCCAAAAAGGCTCAAACCGTTTGGACCTCCAACATGGTTCAAAAGTTACAATCGATTATGTATATCTCTGTTGAAGCCTTCAATTGGCTAAATCCAAGCTAACCACTTACAAATTGAGTCAATTAGGATTAGTCTTAATCAATTGGACACCAAATTGACCCTCAATTGAAAGACAATTAGGGTTAAATCCAATTCAATTAGGGTTTCAATCGGATAATCATCAATGTTCATCAATGTGAATCAAATCAAGGTTGAACCTATCAATTGACCTCCAATTGGGCCCAAAATTGGCTCAAACGGTCTTGAGGTCATTTGGATGACCTCCAAACGGTCTTGAGACCGTTTGCCCAAAGTTTGACAAAAAACCAAGTCTATTGGATAAGGGTTGAACCCTAATTAGGTCTAAAATCAGCAATTTTATCAATTCATCAACTTATCTGCAATTGGACCCTCAATTCTTCAAATTAGCTCAACCCTAGACATCCAAACGGTCTAGGGTTGTCACCAAACGGTCTTGAGA
Source organism: Alisma plantago-aquatica (assembly GCA_963693085.1). Taxonomy (NCBI): domain Eukaryota; kingdom Viridiplantae; phylum Streptophyta; class Magnoliopsida; order Alismatales; family Alismataceae; genus Alisma; species Alisma plantago-aquatica. The sequence goes on from OY856414.1 coordinate 340,714,073, forward strand.
CCGTTTGGATGAATCCCCAAATGGTCTTGAGACCGTTTGGGTCCTTCAACCCAAAACTCAACAAAATCTATACTTGAAATCAGCAATTTCAGCCCGATAAGGTTTAGGGTGTTGAAGTGCCTTCAACTCTCAATTGGTTAAGAATTAGATTATGAATCTTTGTAGGAATGAAATTCAATATGTTACCAACAGACCCTCAAACGGTCGTCCCTTGGTCAATTCTATCAAATGGTCTTGAGACCGGTTTGATCCAAACGGTCTTGCAAGATCGTTTGAGATCAAACGGTTTGAAACCGTTTGACCTTAAACGGTTTGCAACTGTTTGGACGAAAAGGGTCCGAGGTCAGTTGATAAAGCTACATAGGAATTCATGCCCATCATCTTCAACCTCTGTTCAGGTCAGTTTCTCCACCATTTTTCTTGTAAAGGTGCAAGGAAGAAGGGAGGTAGAAGAAGAAGTACTAAAGCATAAATTGCAAGAACAAAACATGTATATAATGCAAGGAGTTTAGAATTATATAACCCGCCTAAGAACGTTGTTCCTAGAGCTCCAAGCTTCCAAGCTTCAAGCCTCTAATGGTGTCTTGAGCTCCACAACTTGGCTAGAGGTGATTCTCCAAGGAAAAGATGGGGATGGTCGGCTAGAACAAGAAACCTAAGTTAGTTAACCATAGAACCAACCTTTTAAGAAGAATTCCACCATGAATTCGAGCTTGAGGATGGTTTCCCCCTCACCTTAGCACTAGTTGGTCGTTCTCCTGAGCTCCAGAGCTCTGCCTTAGCCGTTTGAGAAATATGAGAAATGAAAAGGAGAAGAGATATGTTTGGTTGGTTTACAAGGACAAGAGCTTATATACTTTAGGCTATTTTACACCATAAGGACCTCTAGAACATGGATTTCTCATCCAAGTCCCTCCTTGTTCAAGGCACGTCCAAGACCATCAAAACTTATGCAAAGATCATCTAAACTCATGATCTAAGGGTAAGGAAAGCCACTTTCAACTAGGGTACATACATGAAAGGTCTCCATACCCATACTAAGTGAATTTTATGCACAAAGATTATTTTTCTTATCTGATTACTCATTTATGTGTCTCTTTCATCATTTCTACTCTAAATGATGTCAAGAGTCATTAAAGATGTTCTAGAAGGTGTGTTTTATAACATGCACCCTACAATTTGGGTAAATTGCACTTTACTCCAAATTAGGGTTTTTAAGCACAAGGATCATTCCTCAAGCTGCATCTTGATGCCCAAGCTTGGGAAATCCATCATACCTCATCATATTCACTCATATGATGTCTCATCATAAGAGGAACATCTTAACCTGTGAACATTGCAAGTTAAACCCCTTAACTGGGTAATTTGCACATAGGTCCATGCATTACAAAACAATGCTACAACTTTGTTTAAAAAGGAGAAAAATTGAAAGTTTATGTTCCTGAGGAACTTAATTACATGCCAGGGAGTATTCAAAAGTATATAATTACATGTTTAGGCAAAACTTCTAGGGTTAGGTTATAACCCAGGTCAAGGTTGTTACAAATTATCCACCCCTTACAAGGATTTCGTCCTCGAAATCGATAAAACATATTAGGAGAAAAGAGCAGGGTATTTCCTTCTCATCTCATCCTCTAGTTCCCAAGTGGCTTCTTCAATACCACGGTGGTTCCAGAGGACTTTAACAAGGCTTATTTCTTTCTTCTTTAACTTTTTAATCCTGTTATCAAGGATTGACACTGGTCCTTCCTCATATGTTATATCTTCATTCAATTCTACTTCCATAGGTTGTAGAATTGACTCGGTGTCTGGGTGACATTTCCTTAGCATAGAAATGTGGAACACAGGGTGTAACTTCTGCAACTCTGAAGGTAACTCTAGTCTATAGGCTACCTTTCCAACTCTTTCAACAATTGGATAAGGTCCCATAAATCTAGGAGCTAACTTCCCTTTCCTTCTAAAACGAAGGACTCCTTTCCAAGGTGAGACCTTGAGGTATACTCTGTCTCCAACCTGGAACTCTAAGGTTTTATGACGTCTGTCTGCATAAGACTTCTGCTTATCCTGTGCAGTCTTAAGCTGTTGTTGTATAACTTTGATCTTCTCTGTAGTCTGCTGCACAAGATCCGGACCTAACAACTGATGTTCACCAGTTTCATACCAACACAAAGGTGATCTACAACGTCTACCATACAAGGCTTCATAAGGTGCCATATCAATACTATGTTGATAGCTATTGTTATAGGCAAACTCTATTAAGCTCAGGTGTAGATCCCAACTCCCGGTAAACTAGAGAACACATGCTCTTAACAGGTCTTCCAAGGTCTGTATAGTCCTTTCAGACTGTCCATCAGTCTGTGGATGAAAGGCTATACTAAACCTTAGTTTGGTGCCTAAGGCTCTGTGTAACTGCTCCCAAAAGTGACTTGTAAACTGGGGACCTCTGTCAGAAACTATAGTGACAGGAACTCCGTGCAAACGCACTATCTCTTGAACATACAACTGGGATAACCTTTCAGCAGAATAGGTTGTTTTGACAGGTAAGAAATGTGCTGTCTTTGTTAACCTATCAACAATTACCCAAATGGAATCATGTCCTTTGCTTGTCCTGGGTAGGCCAACAACAAAGTCCATGGTCACATGGTCCCACTTTCACTGTGGTATGGGTAAGGGTTGCATTGTTCCTGCAGGTTTCTGGTGTTCATCCTTAACTTGCTGACACACAGGACACCTCAGAACAAACTCAGCTACATCCTTCTTCATCCCGAGCCACCAATACATATCTTTCAAATTTCGATACATCTTGGTGCTCCCTGGATGCATAACATACATTGAAGAATGAGCTTCCTCTAGGACTAACTTCCTTAGATTATCCACATCAGGTACTATCATCCTCCCATGATAGCATGCCACTTGATCATCTGACTCATGAAAACTTTCTCGCTTCTCTTCATCATACTCAGATCTGATCTGCTGAACTGCAGCATCAACTTGCTGTGCCTCCTTTATCTGCTCTCTTAGGGTAGGTTTGATATGCATCTCAGCTAACAAGCCAGATAACAATGACATCTTCAATTGTACATTGTTTTGCCTTAAAGAGATAAGCATATCTCTCCTAGAACATACTAAGGAACTTAGTTGTGCTCTATCTATGGTTGATGTTGCTGATTTCCTACTCAAGGCATCTGCAACCACATTGGCCTTCCCTGGATGGTAATCAATTATACAATCGTAGTCCTTGATTAACTCTATCTAGCGATGTTGCCTCATGTTAAGCTCATGCTGAGAGAAGATATACTTAAGATTCTTGTGGTCTGTGAAAATCTGGAATGTTTCTCCGTAGAGATAATGTCTCCAGATCTTTAGGGCATGAATCACAGCAGCTAACTCTAGATCGTGTGTCAGATAATTCTCCTCGTATTTCTTAAGCTGTCGGGAAGCAAAAGAAATCACTTGCTTATCCTGCATCAACACACATCCAAGTCCATTCTTGGAGGCATCACAGTACACCACATATCCTTTTCCTTGTTCAGGTAGCACAAGCATAGGTGCACTTGTCAACCTCTCCTTCAACAACTGAAAGGACTATTGACACTTATCACTCCAGGAAAAAGGAACATCTTTCTGGGTCAACTTGGTTAAGGGTAAGGCCATAGAACTGAAATTCTCGATAAACCTTCTATAGTAACCAGCTAATCCTAAGAAACTTCAAATCTCCTTCGGTGTCTTCGGTTGTTCCCACTGTAGAACAGATTCTACCTTTTTAGGGTCAACACGAATACTCGAGGCAGATACCACATGACCAAGAAAAGACACTTCTGGCAACCAGAACTCACACTTGCTAAACTTAGCGTATAACTTATGTTCTCTTAGCAAGGTCAAAGCTTGGTGAAGATGCTGCTCATGCTGCTGAGCATCCTTACTATAAATCAGAATGTCATCTATGAAGACGACAACACACTGATCAAGGAAGGGTCGAAAGACTCTATTCATGAGTTCCATGAATGCAGCTGGTGCATTGGTTAGTCCAAATGACATAACCGTGAACTCGTAGTGACCATATCTAGTCCTAAAGGCAGACTTGGATATGTCACCGTCCTTAATGCGGAGTTTATGATATCCAGACCTCAAGTCTATCTTTGAAAAGACTGTTGCACCACGCAACTGGTCAAAGAGATCATTAATCCTCGGCAAAGGGTACTTTTTCTTTATTGTTACTTTATTAAGTTGTCTATAGTCAATGAACAACCGCATTGACCCATCTTTCTTTTTAACAAACAAAACCGGAGCACCCCAAGGTGAGGTACTCGGTCGAATGAAACCTTTCTCAAGTAACTCTTGAAGCTGTTTCTTGAGTTCGGCCATCTCGGCAGGCGCCATCCTATATGGTGTCTGGGCTATGGGTTTTGTATCTGGGACCAAATTGATCTCAAAATCAATTTCCCGAGGTGGTGGTATACCGGGAAGTTCTTCAGGAAACACATCTTCGAATTCCCTGACTACAGAAACTTCAGCAGGGTTGGGGATCTCCTTGGTAACATCTACCACATGGGCCAAGAATGCATAACATCCTTGCCTCATTAGCTTATCAGCAACCATAGCTGACACAAGACATGTGGGTAGAATCTTTCTTTCTCCTTGAAAGATCCATGTGTTGCTTTCATCAGCAAACACAGCCAACTTGGACTCACAATCCAAGACAACTCGATACCTTTCTAAGGTATCCATCCCGAGGATTATACCAAATCCTTGCATATCAAGTGGTATAAGGTCCACTTGAATGCAATGATCAGAAAAGAAGAGGATGCAGGGAGAGCATACCTCCTGTAAAACAGCAGACCCACTCAACGGAGTCTCCAACAACAAACTATCTGTCCTATGACTGACTGTCATATTGTAGTTGCGAATCACTCTTCGAGTGATAAAAGAGTGCGTAGCACCCGGGTCAATCAGAACAAATACTAAACAGGATTTAGACATATCAGAAAATAAAAGTTCCATCTGACCTGCCACTACCCGTGGATCGACCACTGCCTCTGGTGGGTTCATAGCATAGAACCTCATTGTAGCCTGGTGTTGAGGTGGTGCTGATGATCCATCTTGAGATGCTTGTCCATGTCCTCGAGCTGCTCCTTGAGATTGCCTTCTCTGTGATCCCTGTTGCCCTTGTCTCGGAGGCTGCGTCACATTGACATGCTTAGATTGGCAGTCCTTCATCAAATGTCCCACCTTACCACAGTTGTAGCAGATTTTCCCCAGTTGTTGTGGTCTTGGTGGTCCAGTAACTGACATTGATGCAGAGCTATGGGTCTCCTGAGGTGATTGACCTCGTCCTCTACCTCTACTTGGAGACCACTGAGTCTGAGGACTAGATCTAGGTGGTGGAGGGTTAGGTACAGAGGATCTAGGCTTCTTAAAGTCCCTAGATGAAGAACCCTGGAACTGTGGATATCTTTTCTGGGTTTGCCTTTTCTCAATCACAGATCTCTCTATCCTTCAGACTGACTCAATGAAGGTAGAGAATCTCTCTCGGTTTTCTAAGGCAAACACAGGGGTAGACATGTCAGCATTCAGACCCCTTTCAAATCTTTTGATCCTTTCTTCTTCTGTGGCAGCCATGTGTGGACAAAACCGCAATAGCTCCATGAACTTAGCCTCATACTCGCTAATGTTCATCATGCCCTGCCTCAGTCTCTCAAACTGAGAGATCTTCTCGTCTAGGAAGGTCTTTGGAAAATATCTGTGGACAAATTCCCGCCGAAAGTCTTCCCACGAGATCTCCATTCCAGGTCTCTTCTGCTCTTCCATTGTCCACCAGTGACCAACGCTTCCTTTGAGAAGATAGACAGCGTGTCTAACCTTCTCAGCTTCAGGGATATTGAGAATCCTACAAGCTTTCTCCAACTCTGTCAACCACAGGTCAGCATCTGCGGGGTCGGAAGTCCCAAAGTATTCGGTAGCTCCGACACGACGTAGTCACTCGAACGTCTTCCCGATACCTTGACCTTTAGGCTGGACAGGTGCCCTGGGTGCAGGCATAGGCATCCTGTCGGTAATGTGCATCATGGCAGTCATAAACTGCCCGAACATCGTTTGCACAGCTGGGTTACCCGTGTCGGCTGGGTCGAACTGAGGTGGCTCCCTGGGTTGCTCAGGTATGGGTTGCTCTATCTCTGGTACTCTTGCACCGCCTTGTGGTGTAGCTACGCTACTCTCTGCCACGTACTCCTCATGTGGCTCAGACATCCTTATATATCTTCTTCTCCTGAGGAGCAGAAGATTCTATTAGATAAGGAAGGAACACTAAAGATAGACTCGACATCCTAAGTCCTTATGTCTCTGTAGACTCGGCGAACCTAGAGCTATGATACCACTTAACTGTCGGCTCCGATCTCTAAAACCACGATATAAATACAATTTAAACTTAGCGGAAGCAATCGATTAACACCGGAAGACAAAAATCACGGGAAATTAAAACTTTTTGAGATAAGAGCTTGAAACATTAAAACTTCTTTCATAGAAAAAGGATTAAACTGTTTACATCTCTGATAATTACTTCTTGAGTAATTATATACATCATGATACAAAATCTCAAGAGATATAACCAAAATCTCAGACCATCAACTCCTAGGACCTGAGAGTACAGAGACGGCATAGGACTGACTTTCTAACAACTATCTCAGCAATCAGTATCTCCACCTAAGATTCACTGCTGCTCCTGGTGCTACTGCTAGGATTGGTCACCTGTAGGCCGGTTCCTCCGTCTTCGACGACCACCTAAAAAGTTGAAGTCTACGGGGTGAGACAATGTACAAATTGTCCCAGTGAGAGTTATAACTCTCAACTAAAAGCTTTATATAGCAAGTCAAAGAACAATATAAGCAATTTAAAGTAATCAACAGCAGAGAGGTATTAAGCAGAATATCATCATATAGATAAGGTGAAGAACATATCTACTATGCAATGTAACACCATTCAAGAATCTCGTAGCTTAAACTAAGCAATTATACTACGCGGCTGATTATGTTTTACAAACATCATTATGCCCTGTGGAGATGAGGTATACCCCTCATACTCCAACCGATCACTATTAAGTTGCATCGGTATCATACATAGGTCATTAAAAGAGCCAGATTCTTATGACCTCATCCTCCTCAGTCAGTAAGAGGATTGCTTTCAGGACATCTTGTGTCTCTGCTGTTATAGCTTACCAGGGTAATCTGGTCCTTTGCTATTTTAGAGTTATAGTGGCGTTCTGTACTCTCTTCGTCATCAGAAGATTTCTTATTTATCTCTCACCGATGCGGTGTTTGCGTTTTCTTTGGGAGATTTGTGGTACATCTCTTAGTTTGGATTTGTAGTGAAGGTTTGATGGATTATTCATCTACATCAATTCCTACACTAGGATGTAAGGATTTACGCATCCATTTCCCCCACATACTCAAAAGTATGTGCTCCAGGAGTTCCCTTGGGAAAACCTGTTTCACCATCATTTGGTCTCTGACAATGATGGATCTATGATCAGGGCTCTACATGGTATGATTATACTTGATTAGTTAGGTACATTTCAGTATTCTTTTAACATCATACATGTTCTCAAAGATTTAATCACTAGCATGGCAGCTATGAAAATAGAATACTAAATGTAACAAGTCTAACTCACATCAATTATCATTTCTTAATCATCTCATCACAAGTCATCTGTTAAGCATGATCTTGATGATATTCATGGCCCTCATAGCCCATCAATCTCATAATATGCCACTAACAAGGCATCAGGATATTTCACTATTTCATAAAGCTAAAGCATGCTTTCAATGAATATAGTATCATAATCCTTACCTGGATATGATCATCCTTATATAGAAACCTGCATGGTTAGTTCAACTGATAACAGTAAACAATTCATTTGAATGAAGTTGTATCTTCCTACTCTTTCAAGAGTTAGGTTCCCTGATTTTCATCAATTAGGGTTCATTATTCACATTACATGTCATCACCCTAGAATTAGGGTTTACTATTCACATAATGGTGATTTAATCTCATAACATCATCTTGTATCAGAAACAACATCATTAAAGTCCTTAGATAAGATTAAGATTCATCAATTATCATAATTAGGGTTTCCATGATCTCACATAGGTGGATCATACCCTAAACATGCATATTCATGTGTATTGAAGGTACTTTTCTTGAGTTTCCACCATAAAAGGGTACTTTCTCTCTCCTATGATACTTTGTCTCTCCTCTTACTAGTAGATGGTGATTACACCACTCTAGATCAGGTTAGGTCAAGTCCTCATTGACTATCATAAGCCAAAACATCACTATCATGTGATTAGGGTTTAATTAGAACAAGGTATTACTCAATTGAACCCCTCAAGGGTATTTTGGTAAACTACCCCATTGATCACCATTATGGGTAAAATCTTTAATCACTTAGTCCCTTAATGTCCTAAGTTATCTTTAGGGTTTAGATTAGGTCACCATTGAACCAATTACAGCCTTCAAAATACTAATCAATTACAACCCTAAAGCCTTCAATCGGTTGCACACCTTCAACCTCCAAACGGTTTGAAACCGTTTGGATGCGTTGACCATTTGCTAAGTTTGACTCCAAGACCGCATGAACTCAAGGTCGTTTGTCCAAACCGTTTGGGTGCGTTGACCGTTTGGAAAGGTTGACTTTCAAACCGTTTGAACTTATGCGGTTTGAAATCGTTTGATCAAAATGACTTGAGATCGATTGGTCCAAACGATCTTGAGATCGTTTGAGCCCAAACGGTCTTGAGATCGTTTGAGCCCAAATGGTCTTGAGACCGTTTGGCCTCAAACGGTCTTGAGACCATTTAGATCCAAACGGTCTTGAGACCGTTTGGTCCAAAAAGGCTCAAACCGTTTGGACCTCCAACATGGTTCAAAAGTCACAATCGATTATGTATATCTCTGTTGAAGCCTTCAATTGGCTAAATCCAAGCTAACCACTTACAAATTGAGTCAATTAGGATTAGTCTTAATCAATTGAACACCAAATTGACCCTCAATTGAAAGCCAATTAGGGTTAAATCCAATTCAATTAGGGTTTCAATCGGATAATCATCAATGTTCATCAATGTGAATCAAATCAAGGTTGAACCTATCAATTGACCTCCAATTGGGCCCAAACTTGCCTCAAACGGTCTTGAGGTCGTTTGTATAACCTACAAACGGTCTTGAGACCATTTTCCCAAAGTTTGACCAAAAACCAAGTCGATTGGATAAGGGTTGAACCCTAATTAGGTCTAAAATCAGCAATTTTATCAATTCATCAACTTATCTGCAATTGGACCCTCAATTCTTCAAATTAGCTCAACCCTAGACCTCCAAACGGTCTTGGGTTGTCACCAAACGGTCTTGAGACCGTTTGGATGAATCTCAAAATGGTCTTGAGACCGTTTGGGTCCTTCAACCCAAAACTCAACAAAATCTATACTTGAAATAAGCAATTTCAGCCCGATAAGGTTTAGGGTGTTGAAGTGCCTTCAACTCTCAATTGGTTAAGAATTAGATTATGAATCTTTGTAGGAATGAAATTCAATATGTTACCAACAGACCCTCAAATGGTCGTCCCTTGGTCAATTCTATCAAACGGTCTTGAGACCGGTTTGATCCAAACGGTCTTGCAAGATCGTTTGAGATCAAATGGTTTGAAACTGTTTGACCTTAAACGGTTTGCAACCGTTTGGACCAAAAGGGTCCAAGGTCGGTTGATAAAGCTACCTAGGAATTCACGCCCATCATCTTCAACCTCTGTTCATGTTGGTTTCTCCACCGTTTTGCTTGCAAAGGTGCAAGGAAGAAGGGAGGTAGAAGAAGAAGTACTAAAGCATAAATTGCAAGAACAAAAACATGTATCTAAAGCTAGGAGTTTAGAATTATAAAACCCGCCTAAGAACGTTGTTCCTAGAGCTCCAAGCTTCCAAGCTTCAAGCCTCTAATGGTGTCTTGAGCTCCACAACTTGGCCAGAGGTGATTCTCCAAGGAAAAGATGGGGATGGTCGGCTAGAACAAGAAACGTAAGTTAGTTAACCATAGAACCAACCTTTTAAGAAGAATTCCACCATGAATTCGAGCTTGAGGATGGTTTCCCCCTCACCTTAGCACTAGTTGGTCGTTCTCCTAAGCTCTAGAGCTCTGCCTTATCCGTTTGAGAAAGATGAGAAATGAAAAGGAGAAGAGATACGTTTGGTTGGTTTATAAGGACAAGAGCTTATATACTTTAGGCTATTTTACACCATAAGGACCTCTAGAACATGGATTTCTCATCCAAGTCCCTCCTTGTTCAAGGCACGTCCAAGACCATAAAAACTTATGCAAAGCTCATCTAAACTCAAGATCTAAGGGTAAGGAAAGCCACTTTCAACTAGGGTACATACATGAAAGGTCTCCATACCCATACTAAGTGAATTTTATGCACAAAGATTATTTTTCTTATCTGATTACTCATTTATGTGTCTCTTTCATCATTTCTACTCTAAATGATGTCAAGAGTCATTAAATATGTTCTAGAAGGTGTATTTTATAACATGCACCCCACAATTTGGGTAAATTGCACTTTACTCCAAATTAGGGTTTTTAAGCACAAGGATCATTCCTCAAGCTGCATCTTGATGCCCAAGCTTGGGAAATCCATCATACCTCATCATATTCACTCATATGATGTCTCATCATCAGAGGAACATCTTAACCTGTGAACATTGCAAGTTAAACCCCTTAACTGGGTAATTTGCACATAGGTCCCTGCATTACAAAACAATGCTACAACTTTGTTTAAAAAGGAGCAAAATTGAAAGTTTATGTTCCTGAGGAACTTAATTTCATGCCAGGGAGTATTCACAAGTATGTAATTACATGTTTAGGCAAAAATTCTAGGGTTAGGTTATAACCCAGGTCAGGGTTGTTACAGTATGCAACTGGTGTTACCGGACAAAGGAAAATACAAGTATTTATGCAAGGGCGCAATAAGTTCCTCAATGACATCTTGGCCACACAATTTCCCCTCACCTTCGAGCAGTTGGTGTCCAAGGCTCAATTTACTGAGATGCATCATCAAGACACATGATATGCTGCACCCCTGACAAATAACAAAAACAATTAGAACCATGGAGGGCATCATCGTCATTCCAATAACCACAGTTAGCATCACAACAACCATCAACATGGAAATAATAACAACAACAACAATGGAAATCAGAACAAGCCTCCCCATAATGTTGCACGTACCACTCAAGGGACCCATCCCTTCTGCCACAACTATGGCAAGAAACACTCTGGGGAATGTTACCATCCCACTTCTTTATGATATACTTGTTTCAAGACTAGACACTGTCATATGGAGTGCACTGAACCTCAAAGGTCGAACAATGCTCAACCATGTCAAGGTAATCCTCCCAAAAACTGTCCCCAAAGAATAACTATAAGAACAGCAAGCTAAAGCCAACCGAGCAACATAATGGGAGATTATTTGCTATGACTACTGAAGAGGTTGCAAACAAAAATGATGTTCTTGAAGGTATGGTTCTATTATGGGCCAACCTATGAAGGCTCTTTTTGATTTTGGAACCACTGATTCCTTCATCTCTATAGCACTAGTAAATTTTTTGAAATTAGAGACAACTTATATGGACTTTATTTTGAATATCAACACCCCTATTGGATGTGTGAAATACATGTGTCGTAAAATTCTCTTGATAGACATCTCTATTTTTGGGAAAGATTTTCCCATTAATCTTCTCTTACTTGACATGGTCAATTTCAACATCATCCTGGGAATGGATTAGCTATCCATTCACCAAGACCAACTTTTATGTGGGAAGAAGCAAGTTGTCCTTGTCCACCCTGACGACGAAGAAGTAGTAGTCATAGGACGTTGAAAATATGATAAAATCCATATCTCAGTAATGAAGGCCCAGAACTGATGGAATCTGGATGCAAAACATTTCTGGCGACAGTAGTGATAGAGAAGGAACCCTTACAGGTTGAAGATATAGATGTTGTAAGGGAGTACCCCGATGTCTTCCCTGATGAACTTCCTAGAATTCCTCCAAATAGAGAAGTGGAGTTTAAAATTGTGCTTCTTCCCAGAACAACCCCCATCTCAAAGGCCCCATATCGCATGGCACCGAAAAACTAGCCAAACTAAAGAAGAAATTATAAGAACTCCTGGATTTGGGTTTTATACAGACCTTGTGTGTCACGTTGGGGTGCACATGTCCTCTTCGATAGGAAAAAAGACGGATCCATGCGAATGTGCATTGACTACCACATGCTGAATTAGGGCACAGTTAAGAATTAGTACCCTCTACTAAGTATTGATGACCTTTTCACTCAATTAAAATCAGCTACAATTTTCTCAAAAATTGATCTCCAAAGCGGCTACCATCAAATGGAGATCAAAGAAATAGACATCCCAAAAACTACATTCCACACTTGATATGGGCATTATGAACATCTTGTCTTCCCTTTTGGGCTGACTAATACCCCTAATGCTTTTATGGACCTTATAAATAGGGTATTCAAACCTTACCTAGATACTTTGGTCGTGATCTTCATCGATGATGTCCTCATATATTATAAAACACTCCAGCAACATCAGGAGAATCTGAAGATCATACTGAATACACTGAAAGATCATCAATTATACACAAAATTTTCTAAGTGTGAGTTTTGGCTCTCTGAAGTAATGTTTTTGGGGCATGTTATCACTACAGATCATATACTTTTGGACCCTCCAAAAGTTGAAGCTATTCAAAATTGCAAGCGCCTCATAATCCTTTTGAGATTTGAAGATTCCTAAGCTTGAAGGCTACTATTAATGATTCATTCTGAACTTCTCCACAATTTCTCTCCCTATCACCAAGCTGACCAAAAAGACACAAAATTTGTATGGACACATGAATGTGAAACAAGCTTCCGAAAGCTAAAGAAGTGCCTCACCTCTACTCCAATATTGACCTTACCCATTGAAGGAAAGAGCTATGAGGTCTTCATTGATGCCTCACCTCTACTCCCAACATGGTCTGGGTTGCATCCTTATGCAAGATCAACAGGTGATAGCTATGGATCACGTCAATTGAAGCCACATGAGGCAAACTACCCCACCCATGACCTTGAACTTGCAACTATTGTCTATGCATTAAAAATTTGGAGGCACTATCTCTATGGTGAACAATTTATAATTTTCTCTGACCACAAGAGCCTCAAGTACCTACTCACATAGAAAGATTTAAATCTTTAACAACATCGGTGGGTAGAGTACCTGAATGACTATGATTTCACCATTTCTTATCATCCTAGCAAGGTCAAGTAGTCAAAGATGCCCTGAGTAGAAAGAAAGTTGCAACATGTGCAACCATGAGGCTGACTAAGTGGAAAAATGAGTACCCTTGTAGAATGGCAACCTGAAAGGATCTATGAACTACAAGTCAAAATGTCTAGTATCTCAATCACTCCTAGTTGGATTTCCAAAATCATAGAAGCTCAAAAGACTAGTCCCAAACTAGAAGAAGTCTGACACTGGTAGAGAGCCCCCAAAAAAGATGCAAATAGGCCTAGATGGAGATATCCACTTTCATCAACGACTCTGGGGCCTAATGCTAATGATTTGAGAGAGAAAGTTTTAAAAGAAGCTCATATTTAGAAATACACCATTCACCCTAGAATGGAAAATATGTATAAGAAACTTCAACACTCATTCTGGTGGAAGAACATGAAAAATGACATAACTGAATTTGTCCACATGTCTGATGTGCCAACAAGTAAAAATAAAGCATAAAAACTAGGAGGCCTTCTGCAACCTCTTGAAATTCCTAAATGGAAATGGAATAAAATTACCATGGACTTCGTCACTGTATTCTTGAAGACGAAGTAAGGATATGATGTAGTTTGTGTCATTATGGACTGAATCACAAAATCAACCCACTTCTTGCCTTTTAAAACCACGATGAATGTATCTACCATGGCCGAACTGTATATCCGAGAGATAGACAGCTTGCATGGGATTCCAAAGATGATTGTTTTTGGTCGGGATCCAAAATTCACCTCTAGACTCTGAAAGCAGATTCATAATGATTTGGGTACTCGATTAGCCTTTAATACTATCTATCATCCTTAGACTTACAGACAGTCTGAGCGTATGGTACAAAGCTTGGAGGACTTGCTCCATTCTTGTGCCATGGATTGGAGTGTCTCTTGGGATAAATATCTTCCCTTGACTGAATTTGCATACAATAATAGCTATCATTCCAGCATTGAGATGCCTCCTTACAAAGCTTTATACGGTAAACCATGTAGATTATTCTTACATTGGGATGATGTGGGTGAAAGCTTTTTACTGAAATCAGAACAACTACAATTCTACATTGAGAAAGTTGACCTGATTAAGAAAAGAATGAAGGCATCTCAATATAGATAGAAAATGTATGCTGACCAACATAGAATGGATAAAAGTTTCCATTGTTGGCATATATGCCCATAGAGCCATCCCAAGCGATTGCATGGAGTCAGATATTAATTAGTCAATTAATACAATTATTTGGTTAATTAATGAATTTCATAATATTCTAATTAATCCATGAGCATTTTAATTAACGTAGTGTTTCTGTTTACCGATGGGTTTAGAAAACCCTACTTCCCTTCATCTTCTATTTAAAGGAGGTTGAAAGCTGATATCTATATAAGATATCGAGAAAGGCTTTTCAGTTTATGCTCACGTACGTAAACCCTAGCCATCACTGTCCTTAGGAGAGAAAGGAGAGCAATGCACCGCTAGCACACCAATGCACAAACACGACTCCTTCCCGTCGACTTAGAAAGCATGACGTGGAGTTTCATTCCATCAACGTGGATGAAGTAGAGACGCAGACACTAAGATGCCTGCATTCAGAGGACATCAATGACCATCCGTGCACGTTACGAGCGGCATACATCATCGCTCGAAAGGAGCATCACCGGACCTTCCTATGACAATGAACGGGAGAGAAGTTCTGTCCGTGTAGGCCAGCGATGTTACACACCTTTGTGCAGCGGGACATTGCCGGACTTGCTCCGCGATAAGGTATATCCCACAAACACTCCTTCCAAATACGTTGTTGTCAATGAGATCCTGTTATGGGTTGAGTGGAATTTTGTTGCTTCTGCCACACATGTTTTCTCCACAAAACTCAACAGTGGTATTAGATCAACGTCGATCTATGACGTAATTGGATTCATTTTGATATGATCAATCGTTGTATATTGTTTTTATATTGCATACGATGCGAATAAAATTGCTAATGTGCAAATCTAAACCTAATTCTACATACACCGCAGGCTTCTATTTTTGACATTTTGGATGGGGTTGATTATGGAAAATATTGATTTTCCTAAGTGCACGGAAGTAAAATTCTGTAGACCTTTCAGGGGCTCTGCCCCTGAGACCCCGCAAGGGGCGGCCTCCCCTCAACCCCACATAGTCTGTGTGGGAGTCAAAAAATTTATTTAATGGAGAATGTCCCACATTAAAAGTACTACAATTTTAATATGTATATACATATATGTAGATATACCTATGATAACATACATGTAACCATTAAAAATTTGTTTTATGTGGTGAATGCATGCACAACTATGGCCTAGTATCCCCTTTTGTGAATGTTGTGAATGAATGTGGATGTCAATCTTGTGGATATGTTTGTTTGTGAATGCTATGGATGTAAAATGGTTGCATATGGATCCTTTGTATAAAGTATTCAGCTTGCATGCCGAGCCTCATCTCTTATTTCAAAGTGTAATTAATTATTTCCCTTTATATGTGTACTCATATGATGTAATAGAGATAGGATTAGTTTTAGTTTTTGTAAACTTGATGTAAGGAGGCCACTTGAAGATCCAACTCCAAGGAGTGTCCATGGAGAAGCACCATGAAGATCTAATTCCAAGAAGCAACCTGAAGATCCAACTCCAAGGAACGTCCATGGAGAAGCAATAAGAAGATCCAATTCCAAGAAGAAACTTGAAGTTCCAACCTCACGAAGCATCCATGAAGTTATTCATTGTAATGTTGATCATTACAGGCTTACATGTTGATTCACAGGTCTTACATGAGATGCATAAGACCATAGGTGGACCGTAATCCTTTGTTGCTCCAAAGGATTACAATAGTATGGCCATAACTGATGTATTTGTGTTTGTGATTGCATTACTATCGTTTTTAGTTGTGGATATAGTAGTATATGATACGTACTATAAGTATGTGGTGTTTGGATATGTATATGTATTAATAAAACCCCTCAATTAATAATATTAAGTTTTAGTTTCCTTCCATAAAGCAACACACATGAAAAGCTTGATCGACTATGTGTGGGCATGCCTCCGCGTGGTACACTGTCTATCTCGTGGAAGTGTGATAGTGGGTGTGTGGGTCTGCCTCCGCAGGGTGCACACTCATTGTGTTGGCTTATGGGTTGGACTTAACTAGGGAACCTTGATAGGATCAAGTACCTAGAGGCACACAGATGCATCATGGCAAGGAGTTGTGCATGATCATCTATTCAAGAGTTGTATATGATGCAATTGGCAAAAGTTTCCTACCTTAGTATTTGGTCTTTGACGCCGGTGTTGGCTGGGCATTGATCCAATTATTTTGGATCTTGGCTCACTAGAAGGTTGTGCGTTGTAATCTTCCGAGTTGATAGTGAGGGCTATCAATTTGAATAAAATAGTGGGAGCGTAACTAATTAAAGGCCTAATTTATCTTGTTTATCAAATCTTTACAAGTCAAAATGTTTTGGACTAAATGCAAATTTTTCTTTTGTAGCAATCAAATGGCAAACAATACTCACACTTTCTCATTGCGATCGGTCCTTGAGAAGGACAAACTTACCGGAACTAACTTTCAAAACTGGTTTAGGACGCTGAGAATTGTTCTCACACATGAGCATAAGCTCTATGTCCTTGAAACACCAGAGCAAGCGGAACCCGCCGTAAATGGGCCCAAGGCTGAAAAGGATGCTTATAAGAAGTACCTTGATGATGTCGTGGATGTCAAGTGCCTGATGTTGTGCTCAATGAACTATGAGTTGCAAGAGCATCATGAGAACATGAATGTCATAGAGATGGTAACACATCTCAAGAACATGTATCAACATCAAGCAAGAGAGGAGAGATATGATGTCTCAAAGGCTTTGTTTAGGAGCAAGATGAAAGAGGGAGACTCAGTTGGAACCCATATACTCACTTTAATTGGGTACGTGGAAAGCCTAACAAAGCTGGGATTTTCCCTAGGTCAAGAGTTGGCCACTGATGTGATTCTACAATCGTTTCCTAAATCATATAAGGGCTCATACATACTGATGTATGTAGACCTTTTAGATCAAATGCTAGAGGAGGTTATCAATAGTTCATTACCTTTACTTATGACCTCAGTAGGTATGGCTATGTATATCTTATAAAACACAAGTCAGAAACTCTTGAAATGTTCAAGCCTTTCATGAATGAAGTAGAGAAGCAACTTGGTAAGAGTATTAAAGCACTCCATTCAGATCGAGGTGTCGAATACTTAAGCTAAGAGTTTGAGGACCTTTTGAGAGACCGTGGTATTGTATCACAATCGACTCCACCTGGTACACCACAACATAATGGTGTGTCAGAAAGAAGGAATTGTATATTATTAGACATGGTACGATCAATGATGAGTTCAGCCGAACTTCCAATATCGTTCTGGGGATATGCTCTTGAAACTACATCATTTACACTTAGTCGTGTACCTTCCAAATCGGTTCAAAAGATACCATATGAGATATGGAATGGAAATCGTCCCAATTTGTTTATGTTAAAGATTTGGGGATGTGAAGCTTATGTTAGGAAACAATTTCTTGAAAAGCTTGGACCCAAATCGGAAAAATGCTATTTTGTTGGATACCCCAAGGAAACTCGGGGATACTACTTCTACACACCAACTGACAACAAAGTGTTTGTTGCTAGGACTGTTGTATTTCTTGAAAAGGAATTTATTTCCAAAGGAATTAGTGGGATGAATGTATAGCTCGAAGAAGTTTGAGACCAACAAGAAAGTAGAGAACCTGAGGAGGTATATAAGGAACATGAAGACTCAAAAATTGTTGTGGAATTTCAAGTTCCAAATGTAACACAGGAACCTCGTAGGTCTAGTAGGATACGACTTGAGCCTGAGAGATTTGGATTTCTCGTGACTCAAGACAGTGACGAATTGGGCGTGGCAGATGAGCCAACTTCCTATCTAGAAGCTACTAAGGGACCCGAATATGAGAAATGGCTCAAAGCCATGAGATCTGAGATGGAATCCATGTACACCAACAAGGTATGAACCTTGGTGGATCCACCCGAAGGAGTAAAACCCATAGGGTGCAAGTGGGTCTTCAAGAAGAAGACTGACATGGATGGAAATGTTTAAACCTATAAAGGTAGATTGGTTGCGAAAGGATTTCATCAAATTCAAGGTGTTGATTATGACAAGACCTTCTCACCACTTTCCATGGTTAAATCCATCAGGATCATGCTTGCCATTACAGCTTATCGTGACTATGAGATTTGGCAGATGGATGTTAAAATAACATTCCTTAATGGGAATTTACTCTAGGATGTGTACATGACACAACCTAAGGGTTTTATCGATCCAAAGGAAGCCAATAAAGCATGTAAGCTGCAAAGGTCAATCTATGGATTGAAGCAAGCATCTCAGAGCTGGAATCTACATTTTGATGAAGTAGTCAAAAGTTTGGCTTTAGTCAAAATGAAAATGAACCTTGTGTTTACAAAAGGATTAGTGGGAGCACAATCATATTTCTCATATTGTATGTGGATGACATACTATTGATGGGAAATGGCATCCCTACTCTTCAGACAGTAAAAGGTTGGCTAGGGAAGACCTTCTCTATGAAGGATTTAGGTGAATCATCCTATATACTAGGGATCAAGATCTATAGAGATAGATTCAGAAGGCTTCTAGGCCAAAGCCAGAGTACATACATTGACAAGGTGCTAAAGAGGTTTAGCATGGAGGGTTCTAAGAGAGGTAACTTGCCCATGTCCCATGGGGTTACGATCTCTAAAGCCCAATGTCCTAGTTCATGTGATGAACAGGAACACATGAGTAAGATTCCATATGCATCAACAATTGGATCTATCATGTACGCAATGTTATGCACTCATACTGATGTGTCGTATGCTTTGAACATGACGAGCTGATATCAGTCAGATCCAGGTAAATGTCACTGGATAGCTGTAAAGAACATCATAAAGTACGTGAGAAGGATTAAGGATCAATTCTTGCTATACGACGGTGAGGAAGAGCTCGTGGTAAAAGGGTTACACCGATGCTAGCTTCCAAACTGACAAAGATGACTATAGATCGCAATCTGGATTTGTGTTTTGCCTGAATAACGAAGCTGTGAGCTGGAAGAGTTCAAGTAAGAGACAATTGCAGATTCTACAACAGAGGCCGAATATATTGCCTCATCCAATGTTGCAAAGGAAGCTGTGTGGATCAAAAAGTTCATTTCTGAACTTGGAGTGGTTCCAAGCACTGGTGATGCAATTGAGTTGTTTTGTGACAATAATAGAGCAATTGGACAGGCTAAAGAACCAAGATCGCACCAATGTTCCAAACATATTCTATGACGGTTCCATCTCATACGAGAGATCTTACAACGAGGAGGTGTGAAGATTTGCAGAGTACCTACAGAAAGCAATGTGGCTGACCCGCTCACAAAAGCACTTTCACAACAGAAACATGACAGACATGTTCGATCACTTGGATTGAGATTCATGAGTGATTGGGTTTAAGTGCAAGTGGGAATCTATCGGTATGTATGCCCATAGAGACTATCATTCGATGATTGTAATGGGATACTATGTAAATGATTTGTAATACTACATTGATCATATCAATAAAGGCAAGTTTCCAATCTATATGTTTGTATTTTATGTTGTGAGATGACCATAAAACTTATAGATGTCTATAGAATAATATACTCAATGACATATGTCTTCGGGTTGATGACCTGAACAGTGAGATCATATGTATGCTAAGAGTATGTATTCTTGTTTTGTCCCTAATCGGTTGTTATTGTGGAAATATCCATAGACATCAATAACACATAAGATTAGAATGTATGTTGGTTGATGGAAGAATCTCATTATCCATGATATGGAGATATCAAACCAAATACATAGATACTTGTTAGAGAACAGCGTATCAGATAGACCCACCTTGAGAGTGACACATGGATACCATTATTGGTCGTTAGAGTCACATCTCATAATGATGGTGGTGATTGTGGTTCTTAGACCTGAAGGTCACTACACTTATCACATGTCATTCAGTGTACTTTGACATCATCTACCATTGCCCTGAATAAGGATTGCCACAAAGATGGTGCTTGGGTGCACTGTGACACATGGGGATGACTGTGAGTGATGTAGATGGAATTTTTCCTTCCTACGGGAGTTTGATATTCTGGCCACTTGATAAGCGACACTGAGAAATGCATGGCCATGCTGATGTGAGTCAATATGTGATATTGAGCTTACATATATCTTAGACAGTCTGGTCTAGTTCAAGGAACATGGATTGAACGTTGAAAAGGATAACAATTCCATGACTCGAGCTCAATCCAGATATTAGTGACAAAGGAACTATACAATCATTGTAACACCAGTCATGAATGATAGGTCAAGTTGTTCTCCAACTTCTCCAATTACTTGGGTGGCAATGAAGTCTTTCTAGATACCAATCATTGCTTGTGAAATCATAATATGATTATGGATATCACTTCCAACGTAATTTGGAGCCTATCGGGTCACACACATAGGATGTGTTGGAATAGGAGTATAATTGTAGATTTGATTGGAATTGCTCCAAATCACATTGATTATTAAAATGTTTATGTAATCGATTAGAATAATATTGGAGTGACTGACTTTAAGTGCAAGTGGGAGTCTGTTGGCATATATGCCCATTGAGCCATCCCAAGAGATTGCATGGAGTCAGATATTAATTAATCAATTAATGTGATTATTTGATTAATTAATGAATTATAGAATATTCTAATTAATCCATGAGTGTTTTATTTAACGTATTATTTCTATTTACTGATGGGTTTAGCAAACCCTACTTCCCTTCGTCTTCTATTTAAAGGAGATTGACATCCGATATCTATATAAGATATTAAGATAGGCTTTTCAGTTTACGCTCACGTACTAGCCGTCACCGTCCTTAGGAGAGAAAGGAGAGCAATGCGCCGCTAGTACACCGCTGCACAGACACGACTCCTTCCTGCCAGCTTAGAAAGCGTGACGTGGAGTTCCAGTCCATCCACGTTGACGAAGTAGAGACACAGACGCTGAGACGCCTGCGTTCGGAGGACATCAATGACCATCCGTGCACATTATGAGAGGCGTACATCATTGCTCAAAAGGAGCGTCGCCGGACCTGCCTGCGACAATGAATAGGACAGAAGTTCCATCCATGTAGGCCAGCGACATTGCACACCTTTGTGCAGTGGGACATCGCCGGACTTGCTCCGCGATAAGGTATATCCCGCAAACACTATTTCTAAATACGATGTTGTCGACGAGATCCTGTTACGGGTTGAGTGGAATTTTGTTGCTTCTGTCACACATGTTTTCGCCATAAAACCCAACATCCATGTGGGAGATTTTGTTACAACCCTGATTTTTGGGTTCATATGGATGGAAATGCAATTTCCCCAATAGATTTATGATTATGGGAATTGTATGAATTATATGGATTCTATTTGCTATAATTCCTTTGTGTATGTGATTTCGTGGACTATAACATGTTAATGAGTCCAATATGATTAAAAATAAAGAGAAATCAAATATTGCTTTATTAAGAAGGAAATAAGAGATAATGATGTAAATGTAAGAAAGATGTGAAGATATGGATAATCGAATCATTATGGAGGATATTTCGAATCCAAAAGGATTCTAATGGTAAAAGGAATACAAATAAATGATATAAAAGAAGAGGAGAGAGAAAATATGAATAAAATATGCCTTAATAAGTAATAGCTTGCATACGAAGAAAAGTCTCTCATACTTTCAAGTTTGAGTCCCAAACTTGACATATAAGTAGTTTAAGTCATTATTGACTTTCCTTTAAAATTTGGGATCAATTGGGTAAAAGAGGAGAGAGATATGCATTTAGTAAGTTTACATAAAGTGAGGTATTAATAAACAATTTATGATTAATATCACACACATTCTTTTTGGAAAGGGATTTTTGGGGGCTGTGTTTATGGGTGCATTTTGGTAGCCCTTGGATCACATATCGATGGTTGGTAAGCCATCTTCTACCTTTGAACAGCCGAGGCAAATCCAAAACAATAAAGCTTCCTTTCCTTCTCAGATTCCCTCCGTCCGTGACCAATATTGATAGAATTAAACTTTCCCATCGAGTTGGGGAGGTAGATTCAAACTCAAACAACCCCGATTTTAACTGCTTCAGAATAGATCGAGACTTTTCCCAATTTTGTCAGACAGATAGGCCTGCGAACAGAGGACCCCGCTCGCCCATGCCTATATAAGGCTCTTTAGTCTCCCGAAGCCTGTGTTCAAGATCCCACGAACTCGGAAAGTGACCCCCTTGCTCTCAATTTGACCCCTCGTTCCTATGGTTTGATCTAGTTTCCATGGATCTGCTACAGATCAGACCTCCTCCTCTCCCCCCCCCGCCTTCCCTTGGCATTTGGCACCCACGGTTGAGTTGGGTGGGATGGGGAAGAGCTGTTGGAACCATCTTTGGGGTGATTCAAAGCCTAGAAGAGGAAATCAACCCTTCGGTTGACCAGTCCATGGCGCCGTGCTGCGTCGGCCACGTCAGGAAGAAGAGCGGAGGTAGAAGAGATAGACAGTGGGGAATTACTATCCTACCCCTGATTCCTACACAGCAAGGTAAGGATCATCATGTCCTTTCGTTCTTTTACTCCTTAACCCAGACCCAGCCATGTAGGCGTGGGACGCCACAGAAGCAGAAGACCATTGGCCTCGCGAGCCCATGTGGCCACACATGGTTGGCTGAAAAATGAAATAACTTGCAAAAATCATGGTAACTAATAGGATGATCTGATTAAGACAAATAATATATGTATCTTGCTCAAAAAATATGAGGAATCTAATAAAAATATAATGGAAGCCTGATTCTTGTTGCAATTCAAAAAGTGTATAAAGTTATCATATTTAATGGTTTAATTAATGAAAAACCCTTAGATTTGATGGTAGTTGGATCTAATGATGTTCTTTGAATGTTTTGAGCAAATGTTAACCTATTGTTAATAAAAGGACGAACTAAATCTAAAAAGATGATCTTTATGCATAATGGCTTGATTTAGGGTTCCATGTAATGCATTAATGGGCCTAAAAACCCTACTTTTGGTAATTATGACTTTTAATGGTTTTAATTGTTCAAATCCATGAATAAATGGAGATATGATGATCCTAAGTCAATTTGAGTATAAAAGAACCTTAATGTGGATAATTTTGAGCAATTAGGGTTTATATGAGTAGAAAAAGTAATTTAGGGTTTGTTGACCTAAAAGGGATAAAGTTTGAGAAATTGATCTAAGAAACCCTAATAAATCCTAACAAGAATTAGAAACCTTGGAAAGGTGTCCCGAGTCAATGAGGAGTTGTTTGGGATATGTTTGTGACAGTTAGACATTATACATATTTTCAGGATCAAGGTTGCTGATTGGTTGCTTGTCTTGCTTGATTGGACATCTTGATTGGATTGTATATCTTGCTTATGTTTGAGACTCCAAAATAGGTATGTAGTTATGCTTATGACTAATCGCTCTAGTTTCACGACGATTTCCGAAGTCTTACCGGTTTCTTGAAATTAACTGCTTGGTTGACATTTATTTCATGCAACTATAAAGTGACTATGACTACTACCATAATTATATGTGCATGACTGACTCAAATCCTGGTCCTCCTCTGTAGATTTGATGATGATGAGATGGATGACCTAGTACATGGTCTACCTGTGAGGTAGGATCATCAGGTTATCAGATGACCTAGTACATGGTCTACCCGCGAGGTAGGATCATCAGATCATCATGAGTCGATATGTTGGTCTACCCTTGGGTAGGACCATACGACTCCACAACCCTATGTATTGATCTACCTGTAAGGTAGGATCATGGGGGTTAGTTGAGATCTACCATATGAGAGGTAGTATCCACGTCTACTGCAGGGACAACACAGAGGTTAGGGTATGTAAGGATTGAGTAGTCATGTTTAAAGCGTAAAGTTTGTTTTGTTAAATCATAATTGCTTGCAATATGTTGTTACAGTTAAATGCACAATTATTGGTTCCCCCACATACCAGTATAATTTGTTATACTGACCGCCGTTTTATTTTTCGGCATTTTAGGTCTATCAAGAAAATGTTTATTCCTTTAAAGTGACAATGATGGAATAAAGCTTAATAAATATTGGAGGACTTTAGATAGATAGATGTTATATGGGGTAAAGTCTCTCAACTCCTATATTTTGCAAGGTATGAGAAAAGCAAAATTTTATTCCAGTTTTCAGCTTAGTTGTTGTAGAATTTATTAATTATTGTTGATTATTTGCAAAACCACTGATCCTGTTTTGAGATAACGCCTTTGACCTCTTGGTCTCCCTTAATTGGGGGTTACCGGGAAGCGGGGTCGTTACATAATTAGTCTTTCTAAAGGTAAAACCCTTAAAGTACATTTCTAGGTCAAAGATCAAGGGCAAGTTGAGACCTAAATATATAGGATCTTTTGAGATCCTTCAATGAGTTGGGGAATGTGCATGTAGACTAGTGTTGCCTCCATCTTATGAGAAAATACATGACGTGTTTCATGTCTATTTTCTAAGGAAATACGTCAAGGACCCATCTCATGTCTTGACTATCAAACATCTAGAAATTCATGAAGATCTAACTTATGAAGAATATCTGATAAAGATCCTAGACATGAGAGTGAAGCAATTGAAGAATAAATAATCGAATTAAGTGAAGGTGCTTTGGAAGCACCATGGTATCGAGGAAGCAACCTAGGAACTACGATCCGAGATGATGAAGACTTAACTACCAACTTTTCACTTAGTCATGGATTTTGGGACAAAATCCCCTTTTAGGGGAGGTGAGCTGTAAGATAGTGAATTTTGTGACAAATTTAAATATTGAGCTATGATTCATAATCATTCAAAATTGATTTTTTTTTCTAATTTGCACTAATTACATCTCATTCGAAATACCTTGAAATTTGATCATCAAAATGCAAATTTCCCTTGTTGGTCTAGTCATCCCACTTGGACCCTCAATATAATAATTAGAACCCCATTTGAATCCTTAGCTTAGAAATTGTATAAAAGATATTATTGAAATTTTAATATCCATGTCTTGAGTAATTACAAGGGTAATTAGTTTATCCATTCTAAACTCATGAATTAATAAAGTTAATATTTTTATGAATTAGAGTTATGGCAATCATGTTCATATTGAAATTTCTAAGGGAACCATAAGGGTGACTTAAGAGAAATACATTTTAGAGGAATTAAGGGGAGTAACAAAAAGCATGGATGATTGAATGGGTTAGGTGGCCGGTCAAACCAAGGGGTTGACCCATCCCCAACTCTCTCTAGACATAAGCACATTTATTACCAGAATACAACGATCCGTAGTCGTTCCCCTTGGTCTCGACCCCCATCGTCTGGACCCCCAAATTTGGTCTTTAGTTCTAGAAATCGCCAGACTACAAACTGATCATGAGGAGGGCTCCCAACACCAGTGGCCATTATTGTCCAGCGTCTGTAGAAGAAAAATAGCTACGAGCCTTTACCCAAGCCTCTGCTCTACCCTGAATTGGATGAAGAATACCATGGACTTCCTTTACATCCACGAACCCTAGCTTCCAAATCCCTACTTATACCCCCAGCCATCACATCCTGACTACAACCACAACTGCCAATAAGAACTACCTCCTCCCTATCAACAAACCACAACCACGACGACACCCCTCTCTTGACCCCTTTCTTGCACCCTGACCCCAAGACACACTTCATGTCCTCCCTTAGGTTGTACGACAACTTGGGCGATTACCTGATCCTGGCCTCCCTCAACTGATACGTCGTAGGCCTGGGTAGGTTTGTAGACCATGACCACCACCACACCACCCATCCTTCTCTTCCCTCTCCTCTTTGACCTGCAATTTTCTCCAGTCGGTGTCAAGTTCTTCCATGGACCACCTTGGATGCCATGTGTCTCCATGGAATCTGACAAGGGTGCCAAGCCTAAAATATCATTGCAACTTAACCCATGGCTGACCAGAAGACAACCTGCCCCAAGGTAGTCGAGGTACCTAATACTTGCCGCTTGGTTCTTCTATCATCATACTAATGTCTAGATCAAATATGTGAAACAGTATACTAGCTACAATAATCATATTGCTAACCTGGATATGAAACAACCTATTTACTTAGTTATATAATTAGTTAGATAGATTAAAGTGTTACTTGGATAATTCATAATGCACAATTAGAAACTTAGAACAAATCAAGATTTATATAACCTACCTTTTATGTGGCGAATTTCAATCAATTAGCCTAAAATGGCTATCTCCTTCTCATCAACTCATGCAAAAGGGTGATCACCTAATTAGGAAATAACAAATACAATCAAGGGCATTAAGGGAGCATAAATGAAGAAATCAAATGATGAAAACTCTAACTCTGATTACATACCTTAAATCTTCTGCAAATCATATAAGTTACTTGCTCTTAAACTATATGTATGAATGTAGTCCATACTACTGTATTACACAAGTAGTATTACGTAATATGTAAATTTTATCTACTATGAACATGAGTAATGAATACGATAATACTTATGCACAAGAGATAGATAAAATGATGGGAAGGGACTTAATAACCTCATACAACCATAACAATGATTATGAAGATATTTTACTCAATGAAGGGTAAAACAGTAATTTCACCTTATAAGAATCTAGGAAATAATTTCAAAGACAAGGATTGCCTAGTGACCTAGGATATTTCCCTTTTCTAGGATTTGAAACTTCAGAGCCCGTTGAACCCTAGTTGTGGAAATTGTTGGATTTAGTGTGGATTTTAAGGTATGAGATTCTTTATCTTTCTAATCAAGTTATTTTTATCCCTCTTGAGTTCAATACTTTTGTTTGGGTAGTGAAACATAAAATTGTTATAAGCTTTTCCTACATTTGAATTCACCATCCTCCTTAAAATTAGTGGAATTTTGTTAAATGTTATGATAATCACTTGACTTAATCTAGTTGGAGTTTTTACTCCCCAGACTTTGGTCCCTTTGGGCTTTGGCCCCTTAGACCTTTGTCTTGCTTGAGGTAGGGTATGTCCCACCGCCATGTACACTGGTAGTTATGGTTTAGTCAACCCCCAGTCGACTGGTTGAAATAGTAATTAGGCTCAATGTCATTCTTTCATAGATGATTGAACATAAGGCATTGTAGTCCTTGAAGGAAATGATAGGAAAGTGCTAGCATCCTAATATTTAATAGTTGAATTTTGGAAATATTTTGAAGCATTTTGCATATCCTATTGAGGATTGCATTTTGAAATACAAATCTTGGAATATTTCTCTCCTTACTTGACAAAATTAGTCCACCAAATATTCCCTGCCTAGTTTTGATATTACCGTGATACATATTTAGTACCCATATTTTTCAAATAGCTTGATAAAAAATGTAGTACCAGTAATTGCTTACCCAATTTTTTTCTCTCGGTCCATGTTGTGGTTTATTATTCCTCTGGGATATTGCATGGACAAAAGGGCATGTTCATCTGGGGCCTTCTACTGCATAACACTAAGATCAAGCTAGGAGCATGGCAAGATGCTCTTTGTGTGGCATAGCAGTTTCATCTTTCTTACTATGTTAATGTATTCCTTTTTGTGGACAATATTGTTCTTTTTCCTTTATATAATGTATGCGATGAAACAAACACTATGTTCCTTATTATTGTTGTTATTGAGAACATTATCATATTATGTTGCACATGGTTTGGAAACTATGTCATCACAAAGAATGCAAGTTAAGTATGTAAGCTAAAAAAGGTCAATCTATGGATTGAACCAAGTATCTTAGAGTTGGAAACTTTAATTTGACAAGATAGGCAAAGAGTTTAAATTTAGTCAAAATGAAGATGAAACATGTTTACAAAAGGTTAGTGGGAGCATATCTATATTTCACATATTGATTGGGAATGAGACCCTTATCCTACAAAAGTTAAAAACCTGGCTGGGAAAGTATCTTCTATATGATGG
Organism: Alisma plantago-aquatica; assembly: GCA_963693085.1. NCBI lineage: Eukaryota > Viridiplantae > Streptophyta > Magnoliopsida > Alismatales > Alismataceae > Alisma > Alisma plantago-aquatica. The sequence goes on from OY856414.1 coordinate 340,742,439, forward strand.
ATTTAGGCAAAACATCCTATATCTTAGGAATCAAGATCCATAGAGATACATTGTGGGCTCCGATCTCCAAACCACGAATTAATCTCGATTTAAACATGTGCGGAAGCATTCGGTAAACAGCGGAAGACCAAAAATCACGGGAAATTAAAACTTTTTGAGACAAGAGCTTGAAACCTCAAACCTTTTCTATAGAAAAAGGATAAAACTGTTTACATCACTGACAATTACTTCTTGAGTAATTATATACAACATGATACAAAAATTCTCAAGAGTTCATACTCCAAAACACTCCAGGACCTGAGAGTACAGAGGACACATAGGACTTGACTCTAAACTACACCATGAAGCAGGCTAGATCTCCACCTGAGATATTTACTGCTCCTGATGCTGTTGTTGCTGGGATTGGTCACCTGAGTTCTTGTTCCTCCGTCTTCGACGACCACCTAAAAAGTAGAAGTCTACGGGGTGAGACAATTATACATAATTGCCCCAGCGAGAGTTATAACTCTCCACTAGAAGCTTTATAAGCAAAGTAGGGAATAACCAAAGTAATAAAAGCCTTCAAGATATTCGCTAACAGTTCTGATAATAAGCAAGAGTTCAATCAATATCAAAATATGAGAACATCTATACTATTCCAGGTAACATCAATCAAATAACTCGTAGATAACTCTTAACAGATATACTACGCTGTTGATTATGTTTTTCAAACATTATTGTTATGCCCTGTGGAGATGAGGTATACCACTCATACTCCAACTGATCACTAGTAAGTCGCATCAGTATCATACATAGGTCATTAAAAGAGCTGGATTCTTAAGACCTCATCTTCCTCAGTCAGTTAGAGGATTGATTGTTTGACATATGGCGGGATGTCTTTTGTAATAGCTCACCAGGGTACTCTGGTCCTTCGCTATTTTTAGAGTTATAGTGGTATTCTGTACTCTCTTCGCTATCGGAAGATTTCTTGTTTATCTTTCACCGATACGGTATTTATGTCTTTAAGGGAGTGTAGAGATACATCTCACCTTTAGGACTTTATGGTGGGGTCTGATGGACTACTAGAATCAACATCATCCTGTCACCCTTTCTTTTATAGTGAAGGTATGACGGACTACAAGAATCTACATCAAATACCTACACTAGGATGTAAGGTTCTACACATCCATGTACCCCACATACTCAAAAGTATGTGATCCAGGAGTTCCCTTAGGAAAACCTGTTTCACCATCATTTAGACTCTGACAATGATGGATCTATGATCAAGGCTCTACATTTCACTTGATTAGTTAGGTACATTCAGTATTCTTTAAACATTGTCTTTCAAACAATAACATTAGCACAACAGCTATAATGAGAATACATAAATGTAGCAGGCCTAACTCTTTTCAATCATTAGTTCTCAGTCATCTCATCACAAGTCATCTGTCAAGCATGACCTTGATGGTGTTTATGGATTTCACAGCCCATAAATCACAAAAGATGTCACTCACAATGCATCAATATGGATTACTATTCATAAAGCTTAAGACATGCTTTCAATGAATATAACATGGCATTCCATACCTGGATATGACCATCATCGCATAACAACCTGCATGGTTCATGCAACAGATAATAGTAAACAATTCAACAATTAGGGTTTACTATTCATCTTTCATGTCAATACCCTAAAAATTAGGGTTTACTATTCATCTTTCATGTCATCACCCTAAAATTAGGGTTTACTATTCACTCCATGGTGAATTGTACTCATTACATCATCATGTAAGAGAAACATCATCATTAAGGCTCTTAATTAAGATTAAGATCCATTAGATATCATAATTAGGGTTTCCATGACCTCACATAGGTGGGTCATTCCCTAATCATGCACATTCATGTGTATTTGAAGTATCTCACTAGAGTTTCCTCCTAAAAAGGGTACTTTCTCTCTCTAGGATACTTTCTCTCTCTAGAAATACTTTCTCTCTCCTCTCACTAGTAGATGGTGACAACACCACTCTAGATCAGGTTGAGATAAGTCTCCATTGACTAACATGAGCCAAAACATCAACATCATGTGATTAGAGTTTGATTAGAACAAGGTTTTACCCCTTTAGACCCCTCAAGGGTATTTTGGTAATTTGCCACATGATCACCATCATGGGTTAACTCACTAATCACATAGTCCCTTAATGACCTAGGTTACCATTAGGGTTTAGATTGGATCACTATTGAACTAATCACATCATCAAATGGTTAAGTACAAACCATCACCAATCTCCAAACGGTTTCAACCACCCAAACGGTCTTGAGACCGTTTGGCCCCAAACGGTCTTGAGACCGTTTGGATCCAAACGGTCTTGAGACCGTTTGGAGGTGAAGACCGTTTGGAAGGGTTGACTCCCAAACCGTTTGGAGCTTCAAACGGTTTGAAACCGTTTGATCAAACTTGCTTGAGATCGATTGGACCAAACGATCCTGAGGTCGTTTGAGCCCAAACGGTCTTGAGACCGTTTGGTCTCAAACGGTCTTGAGACCGTTTGGATCCAAATGGTCTTGAGACCGTTTGGTCCAAATGGGCTCAAACCGTTTGGACCTCCAAAGGGGTTCAAAGGTCACCAAAGTTCATGGATAGGTGTGTTGAAGCCCTCATTTGGTCAAAGCTATGCTAACCACTTATAAATTGAGTCAATTAGGGTTAGCCTTAGCCACTTAGACATCAAATTGACCCTCAATTGCAAGCCAATTAGGGTTCAATCCTCCTCAATTAGGGTTTCAAATCGATTGGTCATCAATGTTCAACAATGTGAATCAATTCAAGGTTGAACCTATCAATTGACCTCCAATTGGGCTCAAACTTGGCCCAAACGGTCTTGAGGTCGTTTGGACATCATCCAAACGGTCTTGAGACTGTTTGCCCAAAGTTTGACCAAAATTCCAAGTCGTTTTGACTAAGGTTGAAGTCCAATTAGGTCAAAATCAGCAATTTTCATCAATTCATCAATTTCCTACAATTGGACCCTCAAACCATTAGATTAACTCAACCCTAGACCTTCAAACGGTCTTGGGTTGTGCCCAAACGGTCTTAGGACCGTTTGGAGGAATCCCCAAATGGTCTTGAGACCGTTTGGGTCCTTCAACCCAAAACTCAACAAGATCTATATGTTAAATCAGCACTTTTTCACCCGATTAGGGTTTCATGTTGAAGTGCCTTCAACTCTCAATTGGTTAAGAATTAGACTTTGATTCTTTGCAGAGATGAAATTCAATATGTTAGGAACAGACCCTCAAACGGTCGTCCCTTGGTCAACTCTTTCAAACGGTCTTGAGACCGTTTCAATCCAAACGGTCTTGCAAGACCGTTTGAGAGCAAACGGTTTGAAACCGTTTGGTCCAAAAGGGTCCAAGGTCGTTTGAAAAAGTAACATAGGGAATCACGCCCCTCATCTTCAACCTCTAGCAAGGTCGGTTCCTCCACTAATTTGCTTGCAAACGTGCAAGGAAGAAGGGAGGTAGAAGGAGATTTTACCAAGTAAATTGCAAGAATTAAGCATGCATATAAAGCATAAGTTTAGAGTTATAAAACCCGCCTAAAGGTTGATCTTAGAGCTCCAAGCCTTCAAGCTCCAAGCTTTAATGGCGTCCTTGAGCTTCCACAACTTGGTCAGAGGTGAATTCTCCAAGGAAACGTTGCTTTGGTCGGCTAGAACAAGAAGACTAAGTAAGCTAACCATAAAACCAACCTTAGAAAGTGAATTCCTCCATGAATTCGAGCTAGAAGGTGGGGTTCTCTTACCTAGAACAGGTTGGTCGTCCCCCTGAGCTCCAGAGCTACCTTTGGCCGTTTGAGCAAGAAGAGATGAGAATGAAGTAAAGGAAAGATCGTTCACTTATCTTGTAAAGAGGTGGCTTATATACTTTAGCCCCTTTTACACCCTAAGGACCTTACAAGATTGGAAATCACATCTAGGTCCCTCCTTGCTCAAAGGCACGTCCAAACTTATCTATCCTTATGCAAATCTCATGGAATCTCAAGATCTAAGGGTAAAGAAATCCAACCTACAACTAGGGTACATCCATGAAAGATTTCTATACCCAAATTAGGTGTCTTTACCACAAAGTTCATCTTTTCTTATCTGACCAATCTTTGATGTGCCCCTTTCATCATTTCCTCTCTAAATGATGACAAGAGTCTTAAAATATGTTTTAGATATTAAGAATTACAAGTTGAACCCCTCAATTTGGGTAAATTGCATTTTACCCCAAATTAGGGTTTCTAAGCATGGGGGTTGCTTCCACAGCTGCACCTTGGTGCTCAAGCTTGGGAAATCCCTCAAACTTCATCATAGACATCCTCATGATGTTTCAACATCAGAGATACATCTTATCTTGTGACTTTTGCAAGTTCAACCCTTAAACTGGGTAATTTGCACATAGGTCCCTGCATACAACACAATGCTACAACTTTATACAAAAAGGAGCAAAATTGAAAATTATATGTTCCTGAGGAACTTAATTACATGCCAGGGAGTTTTTCACAAGTATATAATTACATTTTTAGGCAAAACTTCTAGGGTTAGCTCATAACCCAGGTCAGGGGTGTTACAAATCATAAACCCCTAACAAGGATTTTGTCCCCAAAATCTCAGGAAGAAAAGGGGAGAGAAGATATTGTTTCAACATACACATTATTACATTCTAGAGAAGATGTGTTTATTTTAAGAACATAAACCCCTAACAAGGGATGTTCTTAAAATTCTATCTTTACTTAAGAACATAAACCCCTAACAAGGGTTGTTCTTAACATTCTTACTCTGGTATTAGTTACTTGTGTTATCAAAACTCTATATCTCTTTGAGTTGTTTCATATAGACTACTTAATTAGAGTAATCAAAAGATAATATTTCAAGAGCTTCCATATTTACTTTATCATCAGTAATTGTATACCTGGCCAGGGTATATGATTACTAAGGTAAGAAAATATGTACTTACATTTTTCCATGTTCCTTCTCTTTTCTCTTTCTTACAAACATAAAATATTAACTTTACTGAATTCTATTTCCAGATCAATTCTTTAGTAACTTACCTTCTCATAGAAGTAAGTATGTCAAGATATAAGACTCACTCAACGGAGTCTCCAACGACAACTACCTGCCTTATGACTAGATGTCATATTGCAGTTTACGAATCACTCTTCGAGTGATGAAAGAGTGCGTAGCACCCGGGTCAAACAGAACAGATACCACACAAGATTTAGACATATCAGAATATAAAAGTTTCATCCGACCTGTCACCACTTGTGGATCTTCCATTTCCTCTGGTGGGTTCATAGCATAGAACCTTGCCGTAGCTTGTTGTTGAGGTGGTGCTGATGATCCAGCTTGAGACGCTTGCCCGCGTCCTCGACCTATTCCTTGAGATTGTCCTCCCTGTGATCCCTGATGTCCTTGTCTCGGAGGCTGTGTCACACTGACAGGCTTAGACCAACAGTCCTTCATCAAATGTCCTACCTTACCACAGTTATAACAGCTTCTTTCTTGTGGTCTTGGTGGTCCAGTAACGGACATTGATGCAGAGCTGTGAGTCTCCTGAGGTAGTTGTCCTTGTCCTTTACCTCTACTTGGAGACCACTCAGTCTGAGAACTAGGTATAGATGGTGGAGGGTTAGGTGTAGAGGATCTAGACTTCTTAAAGTCCATAGATGAAGAACCCTGGAATTGTGGATATCTTTTCTGGGTTTGCCTCTTCTCAACCACAAATCTCTCTATCCTTCGGACTGATTCAACGAAGGTAGAGAATCTCTCTCGGTTCTCTAAGGCAGACACTGGGGTAGACATGTCAGCATTCAAACCCCTCTCGAATCTCCTGATTCTCTCTTCTTCTGTGGCAGCCATGTGCGGACAAAACCACAACAGCTCCATGAACTTAGCTTCATACTCGCTAATGTTCATCATGCCCTGTCTCAGTCTCTCAAACTGAGAGATCTTCTCGTCTAGGAAGGTCTTTGGGAAATATCGTTGGACAAATTCCCGCCGCAAGTCTTCCCACGAGATCTCTATTCCAGGTCTCTTCTGCTCTTCCATGGTCCACCAGTGACCAGCACTTCCTTTGAGAAGATAGACAGCATTTCTAACCTTCTCAACTTCAGGGATGTTGAGGATCCTGAAAGCCTTCTCCAGCTCTGTCAACCACAGATCAGCATCTGCGGGATCAGCAGTCCCATGGTACTCGGTAGCTCCGACACGACGTAGTCGCTCGAACGTCTTTTCGATACCTTGCCCCTATGGTTGGACAGGTGCCCTATGTGCAGGCATAGGCAACCTGTCGGTTATATGTGTCATGGCAGTCATGAACTGCCCAAACATAGTCTGGACTGCTGGGTTACCCATGTCAGCTGGGTCAAACTGGGGTGGCTCTCTAGGTTGTTCTAGTACAGGCTGCTCCCTTTCTGGTACTCCTGCACCACCTTGAGGTGCACTGGCACTACTTTCTATCATATTCTCATCATGTGGTTCTGACATTCTTATGTATCTTCTTCTCCTGAGGAGTAGAAGATTCTATTAGATAAGGAAGGAATGCTAAAGATAGACTTGACTTCCTAAGTCCTATGCCTCTGTAGACTCGGCGAACCTAGAGCTCTGATACCACTTAATTGTGGGCTCCGATCTCCAAACCACGAACTAATCTCGATTTAAACATGTGCGGAAGCATTCGGTAAACAGCGGAAGACCAAAAATCACGGGAAATTAAAACTTTTTGAGACAAGAGCTTGAAACCTCAAACCTTTTCTATAGAAAAAGGATAAAACTGTTTACATCATTGACAATTACTTCTTGAGTAATTATATACAACATGATACAAAAATTCTCAAGAGTTCATACTCCAAAACACTCCAGGACCTGAGAGTACAGAGGACACATAGGACTTGACTCTAAACTACACCATGAAGCAGGCTAGATCTCCACCTGAGATATTTACTGCTCCTGATGCTGCTGTTGCTGGGATTGGTCACCTGAGTTCTTGTTCCTCCGTCTTTGACGACCACCTAAAAAGTAGAAGTCTACGGGGTGAGACAATTATACATAATTGCCCCAGCAAGAGTTATAACTCTCCACTAGAAGCTTTATAAGCAAAGTAGGGAATAACCAAAGCAATAAAAGCCTTCAAGATATTCGCTAACAGTTCTGATAATAAGCAAGAGTTCAATCAATATCAAAATATGAGAACATCTATACTATTCCAGGTAACATCAATCAAATAACTCGTAGATAACTCTTAACAGATATACTACGCTGTTGATTATGTTTTTCAAACATTATTGTTATGCCCTGTGGAGATGAGGTATACCACTCATACTCCAACTGATCACTAGTAAGTCGCATCAGTATCATACATAGGTCATTAAAAGAGCCGGATTCTTAAGACCTCATCTTCCTCAGTCAGTTAGAGGATTGATTGTTTGACATCTGGCGGGATGTCTTTTGTAATAGCTCACCAGGGTACTCTGGTCCTTCGCTATTTTTTAGAGTTACAGTGGTATTTTGTACTCTCTTCGCTATCGGAAGATTTCTTGTTTATCTTTCACCGATACGGTATTTATGTCTTTAAGGGAGTGTAGAGATACATCTCACCTTTAGGACTTTATGGTGGGGTCTGATGGACTACTAGAATCTACATCATCCTCTCACCCTTTCTTTTATAGTGAAGGTATGACGGACTACAAGAATCTACATCAAATACCTACACTAGGATGTAAGGTTCTACACATCCATGTACCCCACATACTCAAAAGTATGTGATCCAGGAGTTCCCTTAGGAAAACCTGTTTCACCATCATTTAGACTCTGACAATGATGGATCTATGATCAGGGCTCTACATTTCACTTGATTAGTTAGGTACATTCAGTATTCTTTAAACATTGTCTTTCAAACAATAACATTAGCACAACATCTATAATGAGAATACATAAATGTAGCAGGCCTAACTCTTTTCAATCATTAGTTCTCAGTCATCTCATCACAAGTCATCTGTCAAGCATGACCTTGATGGTGTTTATGGCTTTCACAGCCCATAAATCACAAAAGATGTCACTCACAGTGCATCAATATGGATTACTATTCATAAAGCTTAAGACATGCTTTCAATGAATATAACATGGCATTCCATACCTGGATATGACCATCATCTCATAACAACCTGCATGGTTCATGAATATAACATGGTATTCCATACCTGGATATGACCATCATTTCATAACAACCTGCATGGTTCATTCAACAGATAATAGTAAACAATTCAACAATTAGGGTTTACTATTCATCTTTCATGTCAATACCCTAAAAATTAGGGTTTACTATTCATCTTTCATGTCATCACCCTAAAATTAGGGCTTACTATTCACTCCATGGTGAATTGTACTCATTACATCATCATGTAAGAGAAACATCATCATTAAGGCTCTTAATTAAGATTAAGATCCATTAGATATCATAATTAGGGTTTCCATGACCTCACATAGGTGGGTCATTCCCTAATCATGCACATTCATGTGTATTTGAAGTATCTCACTAGAGTTTCCTCCTAAAAATGGTACTTTCTCTCTCTAGGATACTTTCTCTCTCTAGAAATACTTTCTCTCTCCTCTCACTAGTAGATGGTGACAACACCACTCTAGATCAGGTTGAGATAAGTCTCCATTGACTAACATGAGCCAAAACAGCAACATCATGTGATTAGAGTTTGATTAGAACAAGGTTTTACCCCTTTAGACCCCTCAAGGGTATTTTGGTAATTTGCCACATGATCACCATCATGGGTTAACTCACTAATCACATAGTCCCTTAATGACCTAGGTTACCATTAGGGTTTAGATTGGATCACTATTGAACTAATCACATCATCAAATGGTTAAGTACAAACCATCACCAATCTCCAAACGGGTTCATCCTTCAAACGGTTTCAACCACCCAAACGGTCTTGAGACCGTTTGGCCCCAAATGGTCTTGAGACCGTTTGGAGGTGAAGACCGTTTGGAAGGGTTGACTCCCAAACCGTTTGGAGCTTCAAACGGTTTGAAACCGTTTGATCAAACTTGCTTGAGATCGATTGGACCAAACGATCCTGAGGTCGTTTGAGCCCAAACGGTCTTGAGACCGTTTGGTCTCAAACGGTCTTGAGACCGTTTGGATCCAAACGGTCTTGAGACCGTTTGGTCCAAATGGGCTCAAACCGTTTGGACCTCCAAAGGGGTTCAAAGGTCACCAAAGTTCATGGATAGGTGTGTTGAAGCCCTCATTTGGTCAAAGCTATGCTAACCACTTATAAATTGAGTCAATTAGGGTTAGCCTTAGCCACTTAGACATCAAATTGACCCTCAATTGCAAGCCAATTAGGGTTCAATCCTCCTCAATTAGGGTTTCAAATCGATTGGTCATCAATGTTCAACAATGTGAATCAATTCAAGGTTGAACCTATCAATTGACCTCCAATTGGGCTCAAACTTGGCCCAAACGGTCTTGAGGTCGTTTGGACATCATCCAAACGGTCTTGAGACCGTTTGCCCAAAGTTTGACCAAAATTCCAAGTCGTTTTGACTAAGGTTGAAGTCCAATTAGGTCAAAATCAGCAATTTTCATCAATTCATCAATTTCCTACAATTGGACCCTCAAACCATTAGATTAACTCAACCCTAGACCTTCAAACGGTCTTGGGTTGTGCCCAAACGGTCTTAGGACCGTTTGGAGGAATCCCCAAACGGTCTTGAGACCGTTTGGGTCCTTCAACCCAAAACTCAACAAGATCTATATGTTAAATCAGCACTTTTTCACCCGATTAGGGTTTCATGTTGAAGTGCCTTCAACTCTCAATTGGTTAAGAATTAGACTTTGATTCTTTGCAGAGATGAAATTCAATATGTTAGGAACAGACCCTCAAACGGTCGTCCCTTGGTCAACTCTTTCAAATGGTCTTGAGACCGTTTCAATCCAAACGGTCTTGCAAGACCGTTTGAGAGCAAACGGTTTGAAACCGTTTGAACCCAAACGGTTTGCAACCGTTTGGTCCAAAAGGGTCCAAGGTCGTTTGAAAAAGTAACATAGGGAATCACGCCCCTCATCTTCAACCTCTAGCAAGGTCAGTTCCTCCACTAATTTGCTTGCAAACGTGCAAGGAAGAAGGGAGGTAGAAGGAGATTTTACCAAGTAAATTGCAAGAATTAAGCATGCATATAAAGCATAAGTTTAGAGTTATAAAACCCGCCTAAAGGTTGATCTTAGAGCTCCAAGCCTTCAAGCTCCAAGCTTTAATGGCATCCTTGAGCTTCCACAACTTGGTCAGAGGTGAATTCTCCAAGGAAATGTTGCTTTGGTCGGCTAGAACAAGAAGACTAAGTAAGCTAACCATAAAACCAACCTTAGAAAGTGAATTCCTCCATGAATTCGAGCTAGAAGGTGGGGTTCTCTTACCTAGAATAGGTTGGTCGTCCCCCTGAGCTCCAGAGCTACCTTTGGCCGTTTGAGCAAGAAGAGATGAGAATGAAGTAAAGGAAAGATCGTTCACTTATCTTGTAAAGAGGTGGCTTATATACTTTAGCCCCTTTTACACCCTAAGGACCTTACAAGATTGGAAATCACATCTAGGTCCCTCCTTGCTCAAAGGCACGTCCAAACTTATCTATCCTTATGCAAATCTCATGGAATCTCAAGATCTAAGGGTAAAGAAATCCAACCTACAACTAGGGTACATCCATGAAAGATTTCTATACCCAAATTAGGTGTCTTTACCACAAAGTTCATCTTTTCTTATCTGACCAATCTTTGATGTGACCCTTTCATCATTTCCTCTCTAAATGATGACAAGAGTCTTAAAAGATGTTTTAGATATTAAGAATTACAAGTTGAACCCCTCAATTTGGGTAAATTGCATTTTACCCCAAATTAGGGTTTCTAAGCATGGGGGTTGCTTCCACAGCTGCACCTTGGTGCTCAAGCTTGGGAAATCCCTCAAACTTCATCATAGACATCCTAATGATGTTTCAACATCAGAGATACATCTTATCTTGTGACTTTTGCAAGTTCAACCCTTAAACTGGGTAATTTGCACATAGGTCCCTGCATACAACACAATGCTACAACTTTATACAAAAAGGAGCAAAATTGAAAATTATATGTTCTTGAGGAACTTAATTACATGCCAGGGAGTTTTTCACAAGTATATAATTACATTTTTAGGCAAAACTTCTAGGGTTAGCTCATAACCCAGGTCAGGGGTGTTACACTACCATAAAGAACAACCTTAAGTACTTGAAAAGCACTAAGGATCAATTCATTATTTATGGTAATAAGGAAGAGTTGGGTGTAAAGGGTTGCACCGCTGCAAGGTTAAAACTGAAAAAAAATACTAAAGATTGGAATCCAAATTTGTGTTTGACGGTAAAATAGAGTTGCAAGCTACAAAAGTTTTGAGCATGAGACAGTTACTGATTCTACAATTGAAGTCGAGTACCTTGCTGTTATGAACAGAACAACAATATTATATGTATCAATAAGTCCATTTAGATGAATTTGGGGAGGTTCCAACCATTGATGAAATAGTACAAATATTGTGGCAACAATAACTCATATAGCATACTATAGAAATTCCATCTCATATGAGAAATCTTACAGTGAGGAGATGTGAAGACTGTTGGGTTTTAGGGGAGATAGAGAAGGCAGCGGAAACTTAAAAATTCTCCCCCAACCCATACCGAGGAAACGCGTCAACGTCTATATAATAGGAAAGGATGGTTTGTGGAATCATACCTTGTCCCGAGGCTTGCTCGGCGACAATACCTCGCGTAATGCGCGGTCTTCAACTCCGGTCTTGGACGGTGTCTGTGCAGCTCCTGGTCGCACCGGGACTAACGACTCCTCCTCCTACCGGACTGTCGGATGACAGTTGTCCTCCTAAGCGGCAGTGTCCTCCCGCCTCTGTAGTAGTCCACACGGACCACCTGGAACTCCACTCTCCTTGTCCCACAAGGAAGTGGAAGGAGTCGCACCCTCCTGTTGACGTACTAGTCGCCAACACACTCTCCTGCTACCAGTTGCAACTGTAGTTGTCCTTCCCTTGCTGCACCTCCCTTTTGCGGGAAGCACTTGCTCGGGATCTCTCATGGTTACCAAAACTAGAGAGAACGACAACTTCGCAAAGCAACCGGCTTGCATTGAGTTGTCCTTTGAGAAGCCCCCAATACCCCTATATATATAGGCGGGTCATGGGACAGGGTTCTCTGTGCCCGGCAATACGGGACTAAAGCAGGAGTAGAAGGGTTCGAGAATTTTCCACAAAAAGCAACCGGTTCGCAACTTGAAATGATCGGTTCACAACTGAACCGATCGGTTCGGCCATTGAGCCGATCGGTTGGACCTGAGCCGATCGTTTGGGGCACTCCAACCGATCGGTTGGTGCCTTGAACCGATCGGTTCATGGTCCTAATCTGGCTCAAAAAGACTTTCCTTGTTTCGTTCTCAATTGGTATCGTATACCAATGTTATTCCCAATCGAATTGGGCAATTTGAAACCAAAGGAAAATTCTTGCCAACATGACTTTCCCAACTGGTCGGTTGCACCAGTTGAGCCGATCGGTTCAACTCTTGAACCGGTTGTTTCAACCTGGGCATGAGCCGATCGGCGTGGACACTCCATCCGACCGGTTCAGCACCTCAGCCGACCGGTTCATCACATGAGCCGATCAGTTGGGAGCACAGGTTGGGCAAAATCAGTCAATTACGATTTCAATCAATCCGATACTCCAATCAATGCGTCCAACACCTTGAACCATATGATATTGAGCTATCGACTGATTGAGTGTTTAATTGAACTACTAAACTCCTTTAGTAATCAATCTAAACATTTCTTTGTGGACAAAACTCCTCTTCCAGGTTAAATCCTATGTGTGTGACCCTGCATGTCCATTTCACGTTGGCAGTGAAAGTCCATAACACTTATGACTTCACAAGCAAAGAGCGGTGCCTAGTCACACATCAGTTCTACCCAAGTGAAAGTAGAAAGTTGGAGAAAAACTTTCATCCTACAATCCGTGAATGGTGTTACAGTGAATGTATAATTCCTTTGTCACTGATATCCCGAATGAACTCAAGGCATGGAACTGTCATCCTGTCAACGTTCATTCACTTTCTTGATCTCAGAGTAGATTGAAGGAGATATGTATGACATCAATATCACATACTGATTCACACATGCGTGCGCACGCCTATCTCAATCCTACTCATCAAGTGGCCTTGGATATCAAACTCCCTCAGGAGGGAAAAATCCCATATCTATCACTCACCCCTCAAAAGCCCCATGTGTCAAAGCCACCCAATCATCACCTTTATAACAACCCATGTTTCAGGACTGCGTTTGATGATTTCAAAGTGTGCCCAACGACATGTGTTGAGTGTAGTGATTTCAGGTCTAAGAATCACACTCACCACCATCACTGTGAATACTGACTGTGACTACCATCTCATGGTTCCATGTGTCAAACTCACGGTGGGTCTGTCTGGTACCTTGTTCTCTAACAAGTACCTATGTGTTTGGTTTGATATCTCTATATCATGACTAATGAGATTCTGTCATCAACCAACACCACAATCTAGTCTTGTGTGTCATTGCTGTCTATCTACCTTCCACAATGACATCCGACTAGGGACATAACAAGAATGTACAAACTCTTAGCATCCGTATGATCTCATCGTTCAGGTCATGAACCTGAAGGCATACGTCATTGAGTACTATCATTCTCTAGACATTCAATCTGTTCTATCACTATCTCATATGACTGAACCAGAAAGAATTGGAAGCTTGCCTTTGATGTTTATCAAATCAATCTTAATGTATCCCACCAATCATCCCATGATTGGCTCTCTGGGCATACATACCAACAAAGACTTGTATAGTACTGACTAGAAAAAAATGTTGCTAAGAGGCTACAAAAGCACTTGTGCAGTAGATACATGATGGACATGTTAAGATCACTTAGAATAAGATCCGTAGGTGAATGGCTCTAAGTGCAAGTGGGAGTCTATTGGTATTTATGCCTAAAAAAAGAGCCAATCATATTATGATTATAATGGGGAATCATACACTTGATTTGATAATAACAAGGTAATTCCATTTATTATGTTTGTCTCAGTCATGAGATGATGAAACCGACATAATAAATGTCTAAACAATGATGTTAGTCAATGACAATGTCATCAGGTTGAGAACCTGAAGAATGAGATTATATGTATGATAAGAGTATATACATTGTTGTTATGTACATAGTCATATATTACCATGGAAGTAAAATGGACGACAACAATACATAAGACTAGAATGTGTGTTGGATGATGACCGAGTCTCATTAGTCATGATATGGGATATCAAGTCAAACACATATGTACTCATTATAGAATAGTGTACCGGATAGACCCACCTTGAGAGTGATACATGGAGACCATGGAATGGTAATCCCAATTAGCTCTCAAAGTGATTTCTTAGACCTGAAGTCACTACACTCATGACATATTGTTTAATGAACTTTGACACCATCCAATGTGACCTTGAAAAAGGTTTGCCATAAAGGTGATGCTCGGGTAGATTGTGACACATGGGGATTGACTGTGAGTGATGTAGATGGGATTTTTCCCTCCTACAACAGTTGATATCATGGCCACTTGATAAGTGAGATTGATAAACATATGGACATACTTGTATGGCTCAATATGTGATATCTGAGCTCACATTCATCTCATATTGTCTGTTATAGTTCAAGGAATATGAATTGAATACTAATAGGATGATGATTGCATGCCTCAAGTTAAATCTGGATATTAGAGATAGAGGAACTATACGATCACTATAACATTAATCATGGATGTAGGTTGAAGTTGTTCTCCAACTTTTCGATTACTTGGGTAGCAATGATGTGTTTCTAGACATTGATCATTGTTTGTGATGTCATAATCTAGATATGGAATGAAATTTTAGACCTATAGTGTCACACACATAGGATAAACCTGGAATAGGAATTTACTCATAAATAAGGTTTGATTTGTTTAATAAAATATTTAGGTAATAAACTTAAACAAAATTGGCTGACATTTGGTTTATTGGAGTGTCCATTCGACCGGTTGGGAACACCAATTGACCGAGTGGAGTGTCCAGTCAACCAAATGAGAGATCCAATTAATCGACTGGATGATTAGTAAGAGTGGATTAAGGATTGATGTTGAGGTCATGTTGTGCATTGATCGTCACATTGAAAGCCAATATGTTTGCAGATAGGAAAACATTCTAATTGACCAACTGGGTGTTCCAGTTAACTGACTAGGATGCCAGTCGACTGACTGAGAGTCTAGTTGAATGGCTAGTGATTCACAATAGCTGATAATTCATGAAATGCATCTCCTCATATCCCTGGGTTTGTAGAAACACCGACCCATCCACTCCTATATAAGGAGGGGGGTCCAGGCTCTCAAAAAAAGTCTCCTAGGATCAACATTATGATAATGTGAGAGCCACATGTATCTTACCCATAAAAGGGAGAGATAGATAAAGGGGAGAAAAGTTGATGCTAGCACATTGAAAACACAAAAGAAAACTCCATCATGTCAGTTATACTAGAACTACATGAGTTTCGGGTGGTCTACGTGGATTACATAGAGGCGTGGAGGCTATTTCTATCATGCTAGGACAACACCATCCACCGTTGTCAGTGGTGCTACACTAGGAGACTGCCACCAATGACCGTTCATGTGCTTCTTGAAGAAGAAGTGTGACTCTATAAGGACTGACGTTGGACTTGCTCCAGGACTAGGTATATGCCTCACACCTCCTTCCCAATTCATAGTTGTTGACGCAATCTAGTGGTTATGGGAAATATGGACATGAAATTTTGTTTCCGCTGCCATCTCTGTAACCCTATTTTCACAAACTACATTTTGACTTGTCATCTAATGTTTTCAGTCAAGTTTACCAGAAGATAACTCAGATGACAACACTATACATGAAAGTGTTCCTAACTGTTGTGAGTGTTGCAAACTTAACAAATAAATCTGTTACAACCCCCATAATGGGTATAATTCAATCCTCAGTGTGTCTACTACCTAGTAGGCAACCTCAAGTATAGAAAGGGGGCCTTAGAATTCAGTCCAAGTTTGCCTTCTATTCTCCCTTGATATAGTTGAGTGTTTTAGCCTCCAAGAGCCCCTAATCCCCCTAAACCTAGTTTACTACTCTACTTCTAATTTGAGTGAGTTAGGATCTTTGTAGGAGAGCTTATCCATTATACAACTTGTGAAGCTATCCATTTTTCTTCCCAATCTCTCTTTATTAACTTGGTGGTTGAAGGTGACTTCCTTAAAGAAGGAAGGTTTGACCAAAGGCTAAAGATCTTCTACAAGAATGGGCCAGACCTTGATAAAAGCAAATATTCTTAGTAGGTAGATAGGTAAATCCTTTGTAATGGTTATTGTCTCTTTGACCCAAAAAGGAATTCTAGTTTAGCCCTTACTCTTGAAAATGGTATTCACATTGTTGTAACTCATATAGTGCAATATATAGAGTGAGACAAGGCTACAAATCCTAGAGATTGACCCTTCTTAGTAGCGTATGTACATCTCCTAGTGTGGAGATTGGAACAACTATACATCTTAGCCTTGCTTTGGTGTTTGATCAATCTCTCTCTTTCTTGCTATTCAATGTAGCAATATCTTTTAGAAAATATATTGGAGGTCTATTAAGTTTTGTTTAAGTGGTTTTAGATCTATTCACCCCCATCTAGAGCCCATAGATCCAACAATTGGTATCAAAGATTGGTATTCTCCAACAATCTACTCCCATGAGTAAGAGAAGATGGGTGAAAATATGTTGGGATCTTCAATGTAGAGGGTGGCTTCTCCATTACTCCACCTATCTTCAAAGACACCAACTTCCTCAATTAGAAAAGGAGAATGCAATTCTACATTTAAGGCATGAGCTTTGATATGTGGAAGGTGGTTTCTCTTCACTACATCAAGCCGAAAGGAGAGGTAGCTGCTTGGAATGAGGCAATCATGAAGAAGGCCCAACTAAATGCTAGAGCTATTAGCATCATCTACTATTCCCTCACTTCAACCAAGTTCAACCAAATTTTATATTGGGACATAGCCCATGACAGTTGGGACAAGCTTTGCATAAGCTATTAAGGCACCAAGGAAGTCAAAGAAAACAAGGTAATATACTAAATGGTCTCCTTAAGAACTTGAAGTCGAGAAAGAAGGAAAGTGTATCTAAAATCTATTCAAGACTCAACACCATTATCAATGGTCTTGCTTCCATGGGTAACATTATGGATAGAGGAAGGATCAACTCAAAGATTCTTAGATCCATTCCTTGCCAGTGGCAAATAAAGGTGGATAGTATTGAAGAAACAAAGGCCTTATTTGACATTCCTAGAAAGAGCTCATATGAAATATCCAAGATTATGAAATGAGTCTTGACAAGCAAGAGGAGGAAGAAAGAGTAGAAGGCAAAGAGTCTAAGAAAAAAGAAAGAGGTTGCATTTGAAGCTAAAGTTGAAGCTATTGTGCTACAATGAGTCATTGGTCAAGCTTCTCCATCCTTAAATGAAGATGACTCCTTAAGTGACCTTGAAGCTCACTACTCTAAAGGAAAGCATTTTAAGGGTAAACCCTCCTCCTTGTTATGAGTGTGGTCAAAAGGGACATTAAAAAATGACTTCCCAATGGACAAGAAGCCACACCATAAGAGAAGCCATAGGAAGAAGGAGGACTATGACAAAGAGGGTAGATTCAAGAAGAAGGAGAAGAAAGAAAGAAGAGGCAAAAATGCAGTCCATGCTTCTTGGGAGGTGTCTTCCTCTATTGATTCTATCTCAATTGAAGGAGAATGCCGCATGGTCCTCATGTCTAGAAAAAGTGAGGAAGCAAGTGAGGTAAGTGAGATAAATATCAATGAACTCCCTAAAGATGCTCTTATTAATATGATTTATGCTTCCCGTTCTTCTTATTCAAAGTGCAAATATAAAAAGAAGAGAATAGGGAAAATAATTGATGATTTATATGCTAGAATAGAAGTGTTTGAACAAAATGGGAAAACTTGCAATGCTATTTTAGAGTCTTAACAAGAATAATTTCTTGATCTTGAACTCCAATACAATGGTGCTGAAATTGAAAATGGTGTTTATCTTAAGAAAATTGTGTTGGAGTCTGGTAAGAAAGATGTAAAATAGCCTTATCTTGATGAGATTGTATTTATTAGAACTAAAAATTCTAGACTTCTTGCTAAGGTTGATGACTTAGAATCTAGACCTATTTTTCCTAGTAAGGAAGTGGCTAGTATTACTCTTGAAAAGGATTCTTATCTAACTAAAGCATTTGGAGGACGATTCATTTCATGGTAAAGATGATCTTGCTATTCTTTCTTCTACTATCATAACTCCTAATGATGATAACCACATGCTTATAAAATCCTTTCAAACATTTCTCAAATGGAAGAAATCCCTAAATAAAGTCCTAGAACACTCTACTTGACAAGTGGGTAGTAGTGTTTTGGGATATGAGGGAGGTCCAAAGAGTAAGGGATCTCTAATATACCATGGAGAGACTTTTGAATCTAAGACATAAATGGTTTGTTCTTATTGCAAGAGTGATGACCATTACTCTACTTTTTGTCCATATAGAATAAGGGGACAAACCCAAACATGAAATGGCCCCCCAAGCTAACCCCAGATCACAAAGTCTCAATTTGGCACCGATCTCTCTTTTTCTTGTAGGAAATAAATATATTATTGATAGTGGTTTATCCAAGGACATGGGAGGTGAATGAGCCATTTCAACACCTTTTCAAGAAGAAAAGGAGGTTTAGTGACATTTGGGGACAAAAATAAAGGTATGCGGTAGGTGAGGGTGATGTAGGTGATTCACTATGCATAAAGAATGTTCTTCTTGTGGATGTCTTACATCATAATTTAATTAGTGTTAGTCAACTCTGTGATAATGGTTATCTTGCTCTCTTTACATCACTAGAATGCTTGCTTCTAGATTCCCTCACTTACAATGTCATATATAAGGGAACTAGAATTGGAAATTGATATACTATTATTCTTAATTCTCTTAAGTATATTATTGGTAAATTCCTTATCATAGTTGTGGAATCATAGATTGGGTCATGTAAATATCCATCAATTGAAGAAGTTGAGCAAAAAGGAATTGCTCAAAAGACTTCTAAAATTGGACTTTGAGAAGAATGAGGAATGCCAACCTTGTACACAAGGGAAGCAAACCAAATGCCCCTTTAAATCCAAAGGAGTCCTTAGTACCAAAAGAAATCTTGAACTTCTTCACATTGATCTATTTGGACCCATAAGAACACAGATGCTTTGCGGTAGCAAGTATTACCTAGTGATTTTTGATGATTTCTCTCACTTTAGATGAACCTTCTTTTTGGTTGCAAAGAGTGATATTGTAACGTACCTGGATTTTCACCTTCTCAAAACCCCATGGAGATGAGAATACAAAATCCAAAAACATTAGACAATCATTTTAGAGAGCGATGCGGAAGTGACATACACATATAGCATACACCATACAACAATCTCAACATTCAACATGTCAATTAGTACAAAATGACTTATTACAACATGAATTACAATTACATATAGAAAGAAGATTTACATGTATGCGGAAGTGACATACACATATAGCATACACCATACAACAATCTCAACATTCAACATGTCAATTAGTACAAAATGACTTATTACAACATGAATTACAATTACATGTATGCTAATCAGGATCTACACAATAGGTACAACCTGTACAACTTGCTCACATCATGTACTTTTATCCAATGCTAGCCCTGAACCTAAAACATACGTGAAACAACGAATCAACACACAAGGTGTCGAGTACATGGGTAAAAAGATACATATATTTATGGTTTTCATAATTGGAAAAGATTTGTAGAAAGAAAGGAATAAAATCATAGAAAACATTTATTGATCAAGCGAAATATGCCAATTTTACTCAATTTTCTAGATGAGTTGCATTATCAAGGTGGACTAGTACCAAAACATATATATTGGTCCCATCCCCGTGTACCAAGTACTCTAGGGAAACTCCTCGTACACCATGTGCTCTAGGGAGGTGTACTAGTCAACATTAATCCATTCCCTCATAAGGGGGATAATGAACACCTTAAATAACTACAAAGCATCTACTCATCATTTATGTCTGCAAGTGATAAAACAATGAGTATTATATAGTTCTACTACATCCAATATTTGCAAATAGAAGAGAGCATACATACATATCATGATTGCAACTAAGAAAAATATAGTCATATACTTAAATAAAGCCCACATACCTAAGTTCAGAGATTCCTATATATATTCTGGATCATCTACATCTATGGACATCACCTGATTAATAGTAATTAATCATCATTAATACATGTACATCATATTCAGGGCATTTTAGGTCCATATTAGGTTTTGGCCAAACCTAGGTCCAACTAATCTAAATCATGTTTCTGTTATTTTTCTACTGATCAGGACATCATAATAATGGTCTGATCCGATTTTATATTTTTCTGATGACTGGTCTATTTTCTATAATTAAAATGAGGATAAAAACTTTTAATTAGTCATTAATTAGGGAAGATATAATATTTTGGCATAATTTCAAGATTACAGTCCATATATTATTTCCTTATCATACTAGGGTTCAAAATTATTTTGCTCATGTTTAATATTTATCATTTCCTAACTATACCATTTAAATGAAGAATTCTCAACTAAATTAATTATCATTAATTACATGTTTCAAAAGTCTGTTATTTAGGTTTTATAAGAAAGAGGGTATTTTTTTGGTTTTGTGAGTATTTTTGGGGAATTTATTGCATAAGGGAGCTATTTTTAAAGGTTTATACGATCTCAATTTTCTCTGAAAACTAAGAAATGAGTTGCCTTTCATGAAATTTGATAGCCGTTGGATCTTGCGCCGCCAAGTCAAGGCAACTGGCCATCTCCTTTCATCTTTACAGAGTCGGTCCGGTTCAGGGGTAACTCGGCTGTATTGGCACAGGGTCAAAAGCCTCCCTCGGGCCCTCTCTCTTGCATCGCGACCTGTGTTCTCCGCATGCTTCCAAATCGCCGCTCCTGGGCGCTCTCTTACGACGAGAAATACGCTGCCCTCCAAGTCATCTCACCCACCATAACTAGATACAAGAGGTTCCTTGCACGTCCCCTCGAATCACCAGCACCGAGGTGTATTACGGTAGGCTCTGAAGCCCATATTCAAGATGGCTCTGTTGCATCTGCCGCTCCGGCGGGCGAAGGAAGGGGAAAGTCGGTCTCTTTGTGCCCAAGCTCACACGCCAAGGTGACTGGAGAAATGGAAGACCTACATAGACACGTCTACCCATTCAGCACCTCTCGAATACGGTTGTGAGCCACCGCAGGGATGGGTCACGAGGAGGAATCCTGCAGCTGGGAACACCCACCTCGAAGGCAGATTGGTATCTCCACCTCACCACCAATCCAGGAAAATCTCCATGAGCATAGCTCCTCAGACAGAGCTGAGGGTCTCACTGCTAGGTCGTTGGGTCCCCTGCCGCCGCATGGAGGAAGGCTTCATCTCCCACTCCTCAAATTGGTGTGAGGCCTGAAACAGATCTGGTGACTATCTCAGCGGTACTAGAAGCCCTTTATGTGTTGTTGCGCGCCTCAACAGGCTTGAAGTTGGGTCCGAATCACGCTCTCGAAGGCTAAGCCCCTGTTTGGGAAGGGACTGAGATTTTGTAGTCTGGACTGGATTAGACTGGGTTAGTCAGGATTGAGTCTGATTCTGTTTGGCAACCCAGTCTGATTCTGTTTGGCAACCCAGTCTGATTCTGGTCAGCTGGTCTGGTTTGAGTCTGATTGCAGTCTGGTTCTGTTTGGCTACTAGACTGGATTCAGTCTGATTTTGTTTGGCAACGTAGTCAGTATCTGCTGATTCTGTTCTGATGTTGTAGAACTGTTTTAACAAGAATAAGGTATGTGTAGTTGTGTTGCCGCTTAAGCAGAAGTTGGCTGAAGTGTATTATATACTAAATAACAAATACATAATATAATTAATGTATTTAAATTAAATAGTAGCAAAGGTGTGTAGCATGTCTGTAGCAGAACGTAATACCACATAAATTAAAAGATAATATATTGTTGGTTCTCGAGCAAATACATATGTAACATACAAAATGAAACGAGGGGTCTGCCCTGGACCTAGACAACGACATAGTTACACAATCTAAGCTGGTGATCAAGCAGGCAACTTCATGCCTCGTCGTTCTTCATGGCGTCGTCGTACTCTTCCCACGACACAGGACATGGTTCGTCCAACACCTGATTTGTTTCCTGTTTGCTGGCGTCTTTTGGCCACTCGAACATCAACGGCAGATGGTGAGTAGGAGGAAACAAGGCTCGCAACATTTGGGCCCTCATTTGGCTTGTTCCTTTGGCTTGTTCGTCTCTCTCATTTGGGCCCTCATCGCGTGGAGGCTCGCAACATGGTTTTTTGCAAACAAGCTTTTCTTCTACATATTTTTTAATCTTCGACGGAGACATCAATATTTTTCAAATTCTGTCTTTGCCTTTGACCGTGACCGTGATGATGACATCTATAGTTAATAAATCAAATTTTAGTATTAGCAAATATCAACAATAGAAAGATAACTGTGATAATATTGAATAAAAAAAATGCTCCAAACAAACTTAGCTACAAACAAGTAAGAACGTGATTTATACATTCAATACATAAAAAAAAAGGTCCAAACAAACTTAGTTGCATACAAATAAATGTTGCGAGGTAAACACAAACAACTACAAACTGTGACAATATTCACTCATCAGTGTTAATAGGGTATTGAGCAACGCCAGGTGGGTAAATGCGACGAGTCGTCATGAAGTTGCGTTGCACGGCCAATGGCGGGGGAGGCAATACATCTCCCAAAATAAAAAGATTGTCTGTTATGAACTCTCTCCTTATGTGTTGCCATCTCATCTGCAACTCAGTCAAAGATATGGGCTCCCCAGTTATGTTTCGGAAGTGACGCCATGCCTCCATCCAAGCCTGTGTAGTATATACTCCATTAACACATCTCCCCAACTCATATTGGTTTCTCATCATACCTCCGAGAACCATATCAAGCTCCCTACACCACATAAAGGAAGGCGTCCTTTGAGGCCCAACCATATTACAGATTCTGTAAGTAATATGTTTTACATGTAAGTGTGTATCGCATAATTAAGGGAATATAAAATGCATATTCAATGTTAGCTAACATTTATCAACATAACGGTGAAAAAACATACACCCTCCATAAAACATACACCAACATTATGATAAATAACTAAAGCATGTTGATGTCGGATGAATTCAGAAAGATGTAATGTTAAAAACATCGAATGCTGGACAATGTAAATCGACACACTAAACTAAATGTAGTTCTCTGCCATTAAACGTTATGGCGTCACCGTGGGTGAAGGAATGTCTAAAAGAAGACTACATTCTTCCTCTAGACTGGCAACGTAGCGTTCTATATCGTCATGCTCATACTTTTTTTGGGTGTATATATCATCGTAGTTGTGATGAATTTCAACACAGTCCTTCATGTTCATTGTCTGGCCCCACACTGACTTGCACTCGACAGTTAGTAACATAATCTCAGCTTTCAAAAAATCAATTGTTGGGGGGAGATCGACTGCCCAACGGAAGTATCTGCACCGATCTTTTCCCTACAATGTATAATAAAATTTAATGAATGACAAAGAATGTGCAGCATACACAACGGCAACCTATTATGTATGTATTTACTAGTGCACCTCACGAGAAGGACATATGTAATACATTTCGCCCGGCCTTTCACTAAGAATGCCAAAATCATACAACCCTGCATCCTCTGTGTTAAGCCGTAAGGCTGCATCTAACCCACAATCACACCTCGGAACTCCAGATGGATCCATTGAAATCTAAAACATAATTGAGGATTAGTAAAAACATTGTCGGATTCTGAACATAGATTTCAAATAAAACTTTCCGAACATAAAATAGGCCTAAGTGCTTGTTCTACATCTATGATGTATTGTATCCGTCCTCGTTTGAAGAGTCGTTACTGCTCGTGATGTGAAGTAGTTGTCGAAGATATTGGCACCTCTCACGTAGAGTGGTAATACCTTGTTCAAGCCTATCGATGTCTGCTCTTGTCAAACTGACAAAGTCACATTGTTCAGACCATAGCTTGCATTCGTTGCGGGCATATGCAAGTTGTGTTAGCATAGCATCCCTAACTGCAGTAAGTGTGGCAACTGTGGGTGGTACACGCTGCGCAGGCAATCTCATCTGACATCTATTCGAAACAAGCCCCCTACCACATGTAAAATACGGTCTGTGGGGGTTGTTGTTTTCAAAACGTCCATTTGTCGTGTCCGCTTCATCCATATACACACGTACAGTGCATTGAAGGCCGCATGTACAACAAGGCATTCCATTCTCCATTTCAAGACAACCTACCGATTCATTATGTCATGTATATTATTAGGATCCAGAAAAAAGTTTGAAAAAAAACAACTACAGCCTACAAAGTTATGTCGTGGACAATTTTTCAAATAATGTTGAAGACTATTACAGATAAAATTGTAAGTCAACGGGCATCCCATAGCAAATTAGAAATGGATTCACGTAAACGCTCGCCCTCCCTTGAATCGGCCTGAGTTGTTTGTTGGAGGGAACTCAAGTCAACCCCAGCAGGGGGAACGGCAGATGTTGAAATGTCATCTGGGAGTTCGTCCATTATACTGTCGCCATCATGTTGGCGGCGTATGAAATTGTGGAGGATACAACAAGCCATTACGAGGCGACACTGCGAATGTATGGGATATGTCGCCCCCTTTTTAATGTAGGCAAACCGCCGCTTCAGCACCCCAAATGCTCTTTCTACAACATTACGTAATTGTGTGTGGCGGTGGTTGAACATCTCCTTCTTGCTGGTGTAGGCATGTCTGTTTCCTCGATACTCAGAAATATGGTAAGCTGTGTTGCGATACGGTGCAAGGAATTGTCGAGTGTTGGCATACCCTGCGTCTACTAGGTAAAACTTTTCCGGCGGAACTTTAAACCCGCCTGTGGTCGTCGCTGACTGTAGAACCCGTTGGTCAGCAGCCGATCCCTCCCACCCAGTTAGGACATATGTAAACTCCATGGAGAAGTCAACTACAGCCAAGACATTAAGAGAGACATTCCCTTTTCTGTCTCGGTAGCGATTTTGCTTGTCTCGTTGAACCAAGACGGGGATGTGTGTTCCGTCAATTGCCCCGATGGCATTCTATAACACCAAAATAGGTTGTCAACATACAAAATATTTCCGAATGATTAAAGATTGTAGGGGCTAACTATTACCTTGAAGTAAGGGTAGAACCTTGGGGTCTCCAATATACGAGAATGTGTTGTCGTGCATGTCGCTGCAGTTTGCATGACAATGTACTCATTGGACAACGAACACACAACGTCCAAGACTTCGTTGAACTTCCTACTTATGGTCTCACCAGAGTGAATGTAGTCCTCAGCCAAAGCACGATTTGTATGTCCATGGCCAACCATTTGTAGGAAGTAGCACACAGCCTCAACCGAACTGACTCCTCTAGTGCTTCGTAACAAGGCGCGACTCTCAAGCTTGTCCACAAGGGCCAATATAGAATGTGTTCTCATTCGATATAGGTCATAAGCCCTTTGTTCATGACCGTTTAAAATTTCTAAGACCTTCTGGTGGCCACTCCTAATGCTAACTGACCTAGGTATTGTAGGTGGTATGTCAGAAATGTCGTCAATGATGGAGTTTGCTATGGACTCAGCTATTGTATCAGCAATGTGATTAGCTGGACCAGACAATGTATGTAGAATGTGCGTGAGGAGGCCAGGTGTTTCTGTTTGGTCAGTGGTTGACATTATGCCTACAAGTGGAAGCATAGCAACGTTGTCATGGCAAGGACAAGGAAAATAACTAGGCTACAATCATATGTAATTGTGGACACATAAAATAATGGTTTCCAGGATACAAAGCGAAATAGATTGATCGCAAAATAAAACCATGGCAGTGAAATAAAATATTACAACAGTTAATCAATAATGTCTGGATGGGAATAAAAATATTACAACAATTCAGCAAATAAGATTAAGCCCAACGAAAATGTTTGGATGGGAAATAGATTATTACAACAACGAAAGAACTTTCTACTGATTTGATGAGTTAAATGCCTGGCTGTTAAAGTTTGTTGATCCAGAAGGGCCAACATCATTGGACGAAGGAAAAAATGGACGGTGAGATGACCCAAACGACGATGCCATACTTGGTCTGTTGCTAAAGTTGGGTGTTGGGGATTGCGGGAAAAATGCATGGTGAGATGGCATAAACAAGGATGGCATTGAAGGTGTTGGTGTTGCATTGGCAGCTTGGAACGAGGATGGCATTGAAGGTGTTGCTGTTGCATTGGCAGCTTGGGACCTTTCCCAAAGGTCTTGCAACCATATGGTTATCTTTTGAGGTGTGTCTATAAGGCTGAGGTAGATGGAGCGGTTTGTTGAGTCCTTGATGGCGTTCACAAGTGTTGTAAACACAGGAGTGGGGGCATCTGGGTAAGTGTCCTGGAAATGTTGTAAGATGGTTGTAAATTCTTTCTTTTCAAAGGATCTAGTTGCCACACCACTGCCTAACTCATGAACCTTTGCATAAACCTGTGTGAATTCAGATAACACTTCATTTGATAACCCACATCGGTCTTGAGGCATTGATGGCCGCTTCTTGCGCCTAACGACAGGAGGCCTCCCGCCACCACTCTGTGTATCTGTTCCGCCTCCCCCGGTTTCTCCCTCGCTTTGCATCCCAAATGCGCCCATATTAGGTTCCCCAGCTTGGCTTCCAGTGTTCATGGGTGTGTCTGGGGCATCTAAGTCGACAGCGATATCATCCTCGGAGGCAACGTCAGAAGGGATATGTGTGTCCGTTGAAGACATTGCATGATGTCCTCTAGCAATGTTCCTCCCCGCCATCATCTCAATGTCATAGTAGTGTGGAAATGGCTTGTTAAGCAACCTAGCAAGGTCCTTGTTTGCCTAAGTAAAAAAAATGTTTATTATGAAATTAAAATGTTAATGGATGACATATTTTTTAAATTAACAGACTGGTTACTGGATATACCGCAAGGCTCTCCCTCCATTCAGGGCTGTCGGGCAGCGTTGACTTATGCCTTGTGTCATCCCATCCAACGCCGCTCTTATTCGTCACAAGCTTCAAAGCGGCATAGTCCCTCCTCAAGTTCTTCCACCGAGTTTTCAGCTGGTCTGTATTGCAGGCCGTCTTCCCCATCCTATTTTGCATTTCCACAGTTGCCTCCCTCCAAGCCTCCCTAGTGAAATGACCATCGACACACTTGCCTAGGTCATATTGTCTGCGCAATGCAGATACTAGAGCGGCATCAGAGTCTCTTTGCCAAACAATACGAAACTTGGGGTCAGCGAAAGACATACCCCCGTAGGTGCTGCAATATATTATGATACACAAATCGTTATATCGTTTATCTTTTCAGATAAAGTATTTACTTAGATAGTGTCGTCTAAGCTGTAATGACACTACGAAATTACCTTGTTCATCAGTTGCATATAATTTCTGTATATTACTTCCAATAAAATAAAAAATGATCTGAAGCCGTGTTATATAAATTTTAGGTTAAACATCCATAAAAAAGAATTCCAAACTTTTCAGTAACAAATGAAGAACCCGCATCTTCTGTTATAAGGTCTTCAGATCTAATATTGGCACTCCAGCAACCATAAAAAATAATTCAAAACAAAGCAAGCTGGAACAGTGTATTAATGAGAGCATTAACGAGTTCCCCACTTATTCAATAATCCCATGAATATTGATTAACAAATTTCAACAAACCAATGTCCTGTTTCTGCAAAAGAGGCTATTTAGAGCATTGGTAAATATAAAATATTTGCAAAAGAGGCAATTTAGAAGACAGAGAAGAGAACCAACTATAATATGTAGGAAGAGTGGTGACAAGTAAGATGATCATATTTAGGGAAAGAGGAAGTGAACCTAGTAGTGAATTAGATGATTTTACACCGAATTCTCAATTTGTCTCAGAGTGGAAATGATGGACTCAATTTCAAAGTATAAAATATATTATCTGATCCTAAATTCAGACACATGCTAGGTATTATCATAGATTAAATCAGAAGATTAAATTGTTCCCCCTTATTACAACAATGAAGACCTGTAATACAGACCTAGGTATTCTATACAGAAACACTCTCTACCTTCTCAATTTGTCTCAGACCTGTAATACAGACCTAGGTATTCTATACAACAATGAAGACCTGTAATCAGTTAGTACAGTTATTTTTTCGACAATAATATCAACCAAAAAGGGAGACAAAGAAGGAACTTTGGCCTAGATATGAAACAAAAAGGTTGTATTATAGAAATACAAACATATTTGTTATATGAGTTGAAACAGAGGAAGTTGGGTCAAGAAAATCATTTATTTTACAGACCTAGGTATTCTAAACAGAAACACTAGTTTTTACAGACCTAGAAAATTTGATATCCAAGGCCTAACTCCTGAATCAATTTCTTAGCTTCATGATAAGAACATGGGAATGTGACCAAATGTGGAATGGGCATCCAATATAAGTGCTCAATCTAAACGTTATGAAACATGTAGATATCGGAAATGAAAAATTATCAAAACTGATCATGTTATCAATGAAAAATGTTGATATTTATCAATGAAAAATGTAGACATTGGACTCTACAAAGCAGATATTTATCAATGAAAAATGTAGATATTGGAAATGAAAAATTATCAAAACTTATCATCTTATCTTAGTGCACAGGAGTTCATTAGGGCTATTCACACACATGTAAACCCTATTTTCCATTTCCACATATTTCATCCATCAATCAAAAGTATATATTGATGAACTAACCCACTTGATTCAATCCCTCAACAAAAACCCTAAACACAGATATCACCACCTCATATTGATCCATATGTATATAATAGTCCATTTTAGAATACCTAAAAGGGGACTCTATTTGGAGGTGTAAAATCTCTCAATCTACTTCTTGGGTCTGGAAGCATATCCTTTACCTCAGAAAAGACATTGTGGATGATATTTCTTTTTCTGTGGGGAATGGGTTATATATCAAAGTGTGGAGAGACCCTTGATGGGGGGGTCGTTATCTGGATGAGGTGCTTGGCAGCAAGGCTGTGATGAAGTTGGGCATGGGGAAATATGCTACTTTTCATAAGTTGTTCAATGGGGATGATTGGATTAAGTCTGATTCTAGACATATTAATGATGTTCTGCAGGTTATTAAGGAGAAGATTTCTCCTGTTTATGGGAAGGATGATTGCATTTTTCTGAAAGGGAAAGAGATTCACAAGTTTAAGGAGGCGTGGAATGCTATTAGGGTGATTAATCCTATACCCTCCTGGTCTGTGTGGTTATGGAGTACTAATAAAGGATCTATGAGACAATTGGTTCATGGTTGGAGATGCTTTCTGGATGGTTTGCTGACGGGAGATCATATGATGAGGATGGGTTTACATATGCCTTCTAGATGTGCTTTGTGTAAAAATGATATTGAAGATCTCAATCATATTCTTTTTCAGTGTGCCTATGCTAAAGATTTGTGGAGTTTGGCTGTTGAAGAAGAATCTATCAACTCTGTGCCTGAATCTCTGATGGATGTTATCCTTTCAAGGGAGATGAAGGCTAAGATAACCATTTTGGCGATTTTCCATTGCCTTTGGGGGAGAAAGGAATGGGAGGATTTTCCTTGATGTTAGTTTATGTGCAGATAGAAATTGGAGGAGGATTAGAAAAGACATTGAAACCTTAAATGTATAGTTCTCTTTCTGTTTCTTGTCTTTGTTTGGTTTTGATCCACTTTGGATTAAACCCTAGCTTGTATATATCTTACAAAAATCTATAAAAAGGAGTCCCACGCTTTCCCGATAAAAAAAAACAGTCCATTTTAGAAAGATTAAACAATACATTATATAATTCATTCTAATACAATTCAAATATGATTCTAGACATGTCAATTCAATTCCCAAGCATATCACACAGTGGCCTAATTTTTAGGCAATATTCACATTAAATTGCATAGTCATTTATCCATAGAATTTTATATGAAACATTAATCAATATATCAGGAACATATCAACTTCAGTTCAATGAGGAATATTCAAAATTAGTACCTAATATCTTTTAAATCAATACCCAATCACATACAAATACAATAAACATTTCTAGTTATTTTAACGAGATAGAATTAGGCTTTTGACATGAATAAAAATGTTAAGATGATGATAAACACTCACTTAAGGTGAGAAGAACCTTACAAATGTAGGTTAAACTCTAAATTTCTAGAAATGTAATCAAACTCTAGAAACTGAATCCATTTCTTCCTCCTCTCAGCTAAAAAACCCTAGAAATGGAGATTAGGAGACAAACCATACGAGGGATGGAATATTGACATGTGAGATAAGACTCACTATGAAAGGCTATTCTATGAAGCTAAACCCCATACGAAGGTCAAAATCTCCACCACTTTCTCTTCTCAAACCCCTAGCTCTCTTCTCTATCTAGGATTTCATTTATCTAGAACCAATCATGAGGTATGAGATCTCCTTGGTTGATAGGTTACACTTTATATTTTTCAACAAATTTTTCTATCATAAAGCATTTTATTGAAAATCATCTACTGAATAGGTCAATCTCATCTAAAAATTATCAAAACTTATCATGAAGACCTGTAATCATTTATTACAGTTATTTTTTCGACAATAATATCAACCAAAAAGGGAGAGAAAGAACGAACTTTGGGCTAGATATTATAGCAATACAAACATATTTGTTATAAGAGTTGAAACAGAGGAAGTTGGGTCAATAAAATTATTTATTTTACAGACCTAGGTATTCTATAAAGAAACAGTAGTTTTTACAGACCTAGAAAATTTGATATCCAAGGCCTAACTCCTGAATCAATTTCTTAGCTTCATGATAAGAACATGGGAATGTGACCAAATGTGGAATGGGCAAAAAGAGTATGATGATATCAAACAGATTCCAAACGTGGAATGGGCAAAAAGAGTATGATAAGAACATGGGAATGTGACCAAATGTGGAATGTTCATTCAATTTATAGAGCAAAACTAGACAATAGCTTTGCAAACAGATTCCAAACAGATTCCACGGATGAAAAATAGTATGATCCACGGATGAAAACTAGTATGATCCACGGATGCAAACAGATTCCAAACATCATTTTATCAATGTAAAACACACACAGGGGATCCAACACACACCATGGAACACGGGGAACCCCTTTGCATAATGATTCAGTACACAAATAGGCCTAACCCCTTTGCATAATCATTAAGTACAAAAAATAGGCCTAACTATTCATCATGACGAACCTATTCAGAAGTGGATAATCCCCAGTAGCAACTTCGGAAGAGCCGGGATGAGCAGCAGCACCGCCGGAGCAGGGACGAAGACGACAGCGACCAGCACCGCCGGAGCAGGGACGAAGATGACGGCGACCAGCACCGCCGGAGCAGGGATGAAGACGACAGCGAGCAGCAACTCCAGCGAGCGAGCAGGGACGAACACCAGCTTCCTCCAAGATGCGTAGGTGGATGTGAAGCAGCTCGATGCACAAGGCGACCAATATGTAGGAACACGGACACTGCTTTCCCTTGCTAGGGGTTGTCCTGTGCGTCGACAAGTTGGGACGATGGCTGAATCACGTGGACGGTGCAGACAATGGTGCTCAGAAGGACAGGACAGGGCACTGGGGTACCTTGCCTTTGCAGGATGTAGCCGCCCTAGTAGCCCGGCGGTCGCAGATCGCTGCATTGACTCCTCACTAGGCGGCGGACGCTCCGCCCGACGATTGTTGCCCTCCATCCGCGAGCTGCTCGAGGTATCGCTTTAACTCACGGACCCACGGACCCAACACTGAGTCGGCAGAGGGAGAGGCAAACAACCAGAGCGAAGGAGAGGGACGAGAGGGAGAGGGCCGAGAGGAAGAGGGAGGCGCGCGAGTGAGAGGGAGAGTCAGGGTCAAAGGGGGTGTCGGGGGGGGGGGGGGGCGTAAACCGGACTGGGATTTGCAATTCCGCCTAGGCCAGGACTGGGTTAGTCCGGATTATGGGATTCCGTTATCCCAAAATGGTGGTCGAATGGGGTTGCGTACCAAACAGAATTTTGGTCCAAACCGGACCGGGTTACGCCGACCTGGCGCAAAACGACACCGCCTAAACCGGACTCAGTCCGTTCCCAAACAGGGGCTAAAGGATGCTCCAGGGACCCACCTTTCTGTTGAGTGGAGACGCCCGCTACAAATCTATGTCTCCTCACTTCCTCAGTGCTCTGCCGCCTATCTGTAAAAGGCAATGGAGCAGCTGCGAGAGAGATGATTGTTCTTCCTCATCCAGCCACCGAGAAGGGTGAGCGAAGTCTCATTCTGTCTAGGATACTGCGTAGATCATTGTTAAGCATTCAGTTCCCTTTGGTTGCTCCACCTTCATAGGATCTAAATGATTCCTCAGTCGTGTTCTGTTCCTCCTTTTTCGGGAGGTTAGGAATGGCCTGAGACCTGTTCCGCCTCCCTTGAACTGGCAAGGGTGCCCCACAGCCCAGCGATACGAGTGGCTGTGTGACATATCACATAGTAGCAAACTTTGGTCTAAATTCAATGGGGTATTACTCATTTAATACACCTTCAAATCTCCATATAACTCAAACGCAAGGCCGTAATCCAATGGATATTAACCCAAGTTCTATCATGACCAGTATTAGGTGATGACCAAGATTGGATTCAAAATACCATCAATAGAGCCCTTAAATCGTTATTGAATATGGTTTATTCCAAAGATTATTATTCTCATTATAACCCCCAAAATCTCACCCAAACAACCTCAAACAATCATGTAGGCTCTATAATCATATATGCCTCTCAAATTGGTTTGATATCGCTTCATTATGGCAATAAATGATTTTATCATCAATTGGTCACCTATTTATATCAATGTCATAATGGGTATCAAAACCCTCAAATGGAGGTCATCACAGATATGCTTGATGATTTCTTGACGTTTTGCAAATGGATTGAAAATTAAACTCCTTTCCTAATGATCTCTATCCATAGTGACCATGGAGGAGAATTTAAAAATGATTTGTTTGAAAGTTTTTGTGAAGAATATGGATACATGCAAAGATTTTCTTTTCCCATACACTTCAACAAAATGGGGTAGTAGAGAGGAAGAATATGTCATTATTTTGAACCATAGTGGAGACACCATGCAAAATTGGGTTTTCACACATCTTTTGCTTAGTAAAACCCTCTATGAGTTATGGCATGGTAGAAAACCTTCTATCGACTTATTCATTATTTTTTATTGTCCATGCTTTGTTTTGAACACCAAAGATTCTCTCGACAAGTTTGATGTGAAATATTACCAGACTTTTTTTTCTTAGATATAGTACTACTAGTAGATCATATAGAGTGTTTAAAAACAGACTGTCTAAAATAGAAAATTCTATCAATATTAAATTTATTAAGACTAACCCCTCTATTTTCAAGAATGCTATTCATGATGATGTTCTAAATCAGGTGATAACTAGATTAAAAGAACTAGACATCAAAGACAATAGAAAATAAGTGGCTGACGTTGAATGTTCAAAAGAAGATGAAAAGGAGAATCCCACTCCCCACTTTGCAAAAGATCATCCAAAAGAGTTCATCACAGGCAACCCATTTGAAAGAGTGAAGACGTGGGTTCCTTTTTACAAAATACAAGAATACAACATATTCATCCCACAACTTGAACCAATGAATGTCAAAGAAGCTCTTGTGGATGATGAGTGGATCTTAGACAGCCATTAATGAGCTTGAATAATTTGGAAAAAATAAAGTTTGGACTCTAGTGCCAAGACCAAGTGGTAGGAAGATCATTGGCACAAAGAGGGTCTACAGAAAGAAACTTGATGAAAGTGGCAAGGTAGTGTGAAGCAAGAAAACATTAGTAGCTCAAGGTTACAACCAACAGGAAGGTATTGATTTTGATGAAACTCACACTCCTGTTGCTAGACTTGAATCCATTAAACACTACTTGTTTTTGAAAGTCATAAAAATTTCTTGATTTATCAAATGGATGTTAAAAGTGCATTTTGAATGGAGAGATAGAGCAGGAATTTTATGTGGTTCAACCTCCTGGCTTTGAACATGACAATCATTCTAATCATGTTTATTTATTACAAAAGGCTCTTTATAGACTCAAACAATCCCCTAGAGATTGTTGTGAGAAATTAAGAAACTTTAAATTGATAATGGCCGTGTCATGGGAAAAGTTAAATATACTCTCTTTCTAAAACACACCTCTAACAATTTCTTAATCTTTCAAATTTATATGGATGGTATCATTTTTTCGTGACTAATCTTGATATTTGTAAGAAGTTTCGTTTTCTCATGCAGAGTGAATTTGAAATGAGCATGATGGAGGATCTTACATTCTTACTTGGGTTCCAAATCAAGAAAACATAACATGAGAACTTCACCAACTAAAGCAAGTACACTAGTAAACTCTTAAAGGATGGAAAACATAAAGCCAATGAATTCTCCCATGTCCAACACCGCCAAACATGACAAGGATGAAGAAGGTGAAAAGATAGATGAGAATATCTATAGAGGTATGACTGGTATCTTACTATATCTAACTGCCTTTAGACCGAATATCATGTTTAGTGTTGGTTTGTGTGTTGAATTTCAATCAAGTTGTAGAAAATCTCATCTTGTAGCTGTTAAGAGGACTTTAAGGTAAGTAGCCAAACCTTCAAATTTTGGACTATGGTATCCTAAGCCAAGGCACTTTACTCTCACAATATGTAGTGATGTGGATTATGTCAGGTTCTTAGTTGATATGAAGTGCACAAGTGGCACTTGCTTCCTCCTAGGACCATGTTTAGTTTCTTGGTTTTCTAAGAAGCAAAACATTGTGTCTCTATCAACTAATTAGTTTGAATACATTTTAGCCAGTAGTTGTTGTACCCAAGTCCTTTAGATGAAGAAAATGCTCCAAGACTTTAATGTTTTCTATGATGCTTCTCCTATCTTTTGTGATAATAGTAGTACAATTAATTAGTCATACAATCATGTATTGCATAGTAGAGATAAACACATAGAGTTTTACCATCATCTATTTTGTGACCAAATTGCTAAGAAATATATATACATCACTCATGTAGACAAAAAAAATCAAGTTGCATATATTTTCACAAAACCTCTAGCTAGAAAGAAATTCAATTTATTAAATCTAAATTTCTTATCAGTTCCATTGATGATAGCTCTATATCTCATAGCTAAGATTTTCATTTACTTATTTATGTTTCTCAACACAATCTACTCTTTTTTGCTCAAAAATGCCAAGTATGAATGCCTTGTTTTGAACAAATGGATTTTAGTAGCAAAATACTTATTTTAACGCTAAATAGTAGCACATGTTGATAAAAACGTGCCTCTATATGATTTATATATTTTCTTGTCCATTCTCTAACCCTAAACCATCTCCAACCCATTCCTAGCCTATCCAAGCCCTAATCCATCTCCATTCCCTAGCCCTAACCATACTTGAGCCTTGTTGCTGCTTTTCTCCACAAATTTGAGTTGCTGCTCTCCTCTCTCCATGATTTTCATAACCAACAACTACCAATAGGAGAAAAAAGAGTTACAACTCTGGCAACTCATCCATTCCTAAATCTGCTCCATCCACAATGATTCTCATGTATGATGGTGCCTCTTTTATTGATACTCAAGTTGTGAATCTATACAAAGAGTTTCTCGTTCATTCTACTTTTCATTTTAGACCCTTGGTGGAATCTAGGAGTGTGCTTTTGACTAAGATTAAGCATCATTTTCTTGAAGAATGCCTTAGTTCACTTTGTGTTGAACACTTTTTCTTTTTCATTTTTTTCTCTAGCACAAAAGTTGTTCATGAGTTCTATGCTAATCTTACATGGAACTACACTACCTTAGTATCACCACCTAACATCCAGATAATCCTTACTTCCATGATTATCAAGACTAGGATCACAATCACTAAGGATATACTAAATACATACTTGATTAGATCCTTATCCACAACTTCTTGGAAGACCACCTATACTTATCTCCTTGACTTGATCTACCCAGAGGAATTCTATAAGAACTTTGATCCTAAGTTAACCCTTTTTGATATTCACAAAGCCTTGAAGAAGCCTAAGCTACCTTATAAGAAGAAATTTGTCCTACCCTCTTCCTCCTTGGATATGAAGACACACATCATTGCCCTTGTAATGCTCGGGCCCACTGCCCAAGGCTCTAGTAGAGTTTTAGGAATGACGACTGGCCCCATAGACCACCACTAGCCTTAACTGCGCACTTTAATCTCACTCACGCGCAAGCCAGGATCAACTTCTCGACTGGTCACCCATCCCAATACTACTCCAAGCAGAGCACGCTTAACTATGGAGTTCTTTAGTGATGGGCTCCTGGAAAAGGAGGCGCACCTTGGTGATATGGGTAGTCCAATCATTCCTTTTAAGATCATGTTATCCGAGTCCTCAAATCCTGGGATGTTACAATCTCCCCCACTTAGACTCTTGACGTCCTCATCAAGGTTCAACTATATGGCCTCATAATATGACCCCATTTCAGTGCGGACCCACAATGGCCCATGGACACCTAGCTCCCAATCACAGAATACCAGTGCAAGGGTGGCTACCTCAACCATGGACATCCTTTCCTACATGCCTGGATCACACGGCTCAAGACCGGCATGCCACATGCCCATGTGGGCCCCACCTACTGGAGGGATTATGGCTCTGATACCATTTGTAATACTCAGGCTCACTGCCCAAGGCTCTAGTAGAGTTTCAGGAATGAGGACTGGCCCCACAGACCACCACTAGACTTAACTGCGCACTTTAATCTCACTCACGCGCAAGCCAGGATCAACTTCTCAACTAGTCACCCATCCCAGTACTACTCCAAGCTGAGCACACTTAACTATGGAGTTCTTTAGTGATGGGCTCCTAGAAAAGGAGGTGCACCTTGGTGATATGGGTAGTCCAATCATTCCTTTTAAGATCATGTTATCCAAGTCCTCAAATCCTGGGATGTTATAGCCCTCATTATCAATTTCAATGTCCATCCAAAGAAAAATCAAACAGATATTGTAAAAAACTCAACAATGATAGTGTACTGTATCCTTAAGGGAATCAGAGTCAAATGGGCCCATTATATCCTTCACCACATGACCTATTTTGACTCCAAGAAGAATACCCAAGACTCCCATCCTTAATACTCTAACCTCATATGTGGTTGTTTCAATTTAGTATTGAGAAATCCCTTTATAAGGATTTGAACTACACCCCCAATAGGAAATGTGTTTCCATCAATATGACCACATTTAAAAAGTCATCCCAATCCTCCAAGTCCTATACCCCTAGTGCCTCCTTCTCCACACACCCTCATCTTGCACCACCTAGACCTGATAGGGATTCTTTCTCTATATCTAATGAATCTCTCACGAGATACATGATGCATCATAATGCCTATCATTTGCAGGTTCAAGAGCATATCCACTATGACCTCATTCACATAATGTCCATCATGAAATTGTCATGTTTGTCACCCTATCCATCATATCAACCTTCCTATTCTGCCACTGACTATGCTACCTATGCATATGATTAGTTCTACCCAACGCATTAGTATGCTCCTTTCGCTACATACCCTAATCCTACTATTGGACTTCCACTTGCGTCATCTCATCCACATTTGAATATGACTCAACTGTTTGATCACCCGCCTGGCCCTGCCTTGACTGTTCTTGTGGATTTTGATGGGGTTTCTACACCCAAATATGAGCAAGATATGACATTGCTTGCCACTGGTATGTCCTGGCATGAACAACAACTCAGATGATCGCCTACACACTCTTTTTCTCCTACCGAGGAGACAGAGATAAGTGAGGAAGGTGACGAGGATGTTGAGGATGATGTTGGTGAGGAATATGGATTTGATGATAATGGTGATGATGCACCTACATCTTCTGCGAGTCTCGAGACTGCTAGTGATGAAGACTATGACCTGACTTAGGATGGTCTGAATCTAGATGACCTTGATGTTTAGTTCTTAGGTCTTAGAGTGCCCATCTACCTATATTTTTGTGATCTTAGCATGTATATACATTGGGAACCTACATCTGAGGATATTGTTTACATATTTCTAGTGTTCTTTGTTTTGTTGATTTCATCATGTTCTCATTTAGTTTTGTTATAATCATTATCTTATGTACCCTTAACTCTCCAGTATGATACTTTCATGAGTTTTGGTTTATGAAATCTTATATTTTGATTATGATATCAATTATCTCTTTGGCTATTATGTGCTTGGTGCTTGTGAGTTGGATAAGACCTGACCTAAATCTTGTACCCCTCCCTTTTTTATATGATAAAGGGTGAGAAATAGCTTGGTACATATTGAAATGGATCTATAAACTTTTTCTTATGGAAAAGTGAATACAAATAGTATACATATGTTGTGGTTGTGTTTTTGGAGTAAATAACCATATATGTATAGGTAAGCATAAATTGAGGGGGAGCAATTGCTACCCCTACATCTCAAAGGTAAAATGTTTAAAATTCTATTCCTTTTCTATATATTAAGGAATGATATGTCGTCTTCAAAAAGGGGGAGAATGTTGACCGAACATTTATACATTTTCCATATTTTGATGATGATTTAACCATTCCATTCATGTGTATCTAATATGTCTATTTGAGATCCTTTTCAGGTATTAGGTACATGAAGAGGATGAATTTAGCAAACCTTAGTTTGTTGGAAATAAAGTCAAATTCAATGCATATGCAAGATTTGAAGATTAAATGGTATCTATATTAGAATCATGTTGTAAATTATTTGTATTGAATATATGACTTGTAGCTAAGCTTAATTGAATTTAGATCATTTAATTTGATATTGAAGCACATTTGATCATTTGTCATAACTCCTCACAGTCAGGCTTGTCGGACAAGTTTCCTCTGAGGTAACTCAACCGACAGCCAAACCTAGATTTTGGCAATCTCCCAGGGTCGATCGGGTTTGTCCTGGTGGCAACTCGACCGACAACCTACA
Source organism: Alisma plantago-aquatica (assembly GCA_963693085.1). NCBI lineage: Eukaryota > Viridiplantae > Streptophyta > Magnoliopsida > Alismatales > Alismataceae > Alisma > Alisma plantago-aquatica. Next base: position 340,781,746 of record OY856414.1, read on the forward strand.
CTAATGGAATCTGATGCAACCATTAGTTGAGTACTATTAGAGAAACTTGATCGACAATTGCATTTTGACTTGTCATCTAGTGTTTCCCAAAAGGTAACTCATTCGACAACACTGTACAAAAAGTGCAAGAAATTGTACCCATTGTGAGTGTTGCAAAATTCTAAAACAGATCTATTACAACTCCAAAATGGATATAATTTAATCCTAAGTGTCTCTACTGGCTAGTAGGCAACCTCAACTATGAAAAGGGGCCCTTGAACTTCATTCCAAGTTTTCCTTCTGTGATCCCTTGATATAGTTGAGTGTTTTAGCCTCCAAGAGCCCCTAATCTCCCTCAAGCTTGTTTACTATACTACATCAAATTTAAGTGAGTAAGGATTTTGTAAGAGAGTTTCTCCATTGTACATCTTGTGAAGCTCTCCACTCATCTTTCCAATTTATCTCTAGCAACTTTGTGGTTTGAAGGTGACTTATTTGAATAAGAAAGGGTTGATCTAAGGCTGAAAATCTTCTGCAAGAATGGGTAAGACCTTAGAAAAGGTAGAATTTTCTTAGTAGATAGACAAATAATTCCTTTGTAATGGTTATTGTATCCTTGACCTAAAAATGAATGCTAGTTTAGCCCTTGATCTTGAATAGGGTGGTCCTATTTATGTAATTCATATAGTATAATATATAAAGTTAGACAAGGTTACAAATTCTAGAGATTGACCCCTCTGGGTAGTGGATGTACATATCCTACTTTGGAGATTGGAACAACTATACATATAGGACTTCCTTTGGTTCTTGCTAAATCTCTATCTTCCTTGCTTCTCAATATTGCAATATCTTTTTAAAAATATCTTGATGGTCTAATGTGTTTTGTTTAAGTGGTTTTAGCTCTATTCACCCCCATTAGAGCCCATAGATCCAAAAAACATAACTCAGACTCTTACAACATAATTATTGTAATGAACCAAACTCATGTTACTCCTAAATGTTAGATTAATCACCATGATTAGTGTATGCTCTAATGATGTGACTGAATAAGCAATAGACATTTAATAGAATGCATGTATGTTAAGACCGACTTGAAAGTTGTAACCTTAATGAAGGAAAAAGTGGAACAACTCATACTAGAAAATATTTCCATACTCCAAGACTTTGAGTAATGAAATTATGAAAAATTATTGTTTGGTATTTTGTTAAACTAGTACTTCATTCCTTTAGAGAATTGATTTATGAATCCAACACAAAGATAATGCATGAAATTGTAGTTATAATTAGAAAGGTATTGTATATTTATTATGCATATAAATAGTAGTTAGCAGTTGACACATGAACAACAGTTGGTGAGCAACACCACTGCTCAAGACCAATCACAGAAAATGACATAACTTCTGATATACTCAATGTATTTAGATGAAATTTGGTTCTATAGTCACCAAAAAAAGGAATTTGGTTCTACGGATTCATGTTTTCATCTCAATCCAAGTGAACAAAAAAACAAATGCATACATTCTAAAGCAAACTTGTAGAAGAATATACAACTCATGAAATGCATAAGAACATGACATAGATGATTATGTGCTTGTTCTTACAAGTGAAATATTTAATTTCATGAAATTAATCTTTTTCTTTTGAGAATCTATGATTGAAAGGAAGCAACACATCATTATTATACCTATATGACATTTGAGGAAACAATTATGTGTGAAAGACTTATGAAATAAGGGTTGAATTCATACTTGATGCCTTGGAAGAAGGTCAAATAATACATATGATAATATTGTGGCATGTTAAGGCTTAAATGCAACTGAGTTCTACTGAAATCATTCATTTGACATGTTATTTATTTGTATAATTCTATGATTTGTGTCTGATAATTTGGAAGATAGAGGAAGGGTGTGTGAAGGAAGGAAGGAAGACATTTCTAGAGGGAGAAAATCTTGGACTTGTTTTAATTTGGTCCAGGGGGAATGCTACCCTTGTTATTATTTTGTTCAATGGGGAAATCCTAGACTTATTTTTAGTTTAACTCAAAGGGGGAGGGGATGGACCTATTTTTATTGGTCTGGAGGGGGGAATCTTGGACTTGTCGTGAAAGAATATAATGTATTTCTATATAGTTCTATTATACTACTTATTATGCCAAAATGATGTGTTGCTCATACTATCCGACAATTGATTGTTAATTGTTGTTTAGAATAAGAAAGTTGCAACAATGTATTATGTTTATGTATCTACTTACTCAGACATTGACTAATTAAACAAAGAATTTTGTTTTAGGTGCTGAAGGCAAGGCATCAGCTAGACAACCTAGTTCTCCAACTAAGTAACTTACTCAGATTAGTGAAGTTCATACTTGATGTGTGTTGTCTAGATTGTTCTTGTACTGGGATCATGGTATGAACATGTGATTTTCCTTGTATTTTATAACTTAGCATGACATTTAGTATAGAAGGACTTTACATAACATGAACAATGTTTCCTTCTATGAACATTGTGAATATAGTTATGAAGAACTAAATGAAGTCATGGGGTTTGTAATTTGATGATCAAATATAATTGATGTATAATGAGCTACTTTTTACACAATGAGTTGTTTTTAGTAGTTTCTCTCTAAATAAATTAGTTGCTTAACTATTATTGTTTCATTTACAGATGGGGGTTTGTGTGTCATAAACCTTCAGGGTCCGGTCTCGATAATCAATGTTTTGTTGGTTGTTGGGATCGAGTCCTAAAAATTTTAGTATCAAAGCCTAAAGTTCTAAGTCTGTACATGAACACAAGATGTGTTGAGTCTTTTCTTTGACATTAGCTATAATAAGTGTGTCTTTTACATCTATAAATTCAAGAAGAGAAGATCATGACTTAGACTTAACTCTTGGTGTGAGTGTAAACCAAGCAGCTCTGAAGGGATATCAAGAAGAGGAACCTCATCACCAACTTCTCCATCATTTAGAGTAGAGTTAGTTCAAGGAGCCGGGAATGTACATGATGTGGAAAAAATAGTGAGGCCTCAATAATATCCTCAAGATCCTGCTCCAAAATTTTCATTGGAAATATTAGAAATGGCTCAAGGTTTTAAGACTGTAATTATGCATGCAATAGGGAGTACTAGGGCACCTGTACCACAACCAAATCATGTCAGAGAATTAAGTAGATAATATGAAAAGCAAAGAAAGATTGGGTCTTATAACTTAGTGGGTAGTTTAGACCCTAATGAAAATGGCACATGGTTATTTGAGACCAAGAAGATGTTTTAGTTAGCATATGTACCAACGAAGCATAATGTGTACCTATTAAAAGGTAGTTCTAGCCACTGGTGGGGGCTAGAGCATATGCAAGTATCTGGACACAACATGGCATGGACTGAGTTTTGTTGATGTTTTGAGTCACAATATTATCCTAAGACATATATGTGTGACAAGATTAGGCAATTGGAGACACTAAAGCAAGAGAATATGTTAGTGATTCAATATGAGTTCTTGTTCTTAAACCATTAAGGTTTTTTCTTCATCTTTATGCAACTGATGAGGACAATATTAGAAGGTTTGAAAGTGATTTGAATCCATAATGTAAGGAAAAGGAGATATTATGGAAGTTTCTTAGATTTCCATACCTTTGTAGATGTCTCCACGAGGGTAGAAAGAACTATCCTAGTTAATGAAGTTCAAGAAGTTAAACAAGGATGGGTGCACCACCATCATATAGAATATCACAATCTACATTTAGTGCACTAACTAGGCAACAACGAGGCATGGGTAGAGGCAATAGAGGTTATGGTAGAGGATACCAACCATGTTTGGAGCACCTAGTTATGCTTGAACAACACAACAATGTACAACTTGTGAACGTGCACATATGGGCCAATGTTGGTATTCCAATCCAACCATGTTTTACAAGTGTAGATAGCTTAGACGTCTTGCCAGACACTTCCCACAAGAAGGACAACAATAACACTCCAGACAGGGATCAAGGGGTCAATATCAACATACTCAACATAGTAGTTTTAGAGGTATAGTTTCTTAGATAGGGTCTAGTGCTCAGGGAGCAGTACCAAAAAGTGATACTAGTAGAGGAAAATGAAGGGCAACCACAACTAGTCGGGTTTATGCTAAAAATAAACAAGAAGGAGTGGTATCTCCATGAGTAGTGATAAGTCAAATGCAATTATTTACTGATGTCATTACTCCCATAACTTTCTAGTTGATCCTGGATCCACTCATTCTTTTGTGACTAGAGCTGTGAGCCAAGATTAAATATGTTGGCAATCCCTTTGCCTTATGAATATGTTCTGGGAATCCCTATAGTAGAACCTATGTATATTGCTAATGTATACCCAAAGTGTGTTTTATTTGACGACACTCATAGCATTCAAATGGATATGTTGCCACTTAAAATTCATGGATTTGATTATAATCATGGGTATGAAACCAAGATTAAAATGCTCTACAAAAGAGGTGGAGTTTTGTGATGAAAATAGAACATGTATCGTTGTTGGGGTATAGAAAAGTCCTACCAACATGTATGCTTTTAGTAATAGTTTCTAAGAAAATGTTGAGAAATGGATGTCAGGGATATCTAACACATGTAATAGATTCTCTTGTTGAGAATCCCAGTTTTTCAAATGTACCAATAGTACAAGAGTTTGATGTTGTTTTTCCTAAAGAATTACCAGGATCACCACCACATAGGGAGTCAATTTTGAGATAAACCTAGAATGAGGTACATTAACAATATATTTTCCTCCTTACTATGGTACCAACAAAACTTAGAGAGCATAAGACACAATTGCAAGAGTTTCTAGATAAAGGTATCATACAGTCAAGTACTTCACCTTGGAGAGCACATGTCTTGATCGTGAAAAAGAAACGAAAATGAGATTACGTATTGACTATAAACAATTAAATAAGGTCACTATCAAAAATAGGTATCCCTTACATAGGATTTTTGACCTATTTGATAAGATAAGAGGAGATACAATCTTTTCTAAGATCGACTTGAGATCAGTTTACCATCAATTGAGGATTAAGCTAGAGGGTTTTCCAAAGACATCTTTGCATTTGAGATATAGACATTATGAGTTTTTGGTTATGCCATTTGGAATAACCAATGCTCTAACAATGTTTATAGATTTTATTAAATAGAATATTTAGACAGTTCATGGATGAATTCTTTGTTGTATTCATATACAATATTCTAATATATTCTAAAAATGCCGAGAAACATGAATATCATTAATTAACTTCATTGCAACTATTATGACAACATCATTTGTATGTAAAGTTTGGTAAATGTGAGTTTTTTCTTTTAGGAGTTGCCTTTTTAGGCCATGCTATTTCTAGACAAGGGATTTCTATAGATCCCAAGAAGGTTGAGTCTGTGTTATAGTGGGAACAACCTAAGTCTAAAACTAAAATCCGTAGTTTCCTTAGACTAGAAGAACATTATATACATTTTATACATGATTTTAATGCTATAGACTTGCATTTAACAAGGTTAAAAACAAAAAAATACCTTTTGTATGGACACAAGAATGTGAGAATAGCTTCTGATTTTGAAGAAAACAAGTTTTGTCATTTCTTGATAATTGTAAAAGCTTAATGATTTTTTGTGATGCTTCAAGGAAGAGTTTAGGATGTGTGCTTATATAGGGTGGCAAGGTTACCTATGATTCTAGACAATTTAAGAAGCGTAAGGAGAATTACCCAAATCTTGACTTAGAATTAATGGTAGTGGTGTTTCCTTAAATACTTGGCGACATTATCTCTATGAAGAACTGTGCTAAGTATATACAGATCATAAGAGCCTTAAGTATATTACTACTCAAAAGGACATGAACTCAAGACAACGTAGATGGCTTGTGTTGATTAAAGATTATGAGTGTACTATCTGTTATCACCCTAGTAAGGCTAATGGGGTTGCAGACGTATTGAGTCACAAATCATCTTCTTCATCAATAGTTGGGGTGTATCATCTAGCATGTAAAGGAAGAGATATATTGTTAGATCTTAGAGGGATGGTTACTCAATTTAGCATAGCACATGAGAGAGCACTTTTAGCATAATTACAAGTTAAACCAATTCTCGAAAAATAAATTCTACAACAGTAGGGTATATATTTTGATATTCAAAAGATCAAACATGAAATGTAGGAAGGAAAGGGTGAATTATTTCACTTCTTAGACAACAAACTTCTATTGTTTAAAGGAAGATTGTGTGTACCAGACCAAGCAAAACTAAGGAATATAGTTCTAGAGGAGGCACATAATTCTATGTATGCTATTCATCCAGGAAGTACTAAGATGTACCAAAATTTAAAAGAGTTATATTACTGGTCCGAGATGAAAAAGGATGTGGCTGAATTTGTGTCATGCTGTGGGATGTATCAACAAGTTAAGGTAAAATATAAAAAAACCAACCGGGATGCTGCAACTCTTACCAATTCTAGAATGGAAATGAGACCACATAAAAATGGACTTTGTGATAGGAATACCATATATACCGAAAGGTTTTGACTCTTTATGGGTTATCATTGACAAATTGAGAGAAAGTATGCTCATATTTTGCCAGTGAAAATGAACTATGCAGTTGATTGACTAGCACAAATTATATAAACAAAATGGACATACTACATGGAATTCCTTTGACAGTAGTGTCAGATCAAGGATCACAATTTACATCTAGATTTTGGGATAAGCTACATGTTGTTATGGGGAAAAAGCTTAACTCAGATTGATGGAAAATTCTAATGAAAAAATTAAAACATTAGAAGACATGTTGAAAGCATGTGTTTTACCATTTCCAAATAGTTGGGATTTACACGTAAGTTTATTAGAGTTTGCCTAACGTACAATTTCCAATCCAACATAGGAATAACACCATATGAAGCATTATATGGTAGGGAATGTATATCATTGATATGTTGGTATGAAATGAGTGACAAACAAGTGATGAGCCGTGAGATAACTAAAAAAACTACTAAAAAATGAGGTGAATAAGCAACAGTTAAAGTCTACACAAGATAGAAAAAAGACTTATGCTAACAAGATGAGTAGGACTTTGGAGTCCATAGTTGGATATAAAGTTTTCTTAAAGGTTTTTCCATGGAGGGGTATTCTTTGATTTGGAAACAAAGTAAGTTGACACATAGATATGTAGGTCCTTATCCTATTACAGAAAAGATAGGCAATGTTGCCTATAGATTGCAGTTACCACCAGACCTGCAATAGTTGCACAATGTGTTTCATGTTTTAATACTAATGCAATATCACCTAGAAACAACTCAAATCGTACAAGATACATATATTCACTTAGCATATGATGTTAATTATGAAGAGGGATCAATACAAATTATGAATAGCAAGGTTTTAAAAATTAGGAACCATGAAATTCCTATGGTTAAAGTTCCTTGGAAACGACACAGTGTCAAAGAGTCAACATGTGAGATTGAGAGTGATATGAGAAGAACCCATCCCGAGCTGTTCTACATTTCAAGGACAAAACATTTTAAGGGGGAGAGAATTTTTAACGAATCACACTCATGTTACTCCTAAATATTGGATTAGTCACCATGATTAGTGTAAACCTTGTCTCATCTTATTAATTTAAGAATTATGTTTCGATGATGCGAATGAGTAAGTACTATAAATTTACTACAATGAATGTGCATTAAGTATGACTTGAATGTTGGAACCTTAGTAGAGGAAAAAGTAGAACAATTCATAATGATTTTTTTTTCATACTCTTTTTTTTTTGGTCGGTAAAACTCGTGTTGCTTTTTTTGTATTTCTTTTCTATAGTGTCTGTACAAAACTTGCCACTCTCAAAACTGAGAATAGCCAAAAAAAACAAAGAAAATAAGTACAAAGGAACAAGAATACAGCCTGCCACGACCCAGCAAACTTCAGGGAAAAGAAAGCAATCAAAGATCCGCCTCATTCCCACCAGAAGAAGAAGAACTCAACCATCACTGTATGAAACAGTGAGAGGGGAGCAAAGATATTCCTTCAACCGCCAGAAAAGGACTCAAACCTCTCTAAGAAGAAGAAATCAACTAGATAGAGGGGAGCACATCATCTCAAGACAAAGAGCCCGAAGCACAACATCTATACAGGAGCAGAACCCATAAACAAAACCATGTCAGCAAAGCAGGCAACACAGAACAAACACCTCAACCAAAGAGGAGCCACCACCACCTATGTCACAAAGCAGCAGAGCATCACATCATTGCATAGAAGTGAGAGGGGGAGTAGCTCAACCATATCAAAGAGAAGAAACAGATCTCAACCAACTCAGAACCATGAAAGGAACAGCCAACAAACCCAACAGAAACTGGCCCACAGATCAAGAAGAGAGAACTGATCAAATCAGAGCAAGGCCAACCGAGAGCAGAACCAAACAACCCAGATCAGAAAAGAACCAACTCCAGCTGAACAGAAAAAGAGCATCCAAGAACAGAGATAACAAACACACAACCCATCCATAAAAATAGAAAGCAAGAGGGTCTTCAGCCACAACCACTTGCAAAAAGACAACCAGCAACCAGAGCCCATACAGAAAAAAGGGATAAAACCCTCAACCCAAGCAGCAACACATAAAATTGGGAGGAGCAAGCTCGACCATCACAGAGCAGACCAAGAAGCACCAAACCAGATCAAAACTGCTCTAAGTACTGAGAATATTATAGTCAGCTTCAATAATCTTCCAAACATCCTCCTCAATTTTACTAGAGTTATCATGAACTCTTCTGTTTCTCTCTAGCCAGACATGATAGAGAATAAGGAGACTAATAATACTAGCATTCTTCTGGTACATCGTACAAATCTAATCCCAATTAATAGGAGATTTATCAATAATATTTCTGTACTCAGCCTTAGTCCAGAGCTTCTTCGTAAACTTACAATTAAAACAAATATGAAAAGTGTCCTCATACTCCGACATACACAAGAAATAGACAGAGACAACAGAAATACCTCTTCTTCTCATGTAATCCGAAGTAGGTAACTTATTGTGCATAGCTTTCCACGCATGAAATTTGCTATTCTGATGAGCCTTACTCTTCCAAATCCACTGAAAATTATGCATGAAAATTCCTTTATACCTTATATTCTCCCAAATCTTTTTAAATTTCACACTATCATTTCCATTGAACAACCAGATATCAGCATCAGAACTGTTGTTAATAGCAACTTTTTTCAAAACATCCAAAACAACCTGTGAGCAACGAGAATTACTGATATACCAAGAACCATTATTAATAATACTATTCAGCCAAGCATCGGCAGGTAAGCCAGCTCTAATAACCATATTTATATCAAGCACTTCATAGAGAAACTTCCCAGAATACCAAGGATCTTTCCAGACTTTTAAACTTTTGCCAGCTCCAATCTTAATATCAATGAACTGCAGCAGAATATTCTTACTCCTAAGAATAGAGTTAAACATCCAAGAGTAGTTAGGAGATGGTTCAATGGACCACAATGTTTCTTTCCTTATATATTTACCATTAATCCATCTAACCCAAAGGGAATCCTTTTTCCTAGCAATGTCCCAAGTGTTTTGGATTAAGCAAGCCTCAGAAATGTCTTTACTCCTTCTAATGCCTAGACCTCCTTCCTCTTTAGGCAGAGCCACTATATCCCACTTAATGAGATGCATGTTCTTGTTGTTCTCGGAATAGCCCCAGATAAAGTCTCTATAAATTCTGTCAACTTCATCAAGAACAGAGCAAGGAATGGGAAACGCCATAACCCAAAAGAGATGCATTGCCGAAAGAGTAGATTTTACAAGTTCCACTCTCCCAGCCAGAGATAAAAGGTTCGACTTCCAACTTTCAAGCTTCCTTTTGATTATGTCTATTAACTTTTCGCATTGGGCCTTCCTAATCTTTCCATAGAAAAGAGGGAGAATATTTAGTATCCTCCAACACACCCAGAGGGATACCAATAGCATTAGAGATGTTGAAGCCATCCATGCCAGGGCCAGTGAAGACAAGACTTTTCTCTTCATTCATAATGAGACCAGACATCTTCCCAAATTTGTCCAACAACTTTCTAATTTTAAAGGCATTAGGAACAGTGGCTTTGGCAAAGATCATTAAATCATAAAGATGATATGAGAACAGTGGCAGTCCTTCGAAACAGAAACTGGAACAATCTCATTTTTCCTCTCACTGTCTTTAAACAATTCAGATAAACCTTGCATGGCAATGACAAATAGATACGGAGCAATGGGATCTCCCTGTCTAACCCCATTCGTAGGGAAATTCGGCAGAGTGGGTTCTCCGTTGACAAGAATTTGATAAGAGGTAGTCATAAAGATATTCTCAATCCAACTAATCCATCTAGGAGAAAATCCCATTTTAAACATGATAGAGAACAAATATTTCCAACTTACGATATCATACGCTTTAGAAATATCAATCTGAGCACACATGTTAGAACACTGCATCTTCTTAAAATCTCCAATAATTTCATTAGTAAGAAACACCACATCTTTAAGGCCTCTACCTTTAACAAAAGCACATTGATTTCTATCAATAATATCAGGCAACACCGCTTGAAGTCTGATGGTCAGAATCTTAGATATAATTATATAATAAGTGTTGCACAAAGCAATATGTCTCCAGTTACTAATATAAGTGGGATCTTTACCTTTGTGTAACAGAGTGATGAAAGTTTTATTAGCTTCTCTCAAGAGCTGCCCATTTGAAAAAAATTCAGAAATGACCTCAAAGACATCATTACCAATGACATCCCAAGCATACTTATAGAAATAGCCGTTAAACCCATCTGGACCGGGGCACTTATCAGCATTAAGGCTCTTAACCACATCATCAACCTCTCTTTTAGAGACAGGCCTGGTCAACATCAAACTTTGTTCAGCAGTAATCTTCGAACCACTCCAAGCAGTACCCCAAGCCTCTCCCGCAACATTTTTACAGAACAGGGAAGAAAAGAAATCAGTAGTAGCCGATTTAATCTCTTCATAATCATTAGATATAACCCCATTAATATTAAGAGCATTGATGGAATTTCTGTTCCTCCTAGTTATGAGCGACGAATAGAAGAATTTAGAGTTAGAATTCCCCTCTTTAAGCCATTGAACATGTGATTTCTGTCTGTAGAACTCTTCCTCTATATCAGCATCTTTCTTTGCTTCCTTTCTCCAATGGTTAGCTTCTTTTCTCATGTTCTCGTCAGTAAGATTCAAATCAGCTACCTTCTGAGCAGATAGAGCTTTATCTTTAAGACTAGCAACATTATCAAAAATATTCCCAAAAGTATCTTTATTCCATTTTTCAGCAAGTACTTAAAGTTCTGCAATTTCCTATAAAGCTTAAAAGTAGCAAAGCCATCCACCTCAAGATTCCAGGCCTCTTTAAGAATATCATCAAAATCACGGTGCTTGGTCCAGCTATTGATAAATCTAAAAGGACTTCCTAGACCTTTGTTCCCCGAGAAAAAGAGCAATTCTTCTATGATCACTTATAATGTTAGAAATGCTCTCACCATTGAAATTATCAAACTTACTAAGAAAAGAACTGTTATATAAGATCTTGTCAATTTTAGATGCAATGAAGTGATCTCCCTCTTGCTTGTTATCCCAAGTATAGTAAGGACCTTTGAGGTCAAGATCAAAAAGACCATTATCTAAAACAAAACCATTAAAATCATCCATGGATTTTGAGGAAGGAGGCAGAGTACCAATCTTTTCTTCAGCCTTTCTAACAACATTAAAGTCACCGATAATAACCCAAGGCTCAGCACATAAAGCAAGAGCATTCAAATTAGTCCACAACTTAACCCTATCATAATCATCGTTGTGCCCATAAACAGCCGAAAGATAAAATTCATGATTCTCTTTAGTAATTTTAACATGAACAGCTTGGTCACATTCATTAATACAGAACACATCACAAACCTCACTTTTCCAAAGCAAAAACACTCTACCAAGATTTTTTTTCCATACTCAAAGACTTTGGACAATTAAATTATAAAAATTATTCTTTGATATTTTATTAAACTAGTAATTCATTCTTGTCGAGTGTTGAATTGTGAAAATTGATGAAATTGGAGTTAAAATGAGGAAGGTAATATATTTTTAATATGCATGTACGGAATAGCCAACAATTGACAAGCAAAAGATAGGTGGCGAGCGACACCACAACACCAATGACAAAAAATTACCTAACTTTTGATATACTCAATTTGTTCTATGGATTTGTATTTTCATCTCTACCCAAATAAATAAAAATTATAAGCTTTAGAGGTCTATAGAGTGACTTTCATCGAGACCAAGGAAGAGGGCTGAACAAAGTTTCTTTCGTGTGAATTTCTAACTGAATAATTTGGATCTTCTTCCCTTTTCTCAAAATTTAAGATTGGTTCCAAACATATCTTTGATTATGTACTAATTTCACTTCACCTTCTCACTTTCTAGTTTGTTTTTAGAGTAAAACATTGACATCTTTTTTCCCTTCTTTCTTTATCTCTTAATGACTATTTTTAAAACAAAAGAGTGTTGGATCCTAGATGGGTGATTAGATTCTCTAGAGGGGGGTGAATAGATCTGAATGCACTTAAACAAAATTCATTAGACCTTCAAGATATATCACAAGATAAGGTTGCTAAATAGGTAATTTGAGTGCAACTAAAACATGCATAGCAAGGACGAGAGAGATTGAACATACACCAAGAGACAAGCTATTTAGAGTGGTTCCTCACTTCAAACTAGAAGTGAGTCAGTCCACTTACCTAGAGAGGTCAGCCTCTAGGATTTCCTAACCATTGCATTCTTATATTCATTCATAAGACTTACAATACATGACCAAATAAAGGACTTACCTATCCAATACAAAAAGTCTTCAACCATACCAATGACTTACCCACTTTGCAAGGAGTCTTCCACCTTCTTCCAAGGACTTACCTACTCTTGCACAAGTCTTCAACCTTGTGGGGATTACCCACTCTTCTTGGATCTTCCGCCTTTGACTTCACCTTCACTTGGAGAAGCTTCCACCAAGGACTTACCCACTTGAGCAAGGAGTCTTCTGCCTTCACCAAGGGCTTACCCACTCTTACTCCAAGTCTTCATCCTTGATCTTCACCAAGGGACGCCTTCCCTTGTTCTTATTCACCTCTCTTAGCTAAGAGAGAGAACCTTCATCTTCAAGTTTGAAAAGAGAGATGGGGAGGTGGTGGAAGTGAGAGCCTGATAAGATATACATGTAGGACTAGCTCTCTTACAGATTTCCTACTCACTCTAATGGATGTAGCAAGTGATTAAACTTAGAGAGAGAGAGAGAGGTGGTTGTAGAAAGCACTCAACCATAGAATAGGAACCTCACATAGAGTTTTGCAATGAATGCTCAACCTTGGAATGGAGCCCAAGGGGTCCTATTTATAGATGGGGATTCCTCTTAGCATTTGGGAACACTTGAGAATGAAAACTAGCCATTTTGTGGATTATAACATATATATTTTCACTTGTTGCAACTCCACAACGGCTAGAAGCACTTTTTTGCACTTTTTTGTACAGTGCAATCAGTTGAGTTTCGATAAGGGTAACTCGACTGATAGACGATAAGGGTAACTCAACCGATAGAGTAAAAGACAAAGCCGATATTCAGACCATCGGTCGAGTTTGTCCTGGGGAAACTCGACCGACCAATGAAAATCAAATTGGTCTGGTACTCCATTAGTCGAGTTCTGTGTAGTGTAAACTCAACCGATCAAAAGTTATTTTCAAGATCCAATCAGGATCGGTCGAGTTTGCAACTCACAGAATTCGACTGATGAACAACCTGATGTGAATTTTGGAAAATGGCTTTTGAGTGCTTAAACATTTGATCCAAGTGCTCCTGGTTTTTTCTAAGCTTAATTACAAGTAATACAATCATTACAAGTGATTTATAACATGATTCTAATGGATTTACATCATATTACAAAAACGTGCACTTGTATTGACTTTTACTTGTCTTTTCTCCAATTTGAGATGCGCAAGTTATGGCATTTGGAGTGTGTCTATACCTAATCTGAAATCACTCAAGTGGAGACATTATACACTAATATGTGGAATGGTTATTCATCATCAAAACATGGTTTTAGTCAATTTAGACATGAGTCAACATTGACCTAATTGACCTTGAGTCAACATTCTCCCCCTTTTTGAAGATGAAAAACCATTCCATAAATGTATTGAAAGCTTTTAAGTAAAACCATACATTTAGAGAAACCTAGGGGTTTCAATAGGATTGAGCTCATATGCTCCCCCTCAATTGATGCACATGGAGTTCTCATACTCCCCCTCAGTTGATGCTATTTCTCCTGCATGGTTAGCTTTCACAACATTTATAGAATACTATGTCTTTTACTCATATATGTTCTACCCATATATGTCATCTCCCATTTACCTTCTCCCCTTTACATGGACATACTTCTCCTCTTCATGTAAGACATGCCTTCTTTCTCTTTTAAAAGAAGACATACCTTTCTCCCCCTTTGTCATTTCAAAAAAGTGGGGTTATGAAGAAATACGAAACATCACTTGTTAAAGAGAAAGGAGATAATCCAAAGTTATATAAGGAGAGTAGAAGAGCACAGATAGGGGCTTGTCCAAGCATAGAAAGAAAAGCAAGTTAAAGCATATACTTGAACAACCCAAAAAACAAGATAAGGTGCTGCAGAAAAACAATAAATCACAATTTTGACCCTCAAGATCACAGAATTTGCCCAAAAAGTGCCAGGGCTCATGGCAAAGCTAGAGCCTTGCTCAGAAGGTCGTTTCTGCAAAAAAAATACTACTCTTGCAGCAAAAACTGAAAGTGGAGCAAAATCTGCATAAAATCCAAAAATACTCCAACTTCTACATATAATGTAGATCTATGTACCCTGAATCACAATGTTATGCAAGCAACTCAAGATAGTAGATATGCAATTCAAGGAACAAGCTTGAGCATGTATGAGATAAGAGACAAGCGTAATATATATATGAGCAAAACTGCCAGTTATAAACAAGGTTATAACTACATGTATATGAAGTACTAGTAGATGTTATCACAAGTTAGGACTACTAGTAGGATCTAGATCATAGCAAGAGATACCAAAAGATACACAAGATAAAGCAAGCTATGAGTATATGTAGAGATATATCCAAACAAAGAGATATGCAATTTTAGAAGCATGGAAGGATATAACTCACTAACAAATATGCACCATTACCAAAAGATGATTACCACTAAGAACCTCAAGGTTGTATTAATGCAAGATATACATCTAGATAGATGTAGCAAGTTAGAGTGCAACGGAAGAAATTTTAGACACAACCAAGAGATCCAAAGAGATCATCATTAAAGCCTATAAAACAACTCAAAGCAAGTAATTGCAAGATATATGTATACCAATTTAGAGAAATTAAAGAGATAGAGTTGTAAGGAAGATAGACAATTTAGAACATGACAATATGTATATATAAAGGTACCAAATGAGAGTGCCAAAGAATAAGGCTATTGGTTGAGAAAATTTAGTTGAGAGGGAAATTCTCATTCAATAAGCCAAATGTATATTCTGTGCATAGTGTTATCGGTCGAGTTCTGTGCATTGACAACTCGACCGATGACAGCTGTTGGCAACACCCATAGGTGCCTATCGGTCGAGTTTCAAACAGGGCAAACTCGACCGACAGAGTAGCTGTCAAAAAGCACATATATATTTCATAAAAATATATTTAAAGGATTGCTAAATATCCAAACCATATCCAAACATGTCTAAGCAAGTTAGTAATGCACTATAGAAGCATTAGAAACAATTTTTGAGCAAGAGTGTGAAGAGAAGCACAAAATACCACTTTTGACTCAAAAACCATATGTATAGTGCACACTAACTTGACAAAAACAAGTTAGAAATGGTTATAAGCAATAAAACCTTTACCTTTATTCTTACCATTCCTTTTCCACTTGTTGTCACCCTCTACACATCTCACCTTTCTTCTTTCATGTGGATTGACATGTCAATTTGCAATTCAATAGCTCAAGTCAATCCATTTGCAAGTAACTACAAGAAGAAAGATGAAATGGTCCCCAATCATATTTTTGGGTTCGGAGGGGTTAGTTTAGCAACCCAAGTCCTATTGCTATTGGGTGCTTTCCTAAAAGGACAACAAGTAGAATAATGACCAAAATCATTGCAATAGTTGCATCTGCCCATAGTCTTGGAACTAGAGGATTCTTCATGGAAGATTGGAGGTCCTTTACCTTTGTTGTTCCTTTGACTACCATCATACCCCAAACCATGTCTACCAATTTGTTTGGTAGTATGGTGTAGGATATCATTAAGGCTCTTCTTACCAACTATGAATCTTTGTAAAGAAGATCTCAAACTGTCATTATCATGCTTAAGAGAAGCAATAGTACAAGACAAATGATTTATATTATCTTTAGCATGCAAAAGATCATTTTCTAAGCAAAGATCTTTAGTTAAGTAAGAATCTCTAACAATATGAAGAGCAGCAACATCATTCTCTCTACTAGTAGAACTAGAACAAGATTCATGCACATTGATTTTAGCAAGCAAGGAGGCATTTTCTGTTTCTAATTCTTGCAAAACAAAATCTTTGTCCTTGTTTTCAGATTTAAGAACATCAATATCATGCATGAGAGAATCAACAATTAAAGTATGCTCTTCATTAGAACTAAGCATGAGAGGTTGAGCTTCTAGAAATCTAATCTTATCAAGCAAACTAGCATTTTCAAGTTTAAGAGAGTCTACTTGGCTAAGACAAGCATTTTTATCATCAATCAAGCAAGAATTAGCATGTTCAAGATCATTTAATTCTACATGCAAATTATCAACAATTCTAGCAAGCTTTTTCCTTTTCCTTTTAGAAGACTTAAGAGAGGCACAAGTATCATGAATAATAGAAATCAAAGATTCTTTATCTAAATAGTTTAAATTTACCTCACTTGAGTCCTTACTTGTTGATGCTATAAGAGAAAAATGGCATTCTCCTTCATCACTAGAGCTTGAGCTACCACTTGACTCTTCACTTGATTCTTCACTTGAGCTTGAGTTGGAGGAGCCACTTGAGCTTGGGTGCCATTTCTCCTTCTTCTTGTGAAGATGGATCTTTTTGCCTTGTAGGCAATCTTCCTTGTAGTGACCCTTCTTTCCACATGTGAAGCACCAGATGGAGGAGGACTCGCCTTTATAGAGTCTACCCTTGGAGTACATGACATCTTCTTCAACTTGAGAGGATGGAGAAGCTTGACCAATAATTAATAGCCTTGATTTGAGCATTGATTTCAGCCTTCTTCATTCTCTTGAGTTCTTTCTCCTCTTGTCTTTCTACTTCCTCCCTCTTATCAAGTGTGGCTTCATGTGCTTGTAGATTTCCAATGAGCTCTTCGATAGGGACATCCTTAAGGGACCTTGCTTCTTCAATGGAAGTCACCTTGGGTTCCCACCTCTTGGGAAGAGTTCTAAGGATCTTTGAGTTGATCTCTCCACTAGACATAGGATGACCTAGAATCATAAGACCATTCATGTCGCGCCCCGATCTCACATTAACCACAAACCACAAAATTAGGACGCGACATGATGGGATTTACACATAAGCCAACCACTCTTTACTTTAAAAAAAAACATTTTAAAGACATTAATAGGGTAATCTGATTTATGCTGTAAAATGAAACTAAACACACTGCAGAAGCATCTTTATTTAACTGACTAGCAATATAACAAAGTCTACAACATATTACATTGTTCGACATAAAATAAAGCATAACAGTTAATTTACATCTTTATACACATTCTCTCTCTCACTCACACCTTGTCCCAAAGATCGAGGGGAATGGACTAAGAGACCTCTAACTAGACTAACTACAAACCTTCTATGAACTAGGCGTTACGATGAAACGATTCTTCCGACTCCTGATGCTGATGCTGACCTGAAAAAATGTTTGAGTAGAGGGATAAGCCTACTCGCTCAGTGAATAACATTTCACTTAGCTATCACTAAACAACTCGTCAGGTTTATAAACTGAAAATAAACATATATACAGTTCAAGCAGGGCAGTTCTATTGACATAGCAGATATAGAGATAATAATTACATTTCTAAGCATCAACAGGTAATTCAGGTAAATAAACAGTTATATAAATTTACTGTGATCCTACATGATTACTTATTCATATTGTTATGCCCTAATCATATGCAGTGTACTCTGCATATAACGATCCGTAGCAAGTTCATGCTACTATCTCACCGTACAAGACTTAGCGACACACCCGGGAAATGCTAAGTCTGACGCCAGCCCTGTTCTGCTACAGGACCCCAGGCTCCACGGCCTCAATGCACAACCACGTGTGCTGCACTACCACGAGTGCTCCAGACTCCTCCTGGCAAACCTGAGCACACAGGCGGAGAGTCTCACAGGGTTACCTTCGCGACACAAGCACGAATGGTGTTGGATAACCCCCTTTTCCCCAGTGCCATCGTGACACAAACACGATTGTTGTTAGACACTGCCTCTCATTCCTCGTTTGTCCGTGACACAAGCACGGATGATGTTGCAACACGAGTTTCACCCCTAAGAAGCAGATCTCTCTTAGGGGTTCTACGGTGTTAGGGCACCTAAGTCTATTAATTAATTAACAGATAAACGGTTTAACAGAAATATCACATTACAACTGTAAAGCATAGAATTTCCTCTTTTTCATCATTCATATCACGCATTTCAAGTTCCAATGAACTTATCATACTTTAATGTACAGGCTACACTGTTTAAGAGTCATATCAACTGATACTGAAGCAAATAAGCATTTAAAATGAGTTTAATAATGATTTCTAAATGAACTGCCACTCACAACTTGAAACTCGGCCGACCACTTTGGAACTCGGCCGAACACCTCCCAGGTTCTGGAACTCGGCCGACCAACTTCGGCCGACCAGCAGAAAACTCGGCCGATCCTCTGGGGAACTCGGCCGACCGACACACTGCTTGATATACCTACAAAGAAACTCGGCCGATCAGGACCAAACTCGGCCGACCAAAACACTGTTCGATTGCCCTAATAAGAAACTCAGCCGACCGAATATGAAATCGGCCGAACCGCGCACAGGAAGAAAACAAAAACAGACTGCAGATGTCGATTTCTCTCGAATCGACGGGCAAAATCCCAAATTAACACCGCAAAACGTTCGCAATTGATGCATACCACCAAAACGGACCTGAAGGGGGAAGAGAGACGAGCTAGGGCTGCTCCTTGCACCCCAATCTCCTGGCCGTCTCCCTGCAACCGCAGCTCCTGCTGCAAACCGGATCGAATTGACGAAGAAGACGATGAACGGAGGGAAGAGGACGAGTCGCAGCTACTGGCCGGAGCAAAACGAAGCTCTGAAAGTCCTTCCCTTCTCAGCTCCCTCTCTCTCTCTCTCTCTCACGCGGAAGAAGGAGAGGAACGCTGCTGCGTTCTTTCGTTTCTGAGAAATGAAACGAGATAAGGGAGAAAGAAAGGATAAGGAGGAAAACCTAGGGGCCAAAACGCAAAGTTCAAAAACTTCCAAAAATTACAAACGGGTCGCTATAAGCCCAAAAACATGCAACTTTTGACTCGAAGGTCGGATTCGAACGATTTCTCTGGCAACGCTTCAAGCATAAGATCCTACACACTTTAAGAGCTAGGATACACACTAAGCACATATCATATCCATTTTAAACATTATTAACAAAAACAGGCTTATAACTTAGCACATCAGTTAAACACATGCTTAACAACATACTTACGGGTTAAGCTCGACGCGGGTCGTAACAATTCACAATGGTATTGAGCCTTGAGTACATGTTGGCTATCCTCTCCTCCTTTCCCATGTTGAAGTTCTCAAGCAACCCTTTGAGCATGTAGACTTTGCTTTCCTTCACTTGATCTGTCCAGTCATAAGTAATGCATAGCTTTCTCCATACCTCATAGGATGTTTCACATGAAGAAATCCAGTTGAACTCAGTGGGGGTCATGGAGGCATTGAGGATGTGCATGGCTATAGCATTCGAGGTTGCTTTCTTCAAGGTAGCTTCATCCCATTCTTCAATCTTCGTCTTTGGTAGCATGTATGGGCTGTTCACCATTTGCCACATCTCAAGACTTGATCCTTGGATGTAGAATTGAAGCCTTCTTCTCTAATAGAGGAAATTGCTCCCATCAAAGATTGGTAGGCTAATCAAGTATCTCCCTCCTTGATAGTCACACATCTTCTCCTACTTGTTGAAGTATGCTTGGAGAAGCCCGCTCTGATACCAATTATTGGATCCTAGATGGGTGATTAGATACTCTAGAGGGGGGTGAATAGAGCTGAATGCACTTAAACAAAATTTATTAGACCTTCAAGATATATCACAAGATAAGGTTGCTAAATAGGTAATTTGAGTACAACTAAAACATGCATAGCAAGGATGAGAGAGATTGAACATACACCAAGAGATAAGCTATTTAGATTGGTTCCTCACTTCAAACTAGAAGTGAGTCAGTCCACTTACCTAGAGAGGTTATCCTCTAGGATTTCCTAACCATTGAATTCTTATATTCATTCATAAGACTTCTAATACATGACCAAACAAAGGACTTACCTATCCAATACAAAGAGTCTTCAACCTTACCAAGGACTTACCCACTTTGCAAGGAGTCTTCCACCTTCTTCCAAGGACTTACCTACTCTTGCACAAGTCTTCAGCCTTGCAGGGATTACCCACTCTTGTTGGATCTTCTGCCTTTGACTTCACCTTCACTTGGAGAAGCTTCCACCAAGGACTTACCCACTTGAGCAAGGAGTCTTCTGCCTTCACCAAGGGCTTACCCACTCTTACTCCAAGTCTTCAGCCTTGATCTTCACCAAGGGACTCCTTCCCTTGTTCTTCGTCACCTCTCTTAGCTAAGAGAGAGAATATACATCTTCATGATTGAAAAGAGAGATGGAGAAGTGGTAGAAGTGAGAGCCTCACAAGATATACATGTAGGACTAGCTCTCTTACAGATTTCCTACTCACTCTAATGGATGTAACAAGTGATTAAGCTTAGAGAGAGAGAGAGAGGAGGCTGTAGAAAACACTCAACTATAGAATAGGAACCTCACATAGAGTTTTGCAATGAATGCTCAACCTTGGAATGAATCCCAAGGGGTCCTATTTATAGCTGGGGATGCCTCTTAGCCTTTGGAAACACTTGAGAACAAAAACTAGTCATTTTGTGGCTTGCAACATATATATTTTCACTTGTTGCAACTCCACAACGGCTAGAAGCACTTTTCTGCACTTTTCCATACAGTGCAGTCGGTCGAGTTTCGATAAGGGTAACTCGATCGATAGAGTAAAAAATAAAGTCGATATTCAGACCATCGGTCGAGTTTGTCCTGGGGAAACTCGAATGACCAATGAAAATCAAATTCGTATGGTACTCCATTGGTAAATCATGTAGTGTAAACTCAACCAATCAAAAGTCATTTTTAAGATCCAATCAGGATCGGTCGAGTTTGCAATTCACAAAACTCGACCGATGAACAGCCTGATGTGAATTTTGAAAAATGGCTTTTGAGTGCTTAAACATTCGATCTAAGTTCTCCTGATTTTTTCTAAGTTTAATTACAAGTCATACAATCATTACAAGTGATTTACAACATGATTCTAATGGATTTACATCATATTATAAAAACATGCACTTGTATTGACTTTGACTTGTCTTTTCTCCAATTTGAGATGCGCAAGTTAGGGCATTTGGAGTGTGTCTATACCTAATCTGAAATCACTCAAGTAGAGACATTAGACACCAATATGTGTAATGTCTAGTCATCATCAAAACATGGGTTTAGTCAATTTAGACATGAGTCAACATTGACCTAATTGATCTTGAGTCAACAAAGAGGACTAAATTGCAAATAAAACATGTTGGAAGAAAGTTTGATCATGCTTTCTTGATAGATTTTGATTTTGTCTCTTCTAAAGTAAGGCGAGTAGATACATATCCATACGACTTGCACTATACCTTTCTTCTTCCACATTTTCTCAAAAAAAACTTACGCTTGGAACATATATGATAAGGATCATAATGAAAGTATGAAATCAGACTTGCTATCATTTCTGTCTTTTTATTTGTGCATAATATTTGTTCTAAAATTATGTAAGATGAGTAAAATTTGAGAGATTAACTATACATATATTTGATTGATTCTGATCTTTCTTAAAACAATCATAGAATGAATTTATCTTCCATATATTTTCTATGTCAGACTTTTAAAAGAATATACATGTCATAAAATACATAAAAACATGATAGGAATGATTATTTGTTTGATGTTATAAGTGAATCATTGATATTCATGATATTAATCTTTTGGTATTGAAAAGTTAAGAGTTAAATGAGACCTATGAAAGGCCTAAAACAAATTATAGTTTGTGGAATTTAGTCTTATATTTATATGAATTTTTTGATAGTAATAGTCTATGAAAGACTTGTAAAATGAAGGCTAAATTAGTACTTGATACCTTGGAAGAAGGTTGAATATTCATATGAAAATCTTGTGGCATGTAAGGCTTAAATGCAACCGAATGATACTAAAATAATTATTTTCAACTGTTATTTATTTATCGTGATGTTATGCTTTGCGTTTAATAAAATAATTTATTTTGTTGAGAGGAAGGATTCCTGAACTTATTTTTATCTTATCGAGAGGGACTTATTTTTATTTTCTTTAGAGGGGGGATGTGGACTTGTTTTTATTGGTCTAGAGGGGGGTCCTGGACTTGATGTAGAATAATTTAATATTTTCTATATAATTCTTTCGTGCTTCTTATTATGCCAAAGTGATGTGTTGCTCATAATGTTCAACTATTATTTATTAAACTATTGTTAAAAATAAGATAGTTACAACATTGCATTATGTTAATGTATATGCTCACTTAGGATTGACTAATCAACTAATGAAATTTTTTTACGTCTTGAAGGCAAGGCACCAACGAGCCCACCCTCTTCTCCATCCAATTAATTTACTCAACTTGTTGAAGTCCTTACCTGATGTGCGACATCTAGATTGTTCCTATAGTGAGGTCACATGACAAACTTGTGATTTTTCTTATGTTTTGTAACTTAGCATGATATTTTGTATGCAAGGCCTTGTACTTAAACCAGATAGTTTATCTTTCTATGAATATAGTAAACATAGTTATGAAGAACTAAACAAAGTCATGCTAGTTTTAGATTGATGATCAATGAGAACTGATATATAATGAGCTATTTTAGTAATTTCTCTTTAAATAAAATACTTGATTAATTATTATCATTCCATTTATCGATTGGGGGTTTGTGTGTCATAACCTTCTGGGTCCAGTGCCGATAATGGGTATTATATTTGTTGTTGGGATTGGGTCCTGACAAGTACCAACTACACAAGTACCCTCATACAACAAACACATATCACCGAGATTTTGGATGATAAATTACTGATACACAACATTTGCAAAATCCTATACTTTATAGGTTCTATGAAACTCCTCACAAAACCTTTTTTATGTCTTAACATTATACCCAATATTTCCTTTTCATTTGCCACCTATTCTCAAACAAAATCCTAATAGACCCTAACCTACATAAAAGATCTGTTGGATCATTCCCATGTACACTTTGTTGGGATATCATACAATACCTAGTTCATGTCTTCATTAACTAACCTTTTGAAACATCCTTATGGCAACATCTCATTGCTATGCTCTCCTTAAGGACTTATAATTTGATGACCCATCCTTTAACACTCATAACCTGGCCTATTTCCATATTACAAAAATGTGTGTCATATAAATCCATATGGTTATGCTTTTGGGATATTTGGACTGAAAGAAATCAACACTTCTTTGATAAGAACTATACTACTATTCAAAATACTATATGATTTCTAGATACTGATATTTCTTAGTCTTTGTTGTCTGTAATTTCCTTGATTACTATAGGCATGTATTCTAAGTTTATTTCAACAAAGAGATGTTCCCACCCTAGCATTGACTGTACTACACCTAATTCAACCACTCCCACAACTGTGGGTGACATATCACCTGCTCCAAAATTGGCTCCCATCCCCTAAGCTTCTGATCTTTAGTTACTTGTGGAGTTTTCCCTATATTTTGTTTGGGATATGACTTAATGGTGTACCCACACCTATGATACAAGTTCTCTACAAAACGACTTCCCAACCTACTACTTCTGTCCCACCAAATGTTAAAACATTATTTCTTCCCCTTTCGAACTCCTTGTGCTTTGGCATTCAACTCTGATTTGTGTTATAAGGGGCGGAGCCCCGATTTTATGTTGGGGGGGGCAGATTCATTTTAAAGGTTTGTAATAAATTTTAAAGTAATCAAGTCATGTTGTTATCAACTACATTTTAGCTCATTTTGAATCCATGACTATATAATTTTGAACGATTAATTTTTCTTGGGTTCAATTGTTTTGTTTCAAATTATTGTCAGAAAAATTATAATTGCAACAATAGGCTTTTCTATAAACAAAAAATTGTAGTTGTTTATCAAAATACACTTGTATTTGTATAATTTTTATGACCCTTGATTTTGAATAACTTGTTTTTTCAATTTTATTCTTAATCATATGGATTTGATATCTTTTATAAATTTTATGTGTTTGGTTCTATCAAACTATACCAATCATCTGAATTTATTATGTAACAATATAGTTGCTTTTGCATTTTATATTTATAGAGTTTTGATTACAATTATTTAGACCTTTGTTCTCCGTGAGTTGCACATATTGATATAATGTCCTATGCAAAGTAGAGATGCTCCCCATTTGATTTTTTGACAATTTACAGATGATGTCCATGCTCAGCGACCTGCAAACATCTTGTTATTTGATTGGACTGATGGGAAGCACATTCCTATGGACCTTACTGGGTTCTCTCCTTTGACTAATTTTTTTTTGATAACCTCATTGTTGCGGCAACCATTCATAAAGTCTGTTAGTATGGTGTAGTGTGTGAGGCGAACAATCACCGGTTTCTCTCTTTCGCCTTTGATATATTTAGAGTGCTAAGGGATGACTCAATTTCTCTCTTATGGTGCATATAGAATGTCACCAACAAGAATGTTAAGATGCCATCATCAATTTTTTTAATTTTATCTTTAGATTAGTGGGGATTGCAATACAAAAAAAATTAGTGGCCCTGGTTGTAGCTTGTGCCTCTTCAAAGACATTTATGAAGAAGGCCATCTAGTTGTAAATGTATTTATGGACTAATTTAGGCATTTTTTAGAAGAGATTCTTTAATAAAAATCTTGCTCATTTTTTTTACCTCTATTCTCAATAAGATAAACTTATTTATTCAATATATTCTGCCTTCATTACTTTTTCCATTCAACATCTTGCAATCTTGAAGGTGTTCCCAATTTTTTATTTGTAGGGTTGTGATTACCAGTCCTTGAACCTGAAGTTTGTTATATATTTTTTAAATTTTCTCTTACTATCTTAGATCTGCTCTTAAATGATTTTGTTTTTGTGATTTGATGGAAATTGTTAGATTTTGCAAACAATTATTTTTCAATCACATATCTAATTTCAAATACTTTTATTGTGGGGTTTTAATTGGAAAATGTTCCAACCTCCCGTAGCCAACTTTTTACAGGTTGTATTCACAATTATTGTATTGCAGCTTCTGCTCTCAAATGTCTCACACATATCAATATATCTTATCTATTATCGCACCAATTGCCCATAATATTTTTATTTTCTGGGTTTTGAGAAATTATATGCACCGACCGCGGTGAATTATCGCAATTACAAGGTTGTATTTGCAAATATTGTATTGCAGTTTCTATCTCAAATATCTCAAATATTTTTATTTTTGGATTTTGAGGGAAATGTTCGCACCAACCGCCAGTATCCAGTTTCTCTTACAGGGTTGTATTCACAATTATTGTGATACGATTTGTTCTCTCAAATATTTTTATTTTTTGGGTTCTGAGGCAATTATTTGCACCTGCCAAGGGCTAAATTTAAATTTTAGATGCACAAAGATTCGAATAGGGGCATCTGTGTAGGGAGAGTCGCATCAATCCAATAAGTTTTTATAACTCTTTTGTCATAACTATAAACAAACACATATATATTCTTTTTATCAAATCTATATATGTGTAATATATATGCATAATACATGTATAGTTTTTTTTTGAGGGAGGGGTGGCCCGCTCGCCCTTGCATATATATTCTCTTACCCTTACTCAACCATCCTATCTTCCATTTCCTCTACCTCCTCCCCCGATCCCTATCACCACATTTATATGCTGCCATGTTTTCTCCTTTTCACATTTTCCCCCTTCAGCTAGGATCCACCAACGGCCTCCTCGTATGCCTCTTCTCCTATGCTTTTCACTTCTCATTGCAAATTCACTTAGTAATAACCTTCTTCATCCTAATTCTCTGCCTTGCATCCATGATGGAGTAAACAACTATCTCATTAATCTTCATAAGCCAAAGGAAGAAATGATGGGAAGGAAAGAGTAGGATGGGACTCGGGAGTCCTTATACGACGGGTTATCAGTTTTGGGAGCATACGCTGGACGTAGTGCTGGTGGATGAAGACACGCCTTAACAGGAGCATAGGAATGGATTTCCTGGGAATCAGAGCTTAAATATTTACTAATTTCATTGTTTCTCATTTATTAAAGCAAGTTGGGTAGACACTTGAATTTAGTCAGATTTCACCTTGGACATCTCATTGGTACGGTGTTAGCCTTTGGGGTTGGCGATGTAGTTATTAATGATAAATGTTTTAAACATCATGATGCTTGACATAATTAGTAAAACTATCGCAATAAAGTGGATAGCTTGGTTAAAGGCGAGGGCATGACATGAAACACCATTCATTTGATTTTATTATTAATCTGCACAAAAAGCAAATGTAAATCATGAAAATTAATATGAATAAAAGTATATTTTGAGTTTGTATGATACCAGTCAGGTTGATTCTAAATTTAGAATTTGTAGTCCAAAATAAGAACCGGCCTGGTTGTTAAATTTGGATTCTATCAATCCGAAACAATTCTTATGCATTGCTCGGTAAAGCGTCAGGTACTAACGCGGACGCTGGTGGTCCATCACGTCTTTTTTCACACGGTGGAGATTTCTGTTGTTCCATCGCTTTTGACAGAAATTTAACGAAAAAAATACAGTGGCAACTCATCACTTGTTTCAATAACAGCGTTCGACATCTCAAATTTTTAATACGTTAATATAAGCTTAGTATTAAAAATATTATATAACAATAACGTAGCTATCTTATCTATTATAATCTCACCAACTCATGGTTTGAATAAATATGAAATACCATTTACGCACATCTTTAGGTTAGACATTACAAAACTGGGATCAATTTCAAAATGTACCATTCGAACGGAAGATAAATTCTAAGTTCGACACTTTTATATCAGCTCAAAAGTAAAAGTAGCCGTAACCATTTCTTGGGCGGGACAACAAGCTTGGTACAATGCATTTGGAGTGGCAAGGTGCATGTGAATGGGAGGGGTGTAGTGGTAGTTTGGGAAGGAACTATTTCCAACGAAAGAGCCAAAGGGATGCAACAGAGACCATTACTCCCCTAAAGAACACTCAATTTGAATAAATTTTAAAGTCAGTAATACTATGATCATATGTAGCATGACCAGTTCAAAGTTCAATTTTAGTGCAATGGTTATGTGTTGTTACTATCACATGCAGGTTGCCTGATCAACGCTATGTGAGTACTTATTTTATATCTTTTATATATAATATTGTATTTGTCATTAACAATTGTAACACTTAAATAACTTTTAGATGTGAACAATTTATAGATAAGGGGAAAATGACAGTTTGCATTGTACCCAAATAAAGAAGGAAGATATAAAAAACCACACATTATATAGAAGAATGTATGACAATTACACATATGTACTTGCTGAAGTGGGGTCAACAGATTGAGCTATCCATTGATATTGGATCGGTGAAGTTTATAGATATGAATATCAAATTATCAAATTATACAACAACAACATAAGGTTTCATATTAGCTATATGTTGAAGATGTCAAAGAAGATGTCAAAGAAGAAAATTCACAAAATAAGGCAACACCTCAAAGGTATTAATAGTGAAAGACAAAAAGAATATCCATTAATTAATAATTCAAGTACACAGAAAGATGTTCTTAAAAGTAATTAATATATTTGAATAATTATCATATTTTAGGACTAAACACATTGATTAGCTTATTGATAACGAACACCAGCTTGTTTGTGTGTTTTTCAACTTACATAAGTCAAAGCAAGTTATAGTAGTTTGGTTTTTAGCCAACTTCATACAAAAAGAAGTTTGATATCTGTATATTATATTATAATTGTCGGGGTTATTTATTCCCTATAAAGTCCATGATATTTTTTATATTGCACATTTTTTTTAAACAAAGCGATGTACTTATAAGCTATGCAGTGGCATTTGTTAAGCTTATTGCTATATTTTTCTTTGGTAATACGAGCATACGTGATACGTACCTTCACGGTCATCTAGTTGTTCATGTATACACTTGGAATATGTATTACATAATTCTTAATTTAGAGAAATTATTGTACATATACCGATTGATAGTTTTCAAAAAAATTAATAACTAGATTGTTTAATTGTATGTGTTCATTATCTGTAATGATTTTTATTTATATAGTTAGATATACATATACATTGTTTATTAACTTGTATAAATAGGTAGGTATATATTATAACACAAGAGTTCTTCAGTGGGATAAATATCTCTTTCTATGCATGTAAAATAACAACATACAACATATGTGGCACTTCACCGTCTCTATAGTTGGTTGGGTCCACACCAAACCTCAATTTATCACAAAATTTTGAAGAGTTATAGTCATTTGTGATTGAATGTCATAATTTTAGAGTAATATTACTTATAAATCAACTTCTCCAAATTTTAGAGTAATATTACTTTTAGTTATAGAGGGTCTCATGCACGGGATCCACACAGCTGAGATGGATGGGAATGTCAGGGCGTTCAAAGTCAGTGGGACTAAGGTTTTGACACACCTTATTTTTACCGATGTTGTCTTGATTTTCTCAGCTGGACATGCTAATAGGCTTAAAGAGTATAAGATCATCTTGGAGAAGTTTGGGAGAATGATCGGGCTCTATATTAGTGATAAAAAATCAAAAGTGTTTACCTCCAAATCGTGCGATCACAGGCATGGTAGACTGAGAAGGGTTGTAGGGATGATAAGAGGGACCTTTCCTACTAGATATCTGGGGGTTCCCATCTTTGGTGGACATGGAAGAACTAGTAACCAGTATATTGGTGGATAAGTTCAGAGAAAAGATAGATAACTGGATTGGTATTAATGTCTCCATGGCGGGGAGACTAGTTCTCATCCGGTCGGTCTTGTAGGGCATATTGAGCTACTGGTGCCAGCTCACTGCTATTCCCAGCAACACCTTGGAGATAATGCAAAGAATTGCAACTAATTTTCTATGGTGTGGAGGGGGGCACACTATTACTTGGGGCACGGTTGCTAGACCTTTCAGAGCTGGGGGTATGCAAGTGAAAGACCTGAAAGAAATTTAGAAAGTTAATGACCTAAAGAGAATAGATAATTTTCTAAGGTGCGATACTAGCATTTGGGCTGAATGGATGAAGACCATGTATGCTAGAGAAATTTGGTAGAGAAATCTGTGCTTTGAGTAAAAGCAGTCCCACACGGATCTGGAGGAATATGTGTGATAATGTTGAAGAGTTTAGCCATAAGTACCAAGTTGATAGCAGTGGTAACTACAGTCTGGCTAGAAGCGAGTTACCATGGATCAACTCAGATCCAAGGCAGGATGTTGAGTGGTGGAGATTGGTGTGGAACAGGGTTGTTCAACTGAGGTGGAGCACCTTGCTATACAGGGCCATATTGAACAAACTTCCCACTGGCGACATGATGAGTAAATGGGGTGGTGTGAATGTGAAGCTGTGCTACCTTTGTAAAGAGGAGGAGAGTAAATATCACTTGTTCTTCAACTGTAAAGTCATCAGGATGATCTGGGGCATTATTAGGCTGTGAAATAAGTGGAGGATAGGAGGAGGTGACAACCTAGGAGACATCGTTAGCTGTCTATCCAATGGGACGATCAGCAACAAGGAGGTTGTGAGCTTCAACAGCTTGTGCCTTACCACAACCTGCTATGACATTTGGTGGGAAAGAAAGTGTAGGAAACATAGAGCTCGTGAAAGATCCTGCTTGGAGGTTATGGATGGTATAACCAATAGAGTTAGAGAACATGTTAAGTCTAGAAAGAAAAATGATATGTGTTCTTCATAGAGATACAACTAGACTCTGGGATTTTGTAGAGTAACCCTGAGAGTTGTTTGTATAGGTACTGATCCGTTTTTTGTGGATCTAGCATTGTACGGTGCTTGCACCTTTTTTGGCAATATATTTACCCATTAAAAAAAAACTTCTCCAAATTGATTGAGAAATATAATATAGAGATACTTATCCCACATCAATAGATATGTTGTAAGTTGTTGTTTTACATGCATAGAAAGAGATATTTACCCAATGAAGAAAATTTGTGTTATAATATATACCTACCTATTTATACAATCTAATAAATAATGTATATGTATATCTAACTATATAATAATTGCACAAGAGCAACAACATATCTGATATAGAAGAAGGAGAAATTTCCAGTACTCATGTGCATCAGATATCTAGCCGCCAACGACAGTGCCCCACTGAAAATTCTATTAGAGGGATCTTATATTGTCCCTTTCAAAAGTTTTATTATTGTCCGAATGGAAGAGAGGGTAGCAAATACATGACAAGTATGATCTCTCATCTCCAGAGAGCGCACCTCTCCAATGGGGAGCGATGTATCACGTTGCGGGGAGCCCTTCAAAAGGACTATAGTTTATTTATTGTGGTAGATGAGATCTTGAGGGTCCTTGATCGGTGGTTATGTGGGAAGTGTGTGAAGAAACAAGCCACGAGTCATGTCTATCATCATGATGATGGTATTGTTCGGGTCACTAATGAGATAAGAGAGAGAAAGTCACATTGTAGGCATCTTAAAGACTCTTCCAAAGAGTCTTGAGATCTCTACTGCTATGGAGGGGCTGGTCCTAGATGCTGGGCTTCTTGATCGGGTCTTTAGAGAACCTATCACAATAGTGAAAAACATTCCTCATAGTTGTTGACTTGCTTTCTCTGAAGCATTGAAGACATCTCTTTACAAAGTGATCGCTGAACTAGGATCTGTATCTATTTGGGTGAGACTACTGCTTCTTCCATCTTGTACTTTGTGGGTGTTTCGTCCTCATAATAGATGAGATAGCAGGTCTGACAATAGAAAGTCTCTACAACAATGTCTTATTCTTAGCACACCTTCTATGTAGGGAGAAAATTTCAATATTGCTAAGATAATGGACAAAGTGTTGAACACTCCTGGACTTAAGGCTATGGACCATGATGGTGGCTACTCTAAGGAGGAAGGAAAAAAGTAAACCCCAACGTCAGACAGTGCCTTCACAAGGTTGCAAATGATCATTTTACAACAATTGTATAAGTGTTGTCTTCATCATGCGTGGCACCATACACTGAAGATACCACAAGGGTTTTGGAGGTGAAACACCCATACGAGAAACCTCCTTCCTTGCCAGATTCCTTTTTTTTAAAGCTCCTTTAGTAGCAGAAGTTGACACCATTCTTGGGTGTATCAAGTCTTTTCCTAAAGGGACTTCATGTTGTAGAGACGATTTGAGGGCCCAACACATCTTTGATGCTATGTGTAGAGAGGGGTTTGTCGTGGCCACTAACCTCCTACATGTCATCACCCTCATGGTTAATCTATGGTTGGGAGGGAGATGTCCCTTGTACTTGGCAGAGTTTACAGCTTATGTTCCTCTTACATAGCTACGTAAGCCAGACAACGACATACGTCCCATCACAGTTGGTACTATTTAGAGGCACCTAGTGTCCAAAGTTACTATATGGAAAGAGTGAGTAAAGATATAGCCAATGACTTCCAGTTTGGAGTGGGTGTATCTGGTGGGGCATATGCTATTTTATATAGTGTCAACAGAGTGTTGAAACGCTGTGACATAGAGATGGCTCTCTATCCATGCTCATAGTGGATTTTTCTAATGTCCTCCTTACTACGTGAGGTGAGGAAGAGGTGTCCATCTATTTCTGTGTGGGTGGAGTTCTTGAATGGCCATGGAACAAGGCTATACCTTGGGGATGGACATATTTGGTCAGCCATTGGGGTGCAACAAGGTGATCCTTTGAGTCCACTTCTTTTTTCCCTTGTACTGCATCCACTTATCCATCATATCAGGGATAACTGCAAGCTTCTTCTTCATGCATGGTATCTCGATGATGGAACAGTCACTGGGGACATAGAGAAGGTGGTCAAAGTTCTGGTTATCATTCAACAATGTGGACTAGATTTGGGTCTGGTTTTAAATATTTGTAAAACTGAGCTTTTCTGGCCTACATGTGATGGTAGGAAGCTTCACAAAGAGTTGTTCCCAACGGGTATCAGAAGACCTTTATTAGGGGTGATGTTGCTTGGAGCAGTTGTTAGTAGAGGTTTTTTTTAAAAATGGAGTAACTAATATATCAAATACAAAGGAAGAAGGAATTACATCAAAACAGAAGGCAGATGGGCAACAAGCTGTGCCGCTAGTTCTTTCTAGATGGCAAATCCAATCCTTTGAAACACTACATCCATACACTTAAGAGACATTACATTACTATTCATGACTTTTTGGACCCTCTTCAAAAGTTCCACAACTTTTGGTGCTAAGAATCCAAAAGTATCAACAGAGATGTAAATTCTATTGAGGGTTTGGCTATGGAGATGGCTTCTAAGGTTGTTGAGTTGATGCATCTTCTTCCTCAGTTGGGTGATCCCCAGAGTGACTGAGTGAGCATCTTTTACTCCGATTGTGTATGGGTATTGTAAAAAATGTATTTGTCTTGAGGACTTGTCAACCTATGTACATGGAGGAGGCAGCAATATTGTTTGATAAAGGTTTACGAGGGTTTATTGAAGACATTGTAGTTTGTGGAGGCCCCTTTTTTAGAGACCTTCATTGGAGGGTGGCTTCATTACCCATTCATCTTGGTGGATTGGGATAATATTCAGCAGTTGATGCTTCCTCATATGCTTTTGTGGCATCTAGGGCCCAATCTTGGGTGCTTTAGGATCACATCTTGCAAGATAGAGAGATTCAGGGTATGAACTCTGACTTTGATTATGCTCTAGATCGTCTTCGTGTCACGTTTCCCTCCTTTGAGCTCATTTGTTTTTCTAGAAAAGACATCACCCCCAACCCAAAATGCTTTGGTGAGTGCTCTTTTTAATAAAATGATTGAGGACATGGAGGTTAAGTTTGACATGACTGTTAGACAAAAAGAAGTTTTTGGGTGTCTTCAAGTTGATCATGCTCAAGATTTTCTTCTTACTATTTCTATCAATGAACTTGGTATGCATATGTCATCAATGGAGTACAGTAGTATCCTCAGATATCGTCTCATGATTCCTTTATTTCCAGCCGATGAGATATGTCCATGTTGTCGTAAGGCGTGCTTGAACACTTTTGGGGAGCATGTGGTTCATTGCAGGGAGCTTCCAGGTCTTAAATACATGCACGATCTTGTTAGAGACATTCTATTTAATGCACCCATACATGCAGGTGTGGCTGCTAAGAAAGAAACACCTGTGAACTTTTAAATGATCCACAAGAGGGGAGATCCACACTTAGACCTAGTGAAGTTTTGATTTTTGAATGGGTCGGAGGGAAACATGCGTGTGTGGATTTGACACGAGTTTCTCCATTGGTGGGATTGAAGAGTGGTGCCTTTACAGCGGGACATGCTTCCCTACAAGCTGCTTCAGCCAAAGTGGTCAAACATGAGAAAGTTGGTATTGAGAATCAACACACCTTCATCCCTATTTGATACTTTTGGATTCTTAGCACCAGAAGCTGTGAAGCTTTTGGAGAGAGTCTAAAAAGTTATAAATAGTAATGGTATGACTCCCAAGTGTATGAATGTAGTGTTTCAAATGATTGATTTTGCCATCTAAAAAGGACTAGCGGCACAACTTGTTACTCGCTTGTCTTATATTTCGATGTAAAATTCATGTTAAATTAATTCTATGATAAAGTTTATTTAGTTTAAGGATATTCAACAATTCACTTCAGCCTTTACATATACTAAAAGATCCTTTGTTGTCAACATGCATTCATAATATATACATTAAATATTAAGATAAGAGTCATATGAACACCGTCTTAACATAAAATTTAAATGTATGCCAATCATACAAACACCATCTTAACACAAATCTTAAATGTATGCCAAAATTTCTTCTATGTATGTAGAATATCATCTACTATAACTTCTATATTATTATTATTATTATTATTATTACCATTCTAAACGTGAGAACTCGTCTCCGTCCTCTCTTTTCATCTCGTGACTAACACACTTCTCATTAGTAATTCACTAATTACTAGTCCTTATTATCCTTTCGGTTCCGTTAAGGCGGATGACTCTTACGTCGTTTCGTCCTTGTTATCCTTTTGGTTCCGTGAAGGCGGATGACTCTTATGTCGTTGCATATTGTCAGATATATCGTTTTTTAATATATTCAGTCTGGTAAATAAGAATCCAAGATGCATTTATCATTGCTTGCATAGAAGCGACGACGACTTACTACTGGGTTCCTTCCTTGGCGGCGCGATGGATTGACAGAATTCAGTTTTTACGATCGTTCTGCATTCTCAGTTTAGTCGAGATTCATTACTGCTGACACAGTAAAGTAAACTAGAGTTCTAAATTTATTTTCCATCAGTAGAATCGATGTAGGACTTTTCGATTCTTGGCAGCACAAGAGCCTGAGTTTTCTCCATTGTCTTTGGTACAATGTTAATGGTTGATGTTGTTAATATTGGTTATCGTAGTTCATGCAACAGCGACAGGTGTAAAATAATTAACAGTGCAGGCAGATCCAAGATAAGAATCGAAGAACAAACGAAGCAGGAGAATAGAAAACAGAAGTTAGATTCGCAAACCAGATCGTTCGTTTCTGTTACTTAAAGAAATCAGTGCCCGGCAATCCTCGCGGATAGGCACCGTTCTCTCAGTCGCGATCTGGCACGAACCTGGAACTCGCACGTCTCACTCGCGCTCGACGTAGTCGCGTCGCACTGCTACCAGTGCAGCACAGCAACCGCAGGAATCACCGCCTGACAGCTGCGTCTTGAGGACAGGAAGGAGGAGTCACACTTTACTTAGGAGGACAACTCCACAAAGCAACTCCGGGACGAAGCTCTCGTATTAGGGCTCACAAAACACACGGCGGCAGAAGACTGTTTTCAGTGTGTTTAACCCTAATGACCGGATGTATATATATGTATTTTCGGTGTGTTTAACCCTAAGACACAAACACTCGGTTGCTCTTGTACACAATACGGAATAATCCGCAAAAGAGAAACACTTTCTAATTAAGATTAAGAAATCCGAATAAGAAAGTAACAATCAAACCCGAGCCCGGGCGTGGCGCGCGCGCGCGTGCGTTGTGATGTGGTAACTCACCCACCAAGGAGGTGAGCCTACCTCCTTCCTAGGACTCCTTTGGACACTAGTGCCCCATGGGATCATACATATGAGGACCACAAAGTTCTAGGAGTGAGAAATATGGGATAAAACTTCTTTGCCATTTGCACTAGAAACACCACAACATTCTCACATGTACTTGCTGCACTATATTGGGCTTAACCCATGCTAAATAAGTGATTACTATATTAAATGCATTAAATGCACTACGCGTAATCAGCTGCTACATAACAGCAGCTACGTAATCACGTATCTAACAGATGACTGGACAGATGACTGGACGGTCTTGACTACTGCCTATACAATGGTACACTGGTCGGCACTGACAAGATCAGGGAGAGAAACAAGCAGAATTTGGTATCAATGTTCAATCCTAGATCAGTGCAGCACAACAGACATGGCAGCAACCGCCGTGGAGGAGGATTTTGCGTTGTGAATCGCAGGGGAGTATTATATTCTTCTTCTCTACCATAGGGGTTGACAACAGGATCTGCCATCCATGACATCGTTGAAATCTTTGGAACCTTATCCTCCGTTGCCAACATAATCTAGGGTTTTTGCTATCGTAAACTGCACGAGATTGTTGTCAGTAGTCGTTGTCTGTCTTTCTTTCCATGAACTATGTTTGTTTCAACGTTCTTCATTGTTTCACGCAGCAAAATCTTCAAATTTGTAATCCGCAACAATAGGTGATGTTAGCAAACACTACGAGAGGGAGTGACGATTGTTCTTTAGTGACCTCGATCTTCACCCGGTTGTGGTATCAAAGGTACTGGAAGGGGTAACATGGGAGTCGTGACTTTTCGTAGATATGATAAAGGTATGCTATTCCCATGGTTTGTGCACGTGTATATTATTGTGGAGTTGCATTGAAAAAATATCATGGATGTATGTGATAGTTATGTCTTATTTGATTTCTTCCAGCATTCAAGTTTTTCGACATCTATCTTTCTCTAGAGACAGCCTATCAGGAACTTGTTGTTGAATCCAGTGAGATGGGTAGCACGTACATTTACGCAGTGGTCTTCAACAACTCAGAAATAATTGCTGATAGTTCTCAGCATCGTCAAGACATCTAATGGGGGCCTGTACAAAACACAGGTAACGATGAAGATGTATTGGATTCCAATGACGTGCTCATTCTACCTCACTAGGGGTGAAGCACCACTTTGCTATACAAGCTAAAAGTATGATGAGGTATTCTTATCTAACCTATGTATAATTCTTGCCACTCACACTTTAATAATTTATTTGATTGTCTTTATGAGATTAAAATTGTCTTTATGAGGGCACTGTAAACTTTAACGTAGTTTTCTTTTCAAATGAAGACATATATATGCATCTTTTTTTGTAAATATTTTTTCATGTGCAAAACTATATGAAAAAAACATTTTGAGCTCCTAAAAGTAGTGCAAAGATGCTCATTGATGCATATCACCATCTATCAACATAAGTGAGATTTTACATCTGTGAAAGCACATGGAAGCTCAATGTTATGAGCATAAGCATTTTATATGCATAAGATATAATTTTGTCCTATATGTATTCCTTATTTTCACATACGTTTTAGATTCACTTTGTTCCCTTTGGTGCTTTCAAGTTAATAATGAGGAAATCAAATAAGATGACAATATTTTTATATTTATTTTTAGTTTGTATGTGTGCTTGAAAATTCCTTCCAGTCCTATAACATAATTCAGACATTTTTTTCACTGAGATATTCAAGAGTGAAAGTATATAGTTTGATGTTTTATATATATGCACATGTAAAAATAATAGTTTATCTGGTGCACATTTGTTGCCTCATCTGACTTCCACCATTTCTTACTTACAAAACTACCACATAAAAATAATTGAAACAAGTCTATAAACACAAATAAAAGATTGTGTCCAAAAGCGTGAAAATGTTGACCATTAATATGGTAAGTAACTAATGTGTAGTAGATGTCTCCAAAACCAAAATGTCTCACATGCTTGGTTTGCCGACTAAAAAATCAATATGAATGCAAGTAATGTATTCTACTAATGAAATATGCATGGACTTACATAATATTGAAACTTTTTTATTAGTTAACTTTTACCATTGTTAGTGACTTTAAACTTATATGTTGTTGTGTTCGTCATATTTGAAACATTTTTGCAGTATGACTACAATTAGTTTTTCTTTTACTTGAGAATTACCCTCACCGATGAGCCACTTCAGTGACCCTACCCAGTAGTGTAAATCTCCAGCCTATTCTAGACCACCGATACACTGAAGGCACATTTAAACTACACAGTGGGTCAACATGCACAACATGATAATTCATTTTCATTCATTTTCGAAGACCAGAACTTGAGTTTCAAACTCAGATACCTTTACTAGGTAGTCTATGCAATTATTACTAGAACGACTACCTCAATAAACAACTACAATGTCTTTATTATTTATTTCTTGGTTAGTATATAAAATATAAATAATTTGTAAAGTGCATTGAGTTAATTGATTATTCAGAATGTATAAATATTATGAAATACATCTAATTTTTTTTTGAATTTATTCAAAGACACCAAAATTATATTTGAATTTTAGTCTTGGTTCAAAGATGCCAACATTCCTTATAGAAACATGAAGGTATCACATCTAAAAATATTTAGCTGGAATGCCCTATTCACATAATTTTTTTTTACATATGATTATGAGTGTTAACAAGAATAGATTCTCATAATTTGTTCACTATTATTAAAATATGTTTTATATAGATTTAATAAGTAGGCTATGTCCAAAAAAATATAACATTAATTACACTTTATATTGCACCAATTAGACACAAAACCAAAAAACATTTTTATTTTTAAATTATTTATGTCTAACTTATAGAAGAACTTATACAAATATATATATATATATATATATATGGAATTTGTGGGAATTTGATGATTTATCCAACTCTGTAGCCGGAGTCAAGGAGCTAGGCAAGGAATAAATCCGACAGACGTATAAGAGAGAAGAAGCTCTTTCTGTTTCGTAAGAGTGGTTTAGGTAGCGAGGAGGAGACTGATTGGAACTGGAATCACCCCCGGTCTGATCCTATGGCGATGTTTTCGGTAGCCAGACTGTGACGGTCAAACTACAACAAAAACTCGCATTCGTGCATCCGTTCTCTTGCTTGCAACTGAACTTCAACCGACCATCCTCCTTATGCAGAAGAACGAATCCGTCGGAATTTTTGGTGGGAAAGTGGCGGGAAAAAAGATGACGGCCGCCTCTTCCCCACCCACCCTCAGCTAGATATATATATATTTATATATATATATATATATATATATATATGGGCGTTCATTCGTTGCCCTGAGGGTAGCCTGGATTTTCACTACCCGACAGCCAAAAAAGTAACTCTCCTGGCCAAAAAAATAACTCTGTCGTCAAAAAATTAACTATGGTGATCAGAAAGTAACTACACGAATAAAAGAGTAACTCTATACAAAATATATAACATATATATAAGGATGGGTTTTTTGATTTTGGAGGGACAAATGATATTATTTTTGGCTAAATTTTTTTGGAGAGCTAGACAAAATAGTGCTCTACAATTGTGAATTTTTTTTTGAAAAAAAGTGATCGGAAGGGTGGGCGGGTAGCTACCCGCACTGGCAATAAAGATGGGCCATATATATATATATATCCAATTTTTAACTAACAAATAGTTTGATAGAAATATCTATGTGAATCTTGGACTTATTGTATGTTATATAATTATTAATATTAAGATTGTATTTCACACTTCCAATTTTAGAAGATTATCAAAAGATAAAAATATATTATTTAATTGATTTCAAATTAATAATGTGGTCCATCATCTCATTTCTAAATGAAAGTGAGATAAGCATTCTCATTTTTTGTTAAAAACAATTTCTTAAGAGACATTGGGATAGGGCGGAATGGGCATGCTGGCTATGGCGTTCTCCCGCCCCTAACCGTATTAAGGTGAGTGCATGGAAGATTCTTCAAGGAAGGATGGTTACTGAAGATTACTTGCAGAAGAAGGGGTTTAGTCTGGCATCTAGGTGCTGTTTATGTAAGAATCAGATGGAAACAGCCAACCATATCTTCTGGTCTTGTGACCTTGCGAAAGCCATATGGGATAGAGCAAGCTCTATGCTACTGTTCAGGCCTACATTCGTTTCAGACCTCATGAACCTCACGGACAAAAGGAGCAAACTTATTAGCATACTTATCATATACCACATTTGGTGTGATAGGAATAGAACCATTTTTGAGAATGTTAACCCCTCTATCAATGTTGTGTGGAGGAGGATAGATAGTGATTACAAAGTCCTACACAGATAGGACGTTTTGAGCTTCGCTCCTCTTTGTACAGTTTTTTTTGTGAAGGAATATAGTGGCACGCTTACTGATAAAAAAAAATTCTTAAGAGACATTAATGGTAGGTTCATGATAGATGCTAAAATTGAATCTTCCTCAACTAAATAATTGATTCACCTCTAGGAGAAAAGCTCATTGATTAAGGTATATTTTTAAATATTAAAAGCCCCAAGAATAAAAAAGGAAAATGTCTTATGAAAATTATCAAGTTTAATGGGGTGCTTTTGTGTTCACCAAAAAATTACTTCAAAAAGTTACTTTTGAGCAATAGTATCCATGATTTCCTTTTGTTAAATATTCAGAAATGATCAACTTACCATAAAGTATAAAATCATTGACATTTATGTTTTAGATTTTGACATTCATTTATACTAAAAA
The DNA here is from genome assembly GCA_963693085.1 of Alisma plantago-aquatica. Lineage (NCBI taxonomy): Eukaryota > Viridiplantae > Streptophyta > Magnoliopsida > Alismatales > Alismataceae > Alisma > Alisma plantago-aquatica. Next base: position 340,822,165 of record OY856414.1, read on the forward strand.
TCTAAGACTAAAATATCATTCCATTAGTTCCTCAACATGTTGGCTGTGAGGTTTACATGATGACCACATTTTCTGAAACCTTTTCATTTTCTTATGATATGATGATACTATGAAATGAACTACCATAATATATTGCTCCAATCTGATGCCAATGGGTTCTCAACAGTGGCTCCAAATAAGTTATATTTGTTTACATGTTTGAAAACAACGTCTTTTCTATACCACATCATTTTACTTTCTTGCATCTTGAAAGAATGTTCTTTAGAGATAAACATTGTTAAAGAGGTTAATCTAAATGTAAGAAACTAGCATAGATATATCATTAATGTCTTATTTAGTTAATTAAATCTCTTATTGTTTTTTATTATGTATGTTAATAACCATTCATGACTATATGTCATCAGTAAACTTATGTCTTTAAATTTTTCTAGGGTACCCAATGTAGAGTACTCTATCATGGAATGGCCAACAAAGTGGTGCTTTCGGTCTAATAGGTTTTATGCTACGTCAATTTGAACTTGCTCAATCCATTTGTGTATTTAAGTTTAGTATTTCATTTGTTGTGATGACAATCATATCTAAAGATAATAAACTACACATTTGAGGAGGTGCTAGATTAATATAGAGTTCAAAATGAAAATGTGAAGTATGGGATCACAATATCATGCTTCAAGATGGAAGATTCTAAATTATCACATAGGAATATTTAGAATTTCAACAATATATATATTATTGTAATTTTTAACAACATATATTCATTGGTAGAAAGGTCCCTATCAAATAAGAGAGTATGTGTTATATATGTTGTTTATAATAACAATTCAATAGCATCTGAAAAACAATATAACAAGTATAATTGTTGTTGGATACTCATTCAACAAAAGAAGTGGAGATCACAAATAAATCTAATGTAGCATGTCAAAGGTCAAGACTAACAACCTGAAAAAAACTATTTATTGCATGTTGAATGATTATCAACTTAATAAAGATATAGTTATTCTAAAAAAAATCTACTTCTCTTTAATTGGTGAAATATAGTGCAGTTCTCTCATATAATATGATTATACAGTGAGAAAGATGGTTAATGTAAAGTAAAAACTATAACAAGTTGCACTACAAAATAGTGTATAGGAAATTTCATGTACTTTTTAATAAGTTTAATAGCATAGAAACCTATTTGTCATCCATCTTTTATATTTTTGGACTGACAATTTCAAGGGTTACACTCTTTGAGATTAGTTCTTGAACAATATAAAAAGACTACACAAGTTGGTTATAAATATGCTATTCATTTTGATGTGTTTATCATACGCGTTAGTGGTTTTCCTTCAATGCGTAATCTTACAAATATTGCTTAACATTGTCATATTTCTTTCTTAATAATGACTACAAACTTTAGAAGATAAGAAATATATTTTGATTACTTGATTTTTCCTACTTGAATAATATAAAAACTAATACTCAACTCAGAAGAGTTTATTATTCATTTATAATTATTATATATAGATATAGTTCTCTTATGTTGAATAATTGTACATATAAAATTAAAGAAAAAAATGACATTTATAAAAAATATAAGACTATTTTGGCATGTATTTTGAGGATTTAATGATAAAATAGGATAGGAGATCATCTTTACAAGAATGAACATTCTCATAAAAGGTTCAATTTAGGTGATATTGTAACAGTTCAATTTAGGTGATTATATACTAAGGATTCTAATGTTTAGAGCCACTTCTATTTTTTGTGAACATGTTCTACTATATGATATTATATCACAGTAAGTCTTTATTATTATTGAATATGACTAATCGTATGCAAATAAAACGATCATTTTCTTTTTAAAGGAAGAAGAACATTCAATACTTAAAAAGAATAGATAGTGTCCTTTACAAAATTTGTAAAATAATTTTCTTATCAATAAAATTAATATTTTAGTCAAATTTAGGACGATGCCTACTATGTCCATAAAAATAAATCCTAGCAGTATTATTATGAAAAAGGAAATTGATTTGATAAAAGCTATGAATTATTTTAACATCAAACAACTACAGGGATCTATGCCTATGTGAGAATATATATGTCAAAGGCATCTTTGGGAAAGTGTCCAAGAACTTATGGATACATAATATGTTCAACCCAAAATAAAAAAAATGAAAACAAAGTAATGAGATCCAAACTGCATAATCATAAGATAGACATATGTTTTACAAAGTAGTGGAAAAGTGTCATCTCCTAATCAAGAAAATAGTAAAGAGATTATTTTGGCATCTATGTTGATATGCCATCTGTTGTGTAGGATGTTACAAGATCATTCCCTACGCAATTCATTGAACATAAGAGATATATTATATACATTCCACCTTTTAATGTAAATGTAATATTAAATGCATTAATATAATACAAGGCATTTGAACACGACAAGAGGTGAATAATAACAACAACGTCTATGAAATCGAAATGAAAATAAAATAAATGACAATCAGCATTTGTATTATCATGTTAAATAGTTGTATAATCTAATATCCACTTATAACTTGTCGACTTGGATTATACAAGAAGTCGTGTGAAGTACGTGCATCTACTAGTAATATATATTTGTGGGCCAACATCTCATTACACTTTTATGGTTTAATAGCATAACACACACATATATAGACATACTATTAATTGATAAAAATTGATTTGACCAATTAATTAGGTTCTCTCCCAAACTATCATTAGACCATTTAGAGTCGGTTCTATTAGTTAAAACCTAGCAAACAACATGCTTGATGAAATGTCTATGTATTAATTACTTTTCTTTCGTTACATTGCTTGGCTATCAAGTAAAGGGCCCTACCCATGTAATATAAGTACTAGTCTCTTATGCAATGTAGGGCAGAGAAAACATTAGCAAGCAGGACACTCAGTCTTTCCATTTGAATTGAATTTCAGTCTTTCTATCTCTCTTGCCCTTCTCGCTCAATTGCTTTCTAGCCTCCTTCTCAATTTCAATCTAGGGTTTCATCCAACAACCTAATTTGGTATCATAGATTTCTTCCGCCACCATCACTCATGTCAACCTCTTTGGTCACATGATCATCCTTGATAACAGGAGTACCCAAGTACCCTTACCCCATCAACATCAACGAGTCCAACTTTATCTCATTCCAGTTTATGAGCTCCAACTATCTGTACTGGGAGGTGCAGTTTTGTGCACTGATTGAGACCAACTCCCTCGAACCCTTCATCGATGGAACTAAAAAGACACCAGAGAAGATCATCGTGGATGAAGAAGGAAAGATCACACCCAACCCGACATAAGCTCTGTGGATGCGGACAGACATGCTGATAAAGGGGTGGATCATGGGAATCCTAACTAAAGAAGTGCTCAGTGTAGGGGTAGGCCTTTCAATCTCAACTCAGATCTAGATAGCCTTGGACAAAAACTTTAGCAAATCAACTCAGTCCAAAAGTTTTGAGTTGACTACAAATCTGTGATGGGTTCATAAAGGCAACAAAGGCATGATTGAGTATTAGCGTGAGTTCAAACTCATCTATGATCAACTCCATGCCATCGGTAAGTCCCTTCCTAATGATGATAAAGTCTACTTCCTCCTAAGTGGGTCTTGGAGTAGATTTTGAGACTTCACTGTGTCAATTATGAGGGTGCCCCTTCCGTCCTATGATGAAGTCATTTCTCTCTTAAAAGATCATGATATGTGCAAATCATCCTCCGAATCTCTCTCCGGTCCCAATCTAGATTTCCTAGGGAAAGACACAAACTTTGGACCTAGGAACTTAGGAAGAGGCAACTATCATATGAATAATCTGTATATGCAACCGTTCAATTCTAATCCCGTTCTTCTTGGGGCTAGACCGTCAAACTAGTTCACTTATCAAGGTCGTGGGTTTAATCAGAGTATCAATTCATCACATGGAAGCTACAAACTCCTTTCATCCTCCTCTCTTCTTTCAAATTTTTGGGAAAAGAGGTCATGAAGACTTATATTACTGGCATTGGTTTGACAGTTCTTTCCAGAGTCCTAAGATTCTTAGATCCCTGAATGAGGATGGTGTCACTGAACAAGCCAAAGATATGGCTTCTATACAGATCTTTGACTCAAACAACTTCAACATGAGTAAGTGGCAGGTGGACTCTAGTGCCACAAATCATATTGCTCAAAGTGTAGGTATTCTTAGTAATATTATTTCTTATAAGGAATATGATTTCATAATGATCGATGATGGAACCTATCTTCCTATTACTTATACTAGTAATTCACATATTATTAAAAAATGCTATACCACTTGAGAGAGTTCTGGTTGTTCCTTCGATAAAGAAAAATTTGGTATCAATTGTATAGTTAACTCGGGACTTTCCCTATTATTTTATCTTCTTCAGAGATCTATTTCTAATGGATAATTTGTAGACAAACCTAACACTAGACAACGAAGTACTTAAAGACGAGATGTACTCAATTCAGTCTGGTGTGCATAAAGCTTTTCTAGACAATAAAAGGTTATACCACAATCGCAATTGCTGGCATAGAAGGCTCGGACATACTCACAGAGAAGTACAAAAATACCTAGAAGATAGCAAGCTAATTAGTTCATCAAATAAGCAGCAAGTTCTGTAACAGTTTCTAGTTAGGCAAGAGTCATAGATTACCCTTTTCTAATAAGTATGTTAAGTGCACTGTTATATTTGGACAAGCTTATTGTGATTTGTGGGGCAAGTCTCCTGTAATGTCAAAACATGGCTTCAATTCTATTCTTTGTTAGTAGATTAATGTACTGGGTTTTCATGATTTTATCCTCTAAAAGCTAAGTCAGATTTCTTTACCCACTTTGTTTTCTTCTGTAATATGATTGAAAATTAATTTCACACTAAGGTTCAAATTCTAATGACTGATGGAGAAGGAGAATTTGTTAATCACAAAATACATGAGTTTATGACTACAAATGACATTGTTCATCAGTTGTCTTATCCATATACTCACAGACAGGTTGGCCTGGTAGAGAGGAAGCACATGCATGTGGTTGAACTTGGCCTCGCTATGCTTCTTGATGCCAAAGTCCCTCTGTCTTATTGGCATGAGGCTTTTTTGGCAGTTGTCTATATTATTAATCATCTGCCTTCAAAATTAAATGATCGAGTATCTCCCTTGTTCAAATTATATAACAAAATGCCTGAATATGATATGTTGTGAGTATTTGGTTGTCTGTGTTTTCCATGTCTTCGAGACTTCAATAAGCGCAAGCTACAACCACACTCACTTCGATGTGTGTTCTGGGTTCTATAAAGGATATAGATGTTTGTACATATCCACAAACAAAATCTACTTCTCCAGACATGTTGTTTTTAATGAAAATGTCTTTCCATTCAAAGAACATATCCCACAAAATGTTTCTTTAGGTGAACTTACTATTTTCTCTAAATTTTTACATGCATCTGATTCTTCTTCAGTTGACACGGCTCAAACTCAACATGTTGTATAAAAAACTTTTGATTACACTGAAGATGTGAACACGCATTATGATGAGATATACAATGTGTTATGTCATACCAACAAGATTATCTTGGATAATCACCCTGTCTTGGAGCCATCAACAGACTATATACAGAGAGAACTATCTCAACAACTCTAAAGTCCTTCTCCTACTCTTCATACTAATGATAATGGTCAACTTTATACAACATTAGACTCTGTGACAAACATTCTCATTGAGTGCCTAATCTGAGCACTATCTCTTCTCCTAAACCATAGTTTAATATCCCAAAATACAAAACAAATATACACCCTATGATCGTAATATCTAAAGAAAAAAAGATAAACCAAACCTCTCATTATGCTTTGACTGTACAGATCATTCCTAAAGTGCCCCGTTCAATTCAAAGTGGTCTAAAATTCCCACATTGGGTCAGATATATGAAAGATGAGCTTCTCACTCTAGATAAAAATGCTACCTGGACCCTTGTTCTTAGACCTTCTCAGGAAAATGTAGTAGGCTCAAAATGGATTTTCAAACCCAAACTAAAAGTTGATGGCACATTGGAAAGGGTCAAACCCTATCTAGTGGATAAAGGTTACAACTAAGAGGAGGGCATTGATTATATTGAAACCTATAGATCAGTTTTAAAAGCCACTACCATTCAGGTTATTCTAACTCTAGTTGTCACTTTCAGGTGGAAGCTGATTCACATTGATATCTACAATGCTTTCTAAACTATGATCTCTTAGAACCAATTTATCTTGGACAACCACCTGGCTTCATACACATGATGTACCCTAATCATGTATGAAAACTTAACAAAGCTTTATATGGACTTAAACAAGCCCCACGTGCCTGGTTCAATAGACTCAATGATTTTCTTCTTAAGTTTGGTTTCTTCTACATCAGTGTTGGTACCTCTGTGTTTATCTACCAATTTCAATGAAACCACATATATTTGTTGGCTAAATTGGAAATTAATAAACCCTTTGTTTTGATGATGAAAAACATTTCATTCTTGTTGATCTAATGTGCTACTTGAGTATTTCAGGGTTCAAGGAAATAAAGAATTGAATAATTGAAGATCAACACAAATGGAAGATCAATGCGCTTAAATGTTCAATATTTTCATAATTGTACTCAATGTAAAAACTTGTACAAGTATATAATGTACAAGTACCTAGATATCAAGTAAATCAATCGTTAGATCTTCCTCATCCACTCAAAACCCTTAGATAGGTTTTCCCCCAGAGTTAGAGTCACCAATCACCCATGGTACACACACTTAGAAGGTGATTCAATAGAAATAGGGACACTCTCGGTCGACAAACTTCTCGGCCAAGACACACTCGGTCAAAGATTTTCTCGACTAAGAACCACCTTAGTTGAAATTGTGAGAACTATTCAACAACTTACACAATTGAGCTCTAAATTAGCATTCAGTCAAAAATAACCTCGACTGAGTAAGCAACAGTCTAAAGCTTGTGACCGTTAGACTAGGTGGTTGGTAGTTGGGAGTTGGAAATAGATGTTACAACACTTTTTATTCAAACCCCTCTTCGGTCAAAGAAAAAGTTCAACTGAGACACATCTCGGTCGACAAGTTCCTCGACCGAGATAGTTTCTAGATTGTTCTTTTCAACTCAAAACAATTAGCCACTACAAGTCAATTAATGGATACCTAACAACTAGTTAAGCATTAAGAACACTCTAGAAACCCTCTAGACCATCTCTAAGTACTTGCAAACTATTCCTATAAATAGGAGAGGCCTTAGGACACCTAACACACAACTACACTTGAGAATACATTCTAGTGAGTAACTAAGAAAGAGCTACACTAGCCATCTTATTTTGTTTGCCTCAATTTTGTGTCCTATAGCTACAATCTCCTAGCCACCACATATATCCTCATCCATATTAAGTGGATAGGAGATCTATACACTTGATATAGGATCAAAGCGATGTACTCAATTGGATAAGTATTTTCTTTCTTCTAATCTTTTTCTTCTATATTGTATTTTGTTCTCTTTGACTACTCCTAGGGTTGGAGGCTTTTGAAAGGAGATTTCTTGGTGCTACTTCAATAAAGTGAAGGTTGATCCAAGGTGTTCTTGAGATTATTTCAAGAAGGCTTCTTCAAAGGAGGTTGGAGCTACTTCTAGGTGAAGGCTATCTCAAGGTGGTGGAGCTACTTCAAGGTGGTGAAGGCTACTCCAAGGTTTTCTCATGGTTACTTCAAGAAGGCTGCTTCAAGGGGGTTGAGGCTACTTCAAGGTGAAGGCTACTTCAAGTGGAAGGTGATTGTATTTTATGTAACATCCTTGCGAGGTAATAAAATAAATTGCTTTCAAAATCCCAATTGGAAATAATTGGGAAGTAGACTGACTACCTTTGATTTCAAAGGTAGGAACCACTCTACATCCAATTTCCTTCCTTGTTCCCCCTCCTTCTTTGGTTGAGTGCTTTAATTGGTTTGATTATTTAATTAATTTTATAAGTTCCAAAAGATCTATTCACCCCCCTCTGGATCTTTCAATATCTTTTGTTATATGTCGATGACATAATATTTACCAGCAATAACACTGAGTTTCTAAATACATTTCAGCAAGCTCTAAGCACTGCCTTCAATCTCCATGATCTTGGCAATCTCTCCTATTTTTTAGGAATACAAGTATCCTCTTCTTCCTCTGGTGTTCTGCTCTCTAAAAAAAAACACATCATTGATGTTCTTCAATAGGTAGATATGTGTGATTGCAAACCGACCTCCACTCATATTGCCTTGAACTTTAACAAGTTCACTGCTGACTCCTCCAGTTTTTTAGATGCAACATTATAAAGGTGTATTATTGGTTGTCTGCAATACATCACAGTCACTAAGCCCGATATTGCCTATGCAGTGAACATTGCCTGTCAATTCCTGGTTTCTCTTACTAATCATTACTTTATTCTTATTAAATGCATCTTGAGATATCTAAAAGACACTTTATCTCTTGCGTTACATATCTATCCAGCTCATACTTTATCTCTCACTGCCTTCAGTGACTCCGATTGGATAGAATATCCATCTACCAGACAATCAATGATTGAGTTCTATGTGATCCTGGGTGGCACTTATATCTCTTGAAGTGCTTAGAAGCAGACCACTGTGGCGTGTTCTAGTTGTGAAGCAGAGTATAGAGATATGACATCTACAACAGTCGAACTCACATGGATCTCATTTCTTCTTCAAGACCTTCATATATCTCTTCTAAATCCTGCCAAATTGTTCTGTGATAATCTGGAAGCCCTTCAATTTTCTGTCAATTCCGTGTTCCATGCCAGAACAAAACATGTGGAGATTGATATCACTTCATCAGAGAAAAGGTAGCCCTGGGTCACATTGTTACTCCTCACATCGCTTCATCCCAGCAACCAACATATGTCTTCACCAAGCCTTTGACAAAGACCATGTTTCAATTCTTAAGACTCAAACTGGGACTTTAGTTACCCTCGTCCAGTTTGTGTGTGTAGGGGGGTATTGGTTAAAACCTAGCATACAACATGCTCGATGAAATTTTTATGCATTAGTTACTTTGCTTTTGTTAAATTGCTTGACTATGAAGTAAAGGGCTCGACCCATGTAATATTAGTACTAATCTCTTATCCAATGTAGGACAACGAGAACATTAGCAAGCAGGACACTCAGTCTTTCCATTTGAATTGAATTTTAGTATTTCTCTCTCTCCCATCCTTCTCGCTCAATTGCTTTCTAGCCTCCTTCTCAATCTCGATCTAGGGTTTCATCCAACAACCTAATTGGTTGAAAGACTAATACTTTTATCATCTATCATGTTTTAACCTAAATTGCAATTTATCACCTTAATGTTTGACTAATGTTTAACATACTTAATGACATATTTTATGAAGTGATTGTACATTCTTGTGTACTATTTTTCATATTATGTATTTTTTTTCAATTTTACATACTTTTTAAAATCAATTTTTATGAGATAACAATTCCGTTTTAACACAAACAATAATTTCCAATTGTCATTTTTCGATATATTTTTGGTAGTATTTTTTCTATTAATTGTATATTTCTTTGCACATTTTGTCATAATTTATGTACTTTTGAACAATTTATTTACTTTTCAAATTGAACCATGATGAAATAATAAATCAATTACAACACAGCCATCCGCAATGCTCATATTTTTTGTTCTACTTTATAGCAATATATAGTGTACTAATTGTAAACTTTTGTGTATTTTTCATCATATTTTTGTTATTTTCGTTAACTCTTCATACTTCACAAATTCATTGGTCTTCAATTACAACTTCTCAATACTACCTAAAGGTCATATTTTTTGTTGTACTATTTTTCCATATTTTACATATTGATTGTAATTGTTGTTTACTTTTATTCTTATTTTATATATTTTGTGTAATTTTTTTTGTACTTTGAAAAATTGTTATGTGCTAATGGTACAAATTATGATACAGAAATGAATATTTTTTTTGGGTGTATTGTGTATCATATTTGTGTGTGACTTGTATGTTTGTGTTTGATTTTTTTGTCATACTTTATTTACTTTTTATCAATTATGTACTTTACAAATTCAACTATTAAGGACTTATGGCTCAAACAAAACTCATTAGTATTCATAATTTTCAGTATACTTTCTTATTATATGTTGACTGAATATATATGGTTGTGTACTTGTCATATATTATGTATCCTTTGCAAATTTGGTGCATTTTTAAAAATAAACTATACGAACTAACGACTCAACTGCAACACAACAAAAGTATGTAAAGATGATTTTTAGTTTTTTTTGCCATATTTCATGCACAAATTGCAAATTTTGTATACCATTTTATGTATTTTGTTTTCTAAATTTTTGTAATATACAAATTTAACCATAATGACATCATTATTGACAACAACGCCCCCAATGGATATTTCCTTAGTATACATTTTGTCATATGATTGTACTTTTTTCCAGTTTTATCACTCTAAAGATATTCACTGTTATGAGCTAACGTCCTAAATATAACACATGACAGGTCTTCAATGGCCAGTCTATCATATTTTACCATATATTATATATAATATATAATATATAATATGTAATATATAATTTATAATATATATATTTGCATGTTATGTAAATTTACGTATATATATATATATATATATATATATATATATATATTAGTGAGTATGTTTGTATGTTATGTAAGTGTATCCGTTTGCATTTAATTATATGCCTTCTTAATCAGATGGCTTAACTTTTTCTTTGTGTTTGCATGACCCATTCATGCAAGTACACTCTCCTTCATGAGATATTTGACGCCAATGTGAAATTTCTCTCTCTTTTAATATATATACGCCATTGCTAATTACTTTAATTTAGAATGTTGTCTCAAATTTAGTTGTCACTTACATAACTATTTTCTAGAGGATTATCAAGACTCAAATGTGGTTCGATAACATCTTTATACTCAACACATCCGACTTTCTTCTAATCTTCGATTGTTTCTTCTAGATTAAATCTTGTTCAAGATGTTACTAAATGTTATGGGGTTTATACATGCATGTACATGTTGTATTTCTTTAATCATCTCACATCAACATTAGTTTCATTTGTTTACCTTTTTAACCATTATTTTAACAATCTAAATTCTAAAATTGAATCTTTATATTTACAACCTGTGTTCTCTCGCATCGTTGGAGACAAAAATAACACGAAGATACATATCCACCCCTTATGTGGCCAAGGGTAGAGTCAAAGGGGGGATGCTTAGGCTGAATCTCCATCCAACTAATATTTTTGTTATTAGTATGATACCATGTGTAGATTTAAATTATGTGAAAATCTATTGTTACACCACACGAAATTTGTATTTTAGTCTTATGATTTCAAATAATTCTATCACCCTACTCTGTGTGAAGTATGTATGGGTTAAACTCAATATATTTCAGAATCTCTGCATTGTCCCCTCACAAATCATAAAATATATAGTTTTAATATATATACTGTAATTATGGCTTTAAAAATTATATCTTTGACTCTTCTCCTACTAAATTTTACTTAATAATTTTATACAAAAAATATCAAGACTTATATAATTTAAATTATTCCCCATAATTGAAAGAAGAGCTTTATAGGGACTACTAGTGTATACCCTTAAAATATGAAACTTAATTATATAATATGATATTAATAAAAAAAACTTAATTATATAGTATGATATTAATAAAAAGATATCATGAAACATGTTTCCGTATTAATGTAATGTTATTGACTCATTAATTGAAAAAATAATATTAAGTATAACTTGAGTCAGTGCCCTCAATTATAATTATACAACATTAGAAAAAATATAAAAATACATGCACAACTAGTCATCTTTATTTAAATATTTTCTTTTTTAACTTTTACTAGTCAATCATTCAAAAATTAAGAAAAGATACATGTTACTATATAGAGATAGATCCAAATAATATTTATAGTTATATGGTATTTTACAAGCTCTTAGTTATATTTAAATTAAAATATTATATGGTTAATCTAAATATCAATAATTATGAATTTACAAGAACTTGAGAAGATATTAACAATATTTCTATCTATAAAAGTTAAGAAAAAGATTGAATGGAATACATTTTATCTTTGGCATAAAGTAAAAAAAAGTAACGAAAAACATGTGAAATGTGGGGTAAGAAGGAGAAGAAAAAATAAAAAAATCTATCTTGTAGATATAATTTTAATCAAATAGAAATAGAAAAGTAAAGATGATGTGTAAAATGAAAGTCAATAAAAATATATAATTGTTTCTTTCATATCCGCACTTCTGTTGGATCCTAGATGGGTGATTAGATGCTCTAGAGGGGGGTGAATAGAGCTAAAAGCACTTCAACAAAACTCATTAAACCTTCAAGATATATGACAAGATAAGGTTGCTAAATAGGTAATTTGAGTGCAACTAAAACATGCATAGCAAGGATGAGAGAGATAGAATATATACACTTTTGCATCCAAGTGTCCCACAACTTAAAGGGCCACCCTCAACTATAAATAGAACTCCTTGGACTTCATTCCAAGCTGCTCTTCCATTGCAAACTTGGTTCTAGCTTAGTTGAGAGTGTTCCAATCCCTTGAGCCCCTTTCTCTCTCTACCTTCAAGATAAATTTGTGAGTTAAGAGTGAGTTAGGTCCTTGTGTAGGAGAGCTATCCCTTGTAATATGTGCAGCTCTCCTTTCTCTCTTCCTACCTCAAAATCCCTTTGAAGATTGATTGAAGCTACTTCTCCAAGTGAAAGAGGAGTTGCTGCTGTTCTTCTCCGAGTGAAGGGGAAGATGTGTTGCTGATCTTCAAGAGTGAAGATACCTCGTTGCTCTAGGTCCCTTGGTGAAGGGAAAATGTGGAGAAGCTCTCCAAGTGAAGGAGAGGTGCAAGGCAAAGCTCAAGTGAGATAGGTAAATCCTGCAAGGCTAAAGACAAAGGTAAGATTGGGTAAGTCCTTTGAAGAAGGCTGAAGAATCTTGCTTTGTGGGTAAGTCCTTGGATAGGTAGAAGATCTTAGCTTGAGAAATTAAGCCCTTGGTTGTGTGGTTTATGTATCCTATAATCTTATAGTGATATATAAGAGAACCAAGTTGCAAATCCTAGAGTCTAACCAACTCTAGGTAGTGGACTGACATCGTTCCTAAGTTTAGGACGTGGAACCACTCTAAACCACCTATCCAAGTGCATGCTATTCATTGTCTCTTATCCTTTCTTTGTATGCTAGAATAGGACATCAAATTGTTGATTGCTTTAGTTTTTTCACTACGATTAAATTGGTGGTCTAATTGATTTTGTGAAGTGTGTGTAGCTCTATTCACCCCCCTCTAGAGCCCATTGATCCAACATCTTCTACATCTTTTATATTAAAAAATAAAAAAATATATAATGGATCTTTTCTCTTCATTATCTTCACTTTACATCCCTCAAATTTTCTTATCCATCATTTATTATTTATGAAATAAGATTAAATATTTTCCTTCTTCTTTCTTTATGAGGTTTCCTTCGTACCAATCATTTTGTCAAGATCTTTAAATAAATTTATACCATCTAGTATATCGTACTTCTATCCTTTATAGTATTAGATTTGGCTGCTACAATTTTTTGTTGAGTCTTCCAGTATGACACCGTCCACTATGCGGTGTCATGTTATATTTTAACATATGCTCTTTATTAAAAAGGTGAGTTCATTTGTATTTTTTGTATAATCAGTATTTTTCTTATGCATTACTAATATTATGCACATTGCATTGACAAGTGATCGTGAATTATGATTATATTGTTGATGATCTAATTGTTTAATCTGAACGACATGGTTAAATATTATATTATTTATGGTTTTAGATATCTAAATAAATTCACTATATAGATATAGAAAATTATATCATTTCATTTACATTAGAAATTTATCTTTTATAAATAAATTATTTTATATGTTGGAGGCAATGGGACATTATGTTATTTTTTCTTCTAAATAAGTAATACTTTTCACAACTATATATATATAATCAATATTTGTCAGTACTCATACTAACCCAGTCCCTGTATGGTAGATTTTTGGATCCGCCACATAATGTGGCAGTAGTTGGGAGTGAGGGTGCACGCAATGGGAGCAGTCTTAGAGGATGCATATCTACTATCTAGTTATGTACGTGAGTAACGTGACTTTTGTACCGTATCGAGACAAGGTAAATAAGAGGGAGCTAAAAAATTGTTCTGTTCGCTAACTGTTTTTTTTTCTTCTTAAACCATTAATAGCATATACCTTTCTTCTATCTTTCCACATCCATAACGAGAATTCTAACAATAAGCTCGAGCCTCTTGATCAGTGTTTGTCTAGAGGGTACTAGGAATGGCAATGGTTTTATAAAAATGCATCCACAAATAACGGCACCGTATTTACACTGTATTACTACACCAAGTCGTTATGGTATGGATACGATTTTTAAATTGTTAAACTGCTATTTTGTGATGTGGTGTTATGGTTATAGAGAGAAAATTATGGATAGAGATAGTACCGTAAACAACTCATTAGATATATATAAAAATCTATATTCTAATGATATAATTTATTCTCATTGCTTTAATTTGCATATGTGTGCCTTGCACATTAAAATATAACCACAAATATCTTACGTTGATATGCTTTGCAATTAAAATTTACATTTGATATTATCCATGACTATCAATTTTGTACAAATAGTAAGCATAAATGTGCCCCTAGTATGTGAAAACATAACCATACATATTATATATTTCTACATATTTTGCAATCTATATATTTGTGTGTGTATTCTTTCTACACCTAATATATTCTTCTTAGATTATATTGACTTATTTAATAATGATTTCAAACAAAGTGTGTAACAATTAGAGATTACATGATAATGTGATAATTGAGTTTCTTACTATTAGTGAATTACTATTTGTTGGTTAGGTGGTGTGATTATTAGTGGACGTGATCAAGTTAAGAAAAATAAAGAAGATAAAAAGACTGTATAAAGACTATACAGAGAGAGCTAAAAGAGATAATTACATCCATTATTATTCGTCACTATTTATTTATTATTAATTTAAATATTCTATAGTTACCCTATAGTAATTATTTTTTCATCCTCCCAATATTGAAAAGTGACAATCACATATAATTCTAAATGTTATATTTGATCTCTCCCAATATAAATATAAAGAGCAAAGACAGATAACTTGGATGTTGTAAATGAGAAAAAATTATAATGGAAAGAAAAAAGGAAAATGATATTGTAAAATTAAGAGAACGACTTTGTAGGGAAGAGAGACTTGAGGAACCATTTTAAACATGATGTTATTATTTGATAATGAAAAAATATATAGTAGGATTAAAAGACTGAATTAGTATGTAAAGTAATATAATGTTTGAAATTGAAGTTAAAAACATGTTTTGTTGGGAAACTAAAAGTGTTGAATGGCATGATAAGAACTCTGTTCACGATCTTGTACAGTGAGGTGTGGTAAACCCTGATTTTTTATGGTGTGTCTATGATTTCTCATACCAAAAACTGTAAAGGATACCATGTCATGGTATAAACCACAATAAATATGTGTTGGATCTCTATAGGGGGTGAATAGAGATAATGTAAAATTTATAAAATTTCAAACACAAAGGAGGTTAGATTGCAATTTTCTTAAGAATATATGACAGCAGAAAAATAAAGCAAGTAATTCAAACAAAATGGAAGCAATCACAAGAGACATGTGATGTAAAGTGGTTCCAACAAATGACGTCAATCCATTACCTAGTTGTTCCCAACCTGGATTATAAACATTTAATTTTTTTTATCAACTGATACAAAAATATAGGAATCCACTGGTGTCTTTTTTGGGTCAAGACAACCCTACTTTTGTAGCTCATGGGGAACTATCAACTTGAAATAGATCACAATTCACCTCCACGTCTTGGTTATAACCTTCTCACAAGAAGTAGCTCCAAGTAACTTCCTGACAACCTTCTCATAAGAAGTAGCTGGAAATAATAAAAAATAAACAACCAGAATGAGAAAGGAATAAAAAGTTACAACCCTCTCAAGATATATAATATGAAGCTCTCTATGAACAAATGACGATCAACTCTCCACAAGGATAGGTAAGGTTGTATTTGGTGTAGGACACTAACTCAGATATAAAGACAACAATATGATTCTAAGCTTAGAATAAGAAATCATGTAATGGATTTTCTCAAGTGTGTGTTCTAAGTGTTCATAGGCACTCTTATTTAACAGAAATACTTAGGAAAAGTCAATATCATTTTTGGGAGTGTTTAGACCAATTCAAAATCAAAACCAGTCATTGGAATATCAAAAAATGAGTTGCAACAGATATAAAATGAATGTTCCAAACTACATCTCAATCAATCTATACTTTGACTGGATCCATCTTTGACCAATTCAAGTAGATTTCGATTGAGACTCAGTCTGTAAAACCCAGGACCACTGCCCAAGGCTCTAGAAGAGTTTTAAGAATGATGACTGGCCCCACAGACCACCACTAGCCTTAACTGCGTGCTTTTTCCTCACTCACACACAAGCTGGGGTCAACTTCCTGACTGGTCACCCATCCTAATACTACTCCAAACTAAACATGCTTAACTATAGATTTCTTTAGTGATGGGATCCTGAAAAATGAGGTACACCTTGGTGATATGGGTAGTACAATCATTCATTTTAAGATCATGTTATCCAAGGCCTTAAATCCTGGGACGTTACATTCTCCCCCACTTAGACTCTTGACGTCCTCATCAAGGCTCAACTATATGGCCTCATAGTCTTTCCCCATTTTAGTGTAGACCCAAATGACCCATGTGAAAACTGCTCCCGACCATAGCTACCAGCGCAAGGGTGGCTCCATCAACTTGGATAGCACTTTCCAACATGCCTGGACACTACCAGTGCATGGGCGGATCCATCAACTCAGATAGCCATTTCCAACATGCATGGACCGCACAACTCAAAGACTGACATGCCACATGCCCATGTGGGCCCCACCTACTGGAGGGGAATTGACTCTGATACCATTTGTAACACCTGGGCCCATTGCCTGAGGATCTAGTAGAGTATCAAAAATGATGACTGGACCCATAGATCACCACTAGCCTTGTCATCCATCCTAGTACTACTCCAAGCTGAGCACGCTTAACTATGGAGTTATTTAGTGATGGGCTCCTAGAAAAGGAGGTGCACCTTGGTCATATGGGATGTCCAATCATTCATTTTAGGATCATGTTATCTAAGGCCTCAAATCCTAACACATTACACAATCTCTTCAAAAATTTCACAATGGATATTTTTTATAACAACTCTTTTTAACAATGGCTAAATCTTGGTCCAAGAAGAGCTTGACCGAACTGAATTCAGTCCAAGAAGAGCTTGACCAAAAAAGAGTCTATAAATTCAATTATAAATTAAAAAAACATTTAAAATGATTTTTTTAATGCAATCTAACTATCCTAAAGACTTGATATAAGTTTGGAAAAGGGTTCATGCTAGAATAGGGTTGATCATTACTTGTTCTTACATCATTCCTAGAAAGTTGTACAAAATGCACTTATACATCACATATGCATGGTACAACTTGACCTACCAGCATGCAAACACATATATTAGAGCATTTTCTTTGATGTTGGATTTTTTCTAAGTTCCTTGATCACCTGAAACAAAATACACATATTAGTGACACAAATGGGAAATATTTGCATCATCAAAGTTAGAGTGTGGTAAATCCAAAAATCCAACAATCTCTATGACGTCCGTTCACACCAAATGAGATTACTCAAAACAAAACACATGATAAATAAATACTTAACCACATCACCAACAAAGAGGGAAAATGAAAATTGATTTAAACAGTACCATAATGTTTAGAAACATTACATAAAGATCCAACAACTTAAATATCAACACAAACCATATCAGGTATTTACATGTATGTCTAGTGTTCATCAACCACAACCTGTATACAAAAGATATTGTTCTACATATACATGCCATATATACAATCATTAACATACTGCCAAAACTTGAGTCAATACATATCATATACAAAACATCCCCTGCTCAGACCTAACACTACATGGATGACTCTAGGACACACTAACTATTAAGCAACCTTTTGTTTCTATTGCTCTCCAATATGCTCTTCCTCAACACCACAAACCTGACGACGTCACTGACAATCACCTAAAAAGATGTGGTGACCCACGAGGTGAGGCCAATGTCCCAACAAGAGATATAACTCTCAATTATGGTTATTAATTACAACAAGATATATATTATTAAACTATTAAGAAGATTAAATAGATTAAGCAGGTTAAACGGATATGCATAGCAACATTAATAATTAACAAGATGTATAAGGAAACATATTAAACTATCATTTACTAATAGTTGATTTCTTTTACCGCACCATATAACAACTAAGCAGTATAAGAGACAAGGCAAGGGTAAGCATCCAATGTGAATCATGTTAATCCTATATAGATATTCTACATGACTGGATTACATCTTTGATTAAGCCCAAAAGAGATTGAGGTATACCACTCAGACTCCAACTGTCCACTTCTAAGTCAAAATCAGTGCCATACAAGATCCAAGAGAGACAGACTCCTAAGATCTCATTTACCCTCAATCAGAATGAGTCAGTCGCAGTGATATATACAGTCCAACTGCAAATTATCCTAGTCCTTCCTTGGTATATAGGTCACGACACTAGTAACCATGGTATACAAACCCTATCGTTTGAGGTACAACCGCAGTTGTCCTCAATCACATGTCATATATAGATACCTGAGATATGACCACATGCATTCTCCTACCAAGGTATGACCACAACCATCCTCAAAACCTTAGGATCAGGATGTCAAGGACACACAGTCTCTTGCACCCATCATACTCAACAGTATGCACTCCAAGCTTCCATTATAAGAATACTTGTTTCACCACCCAACAAGTTCTAGCACTAGATTGGATCTATGGCACATGGAACTACATGATTAGGGTTTCACTTGATTATCTAATGCCAATTGGATATATTTTAACTACATCAATAAAGTTACATACAAACCCTAAAAGAATTCTACAAAAACACGTGGATATGTTACAACTTTAGAAGATATAAAACGTATGGAACATAATTCTTATCACACCATCTCAGGATACCAATCCTTGTCACATCATGAAAAGGATAACAACTCAACAAGATCTCAACCATGCTCATAGGTCATTAAGACTATCATATCATTTTCTATAAGGACATCATTTTCTTTCCATGCCTCATCAAGGCTCAACAACCATCACCATACATGTGACATATAAGTTCAACATAACATTCCATTCAAAAGTCGATGTTGTTCATGTGACAACATGTTAGGGTTACAATAGACTTAAGAGAGAGAGAAAGTTCCATCATAATACAAATCATGCAAGAGAGCTAAGTATGATTCATTATCATCCCCCATTTATAATAGGGTTAAGTTCAATGATGTGTGTTTACTACAAGTATTAAACGCAAGTTCACATATCAAAGTAATATAGTCCAAAAGAGGCCCAGATATCAGATACAAAGAAATGTGAGTCCAAAGACTACTACTATGACTTGATCAACTAGACCTATGAAAAAGGTGATTGGTTGATTAGCTGACTAAATTTAACAATTAAAACTAAATTAATAAAGTTGTGATCACATATGGAATAGATTCCTTACAAATGCAGTTTCATCATGGTTTATACTACAAATAACATTAAATATCAATATTCAGTTCACCTAACCATGGATCAAGAGGCCTGTAGAAAGAATCACCCACTCTCACAACATAATTCACTACTTAATCTAATACAAATCCCACTCTTGTAGTGATTTAATTATTAGTTAGGTTCTTTAATGATACATTGGGGCTATACCCTTCACAGTCATAAACCTTCTCTCAAAGCGCGATCTAGGCTATGTAAATGTATGACCTATCCAACCCTTAATCCCTCTCTCAAAGCAATTAGCAATCTAACAAATCACCTATGGTGATCCTGCATAGATAATTCGTGAACCAATCATAGAGATATGTCTAGAATTAGAGAAAAATAAATATCAACTCATAATTGTCAATTATAGTACATAACCGGGCTACTCGTAGCTCCTAAGGAAATAGGGGATTAGCCCCGCATGGTTTTAGTTGCTACATAAACACACAAAGAAGGAAAAGACTAGGAAAACATCATAGAATCAATGAGAACTCCCAGAGAACATGATCTGGATGACTCCCTTTGACTAACATGGTGATTTGCTATATTTCAGCTACAAATTTGTCCACCAAAAGTGCTTGAAGCACCTAGAATGTAGCTTTCTCGTATGCTTTCTCTTCTCATGGCTCTCCTCCATCATGTAATGGAATAGAATGTTATCATTAGGTTTGACTATAGTCCTCCCTAGTCATAGAATTGACTTAGGGAATCATAAGTTGTGATCATTGGATTAAAAAAAATCTTTAGTCTCATATGATCGCAATAAGTCGATGCCACTGACAGGGTGTCAGTGGCACAGAGACCTTCTCAGGATCGTGATTCCTTGTTAAGTATCGGTATTACTGATTGTGTGTTGATAGAACCAAGTTTCTATCTAACATCTACCGACACCTTCTCAGGATCGTGATTCCTTATTAAGTGTTAGGACTACCGACTGTGTATCGATAGCATCGAGTTTCTCTCTGACATCTCGTGATGATTTTCCAAATAGAAGTTGGCACCATCGAGATGATGTCGGTAGCATCAATTCTTCTATCTGTACCACTGAGTTTCTTCGACTCATCTCCATTCTTTTCTTCAATTGTCGGTAACACTGAGCTGATTCAATACTTGTCAATTTTTCCTGAAATTTAATAAGAAAGGACATAAGTTCTGTAAATGATGACAAATCACTATGAAATGATAGAAATAATAAATATTTGATGCAAATGCATGTCACAGGATAATAATGATAAACCATGCATAAATAACACAAAAATGAGCAAATGCACACAAAATACATAATAAAATACCCCGTGAAAAGTGACTAATAATCAGTGCATCAAAATCCCCTAAGATTTAATGTTTCTCTTCCTCGAGAAACACACCCCCAGATCTATTAGATATAAGTAAGTAAAAGGAAAATTAATATGAACTTCATTTCTCAACTACCTCCACCTGGAGGTCTCAAACCGGCCCTTACCGATCACTGAACAAATAACTACTCTTTAAGTGACAAAAAATATTCATTAAAGATATCCACCCTTAGATCAATGAAATACTATCAATAGATCAATTAATATCATAGTCAATTAGGCATTCACTTGGTGCATCATTTGATTCCCTATCTACATTGCTCTTTCCTAACTACCATACTAATTGGAAGAAGTTATCCTTATAAGAATGAATGAGGAAATCAATCATAATGGTAGCCTACCAATAATAGCAATGAGTGGAATAAAGTCAGTGGATTATGAAGAATCACAAGTAACTTTTGAATCATTTATTCAAAACAAACATGATGAACCTACTAAATGAAGGTAATATGGAATGCATGAATCCTAATGCCTATTGTTATGGGTGAATGGTGCATGCATTGAAAGTCTCATCAGTTTGATGAGAGTGAAACAAAAGAATACATCATGTAGCTATTTCATATCTTTTTGAAGAAAACAAATAGAATTAATCTCAGGGCATCCTTTTCTCCCTATTTATTTCATAATAGTTTTTTTTCTTTTTTCTTTCATTTTCCCACTATTTTAGCACGATTTAAGGTTATGCTTGGGCTTCACTATAATATTGTATTCATTTTCCCCATTTTTTAAGGGGTATGGATGTGTATCCCTCGAGTTTATTTTCATAAGAGAACAACATGGGTACATGATGTAAGAATCAATGATGTAAAATATATGCAATCTACATGGAATTTTATGCAACTAATTGATCTACACAAAAGCTCTTTTTTCATTTTGTAACTAATGCAATAGAAAGAATGGTTGTTATGTCACCTATTATGCTATCCAACACAATCAAGAGGAAATAATTTAGGTTACTTGATCATCTTAAGGTGGTGGATCAAATATATGAAAAGTAGATGGAATCACAAGATTAAGAGACAATGCCTTTCTTAAACTATGATATGTCCCTCTACTATTGACCCGTGTATAGGGTAACCTTATTATTTCTTTCTAAAGCTTCCATTTAAGGTATCATTAATTTTTTGGTCAGTTCAGGCTCAAACCCCATTGTCATCCACAATTCATGGATAATTAAGACATCCATGGATATCAAATGTCCTTAAGGTGACGACCCATACACTTCCTCTGGGTGATTCTACCTTTTGAATATGCAATCAATCTTTAAAAGATATGACAAACTTTTTTTTTCAAATTTCTAGATTTTATTTTCAAAGAAACAAGAGAACACACTCTATTGTAAAGGCAAAAATCATGATGATATTACTCCATGATTACACTAGATAGATGTGGATCCTATAAACTTATAATGATAAAAACTAAAAAGCAAATAAATATAGAGTTTTTCCAGCACCCCCTAAGCTTGAACTTGACTATATCCTCATAGTCAGAATCCAATCAAAGAGGTGGAATAGTGATACCGAACCAAAATGGTGGTGGTGGCGTGTTTGTATCTTGCAGGTAGAAAGTTCCAGTGAAACTAGGTGGCTGTTGTGGCATCTCTGGATGTTGTGGGTAGTTGCCAAACTACCCCTAACTCTAGTAATGATCATAGAATGAATATTGGTAGTGCTCAATCTGCTACAGGCGAGTGTGCATGTTCTCCTGGTTGGCTAGGAGAAGATGCTTCTTATCATAGATGGCCTATTGCTGCTATAAAAGTTGTCCCTGAATGTTGTGGATCTCTGCCAATGTAGTCGACTGTTTTTGCTGCCCTTGTTGAATTGACTACAACATCCCATACATACCTATCATAGAATATGAGTATTCTTGCCAAGCAAGAGGTGGAGGTGGGACAGAGGAGCTTGAAGCTCCATACCTTCACAAAGATTTTTGGATGACCGCCTCTATGTGAATGACATGGTTGCCTCTTCCTGTTCTTCTTCATCTTCACCACCTTGTTGTGGCTTTGGCTTGACTTGTTCATCCTCATCCTCCTCTACATTCTCCTCTGGCGCCTCATGTGTTGCACCCCTCGCAGGTTGAAGATGGGGTCAGGAAGAGTCCTTTGCCACCACTGGTCATCAACTGTGCAATAAGCATACCCCTTTCCTCAGTTCTCTCTAACGAGGTGTGTCCTCTTGAAGTGCTTGAAATCCATCTTGGCAGTCCTCAAAGGGTTGGAGGTGGAGAGGTTGAGGTTGACATGCATGGCTATTGGTGTAATAAGCCCCCAAAATGGATTGGGGGCTTCCTCTGTACTTGGCACTTGACCGCCAACATGTGTTGTAGAAAGAAAGGGCTGAGGTCAACCTTCTCTTCCCCTAAATACAAGAATGCCCAAATGATGTAAAGGTCAACCTGTTGCACCTTCCCCTGCCCTTGTGTAGACCTGGCAAAGATCTTGTTGGTGATGTAGCGGTGCGTGATCTGATCAAAGGGGTGCTCGATGTCCATGACGGAGTTATTGTGCCAGTTGGTCGTGAATCCATGTGGCAAGTCTGTCAAGAGCCTCCACTCCCCTGATAGTGAAAGTTGTTGGTTGTGTAGCACACATCCCCAAATGGCCACCCATAGATGGCATTAAATTCCACCAATGTGAAGTAGTGGATGGGGTTGAAGAGATAGAATCTCACCTAGCCTTCCTCCTAGCCTTCCCCATGCTCAAGAATGTAGAAGACCTCCAAGGATGCCATGAACTCACATACATTCTCCTAGTAGGTGGGCCAATCATCAAAGAAGGGGTGATCACCCACCATGCCCTAGCCAGCACATACCTCTTGGAGACTCTCAGTGAAGCCTTATGTGGCGAGGAAGGAAAAATTACCGTACTACATGGGTATCATCTCCCTCTTCATTAGGAAAACATAGATCTTTCTTTGGTTGTCATTTACATGAGACATGCGTGCCAGCATGGGCACCATCATGCTAGATCCTTCCACTGATGAATCTATCCTACTTGTCACCATCGATCCAAAATGAGAAAAATATGGGGGAAGAGAGCTCAAGGAAGACTCTGATCGCCTGGAAGCTCTAGTACTTCTCTACTTGCAAGGGAGGTGGTGTGGGTGTGTTTGAAGTACAATCCACACCCTACCTTTAATTGCCTATTGGACACCCCATCCAAAACAAAACACGATTCCATGCTAACCAGCGGGTTACCGAAAATCATAGGAAACTAAAACCGATTTACAACAAGACCATACGATGAGACATGTAATATTTGAGCCAACACTTTTCTTTTCATAGCATATTTCCAAGGTGCTACAACATAATTTCCCATCATCTCATTATATGAAATAACTGTTTCACATGCTGATTTACATCAAGATACATAAAATGAAAACCGTACATCAATCGTAATACAAGAAACATCGAAAAGCTTCCCCAAGACCTGAGTGTACAAGGACGACACATAGGACTCTAATACTAGACACTATCTATTCCACCAGGTATGATACCTCTGCATATCATCTGTAGCCACATGATCTTCATCTCGCCAGACACGTCCACCTAAAAAGGGTTATTAACCAGTGGGGTGAGACACTTAGTCCCAGTGAGAAACATAACCGTCTACTAACTTTATTATGATCACAGATAACTGGTATAAGAAGATTATAGGAGCAACATACTGAGCAAAGATAACTTTATTAACATTCTTACCAAACTATCCAAGAGGCATATAACAAGCATTCTTTATGGAACATGATTGATAAGATAAGCTTTATAAGAACTCATCACAAATAACTTGCAAGATATAACTAGAGAAACTATACTAGCAAGGCCTCAACCAATGTTCCATGTTTTACCTTAAGCAATATATTCTATACGGATGGATTATGATTTATTATTCCCTAAGGAAGTGAGTCGTCCCGCTCAAATCCAACCTTCGACTGCGAAGCCCAAAACTGGTGCCATATAAGGTCATTGGGAGAGCCGGACTCCATGACCTCACCTCTTCGTGGTCAGTGCACGATAACCAAAGTAGGACCGTAGTCTCTTGCTTGAGTGGCCTCAGCCACAGGGTTAGCTCACACAGTCTACCCTTTTTATCATGAGCCACAAGCCTATTCACTGTGCTCCTGAGCCATGAACGCATTCATGCTCCTTCACACTGAGCCATGGGCCTGATCACCATGTTGTTATACACATCTTGACTCCACAACTACAGTTGCACTCTAAACCTCCTATTTTTGGCTAAGAGAAACCTCGCATATTCAACAATATGCACTCCAGGTTAACCCACAAGAGAACCCATTTCACCATCACCTAATTACTGACGATGATGTATCTATGGCCAAGGCAAACTACATGTAAGGTTCCACTTGTCATTAATTAACACATTTTAAGTGGATTGCAAGATTCAACCAAGTTATGTAACATGTAAACTAAAACACAAGTAAACAACATAGATCTCATTATCAGGTGTTACATTTTTGCTCTTATTTTCAATGCCAACATTACATGTTATCACTTGGCCTCTTGCCAATCATCAAGATCCATCTCAAGGATCAACATCACTGGGACTCAATCCCATCATCACAGAATGCCACTGCCTCTCGAGGCTTACATCATCACCATGGGATAGCAATCCCTTCTCTCAATATTTGAGGATAACACCTCAACTTGGCACTCAGCCTTTATTAGGTCCACATACCTTCCACATCATACTGGTGATATGTGTTATATCGTCAACAAGGATTATCATCATTGAGTGTTATACAGAACACATATTCCTCATAGCTCTTACCTGGCTATGAATTTATTTGATACACTTGCATGGTTAGTATACATATGGAGAGAGATTACAAAATCACCAAACATAGATCTTTATGTTTATCATGCTATTAGGATTGAAGGTATATAATTGGATCAACATCCATGATTATAACTACATGAAGCACAAAGTTGTATCTTGTAAAAAAATTACATTATTGTAATCAAACCATGAGCATTCTCTTGTCCTATATCTCATGAGAATAATCATGTATCTAATCATCTCACTTTGCACCAACTTTAGGTATCGAACATATAATGATTATCATATTATTAAGATTAAGGTTTATAGGATTGGAACAATCATCTATTATTATGAAAACATGAAGCATAAGTCATAGATGGTGTATTAAGAAATACACATTACTGTTACCATACCATGGGTATCCACCATACCCTATGTCTTGTATCATCATGCACGTCATCCCTCAGGATTCATCTTTAGGGATCATACAACCATGATCTACCATCAAACATTATCAAAGGTTCACCTATCATCAACCATAGGTAACCACCATACTAATGTCCACAACCTATTTGTCATGTCTTATCATCATGATCAAAGATACAGCTCAAGGTAACAAGGTATTACATTGACGTTATGCGTCTCAAGATAACTTTAGGGTTATCGGGTTAGGGCACAACCCTCACTAGAAGTGTATCGGGTAGGGTACTAACCCTCACCCAAAGCTATCGGCCTCAAGCATGACATGCACCCATGCACAAAGGGGATAACGTCCAGACTTAGACCTAATGATGTGTCGTGCAGCCATGGACCAAGAGTATATCGGTCAACATATGATCATCACCACAACCCTTTTTGGTCAAGACCCCCTTATATCCCTTACATACCGGGAAACCATCAAACTATGTCGCCTAAAGCCAGAACTATATCGCCCAATAGGCACCCAATTGGTCAGCACATCATGATGTCCAAGGAACTCTCATACCGTCCAAGGTACACTACTACCATCCATCAAGTGTTTACATGGCGTCCAAGGTAGCCTATCGTACAACTAGGGTTGGGGACCCTATAATGGTCAAAGTACTATATCGTCCAACCTTCAACTTATATCGCCCAAGACCTTATACTGTCCAAGCTCACCACATGTATCGGATAAACCTTCAACCCTAGGACCATCCAAGATATCAAGCACATACACATGTTGGGTAACCAACCAAGAGAGAGCATGTATCGGGCAAGGCATATCGGCCAAAGTAACATATCTCCTTGTGGGGGTATCGGCCATGCACTTAACCCTGATGTCACTCAAGCTATGCACACATACATACTTATAATGTTCTAGGGTTGATGATATCAAGCATCATATCAAGGGACCGTTCATAACGCCCATCCTCACACCCTTTTCCGTTCATGGAGCACCATCTTGGGCACCCAACATATCACCCAAGGGATCATTACCACAAAGGCACCCCTATTGGTCAACTAGGGTTATAGCAACCCCCAACACTCAAAACTCCATGACGTCCAAGATGCTATATCGGGAAACTAGGGTTAGAGCTAGCCTATCCGCCAAGGCATCTCATTGCCCATGACAACATGTCAGCCACTCTAGGGTTATGACCATCCCCTCGGCCAAAGCAATCATATCGCCTTAAGTTAGGGTTCGGGCATCCATACTGCCTTCGTCAATGACACATCCTTTGTAGATATATCATAACCCCAATAAGACACTTTATTCAACCCCGAACTCACTCTTGCTAAACCTGACACACAATTATTATTGTGTCAACAATCCTAGGGCTTAGCAAAGATGTCATCCATGCTCTATGACCATCTCTGTAGTACATTGAGATGTTACTTGTCACAACTCATAAGGATACGACATGAGCACTTTGTTCATCAAATCCATAGACGTTATTGATGCATTGGTTAGTCTAAATGACACAATCATGAACTCATAGTCAACATGCAGGATTATGTCATCCACTCTAATCTTCCTCTGATGATATCCCAAACCTTAGGTCGATAGCAAAAACATTGTCACACCTATCGACTGACCAACAAACCATTTGTCCTTGGAAGTGGTTACTCATTCCCTACTGTGATCTTACCCAACTATCTCCAGCCAATGTAATGCATCATGGAATCATTCTTCTTCCTTCCAACTAACATCTGGAGAATATCAACATCAAACTTTCCCTCTCTGAGGAAAAGAAAAACTATGACGCTCGTCTGATATACGTCTTCAACTCACATACTATTGGCACACCCTAAATGCTAGGACTTATCACCTTGGTATCCACTTAATTTGTGTGTTAAGAGGAAATCACATCTCAGTCTCATCATATTTTTGCCACCAGAACCTACTCAAAATGTATGGGAAGAGTCTTTCTAACTCTTGGAAGGCTCAAAAAGCATATTCATCACAAAAATCATGGTCTTGGAACTGTAGTCCAAAGAAACCACGTGCTATAATAAGATATCCACCTTTTATTATTATAATGAATCCACATGTACCAAGTGGCATAAGATCCACTCGAAAGTTGCACCCTGAAAAGGAGGAACACAAAGGAAAACACACTTCCCATGAAACCACAACACTATCATGGGTTAGCGATTCTACCTTCATCATGCATATTATAGCTTTTATGTATCATTTTACCTTTTTCACTTGGGTTCCTTGCCATCAACATAGAAATTATCATGATTATCATATTTCATTCTTTTGGACAATATATCATTAATATGTGGCTGTCCATTCATGTTATCTTGTTTCTTCCTCACTTACTAAGGGTTAGCTCATCATATTTCACATTTTCTTCATTAGTTTCTTTTACATTTCGTGATAATGTTATTTTCACACTTTCTTACATACATAGGTTGATCAAAGATTTATTCAAGTTCCACTTTATCCATCTATTATTGTTCTTATTCACCTTCTAATATCATAGTTATCACAGGAGTTCTCTTTTTCTTACAGGGATTTCATACCTTGAATTATTATGTTATTATAGATTTATCTCTCTTTTATTTCATCAACTTCTAGAATTACAGCTTGAAGAACTCCTCTTTATCTTATTTGTATTGAGATTTAGGTTTCATGGTGTCGTATCTTTCTCTTTACTTGCCAAAAATTTTAAGTTTTGATAGGTTACGATGTGAGTATCACCTTTCTCTAAGGTAGGGTTAAGATATTTTCACCACGACCTCTTATTTATTATGCTCATTAGATTGTTTCAAACTAACTACTTGATCAGAGTAATCAGAAAGAAAGCAATCTAAGAGTTCCACACTTACCTTTCCTTCAATAATTGGATACCTAGCTAGGGCATCCAAACACTTAGATTAAGCAGTATGCATCATGTTTACATGTCATATTATGTATCTAGTCATCATCCTAGTCCTAAATCCTAGTGTCCCTATAGACTCAATGAACCTAGAGGTTTGATACCAACCAAATGTGACATCTCATCACACTAACTGAGATTAATCAAACACAAAACACGATCGATCACTAATTAACCACATAGTAGAAAAGGGAGATAATTTAATTCCATTTAAACATCACTGTCATACTTAGAAATATTTACACAAAAGCCCAAAAACCTGCTATGTTGATATAGCATGCCAAGTATCTTTTACAAACTGCTCCAAGACCTCAACCACAACATATGTACATAAGTTGTTCTCCTCATATACAACATGTATCAGAAACAAAATGTTGTCAAAAGCTCTAGTTGATTAAAGCCTCATTATACAAACTTTCCCACCAAAACCTGAGTGTATAGGGACAACTCTAGGACACACTAGACATCTAACAACCTTCTTTAAGGTCCATCACCACAACTCCTCCTCTCTATCATGGCTCTACGCCCACTGATGTTGATCACCTAAAAAGATGTGGTGACCCACGATCTGAGACCTATGTCCCAACGAGAGATATAACTCTCAACAACGGTTATTGTTACCACATATATATTACATCATTAAATAGGATGAGTAAATTCAGCTAAATGAATAATTTAAATTGTTTACACAAGTTAAGAAATTTAAGTAGATTGAATAGCTATAATAGATAAGCATAACATCATGACAAGAAGGAATATGAAGAACATGTATAACAGTTTATTTCTCTTACCAAATTATATAACAATTGAGCAGTATAAGAAATAAGGGAATGGTAAACATCCAATGTAAAGTGTGTTTAACCCTACACATATATACTACACGACTATATTACGCCTTCTATTAATGCCCTGAGGACTTGATTCATACCACCGAAATACAACTGACCACAACTAAGTCATAATCAGTGCCATACAAGATCTAGGAAGAGCCATAATCCATGATCTTCTCCCCACTCATTTAGTATGAGTGAACACCATACTAACATATTAGTCAAACTGCCACCATCAACATATACTTAAGATAAAAGCACCTAGCCTGCCTTGCTGCAGGTCACGACACTAGACACTAAGGTACGAAATCCTAACATCGAGGTACAACTATAGTGTCCTCCAATCACATCAAGTATATAATCACCAAGACATGACCGTAGTTGTTCTCACACCAAGATATGACCTTGGACATTCTCAAAACACTTGGGGTTAAGATGACAAGGACACAGTCACTTGCACCTCACTTACTCAACAATATGGCTCCAAGTTTCCATTAGGAATACTCTTTTCACCATCCAGCAAGTTCTGAAACTAGAATGGATCTATGGCTAGGGAAACTACCTGATTAAGGTTTCACTTGATTAGTTCATGTAAATTGGGTGAATTAAGGCTAAATAAAACATGTGTACATACAAAACCCTAATTCTTTTCTAGCAAGATTTTGATATATAGCAACTCCAGAAGATATAAAATTTATGAGGCATAAATCTTGTCACATCACCACATGATACCAATTCCTATTGCATAAGCAAGAGGATCACACCTCCATTAGGGCTCAAACCATGCCCAAGGGTCATTAAGACCACCACATCATAATCACTAGAAAGAATATCATGATCTTTCCACACTTTATCAAAGGCTCAAAAAACCATCACCGTACTTGTGATACACATTTTAAGCATAACCTTGCATTAAGATGTGCACATGACAACATATTAGGGTTTCAACAACATTGGGAGACTATTCCATCACCACATTAGTCATACAAGAGAGCTAAGTATGATCAGCCACCATCATTGCATTACATCAGGGTTAGGTTTAACAAGGTAGATCAAGTATGATTAATCATCACCACTTAGTTGTATTAAGGTTTGGTGTAACAAGATAAGCTAGATTAGCATTACATATCATCTCATTATGGTGATCACAAGTTTAAATTCATACAAGGGCAAAGATAAGACTACATGGTTAAGTGCAACGACCATCGATTCTACATCATAAATACTAAAACATCATGCCATGAACATCATCCCAAAACCATCAGATGTTGAGTAGGTAAAACCATCAGTTGCAACACAACAAAACATCTTGAACGAACCATCTAGAGAACCATCAATTTGTGAACTAAAAAGTGTCACCGAATTAACCTAGTCAAGCCATCGTTTGATCACTCAAAGAACACCATCCGTTGGTTACATAAGAAGGACCATCATTTGTTGGCTCAACGAATACCATATGTTGTGGGCATGCAACTCACCATCGATTGTAGTTTCCAGTGCCACCATCGGTTGTGGTGTGTAGAACCATCATCATATCATGAATTTAGAACCTCCATTGGTTGACACCATCGAGTGTTGAACTAGCACCACCATCGATAGATGATCGTAGGTCGATGGACTAGCAAGTCTAGGAGTCAGAACACTCATTGGTCGATGGCTCAAAATAGCCACCGGTTGTCAGAACCAATACCTCCATTTATTGTCATCAACAAGTGGTAAAACAAGGCAAAAACACAAGAGGAACCATCATTTGGTGGAAGAGAAAGAACCATCGATTGAAACCACCAAAAGAGCATTAAGACCATCGATTCTTGAGAACCAAAGAAACCAAAATAGACCGTAAGGTGTGACCATCAGTTGGCATGAAAAATATAACCAAAACAACACCAAAATCAAGTCCATCGGATCTAGCAAGGAGACAAACCATTGAGTTATGCACAAGGTGTAAAATAGCTCCAAAACCCTAAGTAAACCCATCATTTGAGAGAAACCAAGAACCATCATTTGTAATGAAAGAAATCCCTAATTCTTACTCTACCCAAGGAAGTTCGTGCACAAGGTATAGATTACATCCAAGAACTAGCACCTAAGCTCAAACTCTAGGCAAAGATACTACCTTTCTACTAAGAACTAAGTTTTAGAGCAAGAACTAGCACATGCAAGGAGATCGACCACCTTATTCTACCTTGGGCAGCTTGTTCTCCACTATCCAAGTACAATGAAGTTCTAGAAAGAATGGAATAGAGAGGGATTGTAATGACCCCGCCTCCCGATAGCCCCCAATTAAGGGAGACCAAGAGGTCAGAGCCGTTATCCCATTTCCCGGATCAAATGTTCGACAAATAATCAATAATAATTACCAAATTTGACCAAACTAAATTGAAAACTGGTGTAAAATAAAACTTTGCATACCTTTTAAAAAACTTGGATATCTACTTCTATCCACATCTGGAGTCTATTCTAACTAATCCTCCTTTGTACTTTAATTCTTATTTAATTCCACATATGCCACTTTACTATTTGTCCTTTTCACTTGTACCTAAAATGCCGATAAACAAAACGTCAGTCAACATAAATGAATATGCTGATATGTGGGAGAAACAATAATCGTGCAATTAACTGTAACAACATATTGCAGTCAATTAGGATTTAAAAAACAACTTTACGTTTTCAGCATAACTGCTCAATCCATACATACCCTAGCCTCTGCGTTGTCCCTATAGTGGACCTGGATGCTACCTTCCTTATGGTAGATCCCCATTAAACCCCTCATGATCCTACCTAACAGGTGAATCAATTTCTAGGGTTGAGTCCCATGGCACTACCCATAGGTAGCCCACTCCTTAACTCATGGTGTGCTAAAGAGTCTCATGGCACTACATGTGGGTAGCCTAATTTCTAACTCTTGATAACCTGATGTCCTACTTAAAAAATAGGCCCTGTACTTGGTTACCCTTTTCATCATTAGCAAAGCCACAGAGGAGGACTAGGATCTGAGCCAGTCATGTATGCATATTTATGGAGATAATCATAGTCACTTTATAGTTGCATGAAATAAAAGTCATCCAAGCAGTTATTTTCAGGCAACCGATAAAACATCCAGGAATCACCATGAAACTAAAGCGATTAACCATAAGCATAACCACATACCTGTCAGGCTGATTTGAGACAGATTTAATCCAATCAATGCAAGAAATCCAATAGGCAAGCAAGCACACAAAGAGATCCTGAAACATGCATATAATTTCCTATCATTGACCATGCCATCAAGATCTATTAAACCTAGCTCGCTTCCTAGGGTTTCTAGTCCACTTTTAGGGTTTCCATTGCAATTAGGGTTTCACTTCAATTATCCTAAACCCTAATTTTATACAATTACTCACAAACCCTAATTATCTCATCTATTCTTCACGGAAGATATTAAGGTTACCTTTTAACAACATATAACCCTAATTTCATATTAAAGGCACAATTAAACATCAATTAAGTCTAGTATGCCTCTTTTCATTAAAACTACCAATTTTATCCTTTTAATTCATGACAAGATCATTAGGCCCAATTATCATCTTTGGTTCCTTTCAAATTAACAACTTATCTTTCATGAACTCTATTTATCACTAATTCCACCTTTATCCATTAGAAAACCCTAATTACCATATTAAGGATATTTATCCACAATTAGGAACCTTTATACTCAAAATATCTTAGAGCCATCATATCTCAGCTTTATTCATGAATTTGAATAGTTAAATCCATTAAGAGTCACAATTACTAACTTTAGGGTTTCAAGGCCCATTAAAGCTCATTTATGTACATGAAATTCTAAATTAAACTAATTACTTGCAAAGTTCATCCTTTTTGTTCTTAATGTACCTTTTTATAATTAATAGGTTAATATCAACTTTAATCATCCATAAAACCCTTCTAAATACATTAATCATCTCAAAATAGGGTTTCTTAATCATTAATACATTAAAGTTAGTAACTTCCACTACTTTTTAAATTGTAAGAGGAATTAGCTTCTAAATCTATTTTAATGGATTCCTTTCATTTTTCTGAGCAACTTTCATATTTTATACACATTCATCCTAGCTATGAATAAAAAGATACGAATTTTGCATTACTTCACTTACTTGACCAATCAACGAGCGCCATGTCACCCCTTCCATGCAACATCGCTTGTTTTGGGAACATAACGGAATGATCGTTCTTCGCACGTTTAAGTTGGTCGCCACTTCAGCCCACGGAGGGGCATTTTCATCCAACGTCCAAGCCTTCTTCTTCCTCGCAAATTCCCTTCCACTACCGCTAGGTCAGGGGTTGATCGCGGCCTGACCGCTGCTCCCCAGACCTCGACGACCACCATGGGTGGTTCCCCTACCTCCGCCGTGCCTTCACACACATGGAGGTGCACTTGGGTCGCGACTAGGTTGGTCGAGTCAAGCCAACTTGGTATGCAACCGTGACTGGCATGCAACCCTCATGTCGGCGTTGTGCAGGTCCTAGGGCCAAGAGACAGTGGCCGAGCTTCTCCCCAGTGACACAGGAGCATCGTGCCTCCATCATTCTCCCGTCCAAGGCTCCACATCGCTCCAGGGTCGCATTATCTCCCATGGTTAGGGTTTTGAATGAAAAGAAGAAGAAGAAGAAGAAGAAGGAGAAGAGAGAGAGAAACATGTGGGATCTCCTAGGGCTTTTCCATGGGCTCTACCCTTATATAGGGGAGGGTAACGAAGCCCTAGGATGGCTATCCTCAAGTTAACTAGCCCTTTTCCCAATAGGAACCCAAGTTCCTTCATTAGGAAGCAAACTTCTCTCTCCTAATTATCTCCTTAATATACCATGTTCATTAGAAATTCGAAAATCCTCTCTCTTATTCTATTTACTTTTAATCCATTAGCACAAATTTATATTTCCTTTTAGTAGAAAATACCTCCTTTTTAACAATGCCACAAAATCCATCAATTATGTATCACATTATCTTCTTATTTTATATTATTGGTATTTTCTCTTTCTTTTTCTCCATAGGGGCTCTGTGGACCCCAAGAAACTCTAATATTTTGAAATACTTTTTAGGGGATACTCATTATCCTTCTTGATGCATCTATATCCATAATTTCTTATTATCTTACTTTTTCTTTATTAAAATATCTCTTTGAGGATTTCTCTTTATCTCTCTCTTTTTATTTTCCTTATTAAAATTCCTTTTAACATTAGTAACCTTATGCATATGAAAATCCACCAAAGATAACTCAATCATACCTCTTTCCACTTATTTCCCATATTTTATCATTGTTTTCAATTTCTTTCTTAATAAAGAAATATTTAATGGATCTTTTCTTTTCTTGTTGCATTATTTTTGCAACTGTGGGCTCCTTAGGACCCAAGGAACCCATGAGGCATGAAAAACAACTTTCGATAACATTCCTTTGCCTTCTAGAGGTTTCTACATCTTTCTTTTCTCCATTTTCTTATTTACTCAAATAATGGAGTTTCTTTTGTCTTTTCCTTGTTATTGGGCCCAATAGCCAATAAAGCCCACAAAACAACCAACAAGGCTATTTTAAACGAAATCCATTTATTCAAAACAAATTACATCATTATTTGTTCAAATATCTTTAATAGGAGAAATTACATTTCTCACCAAAAGAACCCAAAAATTGGGGTTGTAACATCCTTCCCCTCTTATAAGAATTTTGTCCTCAAAACTCCATCAAGCAAACAAACAATTCAGGATAAGACCTTTCCATGTCCATCATTGACCCCTATGTGGCTTTTTCCCTATCCATGGCACTTCCAAAGAACCTTTATCATCACATATTCGTTTCTCTGAGTTCTTTCACCTTGGCCTCTATAAACCTCACAGGTGACTCAGGTCATTTTAGCCTCCCTTGGGGCTCACTAGGTTCATTGCTCAGCACATGGCCTGGGTACCTCACATAGTGCTATAAATTGGACACATGGAACTCATCACACATTACTTTATCCTGAGGGGTAAGATCAAACATAACCTTTTCCACCAATCCATCTCAAATGAACCCATGTATCGGGGACTCAGCTCTCTTAGCTATAACTTATAGGGGTTGAATTTTCTCATCACATACTTTCCCACAATGAACTGCATGTCAGTCTACTTTGCATCATCTCACGACTCATGTCATCCCTGGGCTCTCTTTCAGCTATTGCACGATTAAAGTGACTTCATCTGCACATACTGTGGTCCTTTTCTGACCTTCGCGAGGCCCCTTCACCAACATCATCTTAATGAAGTGGTGACCGACACAACCTCCCTTGCAGAGCTTCTTTACATCCCGATACTAGGTATGGTGGTTATCATCACATCTTACAAAAGACAAGAACTGCCCCCAGGTATCACCTTGAATGAACACACATTCTCTCATTAGACCCTCTAGTCTGGATCATACTAACCATACTTAGGGGTGATAAACTGTACTACTATCGAGTTCTTCATGTACCTACTTCCACCACATGGAAGTAAATCTTTGGGTTATACTCAAGAAATTTTGAACTCGCATCATGGTGTAGTTGAACCATCTCTCTCTCTTATAATTAGTTCAACTGGATCTGTCCCTTGACAGTACTCTTTCTTTCTCTTGTTATCTAGGTAAGGTGATCCACCATAACCCATATTGCATCTCAACCTTCCTTGGTCTAGGGGAGACTTACAACATCCATAGTGATGAACTCCCATTCCCTCTCGGGGACTCTTTATCCTCTATATCACTACACTGGGTTACTGGTATTCGTCCTTCACCTCATGTCATGCATGGCAACATACCACATGCAACTTCATCTTAGGCATCCAAAGTACTACTATCACTTACTGTCTTTGTAGTACCACGGTGTATGACGAACTAAAAATCATGATCTTCTGTATTGTCATGATTCCTCAAGATTGACACCTCGAAAACCCTAAACCACTCTAGTCAGGGTTTCATCACCTTCTTTTCCAAAGAAGTGCATCTGAGGTTCTACAACCATCCTTTTATTGCATGAAGGCCTAGGCTGGCTAACCAAACAACTACTACTTTGTTCAATAGATCTCGTTACATTTGAGTGTTAGCCAAACATATCTTCTTTGTCAACTTAGGGCTAACCCAACAGCCTCTCCTAGCCTCTAACTAAACTAGGCAACTGCATCTCAACCACTTCACATCCTTATGTGTAAGGTAATGTTGAAGACATACACCTCCATCTAATTCACTTATCATCTCATCTCGGACTCTAAGTATATCTTCATCTGAGCTCATCCTCTTGGTTATCAAAGTCAACCTTATATAACTTGCAAATTCCACATAGCTCATGATAAAACATCCTCACAAGATGACTACCTTAATACTCTTAGTGTTTGTAAACCATCCACATATCGTTCACTCCACAAGGGTATGTTATCATCTCTGTCCTCATACCTTATAGCAACGTTCCAACTCACATCATCTTTATCCTTGGTGTATGGCATGCGTACTGTCCTATCTCTCACTCCCATAACAAGAGGAAATAAGCATTTGGCAGCAGTCCAAATACAAAGTTCTTCCTGTTCTAAGAGTAGAGATGGTACATGCCACATTGCCATTACACCTTCAAATCTAAGTTGAAATGTGCAACTTATGTCTCTACATCATGATCACTTCAATGTCAAAGTTACTTCCATGGAAAACTAGTCTCAAACCTACTTGGGTCACCACACAATCCTTGGTCATCTCCTCTAGGTCTGTAGGGTGCTGACACTTTTGGGGTCATCCCTCTTCCCTTATGCATCCAGAGAGTGCCCTACTGATCTGCCCTTTGGGTCCCATGAGTTGATGAAGGTGATCAATCTCCTAACCCATGGCCCTCAGACAATGATAGTTGTTACCTCCCGACCCTATGGTCATGTGCAACTAGGGAATTAGGCAACTCCCACTTCCATCAGTCGTATCCCTACCTGACCCTAGGATAGACTTAGGATTCCATTATAGTACATGTCCAACTTAGAACCTTACCCAAGCCTTCATCATCTCTCTCTGCATTCATGGGATGACTTTCATCCTTTCCTAGGGGTCATGGCGACCTTCTTACCTTGGTCAGGCCCCATACCGGTTACCTCCATGGTAACACATCCACATGCACTTTGAGATGGTTATCTATGGGTCTATAGGTTCATTCTCATACCATGTACTTTCACTTAGCTTCTCAAGATCCTATGAGACCTCTTTAGGTTACCTTAAACCAACAAAACGGGTATACACTCTACAAGAGGGTCCCTCTCCCAGGATGGGAGGAACTACATCTTGATAACAAAGGTCACAAATGTCCTTATGTCTAAGTTTTACATCCACATGAGCATGCTTATCCCTAGCAAGCTACTAAGGCACAAGCAGACCACCTACTAAACCATGCTAGGTCACATTTCGTCTCATCCTCAACATTGGTCAAGATCATACCTTCCCACGTCATCAACTTAGATATGAGGGGTTCATCAAGCATACCTTAAACATAAGGGGTTTCCCCTTTCCTCTAAACATGAGGAGTACCATGCTCGAATCTATAGAAACTCAAATCTCATCATGAGCATCAGGTACACCACTTCCCCTCTTAGGCCTAGGAACCCTAGGTTCACTTTTTTGATGACCAACTGCCTGCTCAACTTTTAACCACGAGCTAAGCCTGGAGTGGGTATGACATGCACTTCCCATGATCCTTCTACTTGAACAACACTTCAGAGTGGAGTCCTCCTCAAGGACAACCAACAAGGTACAAGGCCTCACAACCTATTACTAAACCTCTTCAGGGTCTAAGGAACTCTTCTTCCTATCTCAGAAGGTAAACACCTATACCATAGGCACATAGGTACCAGAAGCCTCATCTTCTCTCTAGGGTTTGGTTCCTATAAAGGCAACCAAGATATCATCAGCCTCTAGGGATCAAGCATGAGGCAACCTCTATCATCCACTTAGGCCGCATCATCCTCAACTCCCCATTGTTCCTCATATCTCGGAGTCTAGGCTTCCAACCTTCTTGCTTGGCCCCTACTCTCTCTCTATATAGCTAACTCCACAACCAGCCTAACTACTAGAGGTCCTCCCTCCAAGAAGGTGGATCAATACCCCTACATGGGTGAAGCCTCTGTTCAATTTATGTTTGCTCAAGATTACCCATAGCCCTTTATGCTTATCTCATAAGCTATCCATCATACTCTCCTGGCTAGGGTTTCAACCCACTACCCGCACTCCTGACGTACTCTGGGTGCATACTATTCCATGCTCATATAAGCTCATGGGATTTCCATAGGTTCTTCACTAACCTCATCATTGAAGGAGCTATCCTTCACTCTAACATGCACGACCCTTCCCAGGGTTGGGTCTCCAAAGGTACTAGGTCATCCAACCTCTCATGGCTCATATGGGCATCCAAAGGAATGTCCACCCTCACACCTGGTCTATCATGACATTTAACTCATCGTGTCATCTCTCTTTCTAACCACTCCTTAGGGTTAGGGTTAGCATGATCCTCAGAGGATGTGCCAGGTCTCTACTTATAATGGATGTCTCTACCTCCAAGACTAACTCTCTCTACTCATCCTCCTAACAAGGAGGTATAGCCTCAGGTCTCTCCTGAGGGCATGACAACATATGTCATATGACCTAATCATGTATCTATTCTTTAGTTTACGCTTAAACTATTAAGCTTATGTCCATGACATCTTATTTACATGCTTTTCATTAATTTGGTGGAGGATTCATTAAACCTTATCAACCTTACCCATGCCTCAAGAGGGTGAGGAAAAGAGAGAAAACCCTAATCCTTAAGGTCCTTAACAACATTTAAGTTGAGAAGGGATGAACAAGATGAGACAGTCCTAAAGGTATCTTATTTTGAGTCAAATCCCGAGACATTAGTCAGGCAATCACACTAATCGGGGAGTCCTCATATTCTGACTAGTGGTGCGGAGGAAAATCTTGCTAGCCCCCAGATGTGATCCTTTTCTAGACATTTTTGTCTCTCAAAAAATCATCTAATAACTCCCTTGGGTTCTACAGAGTTTGTAAAATCTAATAATTATTAAATATTAAATGAGGAACCTATGCTCTGATACCAAATGTAACGACCCTTTCTCCCGGTAACCCCCAATTAAGGGAGACCAAGAGGTCAGAGCTGTTATCCCAATTCTCAGATCAAAGGTTCGACAAATAATCAATAATAATTATCAAATTCTATCAAACTAAATTGAAATCTGGTGTAAAATAAAACTTTGCATACATTTTGAAAAACTTGGATATCTACTTCTATCCACATCTGGAGTCTATTCTAACTAATCCTCCTTTGTACTTTAATGCTTATTTATTTCCACGTATGCCACTTTACTATTTGTCCTTTTCATTTGTACCAAAAATGTCAACAAACAAAATGTTGGTCAACATAAATGAATATGCCGGTATGTGGGGGAAACAATAATCGTTCAATTAACTATAACAACATATTGCATTCAATTATGATTTAACAAACAACTTTATGTTTTTAGTATAACTGCTCAATCCATACATACCCTAGCCTTTGCGCTGTCCCTGCAGTAGACCTGGATGCTACCCTCCTTATGGTAGATCCCCATTAAACCCCTCATGATCCTACCTAACAGGTGAATCAATTTCTATGGTTGAGTCCCATGGCACTACCCATAGGTAGCCCACTCCTTAACTCATGGTGTGCTAAAGAGTCTCATGGAACTACATGTGGGTAGCACAATTTTAAACTATTGATAACCTGATGTCCTACTTAACAAGTAGGCCATGTACTAGGTTACCCTTTTCATCATTAGCAAATCCACAGAGGAGGACCAGGATCCAAGCCAGTCATGTATGCATATTTATGGTGATAATCATAGTCACTTTATAGTTGCATAAAATAAAAGTCATCCAAGTAGTTATTTTCAGGTAACCGATAAAACATCCAGGAATCGATGTGAAACTAAAGCGATTAACCATAAGTGTAACCACATACCTGTCAGGCTGATTTGAGACAGAATCAATCCAATTAATGTAAGAAATCCAATAGGCAAGTAAGCACACAAAGAGATCCTGAAACATGCATATAATTTCCTATCATTGACCATGCCATCAAGATCTATTAAACCTAGCTCGCTTCCTAGGGTTTCTAGTCCACTTTTAGGGTTTCCATTGCAATTAGGGTTTCACTTCAATTTTACTATCTTAAACCTTAATTTTATACAATTACTCACAAACCCTAATTATCCCATCTATTCTTCACGAAAGATATTAAGGTTACCTTTTAACAACATATAACCCTAATTTTAGATTAAAGGCACAATTAAACATCAATTAAGTCCAGTATGCCTCTTTTCATTAAAACTACCAATTTTATCCTTTTAATTCATGATAACATCATTAGGCCCAATTATCATCTTTGGTTCCTTTCAAATTAACAACTTATCTTTCATGAACTCTATTTATCACTAATTCCACCTTTATCCATTAGAAAACCCTAATTACAATATTAAGGGTATTTATCCACAATTAGGAACTTTTATACTCAAAATATCTTAGAACCATCATATCTTAGCTTTATTCATGAATTTGAATAATTAAAGCCATTAAGAGTCACGATTACTAACTTTAGGGTTTCAAGGCCCATTAAAGCTCATTTATGTACATGAAAATCTAAATTAAACTAATTATGTGCAAAGTTCATCCTTTTTGTTCTTAATGTACCTTTTTCTAATTAACAAGCTAATATCAACTTTATCATCAATAAAACCCTTCTAAATACATTAATCATATCAAAATAGGGTTTCTTAATCATTAATACATTAAAGTTGATAAATTCCACTACTTTTCCAATTTTAATAGGAATTAGCTTCTAAAACTATTTTTAATGGATTACTCTCATTTTTTTGAGAAACTTTCATATTTTATACGCATTCATCCGAGCTATGAATAAAACGATATAATTTTTGCATTACTTCACTTACTTGACCAATCAACGAGCACCACGTCCCCCCTTCCATGCAACGTTGCTTGTTTTGGGAACATAACAGAATGACCGTTCTTCCCTCGTTTAAGTTGGTTGGCGCTTCAGCTCACGGAGGGGCATTTTCATCCAACATCCAGTCCTTCTTCTTCCTTGCGAATTCCCTTCCGCTGCCACTAGGTCAGGGGTTGAACGCGGCCCGACCGCTGCTCCCCGGACCTCGACGACCACCAGGGGTGGTTCCCCTGCCTCCTCCATGCGTCCATGTACAGGGAGGTGCCCTTGGGCCACGGCTAGGGTGGCCGAGTCGAGCCTGCTTAGTCTGTAACCGCGACTGGCCTGCAACCCTTCTACCGGCGTTGCGTAGGTCCTAGGGCCAAGACACAGTGGCTGAGCTTCTCTCCAGTGATACGGGAGCATCGTGCCCCCATCATAGTCCCATCCAAGGCTCCACATCGCTCTGGGGTCGCATTATCCCCCATGGTTATTATTTTGAATAAAAAGAAGAAGAAGAAGGAGGAGGAGGAGGAGGAGAAGAGAGAGAGAAACGTGTGGGATCTCCTAGGGCTTGGCCATGGGCTCTACCCTTATATAGGGGAGGGTAACAAAGCCCTAGGATGGCTATACACGAGTTAACTAGTACTTTTCCCAATAGTAACCCAAGTTCCTTCATTAGGAAGCAAACTTATCTCTCCTAATTATCTCCTTAATATACCATGCTCATTAGAAATTCGAAAATCCTCTCTCTTATTCTCTTTATGTTTGACTTTTAATCCATTGGTACAAATTTATATTTCCTTTTAGTAGAAAATACCTCCTTTTTAACAATGCCACAAAATCCATTAATTATGTATCACATTATCCTCTTATTTTATATTATTGGTATTTTCTCTTTCTTTTTCTTTATAGGGGCTCCTTGGACCCCAAGAAACTCTAATATTTCGAAATCCTTTTTAGTGGATACTCATTATCCTTCTAGATGCATCTATATCCATAATTTCTTATTATCTTACTTTTTCTTTATTAAAATATCTCTTTTTGAGGATTTCTCTTTATCTCTCTCTTTTTATTTTCCTTATTAAAATCCCTTTTAACATTAGGAACCTTATGGATACGGAAATCCACCAAAGATAACTAAATCATACCTCTTTCCACTTATTTCCCATACTTTATCATTGTTTTTAATTTCTTTCTTAATAAAGAAATATTTAATGGATCTTTTCTTTTCGTGTTGCATTATTTTTGCAACTTTGGACTCCTTGGGACCCAAGGAACCCATGAGGCACGAAATACAACTTTGGATAACATTCCTTTACCGGTTTCTACATCTTTCTTTTCTCCATTTTCTTATTTACTTAAATAATGGAGTTTCTTTTGTCTTTTCCTTGTTATTGGGCCCAATAGCCAATAAATCCCACAAAACAACCAACAAGGCTATTGTAAACGAAATCCATTTATTCAAAACAAATTACATCATTATTTTTTCAAATATCTTTAATAGGAGAAATTAAATTTCTCACCAAAAGAACCCAAAAATTGGGGTTGTAACAAGGATCAAACAGTTCATTTGCATGGATGATAGAGAAGAGAAGGTTGAGGTGTCCTACCATGTTTGCCAAGTGTCCATGGCCAAGGGACATCACATCCATGTAAGAAGCAACTCCATCAGATGTGAAGTTTGGAGGGCCATCAGATCTTGGCACTCCCAGGGTGGCCATCGAATTTCATTACTTGGTGACCATCGATTCTTGAAACCCTAG
This sequence comes from Alisma plantago-aquatica, assembly GCA_963693085.1. Classification (NCBI taxonomy): domain Eukaryota; kingdom Viridiplantae; phylum Streptophyta; class Magnoliopsida; order Alismatales; family Alismataceae; genus Alisma; species Alisma plantago-aquatica. The sequence continues at coordinate 340,866,015 of OY856414.1, forward strand.
GTCAATAGGTGGAAAATTATCGATTAAACACTCCTTCCAAGAAACCATTGACCCAAGGGGCCTCAAGAGAGAAGGCCATTGGCCTATCCACCACTAGAGATCAAAATAGGTTTTCCCCACCTAAGTATGACCATTGAATGTCACCCATCTAGGAGGAACCATCGGTTGATGGCCTTCAAGGTAACTCATCCATGAGAGCAAAACCCTAACTTACCCTAGAGAGATGTCACCATCAAAATAAGTTGCATCTTTGCAACCCAAGCCACAATTGAAGCATGATATGAGAGCATGTAAGGAACAAAAATCATGTGACAAATTGAAAGAAAAACCTCATATATAGGTAAATTGTCGAAAATGCCAAAACATGCACAAAATTGCATAACTTTCTCAAACAATGTCCAGACTGGACCAAACCTGAAACTTAAGCTTGTCACATGATATCAAAACACATCAAAAGGTTTAATTAAGGTCTTAATCATTTAATTAAGTTAATTGAGAATGTTCACCCACTAAGCAAGGTCTTGGGCCCAACATCTATTGACTATGGTGGAAGGATAAGAAACCACAACTTTGCATTATCAGACAATGAGGAAGGAAACAACTTCAAATATATTATTGTAGCTAGAACCGTATCAATATTCACCATGTAACAACTTTCTACAAAGTTGTTTATGTGCATAATTGGATCATTCATACTATGGCCATGGAATGTTTGTGATTTAACTAGAGCCACCATACCAGGGTCTATCTTGTAACTTCCCACATTCATGGCCTGCCTATTGATTGGCCCCAACTAATCTATGGTAGAAGATGCTTTTATTTTTTTCCCAAATAGTCTTCTCTTAAGGTTCCAAATTAGCATCAACCATATCTAGTTGTTTTGGTTGAGTCACCTGCGGTGGTGGAGTTGGGATGAGTCCTCCCACACAATTGATATACTCTCTTGCCCAACGCAAGAGTTCCTCCTAGATGAAGCTCTATGGAATGGACTCTTCATAGTCAGGGGTAATGGTTTGAACCATACACTAGTACCTGGAAATGGTAGGATCACTATGATATATAGGTACTAGTAATGGAATTAAGATTTGAATTTTCAACTTTAAGAATAATGAAAAGAAAAAAATTGTGGCCTAGAGTGGCCAATCACAACACTCGTAGTGCTAGATTTATTATTTCCCCAATAGCAATGCCAAAAACTTGATGTGTATTTACTACACGTATTAAACGCAAGTGCACATATCGAAAAAGAGGTCCGCATATCAAGCACAGGGAAACATGAATCCAAAGACTACTACTCACTATGAATTAATCAACTAGACCTATGCAAAAGGTGATTGGTTTATTAACTACCTCATTGTTAGAATTAAAACTAAATTACTGAGGTTGTGATGACAGATGGAATAGATTCCTTAGGAATATAGTTTCACCATAGTTTATAGTGCAAATAACATTGATTACCAATATTTAGTTCAGCTAACCCTGGACCAAGGTGCCTGTAGTAAGAATCACCCACTCTCACACAATCATTCACTACCTAATCTAATACAAAGCCCACTCTCATAGCGATTTCATTATTAGTTAGGTGCTTTAATGATAACTCTGGTCTATATCCTTCATAGCCGCAAGCCGTCTCTCGAAGTGCGGCCTAGGCTACATAAATATATGACATATCCAACCCTTAATTCCTCTCTTGAATCAATAAACGGTCTAATAAATCACCTATGGTGATCAGGCACAGATAATTCGTTAAGAAATTGTAGAGATATGTCCAAAAATTAGAGAAACATAAATATTAACTCATAATTGTCAATTATAGTACATAATCGGGATACTCCCAGTTTTTTAGGAATTAGGAGATTAGCCCCTGATAACATCCAATTTTGTGGAAATTTGTGTTCTTGTTTTACCTTCATAATGTCATCTCTTTCATGATTTATCTAGTAATTTCTAATTGTTTTGGCAAGACCTGATGTGACTACCTAAAATCACCATCCCTTTTTACTTTACACAGAATTCCCATCTGTCGCTACACCTAAAGAAAACTTAGCAGACAATGAAGTAAACACCAAGTCAAGATAGAGGTCGCTACAAGCTATCTATTCAGTGATCAAAGAATGACATTTCTCGGTGGTCACTATGTGCCACAACCCTTTTGGCCGATGAGGATCTAATGCCTCCATGGTCGCTACAAATCAATGTAGCGACTGAAAATACAAATCAGTGTAGCAACTGAAGCTATAGTCCTCGTAGCAACCGAAGCACCAGTCTATGTAGTGATCATAGCGAATGTCTTCATACCAAGTGAAGGGATGATTACCAGTAGCGACCAAAGCCATAAGCATGTGTAGCGACTGAAGAATTCTTAATTCGGTTGTCCCACATCTATAAATAGACCCCACCTTGTCGATGCAGGGAGTTTGTGACATTGAAGAGATGATGAAGTGTTGTTCCACTCCATACTCACCCATCATTCTCTCCATTGATCTTATATCTCTGAAGATGAGAGTTGAAAGAGAGGGAGGATCTATGTTTCCACCATCATCCTCGACTCATCCTTGGCAAGGAGGACCAACTGCTCACTATCGCCCATGTCGGGTCCAAATCTAAAGACAAAGTGCACCTATTGTGGTTATTTGGGATCATTGTTGGTGTATCCCCTTTCTTCCCTTCTAGATCTATTCATCTGTGTGTACCAACTTCGTTGTTATCATTAGTTCTCTTCATTTGTGTAAATCAGTAATTCTACTAAATAACATGTGTGGCTAAACTTATTGGGTTGGCAGTAGCCACTAAGGCTGTCTGAACATGTATATAGTTACATCAATTTGAATATATATACTCTTATCAAAGATTATCTCCATCCTCTTTGTCTTAATGTTTCACATGTATGATTTGCTACCATCTGGTTAAGTTTGATTGTTAGTGTCTCAAAAGAGTGACACTAATTTTATCTAAGTGTTTTGGAGTTACATGAATGCATGAAAATGTTGGAATGCTTAAGATAATGGTCATATGGTTGTAATTGTGATTTTATGTTTGATATCTCGAGAGAGAGACAAACTTATAATTTAGATCTATCTGAAGCTCGAGAGAGGAGGGAATAGACATAAATCTTGATTTCTTGTAATCATGCTAAGGGTATACAAAGGGTATGAGTATTGCATGTTGGTGAGAGATCTTAGTGGGTGAAACCCGAACCAAGTTCCCTTCCATATTTGTTACCACACACTTGCTTGTTTTTGTTCTCTTGTTTTGCTTAATTAATCTTTCTTTTACTTATTTTGTTTGTTAGGAGTAACATCGTTCCATAAGGAACACCATCTTAATATACCCCTTTTGTTTGGTGCATCTGAGTCCAGCTTTTACATTCTTATCACTTACTGTTACTTGTCCCTATGGTTCGACCCCAATATTCTACCTCAGACCCTATATAATAGTTGTGGGGGGTTGGGTGTTGGGTTATAAATTTAAGAGTCTAACTACTCTAGATCCTCTCCTTTTTGGACGTGTGATTTAGGCCGGTTAACTTTTTGGCACCATTTCCTGGGACAAGGAAAATGGAACCGTTAAGAACCCAAACCTACTCACTATACACTATTGAATCGGGTTTAGCAATAGACTCGACTCACTACTTCTAAATCTGTCATATCTAACTGCTTAGAATACCTTGTTTTACACTTCCAATTTTCTAACTCAACTCTGCAAACTGTTTAGGTAGCTTGAGGAGAATAAGATTTTGAATCTCATCTTACCATCCACTCACAACATCATGCCAACTCATATAGGAGGACATTCTGGAGTTGACCAGAATGTGAGGTCGGAGAACGTCTAACGCCCACCAGAAATTTAATTTGAACATGAGGATGGTAACTTAAATGGAACTGAATAAGAGCACATATTGATACCTTACAACCAACCTCATGGAGAAGATGAATGTGAGGAACGACATGAAGATGAGGAGCAGGAGGAATGACGCCATGATGAAAACCATCACCATTGAGCAAGAAGAAATTGAAGGAACCATCATGAGCATGAAGATAATAACCACAACAATGAAGAAGATGATGATGAAGGAGGACCTTCCCTCCGAGACCTAGCCTCTATTAGGGCAAATGAGTAAAGATGCCCATTATCATTCTAAGACTTGATGCACCCAACTCCGAACTAAAACTAGTTGTCATTGCCATGATTCAAAGCAAGTCTTTTGGAGGAATTTCTAGAGACGAGAACCCCTACCATCATCTTATAGCTACAAGAACATCTACGACACCATCAAGATGAAGGGAGTTCCACAAGAAGTAATATATTACAAAGGTTTGAACTTCTCATTAAGATACAAGGCTCTGTCATGCTACCTTTCTTTATGTGACAAGAAGATTAACGATTGGGAACCCTTGGCCAATGGTTTCATTATCAAGTTCTACCCAGTGGAGAAGACACTTCGAAAAAGACAAAAGACAAATGGATTCATGCAGAAGCCTGGAGAAAACTTGTATGAGGCATGGGAACAATTTCAAGAGTGCCAGAAGTCTGTCCACATCACAATTACGACAAAGGACACCTAGTCACAACTTTCTATAATGGTCATACTTCTGTTGAGAAAACTTCAATGAATGCCACTGTAGGAAGTGATTTCCTAGTCAAAAAACCAAAGAAGACTATGAAGATTATTGACAACATGGCTTCTCTGTAGGCAGGGCATTTCGATAGAGGATACATATGTTCAACAAAGTAGATGACATTCAAAGGACCTTCTATCAAACAAAATGATTTAGAAACTATCACTGCCTTGATTTAGAAGATTGCTATAGATGTCAAGAAACTAAAGGACTCTGGAATCAAGGGAAAGAAATCTATAGAGAAAGTAATGAAATGTGTTACATGTGGAGAGGGAGGCCATGGAATCAATAAATGCATCTATAGTCAACTGAGGAGGAAAGCAAGGAAGAGGAAGAGATAGAGAACATATCATATGTTAATTTTAAGAGGCCAAATCACCCTATTACAACTATGGGAACAAGGATGCAATAGAAAACTAAGCAGTCTGTATAAAATACCACCAAGATTTGGGAGGGGGTGTAAAGAGGTGTGATCGCCTCCTTACTAAAATTTAAAAGAAATACAAAACATCCATATTTTACAAAGATAATAGACATTGAGGGATGCATGTATAATAATTGAAAGTAAATAAACATGATTTAGGCACATAATTGTCAAAAGTAGCAGTAGAAAGGAAACTAAGTTATTACATTGCTTTTGAACTCAATTCACAACGTGAGTTTCATGAAGGAAAAACTAGAAAGAAAATTAATATGATCTAGCAGTAGCAACCTAGATATCCTTTAAGTAAGACTTGGATCTACTCCTGGTTCTAGTTTCCTTAACCTTGTTCAACACCTTATTCCAGACCTGGGTGGTTGGGAGAGCACCCAACAAGAGAGATAAAAACAAGGTATGTGTCAAAATAATGAAAAAGGACAAAAGATAAAGAGATAACTTGAAATGAAAGGCTAAGATTTCATTATAAGATGAAGAGATCAAGAGTATATGGCATAATCAAATAGATGCTTGCCATAATGAGAAAATACTAAAAGATTTGCATGCATGATTAATATTTACTACGTTAACTAAGTAGGGTTGAGGCATCTAACATACCTCAACCTATAGGTGAGGGGAGAATAACACATTCTCAGTCACCTACAAAATATTTTATAAGGGGGAGAGTAACACGTTCCCCAGGGAAAATAACACATGCCCTATCTATGGGTGGTTGTACAAAAGTGCCACTACATTAGCTAAATAGTCTAATAAAATTAACATGCTAAAGAGAAACTATGGCAAGTATAATCATCATATGTTTGAAACATGGCAGTGGGGTACAAGACCCAAGAAATAGAATGTCAATATTGATTTTGAGGCAAAAATAGAAAAATAAATATTATTAGAGAGAATAGGGTTCAAGTAATGCCTCGTTTGGGAAATTAGGGTTTAGTTTGCAAATACCCTAGTTTGTAAATATCCCGACTCAGGGTGTAAGGATGCACATGCCTATCTTAATGAGTTTGACTACCAACTTTCACCATTTTTAGATGATTCCAAGTTCAACTTTGACTATTTCAATTTATTAACATGTATCAGAGCACATAATGCACCTTAATGTAAAGAAACCAGGGTTTTGTACCTTTTTAACAAAACTCAAATTTTGACTCTGAAAAATCTCACCAATTGATTTATTAGGTTTTCTTGATCAAGAACACATATTTTTATGTGAATTTTTGAGTTAATATGATTAAGTTGTAATTTTTATGGATTTTATGCATTAAATTCATTTCCAAAAAATCACCTTTCAAAAAATATGGAAATCAAGCTTTGAAACTATTTTTATTAAAAAGAACACATTTTATGATTTCAAAACATATTTTTAGACAAGTAGATTAAAACATATGATTTTTACAATATCAACCAATCAAAAAACTAGAAAATTCCAAATAAGCGAGAAAATCACGAGAAAAGGATAAGAGGGTGTGGCCGACCCACTGACTTGGCCCAATCAAGGGAGGCTAAGTCACGGGGTCAAACCTCAGCTATGACTTATCTAAAACAAAGAAAATAGAAGCAAAAAGACGATTATACCCTTATGTAATAAAACGAAGAAAAGGGAAAGTGAGAGGGGTAGAACATGGATCCACAAGGGGGGTTCATCCTCTACCTTGATCATGCCATGGACAATGAGCAGTAGCTCATGAAAATTGGATGAAATCACATTTGGCGATGATTTGAGAATGCTAGAATAGAGAAAGGAAGAGAAGGAGGTGACGAACTCATCACACAAGTCAATTTGATTGTTGGTTCCGTCAAGGTCAACGGAGACGCGTCGTGAGCTTGAAACCAAAACCTGATCATTGAGAGCCAAAGCAAGAGTGGGCAAGGAAATTGAGAGAAGAGGAGATCTAGGTAAGAGAAGATGAAGGTTTGGGTAGTCCTATTTATAGGTGTGGGTGTAGTTCTAGGGTTTAGGCATGTTGGTCGACGTTCCTTGGTGCCCAAGAATCAGGTGTTTCCCAATTACTTGATGAAATGACACATGCAAGGGATTGTTGTGTGTGGAATTGTTTTTGGAAGACGTAGGCAAAGAAATCTAGGTTGGAGATGGATTAGAGAGTGAGAAATCTTGAAAACAAAAATCAACAGGTTCCACACCTATTTCCTTTCTCAGCTCAGGCTAGGAAATGACTCTTGAGCCGTCCGATCAGGGGCGAGTGAATCTCAGTCGTCCATCAACACAGAAATAGGAAAAATAGAAGAAAATGGTGTATGAAACATTAGTTATAATTCCAAATCACATTCGAATAAAGTGATATATACATTTATTTAACATTTTCTCTCTCCTCAATTGAGGGTGTAAACAAAACCCAAATTATTTGGAATTTAACACCTAAGCTAATTTGAGTATATCTGGATATGCAAATAGATTTTCCTTTTGAAGACTTTTGATTCATTAGTTAAGAAAATCTTGTTTTCACTTTCCCCATGCATTAATGACTATAGGATTCTGCAATTTTGATGAAACTTCACCCACAAGTCAAGTTAAGTATGTGGGATACAAATTTGCCACTAATTTCACATGTTGAAGTTATTTGTATCTTATTTAATTATTTGAGGGTTCTACACACTTTCTCTCTCCTATTCTTCACCTTTTTATCAAAGGTTTTCCAAATTGAATGAAAATTCACCCACATGCCTATTTTAATACTTGGATTATGAATCTGGAATCAATTGCTACTTTTGGAGTCATTAATAGATTTTTTTTATATTTTTGGGATAACTCCTATTTTCCGATTCCAGTTAATGCAACTATATTTAGTGATTTCCCAAAATTTGTGAAACTTGACCTCCAAGTTGAAAAAAACCCAAAGGAAACGAATTTGGCCTTAGAATCATCTATTGAGTTTCTCTTTTATGATTTTTAGGCAATTTACTCACATTTCCACTATTTGACAAATTATTTCATTTAATGTCACATTTTTATTGTTTAGAATTTTCTTTTCTTTTTCTTATGCTAAAAGGCCCTAGAACTTCTAGTATGGATTTATTTACCATTATTCCACTTAAGTGAATATTTTGCATTTGAAATCATTATATAAACTTTCACTAAGGTATTTGTGAATAAATCCTTATATTGGCATAAATAGTGAACAAACGTACACCAAACCTCTATAAATTCCACTAATTCAACATTAAGGACATAAAGGATAGAAATGAAAGGAAAACTTAGGAAAAAGGGATAGATTTAGATTATACATAGATTTCAATTTCTTACAGGGAGGACCAACCACGTTCACCAGAACCACCAAGTACTACCAAAATAGAATTAATTACCAAAACCAAGGGCAAGGGCAAGGTTAAGGCCAAAATAAGAACACATACCGGCAAAATCAAGATCAAGTCCAAACTAAAAGCAATGAACAACCTGACATGATGGCTCAAATGTTTGATTTTGCAAAAAGGCAAGTCTTGGTGAGTGACCAGATGACCCAAAGCGCTATCGCTAACTCAAGTGTCTTAACCTCAATGCAGACCCAAATGGCTGATATGTAGACACATCAAAGAAAAAATTGACCAATAGCTGGCACAACTGTCAGAGCTCATAAAGAACCCTCAAGGAAAGATGTCCTCCAACACCGAGACTGTAAAGATGGCCACCCTTCCATCTAGAAGAACTCTATATAACATTAATGACAAAAGTACCCCAGAAGAAGCAACACATGAAAATTCGCAACATGTACCATTTCTAGTGGAGAAAGTGCCTGAGGAGGAAAAGTCTGCCAAGAAGGACAATCCTAAAGAGAAAGGAAAAGGGAAGAAAGTTGTAAAAGAGAGCAGATGGGACCTAGTAGAAGAAGTTTTTGCCAATAAAAACCCATATTCCCTAAGGTGCCCTTTCCATACAAGTTAATCAAGACCGATCATAACAAACACTACAGGAAAAGTTAACAATAACGACGGGAAAAGTTGGTCGTAAATGTGAATAAGTTTGTCGTTAAAACTATTAACGATGAAAGAAAAAAAGTTGTCGCGTCTTGTCGTTATTGGTCTTGCCGTTAATAAAGATAACGATGAATAATTTCAGTTCGTCGCTATTACAAATCACAACGACTTATATAGTTGTCGTTAATAGTTTTAACGACTATATAAAATGTCTGACATTGATACTAGTTGCGACCACCCAATCTTGTCACTGATACTAGTAACAACAAATAGCAGGCTTGATCACAAAGGTCAACAATGACATTCTTTTTCCGTTGTAAATAGCTATAATGACAAAAAATTGCCAAATTGCTAAATTTGTCTTTCATGTTTGCAACACACTTGGATCCTAACCTAGGAAACGCTTTTGAAGACTTTCTCACTTAAAAGTTTGATTGCAATTTCAGTTTTAAATAGATTTAAAGAAGGAGTTTCATCTGAGGACTACTCGCTTGCTAAGTTCTTCCTCCTCACGAAGGGATTGATTGATGATTTGATTCTGAAATGGAACGAGTGGAGGAGCTTTCTAATTTTAAATCTGGAAGACCTCTAATTTTGTACACGAGCATGGATTTAGTGACAGACTAAGAGGCACCACAATTTTCAACAATGCAGGACATGAAATGACAATGGGAACAATTAAATTATTATTATACAAGTATGTATATTTATATATGAATATTTTGGCATACAATAAGCTTTATGTATAAACACAAAAATTGATCTAAATCAATCATCTATGATAGAAATCTCCATGAAATCCAACCAGCAATCAACATATAATAATATATCCACAAGTCAAAGTATGAATTAACTCACAACATATATCAAGATCTTTAATTATATAATTATTGTAGTAAGAATATATGGAATGATAAAATCAAAGTTAGTAAAATTTTGGAGACATTAGTTTTTGTTATTTGTGTAAGTCATACTTGTCAAGGCGTGAAGGCAGCATGGCATTCCAGCTAAACGCCGTGTGACTAGGTGGGACTAGGCATCGCTTAGGTGACCTTTAAAAATAATAGTTTATGTATATATACATGTGTCATGGTTTTTCTCCACTCATATACACACATTGTATAGTTATACATGTAGTTATCTACATATTTATGTCCGATCTCCTCATATATATATATACATACATATATATATATATATATATATATATATATATATATATATTTGTATGATAAAATAACTGATTACATTTCTAATATATTACCATTGACAATAATGTCAAGGATACAAAAAGAATTATTGTAAATAATGTAAGAGAGTAATCAAAAAATAAATATATATTTATTGTCATACATAACTACAAGATTGAGCAATGTAATCACTAACTTTCATACCATAACTACTTATTACAATCCGAATTGAAGGTGCAAACTAAGAAAAATCAAATCCGTACTAAGAGTATTAGATCCAGTTAAACCCAAAAAGAGTATTAGGTCCAATTAAAAGTGATATTTGGCACATAACATAGGCAACAATGCTGATTTTGAACATTAGGATAGCCACATTAAACATTAAAATATGTCAATATACAACCAAACCCAAAAAACTAAGTCAGCTTGGCATTATAGAAAAAGTTGTCTCGACTAGGCACAACCTTGGGATGTCTTACTGCTTAGGCGGCCGCCTAGGCGCACACCTTGATAAGTATGGTGTAGGTAATGGTGAACATGTACCATTAGGAGGAAAAATGAGAGGGTGTAAGGAAATATGTTGGTGGTGATGGAGAAGATGAAAAATAAGGTGCCTTGGAGATTGAGAGGGAAGAAAGAGAAGAGGCATACATTTAAGTGTTACTTAAGATGCACAGGCAAGAGATGAGGAGGGGAGATGGAGATGTAGAGAAGCAAGAAAAGAGGAGGCATAAGGAAAAACTAAAGATGTGACTAAAAAATTGTATGGTGTAGACAATTGATACGTGCAGCTAAGTGTATTCAACATAGATTATTATAATGTTAAAATACTAAATTTATATCAATTCTGATAGGAAAAAAGAATGAGTACTCACAGTTGTATATTTTAATGAGTAAGAAAAGAGTACTTACCTTTTGATTGCACATATTTGGTCTATCTTGATCCAAAGACAATGAGACACTCGTAGTGAAGAATAAGTGGAAGAAGAAAATCATTTATAGCTAAATCCCATAATAGAGTGTAATATATAATCTGAATACCAATCACCATCACCATAAATGAAACCTACAAAAGAGATTTTAAGTATTAGAAACACAATTCATGGAATGCACATATCTTCGGATGTGCGTCGGACACATAAAGTCGAATGTGCAACGGACACATATCTCTGGATGTGTAAACAGACACATTTTCCGCATGTGCAACGGACACATATCTCCGGATGTGCAACGGACACATTTTTTGCATGTGCAACGGGGCATATTTTCCATATGCTCACTCAAAAACCAAAACAACATATACATTGTGCGTTGAAAAACAAAACGAAATGCGTTTAGAAGTTTAGGGGATAGGGAAGGGTTTCCAAGAAGTGTTTCAGTACAAGACTCCACTCAGTCTTTTAATGGATGTGACATTCTTTTCTTGCATCAAAGAATTTACTGTGTGTTAACCGAAGAATGAATCGAGAAGAAAATAATATATAGCTCTTTCCATAATGAGTGTGCACATATCATATTAATAGAAATCATCATCACATATATAAAGCTATGTACCTACAAAAAAATGATATATTAGGGGCACATATCACTGAATATGAAACAAACATATAACTTCAGATGTGCAACGAATACATTTTCCGTATGTGCAACAGATATGAATGGCTTACCTTTTGATTGCACATATTTAGTTTATCTTGATCCAAAGACAATGAGACACTCGTAGTGAAGAATACGTGGAAGAAGAAAACCATCATAACAGAGTGAGAATGTACATATCTCCCAAGATATCAATATTGTGCAAATCAAACTCATCAATTTGAATAACCTGAATTTAGAGCAAAACATATGAAGATGAGGACAATAAAAGAGCATAACCTACATAAAGAAATATTGATATCAAAATAAAGTAAAAGAACGAACCGTGTGAAATTTCATCCACGAGTATGTTGTAATGAAGAATGTTCATTAGTTTCTTCCAATAATAATTGTAGATTTCATTAGAGAATCCTCACATTCAGCAACAATATTAATAAACGTTGCATGAATGAATTTCAAACCCGGGGATGCATTTTATCCACGAGTATATTCTAAAAAAGAAGGCTCAATAGTTGCCCATATCCCTAGGAAATCTGGCTGTAACAGATCATCATTCCGCTAGTGTAAGATCCTTTAATACATCTCGAGCATAGATCAAAGAGTACTGCTTGGCTTTGGACTAAGAAAAATCTGAAAAAAGAGAGAACAATGTAATCCGAATTTTTTTGGACAAATATGCTGGAAAAATCTGAAAATATGGTGGAAACAAACCTGAAAAAAGCATAAGAAACTTGATAACTCTTTCATCTTCTTATTCACTTGGAACAATTAGCATAACCCAAGCTGTAAAAGAAAACAAGTATGGTCTGTAAGATGCCTTTTGATAAACTCTTTAAACAACACTATCTTATTAATGGAGCAATGTAAAATGTCATGTTCAAGTAATAAAACACTCCCAATTATAAGTCAAGTTCAAATCAAAATGGCATGGGATGTAATGCAACATTCATGCTCAACATGAAGAAGAAAGGCTATTCCAAAAGAAAGATACATATTAGATTTATATACATGATTGGAAAAATAGATGGAACCTATCACAATTACCTCATATGGATGTGATATGAAAATGATGTTGAATATATGGATATGGTAAAACTATTTTCCCCTTGAGATAGTACAAATGATGCATCTGGTAAAACTATTTTCCCCTCCCTTGTTACGGGATGCAATTCTTGTCTAATTTTCATAGCTTGCAAATCAAGACGAGATTTGCAATTGTCCTTTATCTTATTCTTAACATTCAGAATAGTTGCAAGAATACTATCACATGTTTTTCTCTATATGCATCACATCTAAAGTATGTTGTATCAAAAGATTTTTCCAGTATGAAAGTTTGAAGAAAATGCTTTTCTTATTCCAATTGTCCCCCCTACTCTTATGATATGTCTTTTTAGAATCTTTACTTAAAGGATTTCACTCAAGATTTTCGACTTGGTTAAGTATATCATCACCAGTTAGTGGTGGCATTGGTGTGCCATTATCAATAGTGCCATCAAATTTAGATTTATTTTTTCTCCACTTGTGATTCATAGGCAAATATCGTCTATGACCCATGAAACATTGTTTTCCACCATTATCTAAACGAGTGGAATGGGTACCCTTATGGCAACATGGGCAAGCAAGTTTTCCCTTAGTGCTCCATCCAGATAAAATCCCATATGCAGGAAAATCATTGATCGTCCACATAAGAGCTGCATGAAGATTAAAATTTTGGCGCATAGTTGCATCAAATGTCTGTATTCCATTATTCCACAACTCTAACAATTCATCTATTAGAGGTTGCAAATAAACATCAATAGCGTCACCGGGACCACTAGGACCAGGAATGAGCATAGACGAAATCAAATTGGGTTGCTTCATGATCATCCAAGGAGGCAAATTATATGGAATAAGAATAACTAGCCAAATGCTATATGATGGTCTAGAATTGTTGAATGGTTGAAAACCATCACTAGCTAGTCCCAATCTAACATTTATGCTCTCAGAAGTAAAATTTTCATTTAATTCATTGAATCTCTTCCATGCCAATGAATCAGCCGGATGTCGCATATCACCATTTCACCATTATCATGATGCCACCTCATGAGTGCAGATGTTTTTGTAGACATAAACAACATTTGAAGTCGAGGAATTAGTGGAAAGTAACACAATATTTTTATTGGTATTTTTTTCCCATTTGCTTTTACTTTCTCCACCCCACTACACTTGTCATGTTTCCATCTAGAAGTATTGCAAATTTTACAATTATTAAGACTGTGGTCTTCCTTCCAAAACAACATACAATTGTTTGCACATGCATCAATGTTGTTATATGAGCAACCAAGATCTTTGATTGTATTCTTTGCTTCATAATAAGAGGTAGGAAAAGTTGAGTCTTGTGGAAATAGCTCATCTTTCATTAGTTCAAGTAACATTGTAAAAGACTGATTACTCCATCTCCCAAGACTCTTGATGTGAAGCAACTTGACTAGTGCGGACAATTTTGACCTCTTTGAGCCCTTATAAAGAGGTTGTTTGAGGTCATTTAGCAACCTAAAAAACTTTTGGGCCTCACAATTAGGTTCCTCTTCAAAATTATTGTGGTCAAAATATCCCATATCCCCAACATTTCCCTCAATATTATGATGGATTGGATGCATATCTTCCAGAAGCTCTAACATTTCATCATCTGTCTCACTATCTTGTTCATTGTCATTATTTTCAGCATCTAAATCAGAATCGGTTTCATGTCCCGTCTCACCATGATGATACCAAAAGGTATAACTCCTCATGAAATCATAAATCATTAGGTGTGTTTTGACTAAATCATGATGCATGGATACAGCATTAACACAACGAACACATGGGCATCTAATTTCAGTTAAGCCAATTCTTTGACATGCATAAATCAAAAACTCTTCGACACCAAATTTATATGATGGATCATCAAGTCGGTCATCAACAAGTCTAATCCATTGCTTACATGGTGCCATTTTCTACATAGAAACATAGAATTTTATTATAAGTAGGGATATAAATTTAGTATTATTGTTGTCGACTATTGTTAAATAAAAATTAATCACAAGACACTTCTTCAAATAATACATCGTTGTTGTATGTATCATTTATTGTATGGGAAATTCCAAGAGAAACACATCATTGTATATCCACTTATGTTATAATAGAAATTAGAATATGTTTCTTGTTTGAAGCAATATCTCTTGGCATGAGTTTAAATGAGTAAAGATCTAAACCTATTTCTTCAAAAGTTTTCCATAACCTAAATTATCAGTAAATATGTAGTATTGTCCAGCAATTAACTACCAAATCAGCAATCTAACTAATAGATGCAATTTAAGATCTAACAGTGAACATTCCAAGCAAAAACAAGCACCTAACAGTAATTATAAGTGTAATGTGACCAAGAAAATTAGTAAGACAGTAACACACGAGAAGGAAATATGGAGAAAATGAAACATGAGAATGATGAAGGACTGAAATAATGAAGAGAAGAATAGGAAGTAGGAATAAGAAAGGGGATACCTATGAGTAGAGGAGAATTGAGGGTGGCGGACAGTGAGTGGGAGTGAGTGTCTCAATGGAGAATGTGGGAAAGAAGAGGCAAAAAAATACCTGTGAAAATGCAAGAAGAGGGGAGGGGAATCGACCAAACAAAGAGTTGCTAATAAAGCAGTGGTGGAGCCAGAATATTTTAGTAGGTGAGGCACAAGTATGAGTTGGTTATCAAATTGTAAGTTAGTGTCCAACATATTAGAGAGGCATGGCATTGTTTCCTCGCTTTGAATGCGTACATATAATCTCGATATACAACTTATAATTTCTAGTTTAATTAGCACCAAAACCTCCATAACTCACAGGGCCCAAGCTATCCCAGCAGCGCCAGTGACATGCTTATACTTTTTCTGTCATTTCATTCTAACAGTCTAGTGCCTACAATCTTTGATAATTAATCTTACTCAGTGCAAAAGCCTTTTTATAAGATAGGATATGACTTTAATCTTGGAAACTTTTGAAAATCTAGAACATCCTTAATGTAACAAACGAGGTTGATTCCATAGTGATTTTATTACATTCATCAAGAATCCATATACCATGACCATCTCTAATGTTACAACTCGATCATAGCTAATATGGTAATCAAAGAGTTAATAGATAACCCGAGTACTAACTATTGTTTTTATAATTTTAGTTACCTTGTGAACTATTTTAGTATTAATATTTTAAATGAGTTTGTGGCACAAAAATGTAAAAAGATTAATTACGCGTTCATAGAAATAAGAATGAACCAAATTAGAATTAAATGGAAAATTCACAGCCTTTTTACTCTTCAAATGAATTTCCATTAGTTGATAGATAAAGGATTTAGATCGAAGGTTTTACATATCCATAGATCAAAGGCTCTCTTAGTTTAAAAAAAGACAATTACCTAGATGATTTGAAATGAAGGTTGTGTTGAATATATAAATCAATGGTTTACAAAGTCATTGAAAATAATGGTTCTATATTTTAATAGATCAATGGAAGAGGTAGCCACAAATTGAAGGTTTACTAGTGGAAATAATAAAAGGTCAGGTAGACCGTTGTCTTAGTGGGGAGTGTCTTCTGAACATTTTGCTAGGTGCCACAACCCAAAGGTTGGATGGGCGAGCGTTAGCCGAAGGATGGATTGGTGTGTATCTACTGATGGTTTGAGTGAGGAATATCAACTGAAGGCGGAGTAGACCAATGGTTTTGATAATCGACAGCTGTGCTAATATCCATCAACCAAAGGCTCAGTGGTCAAAGGTAGAAACTGAAGGTTGCATAGACCATCGATAGAACCAATCAATGACTCATTTGTCAAAGATATCGATCAAAGGAGTATAAATCAAAGGTTTTTCCTTTTATTGATTTGATTGTGATGCCACCTAGATTATTTGAAATATAGGGAGCTTAGATCTATTAATACTCAATAGAATTTGATGGAAATAGGTTTGTTAGCTTTTTCTTGGATCCTCTTCAATCTGAAAACCCTAGAGTGAAAAACATGGAAATTGTGGAGGCGATTCTTATGATGAGGTTGAGGAGGTACAGGAAAAGGCAGTGAAAACTGATTTTTTTGCCTTAGATCAGACTTGTTTAGTAACTTTTAAGCTTAGACTATCAGAATTGTTTAGTAACTTTTAAGCTCAGACTTCTTCTTCTATTCTTGTTCTTTTGCGTCAAACCCTCTATTTCAGCATCTAAAGGATTTTATTAACCTCCATCTATCGTCTTCTACCTCCAACTGACTTCTTTAGAGTCTGAATACTTCTTGGGGAATGTTTATGGATGAGATCTTAAAGTTTGAAGCTCGAATCATATTTGAGCAGGCTAGGAGCTGATATTAGTAAGCTAGGACTTGTACAAGTGAGTAGAAAATAACCTTCTGACCTTGATTTAAAGTAGACAAGTCTGAGGAGGAAGATGGGATGACGACAAAAATGCAAGAAAGAAAATAGAGTTGTGAAAGGGGGGCAATCGACAAAAAGAAAAAAAACGTAGAGGATGCATAAAAGGTGAAAGAGCAGAAAGACAACCCCGAGCCAGAGTAGGATGGATACGACTAAGAGGAGGAGGCAACCATGATATACACACAAAAATGGGTTATCAATCGGTCACAAAGACATGGAGCATCAAGCTCCGTTGGTCCATCACCTGATCAGTAGGAAAACGCTGAGGAAGGGGAGGAAGATGCGAGGAAGAGGAAGATGCGAGGAAGATGAGAAAGATGCGAGGAGGAGAGTGTACCTGTGGGATTTGGTGGAGCTTTTTGCCAGTCATGAGGAGAGGAGAGTAGCCGCCTTAGGGAGAATGGCCACCGCCTTCGTCAGAGAGCAATGCTGCTTCCGCCGGAGTGAGATGGAGCGTTGACCACAGGGGAAGCGTCGGCCACCAGGGGATCATCGACTACCAGAGGGATCGTCGGAGAATCGGATTGGAGGGAGTTGCCTGCCGCCTTGCCCTAGTCTCCACTCAGCTGGTCCACTGTTGGGAGAAAGAGGCGCTACGCAACGTCGGGGGCGGGGTGAGTGTGAGGGACCGGGGAGTGGGGTTTACGGACCATCGTTTTAGTTAAAAAAAAGCAACTTAATAAAAAATGTTGTTTAAACGCCCACATAACCTGGATCGGACAACTTTGAGCAGAGTAAGCTTTAGGGAAGAGTTTTAACGGCAGAAAATTTATTTATTTACAACCGATAAAAAAGTTGTCGTTGTTGCCTACACAAACAACGGCGGAAAATTTGTTTATTTACTACAGACAAAAATAGTTGTCGTTATTGCCTACACCAACAACGGAAGAAAATGTTGTTTGTCATTTTTATTGTATTTATTGTGACAAGATAATAAAGTGGTCGTAAACTTTGACGTTAATACACCAGTTTCCTATAGTGAAAAGGTGCGAGAAGTTTATGGAATTTATGAAGAAATACACCTAGATATACCTTTCTTGGATGCCATTGAAGAAATGCCTACCTATGCTAAGTTCTTCAAGGACCGCATCACAAAAAGAAGAAGAGGAGATCATGTCAAGACATTACAATTGTCTAAGATGTCCACACTTTCGTTCAATCTAAGATGCCGACAAAGAAGAAGGACCCTGGTGCATTTACTATCCCTTTCAATGTTGGAGATAATGTGGAAAGAAATGGACTCACAAATCTGGGAGCAAGCATTAGTCTGATGCCTCTTGCCTTGGCTCAAATACTTGGATTCACTGACATGGTGAAGACGAGAATGAGAATTCAACTAGCATATTATACTTTCTCAAAACCTTTGGGGGTAGTGGAAGATGTTCCTATTCGTGTAGGACATTTCTTTATACCTTGTGATATTGTCATGGTTGACACTATATAGGACCCCACATGTCCTATGATTTTTGCAATACCTTTCTTCACCATTGGGATAGTACTAATCGATGTCATGGAAGGGATCATCACTCTTCATGTCAAAAATGACCATATTGATTTTCATGTCCAAGATGCTTTGAGGGAACCCTCTCTATTCGAGCCACTCTAATTCGTGGATATAAACACTCAATATTATGAAGAAGTACAAGAAGACCACGATATTGTAGATCCTCTCATGGGAGATCTGAACAACCCATACCCCAACATGGAAGATATTGAGGTAGTGCAGATTCTAGATTATCTAAACCAGCCAGAGGAAGACTACAGTGACAAAGAAGGCACTATAGAGGCTACAAAATATGCTTCACTGGAGACAACTCTGGAAGCAAAGTCAGAACCTAAGCCTAAAACTGAGTTGGAACAACTCCCTGAGGGCTTGAAGTGTGGACTTCTTGATGATGAGGACAGAAATCCTATCATTATAAATCCCACCTTGACGGAAGACCAGAAGAGACGTTGATAAATTAGCTTAAGCTGCATAGAAAAGCGATAGGATACTATTTTGAAGATATCAAGGGTCAAAGCCTGGCTCTTTGTATGCATAGGATAAACCTAAAGGATGCAACTAAGACATTTGTCCAACCACAAGGAAAGATGAACCAAATGCTCAAGGATGTGGTCAAGAAAGAAGTCATAAAACTACATGATGCAGGAATTATATACCCTATAAGTGATAGTAATTGGGTTACCCCGATCCACATTGTACCCAAGGAAGGATGGGTGATAGTTGTTAAGGGGAGAATGGATATGAAGAGGCAATGTGGACTATCATAGGTTGGCGTATGTGTATTGACTATAGGAAATTGAATGCTGCCACGAGGAAAGACCATTTCCCTTTACCCTTTATTGATCAAATTCTAGAAAAATTGGCATGTCTCGCGTACTACTGTTTCTTGGATAAACATTCATGATTCTATCAAGTGTTGATTCACCTTGATTATCTAGAAAAGACCACCTTCACTTATATCTACGACACTTACACTTTTTAGAGAATGGCGGTCGGTCTATGCAATGCACATGTCACCTTCTAGAAATGCATGAGCTCTATGTTCTCAGATTTCCTAGAAGACATAATGGAAGTGTTTATGGATGACTTCTTTGGAGCTGATTTTGACATATGTCTAGAGAACTTGTCCAGAGTCCTACAGAGGTGTGAAGAAAAATGATTAGTTTTGAATTGGGAAAAGTGTCACTTCATGGTACGATAAGGTATTGTTTTGGAACATAAAGTCTATGAAAAAGGAATTGAAGTCGACCTCAGGAAGATTGAGACAATATCAAAGCTCCCACCTCCCAAATAGGTGAACAGAGTAAGAAGTTTTCTGGGACACACCGAATACCATAGGAGGTTTACCAAAGATTTTTTGAAAACTGTAAACCTCTATCAAACCTTCTAGTAAAATACATTGAGTTTGATGTGAGAACCCATCACACTAAATGAGGCAACTCAAAACATAAAACACAATTGATCACTAATTAATTACAAACCCAAAAAAGAGGGTAGATTAAAACTGATGTCAACATCACCACATGCTCAGAAATATTTCCATTGAAGCCGAACATCTTGCTTGTATTCATACTATACCAAGAATCTAATACAATTTGTTCCATGTCTGCATTCACACATATATACACACAGGAGAGCATAATTCATACATGCCACATAAACAAGCATCAACATGC